>OY294036.1:5498454-6191908 GCA_958510855.1 Rhagonycha lutea
ACTTTCCAACTTTTCTTGTTAGTCATATTTCCATTTCTTCAATGACTAACCAGTTAACTCTACAAAACTTACTAATCAAATTAATGTAATCTATTTCTATGTCCAATGTATTGTATCTGTATTGTATGGTAAATGCTGTTGTTTCTTGTATCTTGTAAACTTTTATTTTTTATATACAAGGTGAACCAATTGTTTTGCTTCTCTGTTCGCAAAGAATCAAAATGTATTGGTTGACTTTGTATCATCAGCTTACGTCTTGAAGACGGTAGCCCTTTTGGATTGCAAATTTTTTTTGTTATGTTATCTACCTACCTGCATTTGGCTTAATAATAAGTGTAGCTATTTGTACTTTAGTTAGGTAAACATATCTCTAGCACAAACAGTGCAAGCCAAAATGTACCAATAGAATAGGCAATCGCTATGTTGTTGTCGAAATGTTAATTATTGGGTTAATTTATAAAAAACATATTAAATTTAAATAAATATATATTTAATTTATTATCAGTTATTCATTGCATTTTGCACTGTGAAAAACTGAATACAAATTATATCCTCCAAAAATTGAATCAAAGTACCGTAGGCGATTTTTTAACAAATACGAAGCTCAAGAGGAATTATTGAATCAATTGAAAATCCAACATTCTGAAAAGAAAAACTACGGAAGAGCGGACTCTGCACTACACAAATAAAGGTAAGACTCGCAGAGAAAGAAATCAATACGATTAACGCACTTCCGATAAATTAGTAACCAATAAATTTATGACTGAAATTTAAAATTGAAAACATTTTCAGCTACTACCTCCTAAAATATGAATAAATCATTAAAAGCTTCGAGCTATCGTTTTCTTTGAAGCTGAATTTCATAAAAACCGAAATAAACCTGAAATTATCCGCTAAATCAAATTTTAAATTGTATTAAAAATTGTAATTTCTTTGTTTTTTAGTGGTATCGGATATCACGCTAACTTACTTATATTTTTTTGTTGCTTGGAATCGATAATTTGCTAATTGTGACTTATGGCCGTATTCACCAAGCTCTGTTAAGTTCCTATCAGAAAATTATGTTTCTAATATTTACTTTCATATTAAATAATCCAATATAATAGTTAGCTGGAAATCTCCTCCTCTTCTGTTTCATTTACAGAAGTGAGTCTGATTCTGAACCAAACAAATTTCCCAACCTAAAGCAATCTTACAACCTATTGACGATTTACATAACTAACAAAATACGTCCAATTTTTAATTTGAAGTATTTTTTGTTAATAATAAACGCACGCATCTTATTTATCACAATCCTTCCAAAGGAGGCTGCAAGCCGTACAACTATGACTTGCACGCACGGTCGCAGTTCCTCCAGACAACAACATCAATATATTATAATATCTGAGAATTTTAAGAAAATTTACTGCGTGTACTTAATGTATAATTTTTTACTTCGTGTCACTGGGGGGTATTGCATACCCCCCAGACCCCCCGGTCCTAAAACCATATCATGTTGATTATATCTGTTCATAATAATAATTGTGATTTCATAATATCAATGACAAAACTTACAATATGTTGGTATTTGAGACCGGGGGGTTTGGGGTATGGAATTCTAAGCATAAAGAAATAACGTGGTTTGAGCTTTCTAAGTTCAGGTAGCACCACCCTTACTTGTAAGGACCTAAACATAGGTCCATTGCGGCTTTTAGAATAAAACATAGGATTGCCTTAGAAATCTCAGTTTTTTTGTCACTTTCTGTACCTGATGGTATTAATTTATTAAATTTAGAATTTTTCCACTGCTCGGATTTTAAAACTCCCGTTTACAATTGGCTTAAATACTGTAGAGATATTTCCTACGACCCTTAACTTTTAAATTTTTCTATGACAATATCTCAACACTAGAGTACCGTGGCAGCTATGTGTCGGTTCACACACGATTTCTGTACGGAGACAAATCACAGGGCTGGGTTCGCTCTTCTCTCCTTTTCGGGTCGCCAAAAAATACAAAATGTACGGCTTAGTTACCGCACTATTTTCTCTAAATTGAAATTCCTGTCTCAGGAACAAAATTGCATGAATTGCCTTAATCAAAATTATTGTCGTTATCAACAACGCTAGGAAACTAAATTTGGGTATGGTTCGCTGCATGAAAATAAAATCAAACTCAGCTTCGTGAAAAATGACTAATTTAATTTTCATAAAATAAATTCAATTTTAAAATAAGCATAAACAGGTCGAGCATGAGCTGTTTACGAACAGATTCGTTTTGGTCGCAGAGTGTAAAATTGTGTTATAGAAACCCTTCGTACTTGCATTTACTTGCAAATCGAACTCAAAATAGTCCAGGTTTCTATTTAAATATAATTGTGTGACACATAAATTTACAATAATAAATGGTGTGATAATATTCAAAGTTTATTTACCAGTGATGCGGCACTTGTTGTCGACGTTTTAGAACCGCTGTTTTCTTGCATTCGATACCTGTCATTCGGCAACCTGTTGATTTCTTGAACAGCTGCATTCTTCATAAAAATCGAATTGTGATTCCAAATCTTGGCAATTCCTCTCAAAATTATCCAGATAAAGGCGATCGGCAATCGTATAATAAAGTTTGTTGGCAAAACGCAAACAATTTGAACCAATTGTAAAATAAATCGTGCAGCTAACCTCAAATTTTGGTGAGTAAAAATTATTCGATTCAAATTTTAACGAATTTGAATTCTTTCTTCTAAGCATTCAATTGTAGGCACGTAATCTCCTCGATTACAAAAATCATTCGATTATTCGTCAATGGCGGAATGACAAATTTTCATCCACATGTGTGATATCAAACTTTCCAAATGTGCGTTTCCAAAAAACGCTGCAACTTGAAGATTCTACTTCCAAATCAATCTAAAAACACTCGTCTACTTTAGACGACACTTCGCACTACTTCTCAACTTGAAAAATACTTGGTTTTCCAAGAAAAATCGAAAATTGGTCACTTATGGTGGACCTCACCAAATTCGCTGTTGTTGGCCTCACAATCACCAGCCAACTCTCTACGCCAATATTCTCTACCTTCTATGTTTAAAAACTTCAAATTACCAACAGAAAATCGAAATTTTGAGCCACTTTGCACGTCAACAAAGGTAAACTTTCGCGCGTAAAATTTAAATGCAAACAATTAAATTTGTTCCTTTTTTTAGGTTTAAATCGCCACAATTTATAAATCACTGGATTTCACCAACATTCAATAATAATCGTGTGCTTGTGTCAGTGGTAACTGTGGTAACTTAAATCGACCTTTATTTACAAAACCGTGCTCGACCATGTTGTTATGGATAAAAACATCCCTTAATTTAACACAAATTATTAACACGAAGCTGAATCTAATTCTGTTTCACCACAATACATTTTGGGGAGGAGCTTGGGTGCATATGTTGGATAAACAAAGTATATTGGCGCCACCGACGGTAATGTAAATCGCAAATATGGCTTACAAAATATACACATAAAAAAAGATTTATCCCCCCCATTCCAAATAATAAGGCCGAACCACCATATAAGATATAAAAGGGTTGGGGAAGGAGGAAAGGTCAAATCTGGAGAAGAGAGACTGAAAATAGTTTGAAACGAGCGTTGTGATATAAAAGAAAAAATATAGCAAGGTATAATCCAATGTAACAATTTGCTAGAAAGCTCCTCCTCCATGTCATTAAATGCGCGTTTTCAGATGCATACATCTGATTTGTCATAATCCCTAAGGTAAGACCGCAAGTTGAACAGCTATGGCGTGTATGTTTGGTTACAGACCCTCTGGGAGTGAGGCCGAGGCTAAACAATCACATTAATGGTGCTGTCTAGAAGATTCATTCAATTTAGGTATTTAGATTACATTGAAAGCAGTCTCTCTCAGCAAACTATCCTTGCAGCTAACGCGATCGGTTGCGAATGCGAGCTACCGGGTTCAAATCCTGAGATGGGTCAAACTTTCTCATAACTAGTCTCCGTGCTTCGGAAGGCACGTTAAGCCGGTGGTCCTCCTGGGTTAATGAATTGCTATCATTAACATAAAAAACCAGGGTATATGCATATCTGACGGCCAGCCCAGCAAACTATCTATCAGATGTAAAAAAAGGCAAGGAAACTTTACACAGTTGCTAGTAGAACAGAACAAAATGATCTCAAAGAAGTTAAAGAAGAAGATTTAATTGAAAAAGATTATTGCCCATAAATAGTATAATTTTCTGACTATCAATGGTATTCCATACCATATCCCCTGACTCCATAGTCAAAGCACCACAACATATTTTTATATTTATTTGGAACGGTCGCGATGTTCTTCAATGAGAGAAAATACATTATGTTGGTCTTCTTGACCGGGGGGTTTGGGGGGTATGGAATACCCTCCAAGTATACACGGAGTTACGGGACTTGAGTTTGCTCAGCACAAGTGAAATCTAAATTCTCACCTCCATTCGGGATGTGAGAAATATTGGTTTTATTGTGGTAATAATATGAACTAACCAATCAGAAGCGCACCTACAAATGACATTGTACTAATATAATGCAATCCCAATTAATAATTTGTTATTTCAATCATGCGTAACCTACTGCACCTACTAAATCTTTTATGTACCTAACTTTAGGACTGTTAGGTTTTACATTTTCAATCGAGTTCCAAGTTAGTGACGTTCCTTTCTTTGGTTTTAGGAAAGCATAGGTATTCAGTCCCAATTCACCTATCCACCCTAATTACTCCCCCTCTAAGCCAGTGGTTTCCAAACTTTATATTACTGCGCCCTCCCCTCTAACAAAAATTTAATTCCAAACTTAATAATTTAAGAAAAATTTGAATAACTCAATTGTCAAAACGGGAGAATTTTCATGATGTGTTGAAAATGGATCACTTGTTGCATTTGACGTGAGAATATAATGAATCACAGTAACAAACCAAAACGAGTTGATACAGTTGTCTTACCTAATTAAATGATTAATTCTGATTGGAGCGAACAGCGTCGCGTGACGTATGAGTTATGTTCTCTAGCCAGGTTAATACATCTTAAATAAGGATTTTGTAATAATTTTATTAACTATCATTAATTTGGTTATTTAATATTCCCTTTTATTGTACTCTGGCAGATCTACAAGTGTGTTAACCAAACTTGAGAGTTATTAACCCATTAACGATCAGAATTGTTTATCTTAGCTTAGGTAAGATTCCCTTTTGAAAAGGGGCAATTTGCGTAATGAAACAATCACATTAGGCGTTAATGGGTTAAATAAATAATACTTTTCACAGGATGAATTGCGTATACTGTACGGGATCTCGTTTTCAAATCAAAATACTCCCGATATGTTAAAAGGAACCTACTCTTAAAAATAGTAGACAAAATCTTGTGTGAAATGCGTAAGAAAAGTGTCTAATTTTCCTTCCTTCCTTCCTTCCCTCTATTTTTTCTTAAGCAAAATTTTGTTATATTAATTCTTCATCCTAAAGAAAACTTGACGCGTATTTGAACCCTCTTGTGTGTTTTACTAATGTATATTTGCAATTCCTAAAGGGCTGTCACATTAGTCGCATTATAAAGTTGTATTATGGAATACGAAATTTGAAATTAGCTCATCTTAATAGTAAATGAATTAATTATAGTGATATCTCAATGCAACAATAAGACCGAAGACATAGTAGGTACTCAACTAAAGCTCTTTGGAGCTTGACATGAAATAGAAATTATTAGCTAACTGACGAAGAATTTACTCTCTCTAATACGTACGTTGGCGTTTAATTAATAACCTTAGATTTTAATTTGAAAGGGAAAATTATTTCTATTATTACCTAACAAATTTACATTTTTATTTTATTTACGTCCAAAATCCAATTTTATTTCCTAAAAATTACATAACAAAATGCGCACCATTTCTTTACTGCTATCTCTAAATAGTTTTTTAGCGTGATGGGAAAAATTTGAAATTCAAACACTTGGCGATAACAAATATTTTCATCACTCAGGAACGAAAAGTTGGAAATGGATCAATTTGTAGTTAATTCGATTGAAATTTCACCTCTACTTTCAATAAGATAATTTGGACAGATTAAATCTTAATTTCAAAAATTCATTGTGCTTTCATCAAATTGACTGATTTGGCACTGAATTTGAAATTCTTTTGCCGGAAACTATATTTTCAAAATAATTGGTTTTTCATTCCTTGTTATAAATTTGTAAAGCAGAAATAGTCATGGGGGGGGGGGGGGCTTAATGATGAAAATAAATTAACAATCAATTAAAATTAATAAAGATGAATCAAAAGAAAAAAAAATTAATTTTGTTAAAAATCTTTGTGCAATCGATTTTTCCATTTACTCAAGTTGAAAAGCGAATCCAAAACCTACAAAATAAAATCTTAATTTTCAAATTTTATTAGTAATTAATTAATTTGTTTGTTAGCAGGTAAAAACATTTTATGTAAAACATTCGTCTCTCTTTTGCGATTTATTTTTAGAAAATTCAGGTTGACAAGCATTAATTTGTAAGCTGGTTGCCATGACAACTGTGAAAATCTAAATCACTGATTTAATTTTATTCCTTTTCACGAGTTACTTGCCTATGTATATCAGGTTTTAAAATCAAATTTTTTGATAATCGGCTGCTTAGCATAAGGTAGAACGATATAAACTATGAAGGGATTTTTAAGGCGTCCAAATTTACATCAATATTATGGAAATGGTAGTTTATTGGATCTGCAATTGTGCTGTTCCGATGTGAAGATGGATAAAATTGTATGCATTTTTTTAAAAATTAGAATTGAGAGCGGAAAGAGATTCCCGAATTCCCCTAAAGGATTTAACAGCCAGTGGCGGATTTCCGAACAGGCGCAAGAGGCGCGCGCTTAGGGCCTCGTAAATCAAGGGGCCACAAAATAAGGAACATTTTATTTTTATTAATTAAATTCCTGTTGTAATAAACACAGGAAAAATAATGAAAAAAATGCTAAGCCCTACGATGCCTTAGATTTGCAGTTATTTCGATTTCAGTGCAATTTTGAATTTAAATTTTTTGTAAAAATTTAATTTTGTTCAAATATTCTGAAACTTCATGAAAATATTAAATATGTTATAATCAACACAGGAAAAATATCGAAAAAATTCTAAGCTCTACGATGCCTTAGTTTTCAAGTAATTTTGATTTCAGTGCAATAAATTTTTGATTTAAATTTTTGTTAAAAATTTAATTTTGTTCAAATATTCTGAAATTTTATGAACATATTAACTCTCCTGTAATAAACACAGGAAAAATATCGAAAAAATTCTAAGCTCGGATGCCTTCGATTTGCAATAAATTATTTTGAATTCAGTGCAATTTTGGATTTAAATTTTATGATAAAAATTTAATTTTGTTCAAATATTCTGAAAGTTTATGAAAATGTTAATTCTGTCGAAATAAACATAGGAAAAATATTGAAAAAATTCTATGCCCTAAGATGCATTAGATTTGCAGTTATTTTGATTTCAGTGCAATTCTTGATTTAAATTTTTTTATAAAAATTTAAATTTGTTCAAATATTCTGAAATTTAATGACAATATTAATTCTCCTGTAATAAACACAGGACAAATAACGAGAAAATTCTAAGCCTGGATGCCTTCGATTTGCAATTATTTTGATTTCAGTGCAATTTTGGATTTAAATTTTTTAAGAACATTTAATTTTGTTCAAATATTCTGAAAGTTTATGAAAATGTTAATTCTGTCGCAATAAACATAGGAAAAGTAGCGAGAAAATTCTAAGCCCTAAGATGCCTTCGATTTGCAGTTACTTTGAGTTTAGTGCAATTTTTGATTTTTTGATAAAAATTTAATTTTGTTCAAATATTTTGATAGTTCATAAAAATATTAATTCTGTTGCAATAAACACAGGACAAATATCGAAAAAATTCTAAGCTCTCTACGATGCCTTAGTTTTTCAGTAATTATGATTTCAGTGCAATAAATTATTATTGATTTAAATTTTTTGTTAAAAATAACACAGGAAAAATAACGAAAAAATTCTAAGCTCTAAGACGTCCTTTTAGACGTTATAACTTTGATTTCAGTGCAATTTTTGATTTAAATTTTTTGATAAAATTTTAATTTTGTTCAAATATTCTAAAACTTCTTGAAAATATTAACTCTGTAGTAATAAACACAGTAAAAATATGGAAAAAATTCTAAGCCCTAAGATGCCTTAGTATTCAAGTAATTTTGATTTATGTGCAATAAATTTTTGATTTAAATTTTTTGATAAAAATTTAATTTTGTTCAAATATTCTAAAACTTCTTGAAAATATTAACTCTGTAGTAATAAACACAGTAAAAATATGGAAAAAATTCTAAGCCCTAAGATGCCTTAGTATTCAAGTAATTTTGATTTATGTGCAATAAATTTTTGATTTAAATTTTTTGATAAAAATTTAATTTTGTTCAAATATTCTGAAACTTCTTGAAAATATTAACTATGTAGTAATAAACACAGGAAAAATATGGAAAAAATTCTAAGCCCTAAGATGCCTTAGTATTCAAGTAATTTTGATTTATGTGCAATAAATTTTTGATTTAAATTTTTTGATAAAAATTTAATTTTGTTCAAATATTCTGAAACTTCTTGAAAATATTAACTCTGTAGTAATAAACACAGGAAAAATATGGAAAAAATTCTAAGCCCTAAGATGCCTTAGTATTCAAGTAATTTTGATTTATGTGCAATAAATTTTTGATTTAAATTTTTTGTAAAAATATTCTGAAACTTCTTGAAAATATTAACTCTGTAGTAATAAACACAGGAAAAATATGGAAAAAATTCTAAGCCCTAAGATGCCTTAGTATTCAAGTAATTTTGATTTATGTGCAATAAATTTTTGATTTAAATTTTTTGTAAAAATATTCTGAAACTTCTTGAAAATATTAACTCTGTAGTAATAAACACAGGAAAAATATGGAAAAAATTCTAAGCCCTAAGATGCCTTAGTATTCAAGTAATTTTGATTTATGTGCAATAAATTTTTGATTTAAATTTTTTGATAAAAATTTAATTTTATTCAAATATTCTGAAATTTTATGAAAATATCAATTCTGTAGCAGTAACCTCAAGAAAAATAATAAAAAAAATTCTAAGCCCTAAGATGCCTTGGATTTGTAGTTATTTTTATTTCAGTGCAATTTTAGTAAAAAAAAAAAAAGTATAGGGTGTTTTTTTAGCTGCATGAGAACTTCAAAATGAAATAAAACATTAAAAACCTGACGGAATGTTTTGGTTATAATTTTTTTATGAAAGTACAGTTAAAGGCATTTATGATTTGAACATGACTTCCGGCATGTGACCACCACGACTAATGGTTACGAAGCGCATCCGTTCAGTCCAATTTTTGACCACTTTTTCCAATATTTCTGGCTTTATTTCATAAATGGCTTGCTGAATATTAGCCTCCAATGCTTCTAGAGTTGTTGGTTTGTTATCATAAACCATGGATTTAACATACCCCCACAGAAAATAATCTGGAGGTGTCAAATCACACGATCTTGGAGGCCAATTGATAGGACCACGTTTTGAAATAATGTTGTCACCAAATTGTCCTTTCAATAAATTGATGGTTTCGTTGGCTGTGTGGCACGTAGCACCATCCTATTGGAACCATAAGTTGTCAATGTTTAGCTCTTGAAGTTTTGGAAACAAAAATGTATTGAGCATGTGTCGATATCTCACACCATTCACCGTAACGGTAGCTCCTTCCTCATTTCGAAAGACATATGGACCAATGATGCCGTTGGCGTGTATTCCACACCAAACAGTCAATTTTAATGGATGCAATGGAGTCTCAAGATAATGTCCCGGATTGGTCTCACTCCATATACGGCAATTTTGTTTGTTCCCATACCCATTTAACCAGAAATGTGCCTCGTCACTGAACAAAATTTTACGGTAAAAAAATGGATCCACTTCCAATTGGTTGTGAGCCCAATTTGGTAGCGTTGTTCAATGGTCAATCTATGCATTATCAAATGCCAAACCTTGCTAAACACAAATGTCAAAAAACTGTTTCCATAGCAATCTTGATTCAATTGTTATCCCTATTGAAAGTTCTCATGCAGCTAAAAAAACACCCTATATTAAAATTATAAATCGTCTGCGGGCTGGTGAATGTCCCCCTCGGGCACCAGGGGTTCACATCAAATGCTTTAGGGAGTGTAGGATTAGTGAAAATACTTAGAGGGCCTCAAAATTGAATTGCGCCTGGGGCCTCATAAGTTCTAAAACCGCCACTGACAGCATTTGCAATCTTCAAATTAGTGGAAGAAAATAGCAAGTGTTGTTAATTTTGGGTTATAAATGCAACTTATCTTCCAATAATTTGAACGTTACCCAACACTTAAAAACTTAAAAGTGTTTTTTGCCAAAGTCCAAACCCTATAGGAAAGCATGTCGTTATCTAAAATTTATTTCGACTGCACTCAAAATAATTTCAATTTGATAAACAATGGAAAACTTCAATCAAATAATAATGCAATGCTACTCAACTTATCTGTTTGCTGGTTATCTTAAAACTGCTTTAAATTTAGATCCAGGTTTTCAAAAAGAATAGGAGATGAATTTTGTTTTTGAAGATGTTGCTCAACACATTATAAGAATATTGCATTGTCATGGGAACTAAGCATGTGTGCAAAACTTCAAGGCGATCGGACTTGCGGATCAGTTCAAAATTGGATTGTAAGATTTGTGGCAAACACGATGTCAAATTAAATAGTTTTAAAATCAATGGGATAGGCTGGTTTATCTTATATGCACGAAGTTCCAAAATGGTATATCTTGGGCTGACATGAACACAGGTCAGGATTCGTTCTTACATTATATTTGTATACAGCTTCTTGTTGTGCATTGTGTTATTGAGGAGCAGGGCCGTAGTTAGACATTGGTAATGGGGGGGGGGTTCTCAAAAAAAATATTTTAGACCCTTATTTTTAATATCTCGCTCTCCCATGGGGGGGTTTGAACACCCGAACCCCCCCCCCTTATCTACGGCCCTGTTGAGGAGTCTCCGACGCGACTCGAAACAGAGTAATTGCTGGCTTATGGAGATTGTGATAACTGATAAAACAACAGCGTGTCTATTGTTTAGTTGTCAAATTCTTTTACCGAACCAACAACCAACAAGATACTCATCTATCAGGTCTCTAGCTACACATTTTTTCCATCTATCTGGCAATTTGTGGATGCCACGCCAAGAAAAAACCATTTATACCCAATTTTCCACTTCCTTATCTTAGGGCCAGTTCTACAAAGCAAGTATAAATTAGGAATAAGCTATACTAAGAATAAGTCACACAGATTTCGTTGTACGCAAGCGTAAAACGCAATTTATAGAGAGAAAATAGAGTCTTATTCTCAGTATAGCTTATTCTTAGTTTATACTTGCTTTGTAGAACTGGCCCTTATTCAAAAAGAACCAAGTTTGTGAACAAGCGGCTATGGTAATAAATCCCAGACAAGTGATTTCAACGTATCCTGGACCGGTTTTGCTTTGTGTGACGGTGCATTGTCATGGAGCAAAATTACGTTTTTCGATCAAAGCATGGTTCAAATTGATTATTTGTTGTCGGTAGCGATCAGCATTTCCGGTTTCACCAGGTTTTAAGAGCTCAATACACCTTTCTGATCCCACCAAATACAAAATTTATGATAATTTCGATAATTTTTATAAGTACCAATTGTAGACGATAATTCATTTTTTAATCTTTATAATCGTTATACGCGAATATTTTGAGGCGAGTTTTCCTATAATGCCATTGAATCCCTGAGGATGCGATTAAACCATAACGCATTTCGTAATCTTGTACTACTAACGGTGATTTGAACTGCTTGTTATTAGGTAATTATAATTGTTCTAATAATAAATAACTTTTTTAAATCGAATTTTTGAGTTTCAAAGTGCAAAAGTTTCCTCACACGATGTCGTTATCTAACATTTAATTCGACTGGACTCACAATAATTGATATTTGCTTAACATTTAAAAAAAATTAAATCAAACTACAAAACAATGCTACTCAAATTATCTACGTCCAACGATGGTAAAAATCGACAAATATCACAAATTGGAGCAGTCCTCTGTGGTATGTAATAAAAACTAAGAATTTAATTCGTTTTCAAAACTAATGCAATTTTTGACAACAGCTTCCATATCTGGAATTTCTAATGGATTTATGTTCGCGTGGACATCCCCATCTATTCCAATACTAGTGGAAGATGACACCAATACAATAACATTGGAACAAGCATCATATTTTACTGTAATCTATGGAGCAACAATGCTAATTACAGCTCCATTTTTATCAAAAATTAGTGACTTAATTGGACGAAAAAATGGAATTATTTTATTAGCTACTTGTCAACTGATAGCTTGGATTTTGACCGCTTCATCGCAGAATGTATGGAATTTGTACATCGCTCGAATGGTGGGTGGTGTAGCGGAAGTTTTGTTTAACGCCACATCGCCTATTTATATATGTGAAGTTTCAGAACCAAAGGTACGGGGAATCTGGGGAGCTCTAACTCCTTGTATCGCTTTTGGTATTTTAATGGTGAATGTCATTGGATCCTATTGTTCTATAAGAACAACCGCTATTATTGGAGGCAGTATTTGTTTGATTCACATTTTACTGTTTAGTTTTACTCCGGAATCTCCGTATTACCTACTGATGAAGAATCGGGAAGGTGAAGCCTTGAGAGCGCTGAAATGGTTAAGGCTACAAGACGACGTTGAGAAAGAATTTTTAGAATTGAAAGATGATGTACATAGCCGGATGTTGAAAGCTACAACCATCAAGGAATTGTTTTCTAGCAAAAATAACAAACACGCATTGGTGATGTGTCTCGGTATTTTTCTTATTCATCAGTTAAGTGGATCGAATACTTTTGACTTGTACACTCAGTATATGTTCCAGCAAGCTGGTACCAACATATCGGAACAAATATCAGCTATAATTTATAGTTTTTCCTGTTTTATATCAATTACTATTGCTTCTTATTTTGTCGAGTCGATTGGTAGGAAGCCCTTAATCTTACTTTCTTGCCTGCTTTGTGGTGTGGTGCTAACCATGGAAACTATTTATTTTGGAATCATGGATGGATCTCAGTTTACTTGGATTCCACTAGCAGGAATGATTGCTTATTCTATCTTCTCTTCAGCGGGAATTGCACTTTTACCAATGTTAATTTTAGGTGAAGTTTTTGCTACAAATTTCAGAGCTCCTGCAACGACCATTATAAGTATGGTTATCGCTACTTGCATGTTAGTGCTTCCAAAATTATTCCAGACGCTAACCGAAAATGTTGGAATATTTTCACCGTTTCTCTTATTTGCTGTTTGTTGTTATTTGGGTGTTGCTTTTTCGTACTTTTTTGTTATTGAAACTAAAGGAAAAACCTTAGAAGAGATCCAGGAAAATTTCAGAAAAAAGATTTAGCTTAAAGCTAAATTTCAGCACTTTCAAAATAAATTACAGCATTCGTCAGCACTTCGCGAGCCCTTCCAAATGACGCAAAAAATTTCTAAAGTGCAAAGTGCGGGGTACAACTTGACGGAGCCCCTTTTATGTTGATTTATGTTTATTATTCAATAAACAAAGTATTACAGTACCTATAACACTCAATATTAAATATTTTTGTTTTATTTGGGCCCAATATTATTTGTTTATGAGACACTTTGCAAGTAGGACCACTCATGCCACCAAATTATTTTTTAAAAGACATTTTAATATGAACAACTCTGTATATGATCGTGGCGGGTGTCATATGACCTACCGCATCATGTGACCTACCAACCGATCAGTACTTTTACTTTTGAGGTTATTTACTGTCAATAAACGTGTTTTTCAAATTTATCGGGAAAATGTCCGATAAAAAGCCTCTATTTCGCGATTTAGACGCAGAAGATCCGGATCCTGAAATAACACAAGTCGAATCGCTATGTATGAACTGCCATGCAAATGTAAGTAGATTCTTAAAATTACACCAACACGCAATTAACCTCACTTTTTCAGGGTATAACAAAAATTTTACTGACGAGAATCCCATTTTACAAAGAAGTTGTCCTTATGTCATTTTCGTGCGGCGAATGTGGATACACAAATAATGAAATTCAGCCAGGTGGTCAAACGGCCGAAAAGGGGATTCGCATAACTTTGAATGTCCAAACGAGTGGGGATCTAAATCGACAAGTTGTTAAAAGCGACCACGCCAGTGTTAAAATTGTAGAGTTGGAATTCGAAATTCCTGCAAAGAGTCAAAAAGGAGGTTAGGTACGTCATCGGATAAGCTCTTCGAAAATTCTAGCCCAGATTTCGGTTTCAGAAGTTACCACCATAGAAGGCATTTTACAGCGTGCCATTGTGGCGTTGCAACAGGACCAACCTACCAGAAGACTAGAAAGTGCTGAAGTTGCCGATCAGCTGGATGAATTTATTCAAAAATTGCAACAGTGTCAAGATTTAACCATTCCGTTCACACTGGTTCGTTTGTTAAACCCTGTAATTTTCTTTTTACAATAACTTTTTTTAGGTTGTAGAAGATATTTCGGGAAATAGTTTTATTGAAAATCCTAATGCACCTCACTCTGACCCTCATTGTTCTATTGAATATTTTAAAAGAAGGAAAGAACAGGATCACGAATTGGGAATTTTTACCAAGGAGGAGGTGAGTTTGTAACTTTTAGGGCCTATCCTACCAACTTCATTTAAGGATTATTTTAATATTAATTTAACTTGTGGTTTCAGATCAACGAGAAAGAAGAAACCGGTTTGTTGCAACCTCTTGCAGAAGAAGACTTTACTTTGGAAGACCTTGAAGGCGAAGTCTTACAGTTTCCAACCAATTGTAGCAACTGCGGTTCTCCTTGTGACACAAACATGAAAATGACCAGTAAACAATTTAAATTGTTTTTAATCTTTTGAATTATTTACTTTTTTTACTTGCAGATATTCCTCATTTCAAAGAAGTCGTGATTATGTCCACCACTTGCGACTCCTGTGGTCATCGTACGAATGAAGTAAAATCGGGTGCTGGAATTGAACCTAAAGGAGTTCGCATAGAAGTTAAAGTTGTAAATAAGGAAGATTTATGCCGAGATATATTGAAGGTATAATCACATTTTTTCACTTCAATTCGAATTAAATTAAGGTTTCGTTTTTAGTCTGAAACTTGTAATTTGAGCATACCTCAGTTGGAATTGGAAGTTGGCCCCAATGCATTGAGTGGGCGTTTTACAACAGTTGAGGGTTTATTAATGGCAATGAAGGAACAACTAAGCGAAAATATGTTTAAAGATTCACAAGATCCGATAAGTAAAGAGAGATTTGAAAAATTTTTGTCCAAGTTTGATGAGATTATGAAAAATGAGCTCAGCATCACTTTGGTACTTGATGATCCAGGTGGAAACAGTTATGTCCAGGTACTTTTTTTAAAAACCGCCTCCTTCCCACCTATTTTTAGCTCACATTAGTTTCCACCTTTTTTATCATCCTTAAACCCTTTTGAATAGTTAAATTTACTCATTCAAATTTTTTTAGAGCATGGGAGATGATAACTCTCTTGATGATGGCATTAAAATATTTCACTATGAGCGCACATTTGAGCAAAACGAAGATTTAGGTATAAACGACATGAAAACAGAAAATTATGAGTCTTTGTAATTATATTTTATAATACTAAAAGTAAATTGTAAAATATTAAAATTATTAATCTTCTTGCTGCCCTTCCGGCTCTTCCCGCAACACAGTTTCGCCATCCAACTTCTTTAGGTTAGGCAGGCGTTTTATTGCTTCCACTTTCCAAACTGCTTCATCAAGATTATCATAGAGCGGATTTCCTTAAAAAAATTATGAAAAACAATGTCAGCTTTAAGTTAGAAAACATGTACCGACAAAGAGCAATTCTTCCAGACATGGTAGTTCCTGCAATTTATTATATTCGGCCCATTCCCTCACCAAATTGTTGCTCATAAACAAAACCTTCAATTTTTTTAGAACACCAATTCCTTTTACTTTTTCCACCAAGTTGTAGGACAGCCACAATTCTTCCAACGTTTCAGCAACTGCATCCTACAAGATGTGTAAATTTTTTTTATCTGATTATATTTTAAAAATTAGAGAGCAGAAAATGTTGTTGATGTAAATCAGTCTCACCTTCCCTTGTGTACAATATTTTTCAAAAACCCTGATAAATTAATGGGATGATAAAAACTAAATTTTATTGCTTTAAAAAACAATATTTCAATCATAACAGCGCATAAATTAGATGAGAATGAAGTTGTGGGAAATAAATGTAATTTTCATTAATTACAGTTTAACCAAGAAATGCTACATATAAAGTAAAACAAATTATTATTGTATAAAATTTGCATTTTTAATATTGAACATGGAAATTTTATTTTTTATACAAAATTGCATTTATCAAATAATTTTCAACCATCAGATTCAACGTATTTTCTATATTTTATTTCTAATTGTTACCAAGAATCTTACAATAATTTAAAATTATTAATTGTTAAATTTTATTCATTCATAATAATTAAAAACGTAAAAATATCCAGAGTAAACTAGCAATTGCATCAAGAATCATTCAAAAGTTCTCATATTGCACTCGCGGAAATGTAAAATAAAAATTATGCATCCGGTCAAAGCAATGAACTTTGTAAAGTGAAATTCTCTAAAAATTCACAATGGTAATATTGAAATTACTACAGCTTTTCCGAGAAAGAGATAACAACTGCGAGGGCAACGTTTAATAGTAGTAGAGGTAAATTTTTCGTTAGTGGTTGGCACTTGACTTGGGCTTGCATGGCAAATGTGGAGGGAGAACACTCCCAACCACTAACGAAAAATTTTACTCTAAAATTGTGCTGGAGCATGATGTATTTCGTGCCAAGGGTCCTGGGCGTGACCTAAAATTGCATCCCTTGTTTTTTGTGAGAAGAACAAGTCGCCATCTTTGTGTAGAGCGGGTATACCACTACAAGGAACATAGCAAGTGATTATTGATGCCGTGGTTCAGATTTCACGTTAAATCGCAAGTTAATCCCATTCTCCAACGAATAGCACTGAAAGATGGAGTTCACGAAGTTCTGGAACATTTTGATAACCGACTAATCCGACGACCATTTGCGTTACTCTTGACTTTCCTGCACGTAACGTAATTACGACTTGCAGTGCCAGCGAAACCAAAGTACGTTGCTGTCGGCGCGGGGACGGGTTCCTCTCGCGGAGACTTCTTCATAAATTCTTAAGGGTCCGATCTATCATTTGGACGACAACTTCTTCAATAGGTGGCGCAGTTACCTAGATTTACTATTTAATTATAAATGACGTCTTCCATTGGTTGGAAAGAATGAAAGAAAATCATCATTGGTTTTAAAATGCGCGGTTTTTGAAAACTTTCAAATTTTCCACTTAATAAAAACCAAAACTGACAGACAACGCACAGCCTAAACCAATGGGTCTAGACTCTAGAAGCATGAAATTTTGCACACGAGTTCCTTATATGACGTAGGTGAACAATAAGAACGGGTTTTACGGAAATCCTATCCAAAAGGGATTTATCACCCACTATCTAATTAGTAGTGGCGCGCAGGAATTGATTAACGAGATTCCTACTGTTCCTCAACCCTGTGAGGCCAAACAACCACATCCGACATTCATAGGAGGTGAATTGATCACTTATTGCTTACTTATGATGGGGGGAGCATTCCATATCTTTTCTCCTTCAAATCAACATTTCCCCCCAGAAACCGAGGAGTATGGAATACCTCCCAGTTACGGCTGTAAGCACGCGCCAAAGCAACTTTTCTGCAATCAAATTTGTGCCGTTATTCATTTTAAAACATCGTCATTATGATTTCCTTATCGCTGTGGGGTACTCCAGACCCCCCCCCCCCGATTTACCACCTACTTCTTCACATTTTACCTTAGACCATTTAAACTTATAGACACGCCTTGAATGGTTAATTGTTAATTAATTGGGTAAAATATTTAAAAAATAAATTTGTAATTGATTCATAGGCACTGCAAAACCTAGCGCTAAACAATAATAAATTTTGAAAACTCAACTTACCAAACCAGTTAAATTTTTAATATAATTTCTCCCGATTGATAATATTCTTAGATTTTTCACACCAGACAGTCCGGTTATTTTATCGATCATGTTAGTTGACAAACTCAATTTTCTGAAAACCGGAGGTAATCATCGTTTAGAAAAAATATTACGCTAAACACTCAACTGGCAGTTAACTAAAGCGGCCAAGGAATTATCCATTTTCTCGATTGGCGGCCATTGAAATTGAAAACCAACTTCGAGAGCTTCGGAAATACTTTCGCCGATATGTTTTTCTTCCCATTTCTTTATTGCATCTTTTATTGTAGATGCTTTTGCCATTTTTTTGAAGTTTTACAAGCACAAAATTGTTTGATATTTTGAGTTACTATGCAAATTTTATTCCTTCAAGTTGACAGTGCCTACTTTGTTGGAGAACATTTGGAAAATTATTTTTATTTGTATCTAAATAAGTTATGAGTATAAAAAGATAAAGGGCATTGAAAAATAATTAATCTTCTTGTTGTTGTTGTTCGGCCTCTTCATGTAAAACAGTTTCCCCATCCAATTTCTTCAAATTTGGTAGTCGTTTGCTGGCTTCTATTCTCCAGTTAACCTCGTCGTAATTATCACAAAGAGGATTGCCTTCGAGCAAGACACAATTAAAACAACAGATAGAAAAAGGAATTGGAAAAATTTACCAACAAACAGTAGATTCTCCAAGCATGGTAGCTCCTGCAGTTTATTATACTCTGCCCATTCCTTCACCAAATTGTTGCTCATATACAGAACCTTCAATTTTTTCAGAACTCCGATTCCTTTAACCTTCTCCACCAAATTATAAGACATCCACAACTCTTCCAAAGTATCAGCAACCGCATCCTAAAATTTTTCTACATCGTTACGGGTATTAAATTCCAAAAAATGTAGCTAACTTACCAAACCACTTACACTTTTTACGTAATTTCTTCCAATCGATAATATTCTCAAGTTTTTCATTCCAGACAATCCTGTTATTTTTTCAATCATGTTGGTCGACAAGCTTAATTTTCTAAAACAAAAGGAGTTAGTTTTGTTTCCGATAAAATGCGCAAAAACTCTCAACTGGCAGTTCACTAATGCGGTCAAAGTATTATCCATTTTTTCGATAGGCGGCCACTGGAACTGGAAGCCTACGTCGACGGCTTCGGAAATGTTTTCGCCCTCGTGCTTTTCTTCCCATCTTTTTATCGCATCCTTAATGGTCGTTGGCTTTGCCATATTAACATCGCATTGTAAATAAACACTTATGTGGTTGTTTTGGATATGGACTTGCGCCCTGCGTTGTTATGCAATTTTTGCGTGTTTGAATTAAAAATTGACTTTGATTTCAGTTAAAAGAGTTCGTGGGTGCTTACAAGGGGTCACTACAGTGAGTATGTCGCCAATCGAGATCCCAATTTTTTTGGTGATTCTAGTTGCTAAAAAAATTATCACTTTTTCGAATTTTAGTCGATTGGTCCTTAGTTCTTGAGTTATGAATTTTTAAAAATACTATGGTGGGTTAATTGCTATTATTATTAGCTATTATTGCAAAAAACCGTGGTGGTCTAGCGGTTAATAATTTGTAATAGTAATTCGTAGGTCATTAATTTTTCAATTTCGATAATAAATTACATAATTTAAAGAAAAAAAATTTGCCGGGACTGGGATTAGAACCCAGTACTTACGCGTTACAACGTCCATAATGCTAAGCTTATGGTAAAATCTGCCCTTTCAAAAATTACTAAAGAGGCAATCGACTAAAATTCGAAAAAGTGATAATTTTTTTAGCTACTAGAATCACCAAAAAAATTGGGATCTCGATTGGCGACATACTCACTGTAGTGACCCCTTGTTAGCGACAAAATAATTTGTGGGTTTATTGAATTAGTATGAAGAATTGAGAAGAAAATTAATTATAGATTGCATTTGGGGGTAATTCTAATAAAGGGTTTGAATGAGAAGTCACAAATATTTATAGAAAAAAAGAGTAATACTTTGCAAAGTGGGTAGAATCTACAGATTAACGTGGAGTTCGAACCAAAGTCCATAACTCTGGAATTATATTAATTACTTGTATGGTATTGATAGTGTCATAGCAAAGTCATTAGCTCTTATAATATCGTCGGTCATAGTAAAGAATATTTACCCATGAACAAAGAGCAACACCCTAAATTTATAAAAAAACTCCAATTCACATGAGATTAATGGGGTATTCATCCTATAAAATAGCTAAACTTTTAATAAATTATAGGAAGCAATCCGCGTTGACTCAGACCAATTATATTACTAAATTTTGGGCGCTTCACGTTTCTCGCGGTTACATACTTTGTATTTATCTTAAATTCGGTAATTGTCTGAAGTAACACAGACGGGGTTGCTGGGTTTGGGTTTGTTAAGCAAACCTAAAATCTAAATTAGCACGTCTCACTCGTAAGGTTAAAGAAACCCATTTTTGGGATTGAAATCATACGAGATCAGCACCCAAACTGAAAATGAAGAAACAGATGATGATAGCCAAAGCCGATTCCAACGATAATATTAAATCTGCAAGTAATCCCGAACCGATGCAAGCCAACGTAACGCCCCCATGGATTCTTACATGTCCCAAGGCACCCCCACATGACTTTTCTCATATCTTCACCAAACCAAGCGGATGCTCAAGTTGCATCCAACTCACTCCCTACAATTAATCCCACCGATTCTACAAATAAAGGAAGAACTCCGTCTTCCAACACCAAGCACGGATGCTTGGTGCCGTCTCCGCAAGAGCAAACTCTCCCCCGTCTCCGACGAAATACAAACGCCGAACAAGTTCATTGTATTGGCCACTATCAGGGCCGTAGATAAGGGGGGGGGGGTTCAAACCCCCCCATGGGAGAGCGAGATATTAAAAAAGGGTCTAAAAATTTTTTTCCCGTGACCCCCCCCATGGCATAGAAAAAACATTTTTTTTTTTGTGAAACCCCCCCCCCCATGACCAATGTCTAGCTACGGCCCTGGCCACTATCTCACCTGAAGACACTCGCAAATTCAGCAAATTGGACGACACCACCCCTCGTACTTCAATTCAAGACGTTCAAATGCAAGAAGATGAAACAATCTCGGACTGGCTGATTTCTTCTACGGAAATTGTAACCAACCAATCAGCCCCTTCGATACTTACAATGCAAACAGATCACAGCAGTACTACGAGGCATCCCACATCGCCCGCCGTCCTAAAATCCGAATTGCTAGCTGTTAGTAGTCAAGCTCATGAGTCACGAGCGTCTAGGGATCCCACGGGGGCAACGGGGCAACCAACGAACACAGGTAGCTGACATCGGTCACGCATGCGCAGTAATTTAAAATTTATATCCCACAGAGGCAACAAATCGGTTGCGCAAGCGCGTAATTTTAAATTATTAAATCCCACAGAGGTAACAAACCGAAAATAACTAAAAAAATAAACACAAATATTTTTAAAAATATTCAATATTTTCAATAAAGATTATCTTTGGAATATACTTGTAAATATTCAACATTGGAAGCTCAAACTTCCTCATTGCCTAAATTAGTTATCGTGCATTCATATGAAATCATTAGAATTTTGTATTGTTGAAAAGATAAGTATAAAAGATTAATATTTTAGGGCGCGCCATCTATTGAAATATGTTTTTGTGCTGTCACGCTTCGTACATTTCCGACTAGATTCGTTGGTTGCCCCCGTGGGATCCCTAGACGCTCGTGTCAAGCTCTCCATGACTCCTAAAGCCGACTAAACAAAAATCCTTAACATCGACGTTCCGGCTGAATCCAAGAGGTAACGTACCACTTACCACAGCACACCCAGAAATATCCCCCGCGACACCTCCCAGTCCAACGACCGAACAGGAGCTCCGCTAAAAGAATTCTTGAAGTTAAATCCTCCAAAGAGTCAAACACCTATTTAAATTTATTAATTTAATTTAAAATTAAATAAAGAATGATGGGTGGAGCTAATGTGCAATAACTAAAATCCGTCTGGTCCGTTTACACGACGGTACTTGTACGTTTTCCCTCCACTTCTACTGCGCAGATATTTAGCTACTCCCGTCATCATAACACCATCAACTAAAATTATCAACCAATCAAACGGAGCTTTTCTCCCTAGTGATGGGTAGTTACTAGTTAGCAGTAGCTAGCGTAATTTGATTTTTTGACAATCTTAGTTCACGTTAATGTTAGCTCAAGTGAGGCCGTATTCAATCGCCGCGGTAGCGCTGTTAGAAGCTGCTTTTTGGTTAAGGTAAAAGAGTGGTTTCTAATTTTCTCTAAAAATTTAAAATTGTTTTGAAAAGCATCGTGCTAAAATACCATTACTTTCCACTCCATGCTTGAATCAGGAGAAACAAACTTTGGATCCTCAAAATTTTCGAATTGGTCCAAAAATGTTGTACGACCTTGTAGAAAATCGCTGTTATAACATTTAGATTACATTTTGCATTATCTTTAAGTTTGTGCGTAATAACAGGCTGTTAAATAATTGTTAAGGTGAGATTATTAACATGCATTTTTGAAATTTAAATTAAAAATAGTTTGCAGATCGTTAATCGGTGATTCGTTGAACGCAGCCAACACAATTTGACCAATTACTGACAGTTGCTGTCAGTGGGTGCCTGAGTGAACAACTTTAGTATATTTTAACCCTTAAAAGTTACTTTTTAACATATATTTAAGTTATAAAAGGTTTATTTTAATTCAAAGTTAGTTTTACTAAGTGTAACGGGTATAATTTTTGTGTAAATAGTGAATAAGTTTTCGTACAGAATTCTACACCAACTCGGAATGTCAACATTTGACGCCGTGGCTGTTCATGTTTTTATAATTTGTTAGTAAATTTAGTGCGTGTGATAATTTTAGCATTCCTTTATCATTGCCATAAAGCATTTACTTAAATGGTTAGTATTTTTGTGTGTGTATACAAAGTGTTTTGTCTTTATGTTGTCGACCAAAGTCAATTAGGTTAGTGTTCACGCGCAACATCTTAAAAATTTCTTTTGCAGGATACCAAAATCAAAATCGACAAGAACCGTAACGGAGAAAATGAAGTCGAGGTAAGTTACTCGTTTTATACATTTTTTTTCTGTTTATCTTTTCGTAACGTTTACATACACTCGCGCTCGACAAAAAATCTATTTATAGTATTGGCAATTTTTGTGTCGTTTACATTCCGTACCGGGCGTACGTGTACACATTTTACCTACTCTACTACACGCGGGGATCTCAAAATTTATAAATAAACTTTAATAATAAAAACGCATTAAGTAACTACCGTCTTGTTTAAATTATTAAAGCCACCGATCAATTTCAGTAAATCACCGAGATAATCGATGTTCTTATGTCTATCAACAACGTCGTTGCCTTCACGACCACCGCAAAAGGTAAACAATTGCCCCTCATCGAAGGCGAGGGTTTGAGTCAATCGGTCAATTAATTATTGTTTTTTCGTTCGATAAAACAAAATCGCATCTATCGGATTTTGGCAGACGCCCACAATTTTTTCAAATGTAAACATTGTTTTGCCTACCCGCCACTGACATTTCAAATGAAATGTTTTATTCAGTTTATATTTACACACACCACATATACATAATTTATTTTGCGCGCTGGTTTACAAGTCGAAAATTTTTTCGGTTCCTAAAATAAAAAAAAATTGTGCTCCCTTAAAAAATCAAATTTGGTTGCTTGCGTAAATTTGTAGTAACCTAACGAGAGTTGTACCTATTCGTCGTGGTTTTTCGACGTCGTGAACTTGAAAATTTAACTCGCGTTATATAATAATAACATGCAGGGATGGCGTTAGGGGTTTTCTTCCGTCGTCTTAAGCGTGACGAATTGGTAAATTAAAATCGAACGTTTAAATGTTGCGTGTGCTGTAGTAACGAAGTAATAACAAAAATTTTAATGAATTTTCTTTTATTTATAGCCAAAAGGTAATTCGGTTGGGGGTCCACCGCCGACGACACCGCTCAATAAAACGAAACTGTCCACTGGCAGCGTACAGGGGCCCCTTATCAAAAAAGACAAAAGACATTCGAGTTCACGTTTTAACATAACGAAAAACCGTGAATTGGAAACTTTGCCATTATTAAAAGGTAAGTAGGTATCTCGTGCGAGGTTGTCTTCGGGGGTGGCGAACAACAGGTGGCGCATGCGTCTCGCTCATTTTCAACCCTCGAGTTTTAATCCATAATTCCTTCATTCCTTCCAATATTTCATTTTATGTGATGTTAAAATATCCGCGTTAGCCCTTATTTATTTGCCTCTTTGTTTGTTTATTTTTTATTTAACAACGAAAACGCGATCTGTGGTGGTGAAACATTTTAAATAACGAATATGCGCATAATAATTATTGTGAATAATAATAACCCCGTCGCGATAGAAAAAATATAATATTGAACACTCATCTAAAAAATGGTGCATTCAACTTTTGCCCAAGGTCATGTTATGGGTTGTAGGGATACATCCCCATTAGGAATACCAAAATCGCCGTCATTCCACAGTGGATTAGATTTAGTTGCTTCGGCCAGCATAGATTCCCTAAAGGCAGCTCAGTCATCGACAACATACATCGAAACCGAAGCAACCGACTTCTCATTCAAATTCAACGACACCAGCAATTGCATATTCAAACGCAAAAATTACGAAGAAAATCGACCTAATAACGATTCTAATAAAAAATTAGAAATCATAAACGAAAACTTAATTAGCATAATGCAGCTAATGGGCCATTTGAAACGACTAACAGGTGACCTTTCAACCATTTTTTTCCTATTATACTACATACCTACTTAATAATTTATTATAATAAAAAATCGCTAATTAAAAAAAAGTTGTTCCTAACTGCTTCCAAGTATTTTTTTTACATAATATTATTTTGCCCAATTCAAATTTAAATTTATACTTATATTAGGAACAACACTAAAATGCCATAAAACTATACGCAAATAATTATATGACCAACTTGATTATCAAACAATTTACATTCAGTAATTTGAATCAATTTTTGAGATAAGGAAGCGATATTTCAAATATGTGGCGTCATTTCAAATAGTTTATCTTAAATTAATTTTATTGATCACCTATTTTTATTTTTGTAAAAATAACTTTGATTCGATTACATGGCATCTTGTTGAGGTGTTGGGTCATAAATACAACGAAATGTTTTTTTTTACATTTCACATGTAAATTCACATACATTTTACAACAATATAGCATAAACTATGTCGATATTAATTAAGCTGATCACGTGATCATTATGTGACGTTACAATTGGCATGTGTGTTGAACTTTGAGGAGGAGCTTTGAATGCAATGTCCAATTGTGACGTGAACGTCGTCATCTTTGCTGTGTTAGTACCCTTATAACTTACACCGAACCACTTAACCGTGTAACTCGAGGGATATCTGTATTTACATGGGAATGCAGATACCGAAATTGGTAGCAGTTCACCAATTTGAACGAGGTTTTACAGTACAATCCAAATAAATTGGCACTTGGGTCTTTGGTGTTATGCAGCCAAATAATCTAACGTAATTGATTGGGTTAGGATGACGCAAGTGCCAATTTATTTGGATTGTACCAGAACAGTTATTTTGCACAAGCAGATATTCCAGCAATGATATATTGAGATGTTTCGATTTTCTTACATCAATGCTGCATTCAAGATAAATCTTTGTATGGCCTGATAGGAAATTTTACGTTATTATTAAAATT
Source organism: Rhagonycha lutea (assembly GCA_958510855.1). Classification (NCBI taxonomy): domain Eukaryota; kingdom Metazoa; phylum Arthropoda; class Insecta; order Coleoptera; family Cantharidae; genus Rhagonycha; species Rhagonycha lutea. The sequence continues at coordinate 5,524,295 of OY294036.1, forward strand.
AAGTATTTTTGGCGACCACCTAATCAATCATGATGAATTTTTTAAATTATAAATTGGTCTCCCGAATACGCACAACTTTTCCAATAACAGCATCAGGAAATTGAAAAATATCAAAAGTCTACCCTATACAATCGAGAAATCTAGTAACTCAAGTTACTAAAAGTTTTTGATTGCTCATTGCCGTTAATATAAAGAACGATTGTTTCTTTAGAGTGAAAACTTGAAATTGTTAGAAATAACATTAGAAACTAAATTTTAATTAAGGTTTCTTTTTATTATTTAAAAGATGGCATTAACATTTGAAAATGATTTGAACCCGCTGCTGTACTTGACGTAGCGAATTCTGGACGTTCAATTTTGGGTCACATTTTCGATCACTGCTGGCCGTAGGTATGATGGTGGCCTCCAAGGCGTCAATTGTTGCTGGTTTATCGGCATAAACCAGTGACTTCGCGTAGCCAATTGAAAGGTCAATTTCTCAAAATCAACTTATCGTCAAAGGTTGCGGTCGCCGTATGGCATGTAGTACCATCTTGCTGAAACCACATCTCGTCCGCATCAATGATAAGGTCCGATAATGCCACCAGCGTGTAAACCTCATCAAACAGTGCGTTTTTCTGGATGTAATGGAGTCTGTTGAGTCTCTTTTGCGTTTTAACTAACCCTTAGAGCCAAAAATTAGCCTGCGTGCTGAACACAATTTTGCGATTAAACAACGGGTCAGTTTCCAACTCTTCTAGAGCACAATCGGCGAAAGAACGACACATCCCAGGAATATATTGCCGATGTTTACAATACGGCCCACGCTTGGCCGACATTAGTAAACACCGGCCGGCACCCAACGTTGGTGTCAACCGTCGAGCACCATTGGGCCAATGCTAGGCCAATTTATTTGCGTTTTACTTTAACAAAACGCCACCACACGGAATAACTTCAAACTCCATTTTGGATGTAATGTTGCGAATTTGTGGCGCCGCCATCGGTAATGTAAAACGCGAATACCACCATAAACCAACAATGTTTGCTTTGTTTACATTTACAAAACGGCACCACACGGAATAATTTCAAACTCCATTTTGTAATTTTGTAAATATTATGTTCATGGGATGTGATGATCTCGTGGCATTAATTCCTGTACCAGCTTGATCTTCTGCGGGTGTAGGTCAGGCCCGTAGCCCGTAGCCAGGATTTCATTTCGGGGGGGGGCACTTGTAAAAAGCCTTTTGTAAAATGTAAAATTTTCGGTTGTTCCCCTTCCTTTTTTCTTTGTCTTTTCAACACTTCGGGGGGGGGCACGTGCCCCCCCTGGCTACGGGCCTGGTGTAGGTCAAGATCTTTGCAAAAAATTTTACACGTAGTGGACGGACAGAGCCCCAATTTCTGAGACCGACGGCGAATCGATAAAGTAGGATTTTTTTCACACTTGTTTACAACGGCGGCGATATTCTTTTGGACGTGTTGATGTTATTACATCCTCTAGATTCTAGAGAGTATTTGGTATTAAGAGGACTTTATACCTAACATAAAGTTTGGTTTACACTCATAATTGAATTAAATAATTCGTTAAACCGGCAATGTTATGGGTGTAAACCAAATTTTACGATTTAAATGCACTTTCTTAAAAAGCAAATATATAAGGGTTTTGTCTTATATAAATAGATATTTTAAAAATAGTTTTAATTTAAATAGTTTGTATATTCATGGAAAGTCACTTGCAGGTCACTGGAGTGATTAATTATTATAATAAAAAATGAAAATTTTTTTTTAAACTTCTTAATGACTTTCCGTGAAACTAGATTTTTTTTCTAATCGTTTACTTCAAACCGCATTAAATTCCATACATTAATAAAAGAGCTATATGGATATTCGTTAAAAGTTAGGTATACAGCCCTCTTAAATCTATTCACAGTTCAACCTACCTAGGTTCAACGGATGGCATATTCCAGTGTTTCTCAAAGTGGGGTACGAGAAGAGTTGGGGGGGGGTATGCGCTGCACCGGGCTTTGGTCATAAAATTTCATTTTTCGTTTATTTAAGGAGACCAAAGAAAGATAAAAAAGAAACATTCGATAGATGGATCTAGGGTTAAAAAAAGGTTATTAAAAAAATTTTTTTACACAAATGCCGAAAGTTTGAGTAACACTGGCTTACTCTGATGGACGGTTATGTGCGACAGATTTTCAAAGTAATTTGGTAGCGTTGTTCAAGCGTTAAGCGGCGTTCACAATGAAGTGGGGTCTTGCCTTGCTTCGGTAGAAAGCTGGCAAGCGCCAATTAGATTAAAGTATTTTCTTCTATCCTTTTCTATGATTACAAAATTGTTCATTTTGATTGGCTCTTGCTAGCTTTCTACTGAAGCAAGGCAAGACCCCACTTCATTGTAAACGCTGCTTTAGTCTATTTATGATGATTTGTCAGAGTATACTGATCATAATGATCATAAATATCAAGAATGAACGCAGTACGACAGCATGTTTGACAGTTATCCCTTGCCTAAGTTCTATCTAAACAAAAATGAAAACGCCCTTTATAAATTAAATTTGAACCCATATTTATTTTTATTTGAAAGATTACACGACAAGAGTGTAAGTCTTTGCTGCCATTCATCTGTCAAATATAACCGTATTGAAAGTTATATCACTCTAAAAAAAAGTTATCTTCTACTTTACTAATAGATAGATAAATCATAGATGTGATATAATACGCTTTAGGTATAGCAGCTATACGCAAAATCAATTTTTAGTAAATCAAGTTACTAGGTTTTTCGATTGTACGCGAGTAAAGCACGGATGTATTGGAAATACGACTCAATCAAGCTCAAATCGGATCAGGCTAAATCAATCTATAGTGCGATTAACTGAAGAGCTTTTTGGACGGATCGCTTTTAAAAGAATACTTTTTTCTAATTAAAAGTTTGACTTATTCTTATAACCTTCAAAAAAATGTGACGGTGACTTTTCGTTTTTGTAGATGTTATTTAATATCACAGGTGTGAATTCCTGCGGTTCCATAAGCTTAAAAACATAAGTAGTAGTGAATTATACGTGAATCAAAAAAAAAAATCATTTAAAATTTTCTATTTCTTAAAAATTATAAAAAAAAGATATGATATCCTTTGAAAAACGATCAATACTAACTTATTCCTTGTGGGTTTATTAAGAGTCAAATTAGTTTCTTGCTTTTCTTGTGAAATTTAAGAGCTGCTTTTAATTGGATTTAGGTTGGAAGAAAATAGTTTCCTTTTCTGTAAATCTGTTTCGAAATAATTAATCGTACTACTACACTTCCGGTAATATTATGAATAAATTCGAAGTTTTTTTTATACAAGTGACTTATCTATGTTTTTGTCATTATTTAAAAATATTTACTTTTTAGTTTGATGCCGGTAGTCTTACTGGACGGTTGAGTTTTGTGCCGAATTTAGTGTTGCGACTTCTTTTCAATTTTGTGGGATTGTTGTTTTACTTTTTTGGATGGAAAATTGTTTTGGTACGTTCAAACTTTTTATTGGTATTTCTTAAAAATTCTGTTGTGATCCACTATCATCGCACTAGACCGCGACTACCTTCAGCATGTATATTTACATTCCCATTTAAATAGAAGTATCCCTCGAGTTACACGGAATTCGAGTTAATGGGGTTAGTTATAATTTTTTTTATTCCTTTTCATTGTTTTTTTGTACTTTGAAACTTTTTTTTATGAGTTTCTAACATCGAGTTGTACGGTTTCCTGTTACACGGAACACAATAATATTACGGGCACCAAGTAACCGTGTAACTGGAGGAATATTTGAATATTTAATTAGTTTTTGTTTTACCGCGACATTCACCTTCACATCGACCCTTTTGACGTGCCCACATCCTTGGAAAAGTTGGGAACCATCTAAATGTGGCTATATCAAACTAAAACTAATTATTTTTCCTAATATTATATATGAGCTGTATTTCACAGCTATTCTTTTTATGCATAGTTATGTATGATATTTGCTCGCAGAATTCGTAATATACAAAAAAAACGTTAATATTCAAATGACAATGTTCAAATCTCAACATTTTTGATTACTGATGCGGCTTCTTCGTCAAATTATGCACATATTTAAGTTTCTAATTTAATATCCGAGCAGTTACATCGGTAAAATGTAATTTCTGTTGTCAAAATCGACTAACCCAACGCATTGTCAGGTTATTTATTCACAATTTCTAATTTCGAGCGGACATGTATTATATTGGCACACTTCATCTTCTTAATGTAATGTTTTTCTTGACTAACAGCTTTACTCTTTAATGGGCAGGTTAAGGCCACCGTCACAGTAAATTTTTACAGTGATTAATTACTTTGGACATTTATTTTTCTTAAAAAAAAAATACCTTGACGAACTGTCAAACGGCAGTCAAAGATAAGATAAGTACCTATGTATTCGTTATAAATAAATTGGTTCCTTATCGTACAAGTGCAGCATTAATAGGATGGTGATAAGCTGTGAAATGTAACAAATTTGATATCAAATCACTGATAAACTAATCGACGGAGATGGTTTGCTGATGATTTCCGTAGTCTCCCAAACAATCCGAACTAACGTAATCTCGTGTGCTAATCTTATTTCTGGATGTAATAGAAGCGTTTTAAGCAAATTTATGCTAAATGATTGTTTTACCCCCCTCTTTTCTAGTTGTATCTATGCAAATTTAGCTAAATGATGGAATCTTGTTAATCCATTCATGCGCGTCAGTTCCATCCAACTAATTTACGTGCAATTCAACCAAAGTCTAATCAAGTCTAATTTAAGTGTTATTGAACTTGGGAAAATGTGTTACTCTATTATGAATAGAGAAATATGCATGGCAAATTTTAGATAAATTGAACCATTTGTGAAGATACGAGTATTGTATTGTTTTCTTTTAATATTGTAATTTTCTACTTCTTTGTGTTCGACCATTCGTTTTTTTAACTTTCAAGGACTTAAAACATAGGATGTGTCCAATACTGACGCACATGAATGGATTAAAGAGATTCCGGATATGACATCCAGGATCTCGTTAATCAATTCATGCGCGTCAGTGGTGGACACAACGGATAACATCCAAAAATTGTATATCAGACTTTAGAAATACTTTGGCACCGCAACCTATACAACCAATAAGTTTTGCTATAAGATATTTACGAAACATTAAAGAAATATTTGGTTTTATCCTGCTATTTAGTAGTTGTAGTTATTATAATATAACTTATTTTAAATTTATTTTATTTCGACTGATTTGGTTCATTATAACCGAAGCTTATTATAAATAAGTAATCCAATAAAAATTGAATTGCTGATTATTTTAATCGAGTTCGTTATAACTGGACACCTATGTATTTTTTAAGTACAGTAGAACCTTGATTATCTGACCTCACGGTTAATGCGCGCACGGATAATCGGGGTTCTACTGTATAAGACATAAATTATTACCTATGCGGGTTGTGGTACTGAAAGCAAACTCATGATTCCATTCCGGCTGATAGTTAATTTGTTTGTATTAATGGAAAAAATGTTTGGGGGGAGGGATCCTATTGTAGAGGATTTGTAAAACTACAATTCATGACATTATCAGCAATGTGAAGTCATTTTTATTATTATATGCTTTACAAACTTTTTTTAAACATCTGTCACCTGTTTACAATTTTTTTGATTAGTTAAATAAATAATTTCGGAAAAAAAGCATTGAAATTTTGCAGTTTCTGCAAAGAAATCTGGAAACTTAATTTGATATTGAACCATTAAAGATTTTCTTTCAGACTCGACACTTTTTCGTTAGTTAACAAAAGTTTTTAGTAATTGCTAGGAATAAGTGATTCTCTGATTTTTAATGACCCTTTAAATTGTCGCGATTATTTTTTGAAATTGTTAATTATAATAACGAGAAGCTTTTAAAGTGTCTTGTTAAATTTATCTCCATTAGAAAAATAATTATATACTAATTACAAAATTCTCTTGTTTTTTTAAATAATTCATTTCTAATCTGCTGAAAATTTTCAGTCTTAAATGAAGAACCATTCGTATATTTTAAGTTATCTTTTTATTGCTATATAAATTACGAGTGTTCAATTCCTTTATTGTACATTGCATTTCATAATAATAATAATTGACAAGAAAAAAAACTTTATTTTTGTTAAACTTTATTTATATATCCTTGACGTAACAACAACTAATTATAAGTTACTTTTTGATTTATGATATTTACGGTATGAAAATTGAAGCCTTTTTCTTTTCTATCCAAAATTTGAATTATTATTTTTAGCATTACACTTGGACAAACTTTCTTATTAATTATTTTACTCACACTTTTAAAAAATAATTATGGTTTAAATTGATTTTAATTAATATAACCTCGCAAGACGAAATTGTTACTTTTTGTTGTGGAAATTTACAAATTCGATTTTATTTGCAGATACTGCACCTGCGGATCGAGAAGAATTATTTATACAAAAACTTAGGCAATGCTGCGTTTTGTTTGATTTTGCCACCGATCCATTATCGGATTTAAAATGGAAGGAAGTGAAGCGGGCTGCCCTTCACGAAATGGTTGAGTTTGTTACTCAAAATAAGGGTGTCATCACTGAAGCAATTTATCCGGAAGCCGTTAATATGGTATGTTCCTGTCCTGTGTTGATTCAAAAATCATGTCAGGTGTTTGTACTTAAATGTTCCTCTTTCGAGTCAAAGCTTCTTACAATAAGGGATTAAGATGAAAAAGTTGGTTGCTACATCTACGCACTTACAAAATTTGGAAGCAACTCATCTTTGTCATATTTATTTTTTTGTTAAAAGTTGAGCTGTCACGTAGAAAATAACTTTCTGACTTTAATCTCTCAGAACGCACCCCAAATTTTGTAGTGATAATTAATGGAAACTAGAGAAACAAAGTTTAAAAACACCAAAAACAAAAAGTTGAGAATAAAGTCCAATATTTTTCTTTATTGTATTTAGCACAATTTAATGTGGTAGCCTTGGATTTATGTATATTTAAAACATTTTTGTTGAAAAGAGTGGCATTATTTTTAATTAGGAAATTTTTTTATTATTTATCAAATGATTATCTTTATTAGGAAAGGATTATTGTAAACAAAAAAATTAGTGACTTCTTATTTTTTTTGCCGAGATCTTATTTTATGAAATAAGATTCTGCCTTTCAATTAAGTTCTCTTCATTCAATCAGGTTGCAGTAGATCCAACTTCTTTTCAATTTCAAATTTAAAAAAATAGCAAAAAGTAATTGTAGCAGCAACGCTTGATCGCAAAATGAATGTTTTTTCCAGTTCGTAAATGAAGTTTACAGTCATAAACTTAATATATTTCATTATTTAACAAATCCAAACTAAATCTTTTTAATGGCGCGTTACTGTTTTTTTATGATGTTCGTAAAAACTTAATTTGTATGTTTCATTACCCACCTGATTTATTAAATCTGCAACAAATTGTTTTAATGTCCCCCCCCCTTCACTACAGTAGCGAATTAATTTTTACACAATCGTTAGATTTCGGAATTCAAAATATAAAGAGCTTCTAGCCACAAAGTCTTGTAAGATCCGATTAATTAATCCACGATAAAGCCTTTTTCTTCTTTCATCCCAACTACCTGAGATGGAAAGGTGAATTGATCTCAAATCACAGCAAAGCTAGGTCAACCAATACAGCAATTCATATTTTGGGATTGAGAAAGGCATTACATATGCAGAGGTTGTAGCGATCCTACAAGCAAGCGTTGATTGATATCCTAATTTATAGTTCAGTATATGAAACGACATTTCGTCCTAAATTAAGATATTCGAGCCTGGAGGAACATGAACGAGTTTCTTTAAAAATTCATTCATCTGAAATTAAATTGAATTAATGTTTTGACTATGTAAACTGAAGGTCTGTGCGAATAGTTCCCTTAATTCAAGATGGGCGGAGATAAAAAAAGGAGGTACTTCGATTTTTATAAGATGAGTTTCTCGTGCTTGTCATTTCAAATAGAAAACTTCCTAAGGGAAGTACTAAAAACAATAAAGCCTATGGTAATTTTTGTATGTCCTAAAATATGACTTCCTATTAAAAAAGCTGCCACTTTCGCTTCGCTTCTAAAATGACATAAAAATCCATATTGTTGAGGTAGGCTTTAAATGGGCTAATATGGAGAATATTGCTTGCTATAAGAGATATAGAAAACCATTTGAAATAAATTTATTTCTGATTCAGATTGTAGCAAAAATAATGAATTCTCGCAAAAAAATAAATACATCATAGAAATCCTTAAAAACGTATTTTAACATGAAAATCCAATATTGCGACTGGAAGAAAATACAAGCTCAATAATGATATTTCTTTTTTATGTTTCTTTTCAAGCCTTTCAGTGATATTATTATTTTGGCATAAATTAATTTATTTTACAATATAAATTCAAAGTTCGAATATTTTAGAATATGGAAGGATATGTTTACACTAACATCAAATATGGACAAAATGGAAACCCTTCCAAAACTTTTTATATAGTAGACTGAAAATAATGATATTCCTAAATATCAATGAACTCTGTTCATTAGTTGAAAACATTGATTTTAAAAGTGCGTATTTTTTAAAATGCCTTATCTTTTCCCGAATTTTTTGAAGAAGACTTTATGAGGTGATTTCCTGTTGCCTTTCCCCCACTTGAAATCCCAGTTAGTATCAGATGCGACCAGGATTAGAACCGCGGTTTTCCGCTCCTTCGACTATCTGGACAAAATGGAAACCCTTACAAAACTGGTCTGTATATTAAAAGATTTAATACAGATAAAGACTTTTTCTGCCGCTAATAGCGACCGACAAAGGTGAAACTACATGTTTGGTTCTTAAATTTAATTTTTCTTTTTTTAATTAATTTTCAAGGCATAACGAATGAAGAGTATTGAATACGTACAAAATAATTGAATTACGAGAAATCTAATAATAGCAGATGTACATAAATCCTAAAATTGTTTATTTTAAACTTTTGCCATCAAAGCAATTTTTTAGCAAATATTAAAATTGTTTTTCTCTGCGGTAAACATTTAATTACAAACACCAGTGGCGGCGTAACCTAATTTTGAAATGTACGTGAAGTAAATTGACAAGATCCTTTCCCATACATTATAAAGGGTTGGACAAGCGTTTGGATGATGCTCGGAATTTTTATTTGAAAATTTGGTGCAAAATGGTGATTTTAGGGCTAGCGAGGCCCGAAATCAAGTTCGAGACCTTACGCCGCCACTGACAAACACCAAACAGAAGTTTTGGCTTTTCATAATCCATACATTTTTTTTAGTTTGCTATAAATTTATTTCGTACGTTACCTCCATCATCAAATCCAAATGGAGCAGAATTCGATCCAGAAGAAGACGAGCCGACACTGGAGGCAGCCTGGCCACACTTACAATTAGTTTACGAATTGTTTTTGCGTGTACTCGAAGCACCTGATTTTCAACCAAACGTTGCGAAACGTTACGTGGATCACAAGTTTGTTTTAAATCTTTTGGATTTGTTTGATTCCGAAGATCCACGTGAACGCGATCTATTAAAAACTACTCTTCATCGAATTTATGGAAAATTTTTAGGATTAAGAGCTTTTATACGTAAACAAATAAATAACGTATTTTATAGGTTTATATACGAAACCGAACATCATAACGGTATTGCCGAATTATTGGAAATTTTAGGTTCAATTATCAATGGCTTTGCGTTGCCACTTAAAGAAGAACACAAAGTATTTCTTCTACGAGTTTTAATGCCGCTGCATAAAGTGAAATCACTTTCCGTGTATCATCCTCAGCTGGCCTACTGTGTCGTACAATTTTTAGAAAAGGATCCATCTTTAACTGAACCAGTTATACGAAGCCTGCTAAAATATTGGCCAAAAACTCATAGTCCTAAAGAAGTTATGTTCTTGAACGAACTGGAAGAAATTTTAGACGTTATTGAACCGGCAGAATTCCAAAAAGTCATGGATCCTCTTTTCAAACAACTTTCCAAGTGCGTCAGTTCGCCGCACTTTCAGGTCGCAGAAAGGGCGTTGTATTATTGGAATAACGAATACGTTATGTCTTTGGTGTCGGAAAATGCCACGGAAATCTTGCCAGTTATGTTTCCAAGTTTATATCGCAACTCAAAGAGTCATTGGAATAAAACCATACATGGCCTCATTTATAATGCTTTAAAATTGTTTATGGAAATGAATCAAAAATTATTTCATGAGTGCACGGAACAGTATAAACAGGAACGGCAGAAGTAAGTTTACGGTTTGGGGACGCACACATTTTATTTCATTTTGAATTTTTTGTTCCAGAGAGCGTGAAAGGCAGCACCAACGCGACGAATTGTGGGTCCGTGTTGAAAATATGGCAGCTCAAAGTCCCGGTTACGATATAATTAGGGCCCAAACGATGAATATGAATAATCTAGCAAATAGTCCAGATCAAGATGATGAACTCACTTTAGAAATACTAGAAAAAGAAACACAAGAGGTAAATAATTTTTGAATTTTTTTTTGTTCTAACAGGGAGGGGGAGGTTGTTTTTTAAACTAAAAAATGAAAACTTGTATGCTTTTGTTTGAATGGTAAAAAATGGTTTTACAACACCGAATCAGTGTTGCCCCCTTTCTTTAGGCAACTCCCATCAAAATTCGCTCATTTTCATCGTAGAAATAAAATGTGTGGTTTTTTTAAGTAGTTTTGCCACAATGATTCAATATAAATGTTAGAAATTTGTTGTAGCATACAGACTATTGGGAAAAGAGGTAAGTTTGGTGGACCCTGCTCACGTTTTCGTATTTTCCTACCAAGTGTGATACTTCACAAAAGAACGGGTTAATGAAACTAAAGCAAATACTTAGAGGGTGTTAGATTGCTTTATTTTTAAACGTCTTTTTGCACATCCTATTATTGTTCCTGTTTTGTTAATCATTTTTCTCTTAATTTGATGTGTGCATAGCTAATTGCTCTTAACTGCCCTGTGTATTATTATTATTACATATTGCTAGTTTGTAAATGCTCCCATTTTTGTAACCCTCCCAACTGTTACTTGTGCACTACCCTTTATAATGACTATGACGTAGATAGATGGCTTTTCCCCTACCTTTAGGTTAGACTGTTGTACAAATTATTCTTGAACCGAAAAGTTTCCATTTGGTCTTGGGGCATATTTCTACGTTTTTCATCCTTCATCCTCGAATTGGATTCTTGATTATTTTACGCTTGTGTTCCAGAGAAAACGACTGAGGACTGCATAACTGTCACCCCAATCCTGTGCAATTCGCCCTTTTAGTGATGACATCATAAGCGTGAATATCAAAGTTTATTGTGCATGTTAACCGCTTTTCATTTAAAGTAAAACTTACAGTGCAACCTCGGAATTTTATGCGACTGAAACTCGTTTCACTGAGAAGAATATTCAACTTTTTTGAGTTACAAAAATTTGAATATTACAAAAGCGAAACATTGAGGATGCACTGTATATGTACTACCTAGCAGGCAGGGTTCGTAAGGCCAAGTAAAAAGTTGTTACAGTTTAATTATGTTTTGTATTGTTTAAATAAAAATATCCTTAAACCCATTAAATGTTTCTTCAATTTTAAACTCCCTGTGCTCCTGTTGATTTCCTTTTTCGGGATTTATTTCCGTTCTAAATGTGACAGTTCCAGTTTTCTCTCCACTTTGCCACAAAAATGTTGTTTTCTTTGATGCAACTGCGATCGTAATCTTAGGTGGATACCAGTGATATGTGATAATATCCAATTTATAACAGCTAAATTTAAAAATGGAATGGGGCTTTATCCTGCTATAACGCAGGGCTGGGGGGCATTGTGTTGAATGTTGCATAATTATGATCATTGTGGATCACTTAAAAATCTATTAGTCTACTAGCAGATGTTAGGGTTGTCAGGTTTTCTGATCCAAACAGCACCTTTTAAAAAATCTGACCAACTCAAACATTTGACAGTACACTAATGTTATCTTATGTCTGCTGCTATACTGAGTAACTCATATTTTGTCATAGTTAGTATATCTGTCTTATGTTATTTGTCGTTTGTTTGTTGCTAACTACTCTTATACTCGAATATTCTGCACTTTCAATGTTATAGTTATGTTTAACAAAGTTAGCTTTATGTTTACTGTTTTGTTTTAACCATATCATGGATGCCTCAGGTTGGTTCATATTTATGTACCTACCATTACTTTGTTACTCCGTGATTTCTACGTTCATTATTCTCACTGTAGGTTTTTTACCGATTTAATATTACAGTTTTATAATAGAAACTTTAAATTAATATGGTCATCTAATTCCCCCCCCCCCTTTACTTTAAGATAATGGGAAAGTATTGTAATTTCTATTTAAACTGAACTAAATTTGATATATTTGAGTAGGCCAAAAATAAAATTTTAAAAAAATGAGGGGGAGATTTCAAAAGACCAGCAGCCTTGCAAATCCTTGCCCAGATGATACTGGATTTTCCGTTGGAACATTTCTTCTATTACAACCTGCCTTTCACACTTTCATTTTAACCTCCATGTTTGAGTGATGGTCCTATCTTCTACTTTGTCAGTTGGGCGGTTTGGGCAAGAATATTGTAAATGTATGCCTTCACCACATTCCAATTACCTCTGGTGTTTACAATCACATTAATTATGTATTGGGAGACCTCGCCTTCTAATTCAAATCTCTTAAAGGAGTTATATTTTACAATAACTACTTTGCCACAGCATCCATGGGTGGATAGAGATTGTTTCAAATGATAGTTGAGTCTCTTCTTACCAGCCCCGAAGTAGTTTATATCCCTTTGACCACTTGGAGACGTTCGGTGGTATGGTAGCCAATACCAACATTTTACTGGGACTTTGACAAAAGACAAAATTGATACAATAGTGACACGTTTTATGTGAACCGTGTTATAAACCTAATGTAAAGGAGATCAAATTTCTTTCTTTTTCCAACTTTCTTTTCAACTCAAAAACAAGTAAGAATTGAAAATAATTATAAAATATCAAAGTGTGCTTTTACGATGCGTGGGAGTAATTTATTACTAAAGTTATTATCATAAGGCAATGGTCAGGTATCATAAAATTTCTGTTTATTTTAAAATATGTAAACATTTTAAGTTTTCCAAATATTACTATGATAGAAATGTTCAACTTGTTGCTACCTAGACGCTAGTGTGTCTAATATGTAAAAACAAGTGATGAGCTTTTGCAAGTGTAGCCATTTTTTTATTTTAAAACATAATCTGGTCGCGGAGTTCGGACGTCAGTGTAGCCACAGCTACTAATTTATCAAAATTTTCTTTTCTTTATATTGTATTTAATTGTCACTTTGAATAATAATTTGTTTAACAAGTTCACCCCATTTAACGCGGAATTCGAACCACGGTACTAGAAAATCCCATCACCATATCCATACATTTTATAAGATTTTGCGGAAGCTAAATGAAAAGACTGATCTTTCTTATAGTCTACTTATTCATTTTTAACTTGAGGATTCCGGCTCATTATTCTACCCCCGGGTTTCGGCTACCCCTACTTCTCTAGCCGGCCCAAGCTTTGAACAAACTCGAAGATCTTCGAGGACAATGTTCCAATGATACTGGCCATATCAGAAATGGCTACATTTCTTCCCACAACATAAAAGTGCAAGGTGGGCTTATACTTGCAATTACATTGTAGCCGGCACCATCAGAATAAAGCGGCGGCGTTCACATAGAGATTTGCGTCTTGCCTTGCTTTGGTAGAAGCTATCAAGAGCCAATCAGATTGAAGTATTTTCTTCTATTCTTTTCTATGACGGTCTAGGACATTGGAACGCGACCGGTTGAACGCAGAGACGTTTGAACGCGATCAATTAGATACAATATTGCACCCCCCCCCCCACTTATTATAATTTTTCTAACGTTGTCAATGGCAACGTACTTTATAGGATATAAATAGCTATTAAGGCAACTAGTGTTTTATAGACTGTTTAAAAATCGATGTCGTAGTTTAAATCCGAGCGACCGTAGGGAGTGAGGATTTAATAGAGAAAGATTTTTAATCTATAAAACACGCGTTGTCTTCAATATTTTTTCTAACACTAACAGAAAAATTAGAATTTTAACTTATTTTATATCCTATAAAGTACGTTGTCATTGACAACGTTACATTATAATTCTATAAAGTACGTTGCCATTGACAACATTAGAAAAATAAGTTAAAATTCTAATTTTTCTTTAAGTGTTAGAAAAAATATTGAAGACAACGCGTGTTTTATAGATTAAAAATCTTTCTCTATTAAATCCTCACTCCCTACGGTCGCTCGGATTTAAACTACGACATCGGTTGCCTTAATAGCTATTTTTATGAGGACTACACTGCATGGTCAGTATTTAATTCTCATATTTTGGATAAAATTTCAGTTAAAAATTTAAAGCTTAATGGGATATAGTTGTTTGGCTTTCGGCCCCACTGATGAGAGATTACTTTTTAATTTTTAACTAGAATTTTATCCAAAAAATGGAAAATTATAAATACTAACCATGCAGTTCAGTCCTCATAGTTCCTAATATTGACTTACAAGGGAAGACCGCCTACTCGTCATCGCCGATTTCGTCCAAATTCACAGTATATGTAGGACTTAACTAGAACTGAAAGTGACCCAAGTGGAATCACCAGATGGCCAAGCGTTTTTTAGAAAATAACATTTTTGTCGGGTAAAAATACCATAAGTTCATTATAATAATAAACACTATATTTCTTATAAAGTTACAGTTAGTAATACTACATCTGCATAAAATTCATAATAATACTTAATCTGACAGAAAAACTACGTATTAGAAATCTTATGTATGTAAACTTATGATATTTCTGCCCGACAAAAATGTTATTTTCTAAAAAAACGCTTGGCCATTTGGTGATTCCACTTGGGTCACTTTCATTTCTAGTCAAGCCCTACATATACTGTGAATTTGGACGAAATCGGTGATTGAGTAGGCGGTCTCCCCTTGTTAGTGCGTTGTCGCAGTAAGCCCACGATATAGTAATCAATTATTCATTATTAAGACAAATAGACAATGGACCATCCAAATACGTAGTTTAACAAGTTTAAAGGGTTTTAATCGATTTAACGGCGTGGGATCCGAGATGGAAGGTGGTTGGCTTGTCAAAACTGACTCTTCCGCGTCTCTGCTTCGGGCCGTTCTGCTCCAGACGCTCTCCACGGAATGGATCTCTCTTTTTGTTCAATCCCATAATTACGTAATGTACTTATAATAATTTTTGCATCTTTTTAGATTTATATCAAAATTCATAATATTATAAAGAGGATATCTAATATAAATACTGCCAAATAGGGCAAGTCTGTCTATGAAAATGACTGTGAAGAAATAAAAAATAAGCATTCTTATAAATTATTGACCAGTGAGAATATAAACATCCTTTACAGACCTGCACAATTCGCGTTTTACATTACCGTTGGTGGCGCCACCATCACTAACAACCATACGTCCAGAACGGAGTTTGAAATTATTCCGTGTGGTGGCGTTTTGTTAATATAAAACGCGAATTGAACCGAAATAGAAGCAGTCTGTTGGTTGAATTTATTTAGGCGTAGAATTACCTTTTCTTTGTTTATGATGGAAATCTTCTATAAGACACCAAGCACCCGCACCATAGAATAAAAGATTACAATAGAAGGGAAACTTCCATGTTAAAATTGTAGACAGTCTTATACTGTCTTTTCGTTGCGCCCCCTGGGTGTCATGGGTCAACTAAATCAGACTAAACTAAATTATTCTACTATATTTCCATTCAATTTAACTATTTCACTATTATAATTTATTAATCGTCTTACAATTCCAACTTATAGGATATTTTATGATAAATGTTATGGTATTGTTTACTTTTCTAAATAAATATTGAAACAGCGCCATCTTAAGAAAATCCGACAACTAAAATACCATTAAAATCAGGGTCTAATATTTTCCTATGAAGTTTCTATACCGTGACCCGCACTTCACTGGAAGTGTGGGATTTTTACCCACTACCCCCCCCTCCTTCAGTTTTTGTATCCACGACTGGCACATGGTATAAACATTCTTGGCTTGACTGAGTAGCCTTAACTCCTATTCTCTCAGTGTAGTCCAGTCATTATAGACTTTGACTCGTGAATAATTTCTTAGTGGTTTTTTTTTTCGCAGATGTCTCGGGGGGGTCACTGGGAGTGTAAATTCAAAATCCCGACCAAATTATGCTTTTGCGTATATTGTAAAAATGGTTTGTTTTTTTTTCGTAAAAAACGGTTTTTCTTGAATAACTGGGCCATTTTTGATTTTACATAAAAACCGTGGGGACAAAAATTGTAGGAAATTTGATTCTCTACAAGTTTGGTTCTCACAATTTTTCTTCTACGATCGATATTTTTGGAATTGGACCCGAAAAAAGCGACAAATTCAAAATAATATCATTATCTCTTTTATTTTCAACTTAACGACATAAATGAAGAGGAACAAACTTGTAGATAATCAAATTTTGAACAAATTTAGTCTCCACCTGTTTTTACAAAAATCGATATTTTCGGAATTTAACCTAAAAATATGTTCCCATTATCCCCTTTATTTTCAATTTTACAGGTACAATTAATAAGGCGAACATTGTCGCAAAAATATCAATCCTAGAAGAAAAATTGTGAGGACCAAACTTGTAGAGAATCAAATTTCCTACAATTTTTGTCCCCACGGTTTTTATGTAAAATCAAAAATGGCCCAGTTATTCAAGAAAAACCGTTTTTTACGAAAAAAACCATTTTTTGAATATACGCAAAAGCATAATTTGGTCGAGATTTTCAATTTACACTCCCAGTGACCCCCCCCCCGAGACAGCTGCGAAAAAAAACCTCTAAGAAATTATTCACGGGTAGGGTCGGTTTTTTGGATATAATGACTGGACTTATGACCGATTTCGCAGCACTTGACCGACCTGTTCTGGCCTTTGCCTCCCAACCAGAGGCTGAGCATCTTTTGCATGTAATAATTCTGCTGGTTCTGCATACATTTATTCCGATCTTCAAATGTAGCTGTTTAAAAGAACTTGCCGCTCTGCAAATCTAAATCGACTGTCACCACATGCATCCCTTCGTGCAAAGGAATTGTGGTTCCGCTTCTGATACTATTTTCGTCCATAAAGAGATCAATGTGTCTTCTTCACCTTTTCTTCTTTTCTTCACCCTGCGAATGGCTTTCCTAGCGTTCCAATCATCACCGATGATCTGCTTGATAATCCTGAGTGTTTCTATATAATGAAGACACTTCTTGGGTCCTCCTCCTATCTCTTTGGGTACTTCCTATTTTGCCAGTCCCATTTATTGTAGAGTTATGTGTCTAACGTCTTCCGCTTTTGGGTTTTCTTCCATTTTACTCCTTTCCAGTTTTTTCCCTTCATCCAATAACGTTCCATCATTCTTATATTTTCGGCCCTGTTGTATAGGTCTGTAAAGGGTGTTTACATGCGATTAGACATGACAAGCTAAAGAAAGTATGTGAAATTCAAAATAAAATCCTGACGTTAAGAACGTATGAATTGAGCGATTAGGTATTATAAGAATAATTAACATTTCACACGCTAATGACGTCAAAAACGAGGTTCCTTTGAAATTACAGCATGAATTTTTAAATGTATTTTTTTGATATTGGTACAGTTTGAGTTCATGCAAATGATCAGACCTTAATCTGCGCGATTTAAAATGTTTTTGTATTAAAACGGTGCAAGACTGTAATTTTTGTACTTATAGGTACGTAAGGGAAACAACGTAAACAAACCATTGGTTCGCCGTAAATCAGAATTACCTCAAGACTTGTACACAGTGAAAGCCCTCAGTGATCATAAAAGAGCAGACGAATTTCTTGTTACACCTCCAGATGTCAACAAATGCTAGTCTATTCACGCCTACTTTTTAGTAAGCTTAGTGCCAACATTTTTTATGTGTCGAAGGGCGACAAACAGAGTGAATTGTTTTATTTTTATTTCGATTCGTGGTGGTAGTCTGTAAGAATTTGATATTAACGGTTACACAAATCTGCAAAAAAAGTACCTAACTGAATTTTGATTGTCGCTCTTTTTACACAACCTACACCCTTACACTTTGTTAATGAAATTTGTAATTTTGGTTTTGTCGTACTAAAATTGCGATCTTCTCGTTTGGGTGAATTTTTTTGTTTTAATTTTCTATATTTAGATTGTTTAGATTTTTATTATTAGTTAGTTATATTTATAATATACAGTACCTACTCTTGCAACTTAATAAGACATTTGGAGAAAATAGGTTTTGTTGTTTGATTATCAAACTACGCACATGATCAATAATACAATTTTGCTGTGGTAATTTTATATACTTGAATGTTATTAGCAACAAAACTAGAAGCTTTTATGTTTTGTCTACTTTATTTCCATCAATATTTGGGTAAATGATTAGTTTTAGGTGAAAAGATGTATAGGTAGATGTTATAGCGTTGTTATGTATAACCTTCGGTTTTACAGCATCAAATTTACCAACCGAATGGTTTTTTTTGTTTTTCAAAACCCCGATAAGGTTGGCAAATTTGATACTATACAATGGAAGATTTAATTAACACAGTTTTTGCGAAATTTTGATGTGGAGTTTGGGGTGTTTTTCTCAAGCTAACTGCGCCAAAATTGCAATCAAGTGTTGGTTATTATTAGTGAGAATGAAATAATCGATGTGTTGTGCTGCGAGTACCACCCACCACTTAACTGTTATACGTCTCGGTGTGGTTGCTCTCCAGCTAAAAATTTTCCTATTTGGATGCTTGTGAGAGAAACTTTTGTATCAACAATTGAAATCAAAAAAAGACATTTTTATCTACTGCAGCTATGTTTTAGTGACTACGACATTTAGGGCTTTCAGCAAATTACCTAAAGATTACGGCGAGAGCAAACGGAATGGTTTTGTAGTATTAAATATGATTCAAGCAAAAACACACGTTTACACCATAATCAATTATTTATTACCACAATTTTTTGTTCATTTTGCATGAATTATTTGTTTTTTCTTTGTATCTACTGTAATTTTTCGACTGGTGCAGAATTACTTTTAGTGTTTTTTTTTGATAACTTAATTAGCAATAAAAGTGTGGACGCTAGTGAAGGATTTTGTTGTGGATGAATGTACAAAAGTATTTAGCTGTCGAGCCTAAGTAGAAGCTCACATATTTTTGAACAATTCGAAAGGTTTGTGATGACGTACCTAACATAAGTAAATGGATATCGCGTTTGGGGTATGCGTTATTGTACTAAAAAAGAAATTTCCATTTTATTTTAGCACGGCTGTAAACTAATTTTAAAGTTTACATCCGGCACGATGAGATTTTTTATTCGCTTAGATAAAATACAGCAGAGTCGAGGTATTTGGTCTGTTCTCATATCTTGCTGACCACTCACCTTGACAAATGCGCATCAAGTGTACTATTGTTTGTTATCTTGATGTATTTGACGAATAGAAAATCGAATAATTTTAAAAAAGTAACTTTTATTGAATTTTATTTTATAATGTAAAAGAAAGTTTTTGTTAGAATGCTACGATTGTGTACATAATGAAAGATATGGATTTATATAGTTGTCTACAGTATTTTTTTAATTGTACAGCTTTGCTTTTAAAACGATATTAAAATATTGTATAATTAAAGATGATTAAATAATTTTGCATTTTAATTTTATTCCATTACAACTATTCAAAACTTCTTTTAGTTTTATAGGTACCATGGTGGTCAGTGGATTCACCTTTACACAATTATTTACTTCAAATTAAAAACTTGATTATGTACTATTTCCCAAAGTTAAGGACCAATCAGCATATCTTAACGGTAAAATTATCGTTGTGTTTTGAAATTATTTCAAGTTCTAACGCAAATTGGATTCTATCGAAGAGTACGATAATGACAATATCAGGTTATAATTTCATAAATTTAATTCTGTGTGTATATAATTTGGTTTTAGCTAAAAAAACATGGAGGCTCCTGTTTGAATCAATGGTAACTATTTGATTCTGTGAGGATAGTGAACGGAGCAGTGAATGCAATACAGGACTAAAATTACAATACCTGTAATTAAAACAAAAATTCTACTAGAATATCAAAATAAACATATTATTTCATATAGTTCCATCTCCAACGCTAGAGAATCAAGTGGATGTATTTTTGTTCTATTATTATGGGGTAAAAAAAATATTAGTTTGTTACTTATACGATGAAAATTTCCATGAAGTGGAACTATGGTAAACAATTAATATCCTGTTGCTGAGTGAAAAAACTAAATTAAAACACAACAATTTATTAAACAGATACAAAAACTTAAACTAACTATAAGATTGATACAAGAAATCTTCCTGATGTATTCCATTCTTTGCAAAATGCTCAATCACCCGACTTTTAAAATTGTAAATATTATCAATTATATCCGAATGTATTGCCAATTCGGCGTAAGCCAACAACTGATCATCGTCCCAATTATTCCTTACAAATTCTTTTAATTTATCTGTCACTCGTTCCTTATCAGAACCGACAGGTGATATTGGTGTAACCAGCACAATTTCGATTAGTTTACACACTTCACTAAAAGTCTCTTGTAAACCTGTGTTTAACAGAACGTTCAATAATGAAGTTTCATTTTTCACCGCAAACGGACTCTCGCTTTTATGCAAAACCCTCAATTCGTTACCCAATTTCACAGGCACCAACATGCGATACTTGCATTCCAGAACCTTAACATGGTCTTGAGGAAACCGTGCGTACAGTTTGTATTTGTAAGGGTTTACCACCGAAAACGTGAGTAAATGGTCGGAACCTTCAATTCGTTCTCTTATTTCGGTGATTATAATACAACAGACATCGATGGAAGCCGTCTTGTGTTGCGATTCAGGCGCCTTCTTTATGACGTCCATTAAATTCGCGATTGCAGTTTCGAAACACTTCAAGGCTGACATTATCTCTCCGCAGGTTGTTCTCGCCTTAAAAGTCGTCGTAAGAACTTCCACATACTTAAAAATTGTGAAGAACAGACGCAAGAGGAAAATGAACGTTTGATCGTCTTTGAGGAAAGCTTCCAATTGAATTGCTTCGTACACCGACTTGTCACTCCAGCCAAACTCGGTCCTAATTTTTTGGAAGGTTCTCAATAACTCCTTCTCGTTGAGATACAAAACTTTGATTATTTCAGATTCGGTGTTCAGCTGTAGGTCTTCGACCTCGTTTGGATTTTTCATATATTCGACGTTTAACGTTTCGAATTCTTTTGTACATGGAGAAAAGAATTCGGAAAATTTGAAAACATCTGTGAAGAACTTCTGGATGCAGGGTATGTAGGAGCACGTTTGCCTTATAATTTTTTCGTAGGAATGGGAGTGGCTGTGCATGAAGAGGGCATGTGGGAAGAACTTCCTCAAGGAGTCCTGTATTCCACCATAAGGGCCTCGCACAGAAATGTAACCGTCATAACATTGAGCAATAAGTTTGCACACCAAATTTAACGGTAATAATTCCTTCCGTATATTGAAGGCGAGCTCCTCCACGTTTTTTGTTTTGCACGAAACAAAGCAATAAAATCGCTCTGTCGGGAGACCATTTTTGAGGTACCGCAGAATTAAGGCAAATTGATCCACACTGCTGGAGTTCTGTTCTAATTTCTCCACCAAAAGCGCAACAAATTCCACCTTTTCGATGTCGCCTTTTACTTCCTCCTGGTAGATTGAGTTTATGGAACTCAGAAGTTCTTCTTGAACCAAGTGACTCGTATAGTCAAAAGGTGTTGAGTTTTGTAAACTTTCTCGTAAAACTGGGTCAAATTTTGCGATTTCCTGGGCTAAACTGACGAAAATTTTCCGATTTGATTCCAATTTTGGTTGCACGTTGTGAGCGACACAAAATTTAACACTATCAAAGAGCCGTCCCAAAATGTGTCTGTTCTTATCGACCATTTCGTTGTGACATTTCACGTCGGTTTCTCGAACTGAAACTTCAAGAGTCGAATCTGAATTCCCGAAACATTTAAACTTGAACGCATTTACTATGTGCATTTTGCTCGAATCGTGGATCTTAGTTTTTTCTGAAAGGTTCTTGATGTTATTGAAACCCTCCTGCGACCACACGGAATCACCGTTGAAGAGTAAACAGTAAAAACAATAAAACTTTTTGTTGGTTTCGTTTACTGTCAACCACTCCACACGATCAAACCACTTAATAGAAAAATTTCGATTGTCAGTTCGGTAAGATTGCGAAATTTTGATGTCCTTTGGCTTGTAAGGTCCCAAGAGTTTTATTTCCATTTGCTCTTCGAAACTTCGGCACAAAAACTTTTTTTCTAATAAATTCTCCACTTTTACTAAATGAAAATTTGATATGATAGTCGAAGAGTCTTCCCTGACTTTGTCGGGTTCATTGGAGATATCACTCGATGGATCTATACTTTCTTGTGTTTGATCCGCACTTTCAGGTAGTTCACTCGAAACTTCATTTACCTCTTTTATTATTATATCAACAACCTCAGCTTCATTTTCAGAATTTTCCAAACACACTTCCATTTTCACATTGATATTTTATTGCGATTTTCAATTAAAAACCAAACTTTGAATTGCGTCTGTTTATATTATTAGGTTATGTACATTCTACAAGTAAAAGGGTACAAATAATACAACTTGATTGAACTACTAACTATGGAACACACAAAACCTAATGGAACATTTCAACTATTTTTGTAATATACAAGAAGCAAAAATTTTAATTTTTCAAAAATAAAAAAAATAACACCACATTATTTTCTTATAAATTTGAATGACTTTATTTTCAATTTTCTTCTCTTTAGAAACGGATGATGGGAAGATAACTGAATTTGTACTCTGCCACGATGAAATGATTGCGATACATTGAATCCATCCATGAAATGAGGAACCCACAAAGATAATAAGGGAATTTACACCAGCAACCATAAAAATTGGATTACTTATACTGGAGGTGATTATAAAGTAACTAATTACAAGTAATTCATGTTTAATATTTTGTAATTTACAGGGCTTCATTAACCTTTATACAAATTTGAAAGATTTTGGTTTTAAGAACGTTTCCTAGGGCGTTCAACCACGATTATATGGCAAAATTAGACAAGGGAGTAAGAATTACAAATCCAACGGTTGCTGCGTTTACTCCATTTTACACGAGCTTCTTGGTAAATAACTTATCCAAGTGTCATTCGGCAGGCAGGAATTGCAAAAATTGTGATCATGATAGAAATATTTTAGTATCATTGAAAAGGTTTTAACAACAGGTAATTATTTCTATTTGCAAACAAAGTTTATACTAATTTAGTAATTATTTTAGAAAATAATAGAAGATCCACTTCAGCCAGTACTCTACAGTAACGAAGACATTCAGATTCCTGAAACTTTCGAAAAAACAAGAGATTGGGAAGCAAAGGTCTTGCATTATGACTTGAAGAAAGCTTGAGTAACATAATAACATAGTAACATCTAATTCCATATATGGATTGGAGTCAGATTTTCCTTTTTTGCCGGAACACAATTTAGGTTTTTCCTAACTCACTGTTTTTTGATATAATAGATCTAGTTACCGTTCAAATGACAATACAATGTATCTGTTTCCGTATTGACCTATTATGTTGTATTATTCTGAATAACTCTTAAAATTATTTAAAATATACCAATAAGTTATTTATTATACAGTCAAAACTCTCTAAATCGAATTCTCATAATCTATTAAAATTTGTTCGAATTAGGGGGAGTTCGAGTTAGAGAGTAAGAATTGGATTGTAAGTTAGTTGGACGTGCCAAATAAATCATTCGATTTAGAGAGTTTTGACTGTAATAATGTTATAAAAATTTTGTATCTGTAATAGTTGCTATGTGCAGATTCACAAATAATTTTGTAAATAGTTTATAAATATAGAGTTGTTAGATAAATATTATGTTATGATTATTTAGAGAGCAATAAAATTTTATTATAAACTTTAAAATGTTTTATTAAAGTTCATCTTAAAATATAGCTACTTTATAATCATCTGTATTTCATAAAATCTCAAAGTAATAAAATTCACTTTATCAAAAGTGATTTATTACCTGTATTTCTTCTGTATTTCATAAATTCTCAAGGTCAAAAATGTAATAAACCTAAAAGGAGGAGAAATAACCTAAATCAACGCCAATGGGTTAGCTCTCCACTGTGTCATTATTAAAATTGTCACTTTTGACAATCTTTTGTATCTTTTATAATGTCAATTAATGTTACTTATTGTCCATCGGACAGATTGTAATGTATTTGTGGAGACAATAAAAAAAAAATTAAGTTGGTATTGTTGTACTTTGATTTTTCGTTCATTTCCTTTCATTCGTTGGGCAACGAGATATAAGGGAGAGGAAAGTAATGCGTAAAACATAACATTTTGCTATACCCCTCCAATCATTAGAAAAATAAGGGCCAATAGAAAATAAGGCGTAAAACATAACATTTAGGTATACCCCTCATTTCTCTAGAAAAATAAGGGCTAATAGAAAAAATTAAGTGTAAAACATAACATTTTGCTCTATTACCCCTCATTTCACTAGAAAAATAAGGGCCAATGAAATCAAGCGTAAAACATAACATTTGCTATACTTCCCCTCATTTCTCTAGAAAAATAAGGGCTAATAGAAAAAAAGCGCAAAAAAACATAACAGTTTTTTATAATACCCCTCGTTAATAGAAAAAAAGGGTAAAAAAACATAACAGTTTTTTATAATACCCCTCGCTAATAGAAAAAAAGCGTAAAAAAACATAACAGTTTTTTATATTACCCCTCGCTAATAGAAAAAAAGCGTAAAAAAACAACAGTTTTTTATAATACGCCTCGTTAATAGAAAAAAGGGTAAAAAAACATAACAGTTTTTTATAATACCCCTCATTTCTCTAGAAAAATAAGGGCCAATACAAATTAAGCGAAAACATAACAATTTGCTCGATTTGCTATACTTCCCCTCATTTCTCTAGAAAAATAAGGGCTAATATAAAAAAGAGCGTAAAAAACATAACATTTTTTTATAATACCCCTCGCTAATAGAAAAACAGCGTAAAAAAACATAACATTTTTTTATAATACCCCTCGCTAATAGAAAAAAAGCGTAAAAAAACATAACAGTTTTTTATAATATCCCTCGCTAATAGAAAAACAGCGTAAAAAAACATAACAGTTTTTTATACTAATAGAAAAACAGCTTAAAAAAACATAACAGTTTTTTATAATACCCCTCATTTCTCTAGAAAAATAAGGGCCAACAGAAATTTAGAAATTAAGCGTAAAACTTAACATTTTGCTCGATTTTGCTATACTTCCCCTCATTTCTCTAGAAAAATAAGGGCTAATATAAAAAAGAGCGTAAAAAACATAACATTTTTTTATAATACCCCTCGCTAATAGAAAAAAAGCGTAAAAACACATAACAGTTTTTTATAATATCCCTCGCTAATAGAAAAACAGCGTAAAAAAACATAACAGTTTTTTATAATACCCCTCATTTCTCTAGAAAAATAAGGGCCAATACAAATTAAGCGAAAACATAACAATTTGCTCGATTTTGCTATACTTCCCCTCATTTCTCTAGAAAAATAAGGGCTAATATAAAAAAGAGCGTAAAAAACATGACATTTTTTTATAATACCCCTCGCTAATAGAAAAAAAGCGTAAAAACACATAACAGTTTTTTATAATATCCCTCGCTAATAGAAAAACAGCGTAAAAAAACATAACAGTTTTTTATACTAATAGAAAAACAGCTTAAAAAAACATAACAGTTTTTTATAATACCCCTCATTTCTCTAGAAAAATAAGGGCCAATACAAATTAAGCGAAAACATAACAATTTGCTCGATTTGCTATACTTCCCCTCATTTCTCTAGAAAAATAAGGGCTAATAGAAAAAAGAGCGTAAAAAACATAACATTTTTTTATAATACCCCTCGCTAATAGAAAAACAGCGTAAAAAAACATAACAGTTTTTTATAATACCCCTCGCTAATAGAAAAAAAGCGTAAAAAAACATAACAGTTTTTTATACTAATAGAAAAACAGCTTAAAAAAACATAACAGTTTTTTATAATACCCCTCGCTATAGAAAAAAAGCGTAAAAAAACATAACAGTTTTTTATACTAATAGAAAAACAGCTTAAAAAAACATAACAGTTTTTTATAATACCCCTCGCTAATAGAAAAAAAGCGTAAAAAAACATAACAGTTTTTTATACTAATAGAAAAACAGCGTAAAAAACATAACAGTTTTTTATAATACCCCTCGCTAATAGAAAAAAAGCGTAAAAAAACATAACAGTTTTTTATACTAATAGAAAAACAGCTTAAAAAAACATAACAGTTTTTTATAATATCCCTCGCTAATAGAAAAACAGCGTAAAAAAACATAACAGTTTTTTATAATACCCCTCGCTAATAGAAAAAAAGCGTAAAAACACATAACAGTTTTTTATAATATCCCTCGCTAATAGAAAAACAGCGTAAAAAAACATAACAGTTTTTTATAATACCCCTCATTTCTCTAGAAAAATAAGGGCCAATACAAATTAAGCGAAAACATAACAATTTGCTCGATTTTGCTATACTTCCCCTCATTTCTCTAGAAAAATAAGGGCTAATATAAAAAAGAGCGTAAAAAACATGACATTTTTTTATAATACCCCTCGCTAATAGAAAAAAAGCGTAAAAACACATAACAGTTTTTTATAATATCCCTCGCTAATAGAAAAACAGCGTAAAAAAACATAACAGTTTTTTATACTAATAGAAAAACAGCTTAAAAAAACATAACAGTTTTTTATAATACCCCTCATTTCTCTAGAAAAATAAGGGCCAATACAAATTAAGCGAAAACATAACAATTTGCTCGATTTGCTATACTTCCCCTCATTTCTCTAGAAAAATAAGGGCTAATAGAAAAAAGAGCGTAAAAAACATAACATTTTTTTATAATACCCCTCGCTAATAGAAAAACAGCGTAAAAAAACATAACAGTTTTTTATAATACCCCTCGCTAATAGAAAAAAAGCGTAAAAAAACATAACAGTTTTTTATACTAATAGAAAAACAGCTTAAAAAAACATAACAGTTTTTTATAATACCCCTCGCTATAGAAAAAAAGCGTAAAAAAACATAACAGTTTTTTATACTAATAGAAAAACAGCTTAAAAAAACATAACAGTTTTTTATAATACCCCTCGCTAATAGAAAAAAAGCGTAAAAAAACATAACAGTTTTTTATACTAATAGAAAAACAGCGTAAAAAACATAACAGTTTTTTATAATACCCCTCGCTAATAGAAAAAAAGCGTAAAAAAACATAACAGTTTTTTATACTAATAGAAAAACAGCTTAAAAAAACATAACAGTTTTTTATAATATCCCTCGCTAATAGAAAAACAGCGTAAAAAAACATAACAGTTTTTTATACTAATAGAAAAACAGCTTAAAGAAACGTAACAGTTTTTTATAATACCCCTCATTTCTCTAGAAAAATAAGGGCCAACAGAAATTTAGAAATTAAGCGTAAAACTTAACATTTTGCTCGATTTTGCTATACTTCCCCTCATTTCTCTAGAAAAATAAGGGCTAATATAAAAAAGAGCGTAAAAAACATGACATTTTTTTATAATACCCCTCGCTAATAGAAAAAAAGCGTAAAAACACATAACAGTTTTTTATAATATCCCTCGCTAATAGAAAAACAGCGTAAAAAAACATAACAGTTTTTTATACTAATAGAAAAACAGCTTAAAAAAACATAACAGTTTTTTATAATACCCCTCATTTCTCTAGAAAAATAAGGGCCAATACAAATTAAGCGAAAACATAACAATTTGCTCGATTTGCTATACTTCCCCTCATTTCTCTAGAAAAATAAGGGCTAATAGAAAAAAGAGCGTAAAAAACATAACATTTTTTTATAATACCCCTCGCTAATAGAAAAACAGCGTAAAAAAACATAACAGTTTTTTATAATACCCCTCGCTAATAGAAAAAAAGCGTAAAAAAACATAACAGTTTTTTATACTAATAGAAAAACAGCTTAAAAAAACATAACAGTTTTTTATAATACCCCTCGCTATAGAAAAAAAGCGTAAAAAAACATAACAGTTTTTTATACTAATAGAAAAACAGCTTAAAAAAACATAACAGTTTTTTATAATACCCCTCGCTAATAGAAAAAAAGCGTAAAAAAACATAACAGTTTTTTATACTAATAGAAAAACAGCGTAAAAAACATAACAGTTTTTTATAATACCCCTCGCTAATAGAAAAAAAGCGTAAAAAAACATAACAGTTTTTTATACTAATAGAAAAACAGCTTAAAAAAACATAACAGTTTTTTATAATACCCCTCGCTAATAGAAAAAAAGCGTAAAAAAACATAACAGTTTTTTATAATACCCCTCGCTAATAGAAAAAAAGCGTAAAAAAACATAACAGTTTTTTATACTAATAGAAAAACAGCGTAAAAAACATAACAGTTTTTTATAATACCCCTCGCTAATAGAAAAAAAGCGTAAAAAAACATAACAGTTTTTTATACTAATAGAAAAACAGCTTAAAAAAACATAACAGTTTTTTATAATACCCCTCGCTAATAGAAAAAAAGCGTAAAAAAACATAACAGTTTTTTATACTAATAGAAAAACAGCTTAAAAAAACATAACAGTTTTTTATAATACCCCTCATTTCTCTAGAAAAATAAGGGCCAACAGAAATTTAGAAATTAAGCGTAAAACTTAACATTTTGCTCGATTTTGCTATACTTCCCCTCATTTCTCTAGAAAAATAAGGGCTAATATAAAAAAGAGCGTAAAAAACATAACATTTTTTTATAATACCCCTCGCTAATAGAAAAAAAGCGTAAAAACACATAACAGTTTTTTATAATATCCCTCGCTAATAGAAAAACAGCGTAAAAAAACATAACAGTTTTTTATAATACCCCTCATTTCTCTAGAAAAATAAGGGCCAATACAAATTAAGCGAAAACATAACAATTTGCTCGATTTTGCTATACTTCCCCTCATTTCTCTAGAAAAATAAGGGCTAATATAAAAAAGAGCGTAAAAAACATGACATTTTTTTATAATACCCCTCGCTAATAGAAAAAAAGCGTAAAAACACATAACAGTTTTTTATAATATCCCTCGCTAATAGAAAAACAGCGTAAAAAAACATAACAGTTTTTTATACTAATAGAAAAACAGCTTAAAAAAACATAACAGTTTTTTATAATACCCCTCGCTAATAGAAAAAAAGCGTAAAAAAACATAACAGTTTTTTATACTAATAGAAAAACAGCGTAAAAAACATAACAGTTTTTTATAATACCCCTCGCTAATAGAAAAAAAGCGTAAAAAAACATAACAGTTTTTTATACTAATAGAAAAACAGCTTAAAAAAACATAACAGTTTTTTATAATATCCCTCGCTAATAGAAAAACAGCGTAAAAAAACATAACAGTTTTTTATAATACCCCTCGCTAATAGAAAAAAAGCGTAAAAACACATAACAGTTTTTTATAATATCCCTCGCTAATAGAAAAACAGCGTAAAAAAACATAACAGTTTTTTATACTAATAGAAAAACAGCTTAAAAAAACATAACAGTTTTTTATAATACCCCTCGCTAATAGAAAAAAAGCGTAAAAAAACATAACAGTTTTTTATACTAATAGAAAAACAGCGTAAAAAACATAACAGTTTTTTATAATACCCCTCGCTAATAGAAAAAAAGCGTAAAAAAACATAACAGTTTTTTATACTAATAGAAAAACAGCTTAAAAAAACATAACAGTTTTTTATAATATCCCTCGCTAATAGAAAAACAGCGTAAAAAAACATAACAGTTTTTTATAATACCCCTCGCTAATAGAAAAAAAGCGTAAAAACACATAACAGTTTTTTATAATATCCCTCGCTAATAGAAAAACAGCGTAAAAAAACATAACAGTTTTTTATAATACCCCTCATTTCTCTAGAAAAATAAGGGCCAATACAAATTAAGCGAAAACATAACAATTTGCTCGATTTGCTATACTTCCCCTCATTTCTCTAGAAAAATAAGGGCTAATAGAAAAAAGAGCGTAAAAAACATAACATTTTTTTATAATACCCCTCGCTAATAGAAAAACAGCGTAAAAAAACATAACAGTTTTTTATAATACCCCTCGCTAATAGAAAAAAAGCGTAAAAAAACATAACAGTTTTTTATAATACCCCTCATTTCTCTAGAAAAATAAGGGCCAACAGAAATTTAGAAATTAAGCGTAAAACTTAACATTTTGCTCGATTTTGCTATACTTCCCCTCATTTCTCTAGAAAAATAAGGGCTAATATAAAAAAGAGCGTAAAAAACATAACATTTTTTTATAATACCCCTCGCTAATAGAAAAAAAGCGTAAAAACACATAACAGTTTTTTATAATATCCCTCGCTAATAGAAAAACAGCGTAAAAAAACATAACAGTTTTTTATAATACCCCTCATTTCTCTAGAAAAATAAGGGCCAATACAAATTAAGCGAAAACATAACAATTTGCTCGATTTTGCTATACTTCCCCTCATTTCTCTAGAAAAATAAGGGCTAATATAAAAAAGAGCGTAAAAAACATGACATTTTTTTATAATACCCCTCGCTAATAGAAAAAAAGCGTAAAAACACATAACAGTTTTTTATAATATCCCTCGCTAATAGAAAAACAGCGTAAAAAAACATAACAGTTTTTTATACTAATAGAAAAACAGCTTAAAAAAACATAACAGTTTTTTATAATACCCCTCGCTAATAGAAAAAAAGCGTAAAAAAACATAACAGTTTTTTATACTAATAGAAAAACAGCGTAAAAAACATAACAGTTTTTTATAATACCCCTCGCTAATAGAAAAAAAGCGTAAAAAAACATAACAGTTTTTTATACTAATAGAAAAACAGCTTAAAAAAACATAACAGTTTTTTATAATACCCCTCGCTAATAGAAAAAAAGCGTAAAAAAACATAACAGTTTTTTATACTAATAGAAAAACAGCTTAAAAAAACATAACAGTTTTTTATAATACCCCTCATTTCTCTAGAAAAATAAGGGCCAACAGAAATTTAGAAATTAAGCGTAAAACTTAACATTTTGCTCGATTTTGCTATACTTCCCCTCATTTCTCTAGAAAAATAAGGGCTAATATAAAAAAGAGCGTAAAAAACATAACATTTTTTTATAATACCCCTCGCTAATAGAAAAAAAGCGTAAAAACACATAACAGTTTTTTATAATATCCCTCGCTAATAGAAAAACAGCGTAAAAAAACATAACAGTTTTTTATAATACCCCTCATTTCTCTAGAAAAATAAGGGCCAATACAAATTAAGCGAAAACATAACAATTTGCTCGATTTTGCTATACTTCCCCTCATTTCTCTAGAAAAATAAGGGCTAATATAAAAAAGAGCGTAAAAAACATGACATTTTTTTATAATACCCCTCGCTAATAGAAAAAAAGCGTAAAAACACATAACAGTTTTTTATAATATCCCTCGCTAATAGAAAAACAGCGTAAAAAAACATAACAGTTTTTTATACTAATAGAAAAACAGCTTAAAAAAACATAACAGTTTTTTATAATACCCCTCGCTAATAGAAAAAAAGCGTAAAAAAACATAACAGTTTTTTATACTAATAGAAAAACAGCGTAAAAAACATAACAGTTTTTTATAATACCCCTCGCTAATAGAAAAAAAGCGTAAAAAAACATAACAGTTTTTTATACTAATAGAAAAACAGCTTAAAAAAACATAACAGTTTTTTATAATATCCCTCGCTAATAGAAAAACAGCGTAAAAAAACATAACAGTTTTTTATAATACCCCTCGCTAATAGAAAAAAAGCGTAAAAACACATAACAGTTTTTTATAATATCCCTCGCTAATAGAAAAACAGCGTAAAAAAACATAACAGTTTTTTATACTAATAGAAAAACAGCTTAAAAAAACATAACAGTTTTTTATAATACCCCTCGCTAATAGAAAAAAAGCGTAAAAAAACATAACAGTTTTTTATACTAATAGAAAAACAGCGTAAAAAACATAACAGTTTTTTATAATACCCCTCGCTAATAGAAAAAAAGCGTAAAAAAACATAACAGTTTTTTATACTAATAGAAAAACAGCTTAAAAAAACATAACAGTTTTTTATAATATCCCTCGCTAATAGAAAAACAGCGTAAAAAAACATAACAGTTTTTTATAATACCCCTCGCTAATAGAAAAAAAGCGTAAAAACACATAACAGTTTTTTATAATATCCCTCGCTAATAGAAAAACAGCGTAAAAAAACATAACAGTTTTTTATAATACCCCTCATTTCTCTAGAAAAATAAGGGCCAATACAAATTAAGCGAAAACATAACAATTTGCTCGATTTTGCTATACTTCCCCTCATTTCTCTAGAAAAATAAGGGCTAATATAAAAAAGAGCGTAAAAAACATGACATTTTTTTATAATACCCCTCGCTAATAGAAAAAAAGCGTAAAAACACATAACAGTTTTTTATAATATCCCTCGCTAATAGAAAAACAGCGTAAAAAAACATAACAGTTTTTTATACTAATAGAAAAACAGCTTAAAAAAACATAACAGTTTTTTATAATACCCCTCATTTCTCTAGAAAAATAAGGGCCAATACAAATTAAGCGAAAACATAACAATTTGCTCGATTTGCTATACTTCCCCTCATTTCTCTAGAAAAATAAGGGCTAATAGAAAAAAGAGCGTAAAAAACATAACATTTTTTTATAATACCCCTCGCTAATAGAAAAACAGCGTAAAAAAACATAACAGTTTTTTATAATACCCCTCGCTAATAGAAAAAAAGCGTAAAAAAACATAACAGTTTTTTATACTAATAGAAAAACAGCTTAAAAAAACATAACAGTTTTTTATAATACCCCTCGCTATAGAAAAAAAGCGTAAAAAAACATAACAGTTTTTTATACTAATAGAAAAACAGCTTAAAAAAACATAACAGTTTTTTATAATACCCCTCGCTAATAGAAAAAAAGCGTAAAAAAACATAACAGTTTTTTATACTAATAGAAAAACAGCGTAAAAAACATAACAGTTTTTTATAATACCCCTCGCTAATAGAAAAAAAGCGTAAAAAAACATAACAGTTTTTTATACTAATAGAAAAACAGCTTAAAAAAACATAACAGTTTTTTATAATATCCCTCGCTAATAGAAAAACAGCGTAAAAAAACATAACAGTTTTTTATACTAATAGAAAAACAGCTTAAAGAAACGTAACAGTTTTTTATAATACCCCTCATTTCTCTAGAAAAATAAGGGCCAACAGAAATTTAGAAATTAAGCGTAAAACTTAACATTTTGCTCGATTTTGCTATACTTCCCCTCATTTCTCTAGAAAAATAAGGGCTAATATAAAAAAGAGCGTAAAAAACATGACATTTTTTTATAATACCCCTCGCTAATAGAAAAAAAGCGTAAAAACACATAACAGTTTTTTATAATATCCCTCGCTAATAGAAAAACAGCGTAAAAAAACATAACAGTTTTTTATACTAATAGAAAAACAGCTTAAAAAAACATAACAGTTTTTTATAATATCCCTCGCTAATAGAAAAACAGCGTAAAAAAACATAACAGTTTTTTATACTAATAGAAAAACAGCTTAAAGAAACGTAACAGTTTTTTATAATACCCCTCATTTCTCTAGAAAAATAAGGGCCAACAGAAATTTAGAAATTAAGCGTAAAACTTAACATTTTGCTCGATTTTGCTATACTTCCCCTCATTTCTCTAGAAAAATAAGGGCTAATATAAAAAAGAGCGTAAAAAACATGACATTTTTTTATAATACCCCTCGCTAATAGAAAAAAAGCGTAAAAACACATAACAGTTTTTTATAATATCCCTCGCTAATAGAAAAACAGCGTAAAAAAACATAACAGTTTTTTATACTAATAGAAAAACAGCTTAAAAAAACATAACAGTTTTTTATAATACCCCTCATTTCTCTAGAAAAATAAGGGCCAATACAAATTAAGCGAAAACATAACAATTTGCTCGATTTTGCTATACTTCCCCTCATTTCTCTAGAAAAATAAGGGCTAATATAAAAAAGAGCGTAAAAAACATGACATTTTTTTATAATACCCCTCGCTAATAGAAAAAAAGCGTAAAAACACATAACAGTTTTTTATAATATCCCTCGCTAATAGAAAAACAGCGTAAAAAAACATAACAGTTTTTTATAATACCCCTCGCTAATAGAAAAAAAGCGTAAAAAAACATAACAGTTTTTTATACTAATAGAAAAACAGCTTAAAAAAACATAACAGTTTTTTATAATACCCCTCATTTCTCTAGAAAAATAAGGGCCAATACAAATTAAGCGAAAACATAACAATTTGCTCGATTTGCTATACTTCCCCTCATTTCTCTAGAAAAATAAGGGCTAATAGAAAAAAGAGCGTAAAAAACATAACATTTTTTTATAATACCCCTCGCTAATAGAAAAACAGCGTAAAAAAACATAACAGTTTTTTATAATACCCCTCGCTAATAGAAAAAAAGCGTAAAAAAACATAACAGTTTTTTATACTAATAGAAAAACAGCTTAAAAAAACATAACAGTTTTTTATAATATCCCTCGCTAATAGAAAAACAGCGTAAAAAAACATAACAGTTTTTTATACTAATAGAAAAACAGCTTAAAAAAACGTAACAGTTTTTTATAATACCCCTCATTTCTCTAGAAAAATAAGGGCCAACAGAAATTTAGAAATTAAGCGTAAAACTTAACATTTTGCTCGATTTTGCTATACTTCCCCTCATTTCTCTAGAAAAATAAGGGCTAATATAAAAAAGAGCGTAAAAAACATAACATTTTTTTATAATACCCCTCGCTAATAGAAAAAATGCGTAAAAACACATAACAGTTTTTTATAATATCCCTCGCTAATAGAAAAACAGCGTAAAAAAACATAACAGTTTTTTATACTAATAGAAAAACAGCTTAAAAAACATAACAGTTTTTTATATAACCCCTCATTTCTCTAGAAAAATAAGGGCCAACAGAAATTTAGAAATTAAGCGTAAAACTTAACATTTTGCTCGATTTTGCTATACTTCCCCTCATTTCTCTAGAAAAATAAGGGCTAATATAAAAAAGAGCGTAAAAAACATGACATTTTTTTATAATACCCCTCGCTAATAGAAAAAAAGCGTAAAAACACATAACAGTTTTTTATAATATCCCTCGCTAATAGAAAAACAGCGTAAAAAAACATAACAGTTTTTTATGCTAATAGAAAAACAGCGTAACAAAACATAACAGTTTTTTATACTAATAGAAAAACAGCTTAAAAAAACGTAACAGTTTTTTATAATACCCCTCATTTCTCTAGAAAAATAAGGGCCAACAGAAATTTAGAAATTAAGCGTAAAACTTAACATTTTGCTCGATTTTGCTATACTTCCCCTCATTTCTCTAGGAAAATAAGGGCTAATATAAAAAAGAGCGTAAAAAACATGACATTTTTTTATAATACCCCTCGCTAATAGAAAAAAAGCGTAAAAACACATAACAGTTTTTTATAATATCCCTCGCTAATAGAAAAACAGCGTAATAAAACATAACAGTTTTTTATACTAATAGAAAAACAGCTTAAAAAAACGTAACAGTTTTTTATAATACCCCTCATTTCTCTAGAAAAATAAGGGCCAACAGAAATTTAGAAATTAAGCGTAAAACTTAACATTTTGCTCGATTTTGCTATACTTCCCCTCATTTCTCTAGAAAAATAAGGGCTAATATAAAAAAGAGCGTAAAAAACATAACATTTTTTTATAATACCCCTCGCTAATAGAAAAAAAGCGTAAAAACACAAAACAGTTTTTTATAATATCCTTCGCTAATAGAAAAACAGCGTAAAAAAACATAACAGTTTTTTATAATACCCCTCATTTCTCTAGAAAAATAAGGGCCAATAGAAAAAAAAAAGCGTAAAACATAACATTTTGCTATACCCCTCATTTCATTGGAAAAATAAGGGCAACGAGAAATAAGGACCAATAGAAAATAAGGCATAAATCGTAAAATTTTGCTATACCCCTCATTTCATTTTTCCCCTTATTTTCTTTTATCCCTCTTTTCCTTTACCCCTTATTTCCTTTTACCCCTCATTTCTGTTTAAAAAAAGTTTAATTTAAACAAACCAATGGTAACGAATTTTTTTGTTACTATTATTTAGTTAACCCCTAAGGTTACCCTGTATCGGGCAAAAAATGAAACACTAAAAATGAACCAAAAAATGCTTTATTGAATAATAAGCTTTTAAATACAATGTATATAATATAATATAATAATAATATAAGATAATATTTTAAATACAAAATAACTATATTACATACATGTTTAAAATTATTTAAAATTATTTATTATTTATTTACATAACTTATTTTAGTTATTTATTATTTTACAAATTAGATAGTGAAAACAAAAAATTATTAAGTACTTTATTTATGAAAATTATAAAAACAATTTTTTTCAGAAGTTAAACAAAGCCTTGAGTCACATTTAAGGCACTTGAACCGACTGGTGCCCTTTGTACAGAATCGACATCTTCCTTTGGTCGGTGTTGTGGGCCATCAGAGACTAAATTGGTCATTATCTTCATTCATCAAATTTGTCTCTTCAGCATCGGAATAATCAGAACCATCTGAAATATTCGGGTCCGGTGGTGGCTATTTTTGAAAGTCCCTCCATTGCAATTTT
This sequence comes from Rhagonycha lutea, assembly GCA_958510855.1. Lineage (NCBI taxonomy): Eukaryota > Metazoa > Arthropoda > Insecta > Coleoptera > Cantharidae > Rhagonycha > Rhagonycha lutea. The sequence goes on from OY294036.1 coordinate 5,561,166, forward strand.
TATCTACATACATACAAATATTATTACAATGACATTAATTTACTGGCTTATTGTTAGTTGATTTTTAATTAAGATTAAGGCGGTCATTAATAACAATTATTAATTTCAAGGAACTAGATAATATTTTCAACATTTCAAGATTTTCATTATCATTAAAATATCCGTTGAAAAGTTATCTGCTGATAATAATCAATTATCTACTGCACTATCTATTTAATTTATTGTACCTACAATTAAAATTGTTATACAAAAGTTGATAAAATATTTCTAAAATGTTTCTTAGTTTAATTATTTTCATAATTTGCTGTTATCACAGTATTATATTTATTTAATTAAATTAAAAAAATTAAAAAAATTAAAAATCTTACCAAATTTTGTGTATTTTTAGTGCCAAAAAACTAAAACAGCAAATTGCCTAGAATCCGTGCTCTAGTAGTCAGCTAATAGGATCTGCATGGTGTCAAAAAGATATTGAAGAATGAGAAACGAAAAGCGTTTTTTTTGCATTGAGGCGTTTTTTAGTTTCTGAGGCGTTTTGCTGTCCATACATAACATTTTACCCAGACCCATCAAGAGCGTTTTGAAAGGTATACTGACATAGCAACAATATTACATAAGACATGAGACTGTGAATTAATAAATCAGTCCAGCGATAATTCTTAAACAAATTAAAAATAATTCACTGCCACACCTAAAAATAATTATTTATGAAATTAATTTAATTAATGTATTTTATTTTATTTAATTTTGTTAATAATAAAGAATTATTTTAATTTAAATTTTATCAATTAATTAAACATTTAGGAAATATTTAAAATTAAATTAAATGATATACAATATTTGAGCTCTTAGGTTGTAAGTATTATATTATGAATTATTTTAAATAATTTTATTTTAATAATTTATTAATTAATGTAAAAAATTGCTCATCAAGGAAATATCTAAATTTTACCCTAAGGCTGATTTAAAATGATTGGTATTTATATAAAAAAAAATCAGTATAAATTCCAGTAAACAAATATTCGTTCGCTACACCAAAAACTTTTACTAGTAAGTAATTCTTTGTAATTCTTAAAAATTTGGCAATTTTGATTTTATAAAATTTTATTGAAGTTACCTGAAAAACTAACTAATTCGTTCTATTTGAAAATTAAGATTTAAATTGAATAAACAAATTCAGAATTGGACTTTCAAACAAATCGAAAAATTAAGGTAAGGTTGTTGTTGTTGATTTGTTGCTTTTAATCATTGATTATAAATTTAAGAAAGATGTATTTATTATTGTGATTTAATTAATTCAAAAAATATCGAAATGAATGCGTTACCTACACTTTCAGATGGAAAATTCTTGCACCTGGAAATTTTGCAAATTTTTGTTATCAACCCTACTCTTCGTAATTTTGATGGTACCAATATTATTGGTTCTTCTGATATTTTTAATTTACCGCACGTTGGTGTTGATAATTTTAAAAGTGAAATTTGGATCAAAATTCGGTGGCCTTCTTGGGGGATTAGACGCATTTATTGCGACTGACCCAAGTTTCAGAAATGTAATTAATACAATCATGATTATAAAAACCAGACATGGTTTTCAAGAACTTTTTTGCAAACTTAAAGAAACAGTAAACACGAAAATTTTTAAAAACGAACATAAGTTTCCAAAATTCTTATCGACACGTCACAAAATGTATGGATATCATTATTTTCTTACAAACCAAATAAAAATTGATGAATGCTTCAGAAGCTTAAACATGAATTGGGAGAACGAAGAGATAAGTAAAGAAGAATTATTGAAAGGAATTAGTATTTATTCCAGCGAAACTTTGCCTTACAATAACACTGCCTTCTGGGAAATTTTACTTTGTGAAAAACCTGTTCGGTGGTATAGCACAATCGAGAAGGATACAAAATCGTATGCAATTTATCTTCGGTTTCATCATAGCCTAGCAGATGGAATGTCTCTCGTTAAATTTATGGTAAATACGTTTTCTGCTGCTTACGAGGAAAAGAAAATGGAAACTCTTCCTAGTCACAACTATTTATGGGTCAAAATTATTGATATATTGGATTTTGTGTTTACTTTGCTAATGATACCAAATGTACTTCTTTCTCAAAAATTATTTCGCCACATGGAGGTTACCAGTCTGGATGTACCCTTACAAAGCGATCACCATATTTTGGTTGCAAAAGTAGAAGAATCAAGGGAATGTTTGAAAATCATAAAGGAGATCAAACAAAAAGTAACGGATACAGCTTTTATTGAAGTTTTAATTGCTGCAATTTCTAAAAGTTTTAGTGATTACTTTCAAGCGAAGGTAAACTAATTTCCTCTTCTTTGCCATGGAACTTTGGGTCTTCAGTAATTTTAACCCATCCAGTCATAGACGCTCTTTTACTTAAATTACCAAAGTTTCTTTGCAAAGATTGTATGTAACCATGCATTGATGGATCTCTTAAATTTCAGGGCAAAGATCCACGACTTACCAGCTTTGGTTTATACTTAACGGTTCTGATGAGAAAATCACATTCGCAATTATCAAAAGAAAATATTACCAAGTTCCGAAATATGTTTTCATTTACCACTTTAAATATTCCGATAACTTATAATAACTCAGATTATTCATATTTATTATTTTGGAAGAACTTTAAGGAAATCTTAGAGAAAGTCAAAATGGAGACCAGAAATTTGAATTTTTCGCTTAACTATAAGGTGATTTTCATTTTATTATTTTGTTTTTAAATTTTTTAAATATTTTCTTAAGGTGACTTACAGAGTTTTCCAAATAGTGCCAACTTTATTTCCAAACTCTATGGTTCTCCGATTATTATTTCCTGATTATTTTCCGTTGATTATAACCAATTTACCTGGCCCATCAGCAATAAAACTTTTCGATGACTGCCTTATAGATGATATTGTATTTTGGATACCATGCCCAAGACCAATTGGTAGGTAATTTGATATTGAAATGGGTATTTTTTCAATTCTTTTATAATTTAGGTATGAGCTTGGGATTTTTTTCTTACGATGGCCGTCTGCAAATTGCATTAAATGTGAATAAAGCAATTATTTCGAATGAAAATGATGCTCAAGATATAGTGGATGGAATTTACCAAACATTAATTCAATTAGATAGTAAAATTTAAGATACATTTACTATTGTTTCTATGAATTTTATTGCAGTACATTTATTTTATATTATTTATTTTAACTTATAAATTTATTTATGTATTTATTAAATTAACCTAATCTGGTTAAAGTCCTTGAAATGTAATCTACCAGTTACAACTAGCGACAACTGTCAGAAGCGATTGAAACTCCAACTAAGATCCTCATGACCAACTATTTTGCTTTAAACACAATTGGCTTTAATTTAATACTCAAATCAGTAATCAGTGATTATAGTCTGTCCCACGAGAGCTCGAGTGTGGCTCATTAAGATTTTATGCAATGACTCGAAAATGGTAACAAAGATCAAAAATGTTCAAGAGGCCAAAAGTGTTTAACAGAAAAAAGTGAATATTTTTTTGTTTAAAATATTTTTGATATCATTTACTGTTCGTGAGTTATTAGAGATAAACTAAGTTTAGTCATACTCGAGCTCCCTTGGGACAGACAATAAGTAATAATTCTAACTTTAAGCGAATCGCGAATAAGCGATTATTTTGTAGGTCGTAAATTTGTATTAGGTTAGTAATAAATAAAGGAACCAATGAGATGCGCTTCTATTATCCATTTTCTTGTATCTGAACTTGCAAAGAGAGCTGTTTCTTACGAGGAAAAGAAAGTGGAAAGTCTTCCTGGTCAAAACAATTTAGGGATCAAAATTCGTGATTTTGTTCACATTTTGCTAATTGCATTAATTGTACCTACTTCTTTTTTTCGAAATGGTGCGGGGAAGGGGCAATCACCTTTAATTTGATCATTTGGAGATATTTTCGAGTAAAATGGTTAATTCAAAATATCTGTATAAACTTGATATTTTCTATTGAAGTAACAAATCAAATCGGTTGTTATGGTTACCAGACGTCATATTTGGCTAGTTATTGATTAATCAACCTTTAAAAATGAAGTGGCAATTTATTTAAAACTTTCAGCATAAAAAATGGCAGAACCTCCACAAGAATCGGATAATGAAGGCGAAGAAGAAGAAGAATACGATGAAAATGAAGAAGAAGGAGAGGAAGAATATTTGGAAGAGGAATGCCTTCAAGTCGAAGAAGAAAAGTTTGTATCAATATTTGAAATATTAGATGCTCCACGCGACTTGCCAGATCCAATTGAGTTAACCATAGAACATGTAAAACAAATTCAAAGTGAACTTGGAATTATTATCCTCTGTTGGCCCGACATAAAAAACCCCTATTTCGAAGGTCGTATAAATTTTCCTGACGCATATACAAAAAACTCAGAAAAAGAAAAGTTTTTACTTTTGTATACTGAAAATTTTAGACGACAATTTGTAGCAAAATTTCCTCACAGGAAACCTCTTCTTTTAGCTGTTCCCAACGAAACTGGGTTAATGGTGAGTTTATTATATTATGGTATTACGTCAATTTCGACTATTATTTTGCAGAAAATGGTATGCACAACTTTGAGACCAACAAAACTTCCTCATAAGGAAATTGATTCTGGGGTTAAATGTTCCGGTTTTGTGGGGGATCAACTTCTGTTTGAACCTCTTCCGGCACCTACACTACTGGTAAGTCTTAGGGTGTACTATTTAAAAATTAAATAATTGAGTGCATTTACAAATTTTTCCGCTCTTATTAGCGGCAAATTTGAATTCAGAATTTTATCATTTTAAATTATAACTTATTAATAATTATTAATTCATTGTTCTTATGTGTGAGATTGGGAATGAACTTTACACTAAAATTGTTTACTTCGAAAAATTGGATGGAACAACGGTTCCATGGTGTAATGGTTAGCACTCTGGACTCTGAATCCAGCGATCCGAGTTCAAATCTCGGTGGAACCTAATTTTTTTGTATAGGTAGTGGCGACATAGGGATTCAGGCAGTGGCGGTGATATGAGTAAGGGAATGTTAGCTATGCTTAGGGGCCCGGGATCATAAGAGGCCCTACCGCCAACCACCCAAAAGATATAGACAATACCCAATAGTAAAAATCCAAAAATTTAATCAAAAATCGCTCCGAAATCAAATCATCGAAAATTAAAGACAATTTTTGGTTTAGAATTTTTTCATTATTTTTCCTGGCTTTACTAGGTTGTAATCAATAGTTTTATGCAGTTGCAGAATATTTGAACAAACTTTATTTTTTATCCAAAAATGTAAATCAAAAATCGCTCCGAAAACAAATCATCGGAAATTAAAGACAACTTTTGGTTTAGAATTTTTTCATTATTTTTCCTGGCTTTACTAGGTTGTAATCAATAGTTTTATGCAGTTGCAGAATATTTGAACAAACTTTATTTTTTATCCAAAAATGTAAATCAAAAATCGCTCCGAAAACAAATCATCGGAAATTAAAGACAACTTTTGGTTTAGAATTTTTTCATTATTTTTCCTGGCTTTACTAGGTTGTAATCGGTTGTAATCAATAGTTTTATGCAGTTGCAGAATATTTGAACAAACTTTATTTTTTATCCAAAAATGTAAATCAAAAATCGCTCCGAAAACAAATCATCGGAAATTAAAGACAACTTTTGGTTTAGAATTTTTTCATTATTTTTCCTGGCTTTACTAGGTTGTAATCAATAGTTTTATGCAGTTGCAGAATATTTGAACAAACTTTATTTTTTATCCAAAAATGTAAATCAAAAATCGCTCCGGAACAAAATCATAGGAAATTAAAGACAACTTTTGGTTTAGAATTTTTTCAATATTTTTCCTGGCTTTACTAGGTTGTAATCAATAGTTTTATGCAATTGCAGAATATTTGAACAAACTTTATTTTTTATCCAAAAATTAAATTTAAATCAAAAATCGCTCCGAAACCAAATAATCATCGGAAATTAAAGACAACTTTTGGTTTAGAATTTTTACATTAGTTTTCCTTGTTTTACTAGGTTAGAAGTAGAAAACTTACGAACTTTTTTTTTAGAGGCCCGTTATATATATTTGCTTACGGGCCCTAGCTACTCTTGCACCGCCGCTGGATTCAGGCCCTTATTCCAGTCTTGAGGATGCTACGGGAGAGATAGAGATACAGAAAAAATTAATCTGATCTAAAATTAGAGTCTTGATTCGAAGATTTCATATTTAGTAATTAAAGGTGATTAGATTTTTGTTGAAATCGTTTCACGGAAACTTGAAAGTGAAAGTGACGCACACGATAGGATTGATGTGATTCCACAGAATTTTTTTAAATTATCTTCTTTTTGTAATTTAGCGGCCATAGAAAGTTTGTTAATGATGATAAATTTTGAATTGAATTTAATCCTGATTTCCTTCGCACTGTTTTTCGGCGAGATCACTGTAATATTATTTGCAACATTTCAAACGGTAGCTTTCTCTAGCAGCATTAGCGCCCTTAATATTGAGCTTCAGCTATTTCCTACCAGACTGCGCTCTATGTTTACTTTCCGCTCATTTGCTTTCCTTCCTTCGTATGTTTATTGTTTCTAGTTATAATTTTATAATTGTTTTTCGATTAATAAAAATTTATAATTCTTACCAGACTAACTTAATTGGTACCTTTTCAAATTTCGCAACATTTTTTGTTCAAATTTTGAATTTTAATCAAAAATATGCGTTGCATTGAAGTAATTTTCACAGGTATTTAATTAACTACTAATTATAGTGACTTAAAAACTTTCTGTTTCACTTTTTGTATCCATTCCCTTTTAACATAAATTGGTAATTAATGAATAAACAGATAAAATCGTAATCGAAACGAAAGTGAATTTTAGGGAAGAGAGAGGGGTGAAATAAAAAGTCACAATGAATTAGTAGCTTAATTAAGCTAATTTTTGATAGTAAATAAAATGATGACTGGTTGGAGTTGGTTAATGTGAGTTGAGAGGATTTTGAAACAGTGTAAATAATAATGAAAGCTTTTCATATTGTCAAATGGTTGAAGATGGCTTAAAAATTAAATGGAAAATAAACGGAATAATGAAATATGATAAAAGATTGTTGGGTTTGACAATTTATGTGCAAAGTAAAATTTGATAGGTGGTGTATGCGTGTATTCATGTATATTCATTGTGTACATCGAGAACCCTTTCTGAGAAGAGTCCTTGGCCCTTATCACATTCGATATACATACAAACGCTTCATTTTCTGGACGCGTATTTTCAAATATAAATTAGATTATCGAACATGGGTATACTGCTGAATTATCAAAATCTAAAGAACTTCTGCGGTTAATGAGCGTCACGTGGGGGAACGGAAGAATATTTACCCACGTAATGTAAAGTAGCATCTCTTGTCGTTTCTCATTTACACATCGGATCCCTATTCCTTCCTAATGGTCCTGCCGATACATTCTCGGTAATTTCACACGGACTCCGGCTGCTGTTTACGTGCCAAATAGGACGCGGGTAGGTAGTTCGCGAACCCTACATTTCCCCGCACTTCTCGTCTACCCGGGGGGCCGCGGACCGCGACCTACAGCCCTGCTGCCTGTCCACCCCAAACCAACGCCGACCGTTAGCCAGGTTTACACAGGATAATTTAACAAAATACTACCAAAATTATATTAATTCTAAATAAACAATTAAACTTACATGCTTACTTTCTTCTTATTTTAACTAACTACTAAATTAATTACCCAAATCGCAATTAAAAAACTTACTTTGATTTTATCTAAAGCTCGGTTTATCGACTCGCGAGAATAATATTTATGCGCATTAATTATTATAATATATTAAAAGTTGACATCCAAGTCGCTCGATGGGATTGAAACTTGTATCCCTATGGATTTCACTCATTAGTACTTATAATAAATTAGAAAAGCACAGAGGAATTTCGCGTCCATTACGAACAATTTTGTTCCTGAATTTTTAATGCTACAATTTAAATTTTTGTCGTTTTATTTTGCATTCTCCAATAAATGTATTTTAGCAGCGTTGATTATAAATTTAACTAAGATGCGTAACCTTATGATAAAAATATTCATCATGGAAAAAATCCTGGTGAAAAAAATTCATTGTTAAGCTTGCCAAAAAAATTGTCGTAAATATTTTGTAGTTATCTTTTATAGAAATATTTACTATAAAAATTCTATTAATAATCACTAAAAATTTGTACTTTTCACTAGTCGAATACAAAATTGTAGTAGTTTATGCTACAATTTATTTTAGTATACTATAAATTTTTTCAATCCATAGTTCAAAAGCTGGCGCTGGGATAATTGGAAAGCGCATAGTCGTATCCAACAAGATTTCAAATATAACTCAAAATTTTCTTCAATCACTCGAAAATGGTGAAAGCTATCAAATATATCGAAAAAGCCAAAAATGTTCAACAGAAAAGGACGAACATTATTTTGCTTTAAACTTTTTTGATATTGTTTACCGTTTTCGAGTTATTACAGAAAAACTGAAGCGTGTCATACTCAAATTCTACTGGTTACAATTCTCATTATTGTAACTAGATTGACCTGATTGTGCGGCCTAAAGGCCGCACTGAAACTATTCGTGTGTCAGTAATGAAATGAAATGACTAATGAATGTAGGAGCCAAGCTCCCCCCCCCCCTAAACAAAGACGTTCTTTATTATTTTATGATTCATATGGGTGACAATTGGCCTTGGTTCTAACACCTCTTTTATCGTCTGATGTAGGGAACATTAATGGTTAAATTTAACGTGGAAACCAAACTACGACATCATATCCGGCATTAATGACCTAGTCCAATCTTCTTAATAATAGTCAGTAATTAAATAGTGGCACTAGTACACCATTTTCAACTTTAATTCAGAAAGCGTCAATTGTAATTCGCAGTTACATAACTAGCGAATTAGAAAGCGAAACGACAGCGAACAATATTTTTTAGTGTCCAGAATCGCCAACAAAATAACGGAATGCTTGGTTTTCATCAGTCGGCTAAAAACAATTGGTAAATAAAATATTTAACCCACTTGTGACGTCATTTATTTTTGCTTCACTGCTCGAGAGTCTAATAAGTTTAAATAGTATAATCTTCAAACTTTTTTAAAATACGCGGTCGACTGTCACTTCTTTTTCCTATAGTATTCTTTGGTTTCACAAACGTCAATAATGATTAAAAACCAATAGAAAGCTTTTATTCCCGACGACAGACGTTTTCTATTGGTTAGTTAAATTTAATCATAAAAATCATCATTTCATTAGTATAATCAGAAAAACCTAGTCGGTGACACTTTGCTTGTCAGGATTGATTATTATCGTTTATTATCAACCAAAAACAGTTCCAGTGCGGCTTTAGGCCGCACAGCCTGGATAATGCAATTAATTGTTTCTCTTTATTTAATATTGACAAAACATATTGAAACGAAATGTTTGTACTATCAATTTTTACCTGAATTGTACTTTTAAGGATATTATTTATGTATTATAAAATTAATGCGGAAATTAATTATTCCATTCAGTTTTCTAAATTGGATGTTGAAAGCTTTTAAAATTTTAATTTTCAGAAGTATGATCTTGATGACCCAATTTCGGTGTTTAATTTTTCTCGATCAAAATGAAATTTTTTCGAAGGTTTAATAATGGGGGGGGGCTGTGCCCCCTTCTGGCTAACAGTCTGAAAACTGGAGTTAAAATGTGGCTAACTGCAATTAAACAATTTTTATTCGACCATGAGAGATTAACCAATGGTAGTTGGTAGTTGTTGTCGTGGTTGTTTTTTGAAATATTATTTTCGTTGATTTATTGTATTTTTTACCTAGTATTTGTGAGTGATACACAGACATTAATTATTGATATTATTATCGTCTTTCAACTTTCAAAATTGATGGTACACGAAATTTTATGTTGGTGCGAAATTTAAAAAAAAACTTAAGAACTAAAAATAGGGCAAATTATTCAAAAATTAATCATTATGATTCTGTAGGTACCTGGAAGAGTACCTTTACAATACAATGCATTTAAAATATTTGAATTAACTTAAAAGCCGTTAAAAACATTTTGGATTAAAATAATTAAAATGCATTGAATTAAAAGAATTATCTTCTAGGTACTTACAAAATTATAACGACAATTTATTAAACAATTTGCTTTATTTTGAATTTCTAAGTGATTTCTTTTAAGTTTCGCGCCAACTATACTCTGTTTACCCAATATATGCACCTAGGCTCCTCCCCAAAATGTAATTAAGCCAATTATTGTAAACGGAAGTTTTAAATGTTTTCCCAATCTCCCAAGTTTTCTTACGTTACAAGATCTTTTTCTTCTTCTGCTACAAAATGAGCCCGTTTATTTTTTAGAAACTTTTTCCCACTTTTATGTTGTGGATGAAAAATGGTACCTTGCTCCCCGAAAATAGAAAGTACAGTATTATTTTGTTTCCGAAAATACAGAAATTTTGTAATAAAATGCGATTTCTATTGGTGTGCAAATTTGATAATGTACGTTGTTCAAGCTACGGATGTTGCTCGGAGCGTACTTGTATCGTAAAATGGCGAAGAATAAAATAAAATTAATTTAATTTTTTGATTTGCTTAATCACATGATGTATCTACAGAGCCGTAACTAAGGTAAAAAAAGCGCCGGTGGCAAGCGGTTTAATTTGCGCCCCCCCTATACAGTGTGAATATTTGTGTTTTCTGTTATTTATTTCCAGGGACGTTACAAAAATTTAAATAATTGCTAGCATTACAAAATCTTTCAACGCTTTTTTATATAAACACGCTAAAGGAAGTTGATTTATTTATTGGAAAACCATGTTATTCGAAAATTAGAACATGGGAATTTCCCCCCCCCCTTCCAACCGTAGTTTTCGAATTATGCGATGTTCAAATAAGTAAATCAATTTCTTTTAGCGTTTTTACATAAAAAAAAGTTGAAAGATTTTGCAATGCTAGCAATTATTTAAATTTTTGTAACGTCCTGGAAATAAATGACATAAAACACAAATATTCACACTGTATAGGGGGGGCACTGGACATTGCTCTTTAAATACTTTTAAAAATACTCTCCAGGTCAGGAAAAGATTTTCTCGGGAATATAAACTATTTTGTAGTGTTTTTTCTATTTTCTAGGGTGTAAAAATCTCCTCAAATCTGTGCACCCGTGGTCTACGCGACTTTCACCACGTCCTAGTTATGGCTCTGTGCATCTATGGGCTTTTTGAAAGCACTACTGCATTTTCTGTTACACAGGATGGGAACTGACAGAAGTTGTTCTTAAAATTTGTTTTCCTTTTACCGAGGGAAATGCATTTTCTTTACTTTTCATTGGCAAAATATAAGAAAACTTTCGTCAAGAGGTAAATCACTCTGAAAAATGGTGTATTTACGTTAGTTACGTACTTTTTCCGAAACATGTTCAGAAAAGTTTACGAAAGAAATCCGCACAAAGCCAAAAATTCCACATATCTATCAAATTTCCACTCCCCGATTTGCGCCATTGCATATTTATTTCGTAAACTGTAGAAATATTTATACAAAATTACACAGAAAATCATAGGCAACATTTATGATCGAAAAATTATATGTAATTTAATTACATTATATTGCTGCAATATAATTACATATAATTTTATGTAATTACATGTAATTTTTTTCCATGATTTTCTATTTAAATTTGCAAAAGATATTTTTATGATATATTTTTTTCCCTGTATCTCCTTTTCATTAATTCAAAAAAATTTTCTAAAATGCGCGTTCTCTTACTGCGGGGGGGGGGAACCTACTACTATTGATTTCTTCGAAAAAATATAGAGAAACCAAATGCACTGCTAATTTACTATGAACTTTTTGTAAATTTTTATTTTGTTTACTACTTTTGGGAATTATATTTGATAATATTTTTCAAAAATTGTTTTCAATTCAAAATTAGGACGTCGCGTCGTTTCAATTCTTTTCAACAAAATAATATAAGAAATTCAAGTAAATACTTATCAATTTTAAACCGTTCTAGTGCTAATCTTTGCAATAATCACAAAAGAAAATTAAAATAAAGCTGATAACAAAGAATTTTTCTATATAATTTTCGCACAATAACGGTTTTTTAACGACGCAGGTTGTTGAAACTTGAAAACCAATTTCAGGTAATATCGCTAATTTTCTTAGAAAAACCAAATTTTAAAGGTTCAAATATTTGCCCCTTCCAAAAAATATTTTCGGTAATTGCAGTGAAAGCCGTGATTTTGTTGTTTAAAAGTTAAAAATTCGAATAAATATTTTTGATTGATTGATCAACTTACTGCTTCAGGGTCAAATTCTCGACATGAAAACTTTTACCCCTGCAGTTCTTGAAACTTTTAAACCGGTAAATTGATTTAAATATTGAAATGGTAAAATCGTTAGAGGAGTTAATCACATTTTAATTGCGAACGTAAATTCGTAACGACCAACGGCGGTCTTATCAAAATTTCAATATTTTTCCATTGTTATCAAATGCATGCGCCGGTTTAGTTAAGCCGTCTTTTGTGATTAGCTTAATTTGCGTTGGTGAAAGTTTTGTGCGTATTAAAAGTGATAAGAGAGATAGTGACCGCTTCGTGGGGGTTGAGTGGGGGGTTAATTTTTTTGGAAGTTTCTTGGCGAAACCTTCGGTGATTCGCTAAATTTGAATTTAAGCTGCGTAAATTTGTCTTCTTACAAGTGTGTGCTGTTCGACCCTAAAAGGGGATGAGGAGGGTGTCACGTCAAGCCATCACGCGGGACCCGCGAACCGCCCTACAAACCCTGTAGGTTGGTTTCAGTTCGCGTTCGTCCGTCGTACGTATTGATCCACTGGACAAAGGAATGACCACCAGTCTCTAGTTATATATAAGAGGTAATTTAATAATATTGTTTTACTTCTTTAAATATTTTTGAATTAATAAGTGTTTTAAAATTTATCGCGCGCCTGCGTAAAAAAAGTCGCTCCGAGATTTAAAAATCAACGTGTTGCATTCGTCAAAAGTTGCGGAAGTTGTGTTTGTTTGTTTGAAGTTTTGAGTGTGGTACTTTATAAGTTTTTTCAAACTGCGCATTCACAACCGTTTTCATTGGCTGATAAATCTTAATTGCACATAAACATTAGCACGTGGCGGATTGTTTTACAACCTTCGTTATTTTTTTAGTTTTTATTAACAATTTCGACAATGCCGGCCGGAAAAGGTGAAAAACGTGTCATTTCGCAGGAGGAAAAATTGAGAGCCATCCAAAGGGTTCACAACGGTGAAAGCAAGGCTTCAGTCGCTCGCGATATTGGTGTCCCCGAATCAACTCTTCGCGGGTGGTGCAAAGGTGAGGAAAAAATTAAGAACGATTACAATAATAGTGTGAATAAAGTGAACCGGTCCATCAAATTCGAACCAAAAGAGAAGAAAAGTAATAAACCGCACCACAACCTCCAACCTTACATCGGGAGATCAAGCAGTGGTGTACCTCCAGTTTCACCATCGGACTTAACCACAACAGAATTAAACGAATATGAACGCGCAAAATTGGACGAACTCGAACGGCTGTTAAAAATTCCTCCCGCGACTGCCGCCGTCTTTCGTGCCCAAATGGCGGTTCAAAACCAATACAAGCTTGGTGATTCGGGAGATTCTGGCACCAACCTGGCAGCTTTTCCGTTGGGAGCCATCGCACCCCAAATCGGTTTGGACCAACTCACGTCAGAAAGTATGTACGCAAATATGTCCGCATCGTCTCCGTTACTTTCGGCAAATTTATCCACCTTGCGTCAACAAATCCTAAAAATGACGAGCATGTCGATGCTCGCAAATAACAACAACGGTTCTTCCTACCAAACTCCACAAAACGGTTACAAATCTTCGAAACCCAAGTCTCACCATCGGTTTTCCCCGACCTACTCAAAATCTCCAAAGAAGTCTCCGTACTCATCGAACGGTCTCCTGATGCCAAGCGTTTTTCCATCCAATCTAACATCTCCGAAATCAAGCGGACAGTTTTCGCACCACGATTTGATGAATAAAAGTGCGGATATTGCAGCATACAACGCCAACATTTTGATGCCCAGCCAACCGGTGTCCAAAGCTTTGTCGATAGATTGTGGAAGTTCGAGCACCACGAGTTGCCCGATCAAATCAGAATATCTTCCACCTCAACAACAGCGTCTACCATCCCCGAGTATTTCCAACGTTTTGGTCAAAGTCGAACCACCCACTTCGCCCCAAACCACCGAAAGCGATCCAATTTTGTTTAATCGTTTAACCAGCTCTTCAAATGAAGATTGTGTAGCACAGGACTTGTCAGTTTCGGGCAACAAGGAATCTCCCGGTAGTGTACTAAACGACAACAACGACGATAACATAGACGAGAATCGCGAAAATACGATGAGTCGCAACGAAGGCATCCATCATGGGCAACAATTCCTCAATTGGCTCTCGATATGCCAAGATGAACCACAAATTACGCAACAAAACGTTGATTACGTGGCCAACATGTTAACAAAATTGCAAAACTACAAAAAAACGAATACCTTCATTAAGAGAAGAAGGAAGTAAAACTGTTGCCCAAAGAATTTTTTCTACCATGTATGTAGTTTATGTAAAAGTTTATGTACGTACACTGTTGATGTTACCAATTTTAAAGTTCAATTTTTAAATAATTGTGATTAAATTAATAAAATAATTAATTACCTAGGATTGTACAATTCATTGCGCAGTGCCAAAAATTTTGGAATTTTTGCGACTGTTAAGTTAGTAATTAGGTGATCTCATTTTTTTTATTATTAACTATGCCAAAGATTGCTAGTTTGCTTAACCCCCGCGCTGTTTTTTATTCAAATAAAAATGGGGGGTTACTCGAAGTACTCAAATAATAAAGACTTCTGTTTTTTAGGAATTTCAGGGTTCCCGTTTACAAAAAAAAATGTAAACAGTCAGAATGTGATAATTTCTTGCAATTGACTTAGGGAAGCTAATTATTAATTATTTATTGTAAAATGTATCGAGATGTAATTACTTGATGTAATTGATTTTAATTTTGTGAACCCATTAAGGGTGATCAATTTGAATTTTTGAAGAATTTAATATAACTAATTAGATTTGTTTTAAAATCACGTATGTGTTTTATTAGGTATTTTTGTAAAAAAAAAGGTTACGATTTAATAAATTATTCGATTCTACATTGAGTTTTTTTAATTTTATCAGTATTTTACCAAAAATATTAAGGAATAATTAATTAACCCTCGGGAAAAATAGGTAAGGATTTGAATTGGAAATTTTAAAAATTAAAGTCGAAAAATCAAGAAAGTATCATTTTACTAGACAAGACAGGAAGCTTACAGAATGAGCCGACTTTCCGAAAAGTAAACAATTTTAACAGCAATCTGTAATTTTTATTTATTTAATTTTTTGGGTGTAGATTTTGAATAAATTAAAATTTAATTAACTCTCTTCAATTTCTTTACAAAAAGTTTTTAATTAGCCAATTACTCGGACCATTTAAAGGTTAAATTTTTTAAACATAGGGCAATTAACGTTGGAAACATAAACACCGGCTCATAACTACATTTTTTTTTATTTGATAGGTACTAAAATATTTTGCGTGTGTTGACAAAAAAACGATGGGGACCTCTATTTTAAACAGCTTTTCTATTTTACGAGCAGGTGATTTGATTTTTAAAATGATGTGTTATTTTAACAAAATTATTGTCAATTTAAAATCTCAATTATTTACTTATTTATCAATATATTTGTTTTAAGCCAATAAAGAACGACGAGAAAGCAGTGGCGGATACCGAGGGGTGAAGCACTAAACCATGAAATTCAATTCAATTTTATTGTAATATTTACAATAAAAATACGGAAAGTTAGTTAGCCCCTATTAATGGTCACCCTTAATATCCTCCCTTGACTAATTTATACTAAAAAATTGATTTAATACTGCATGGGCCGGACTTATTACCAGTCGATTTTAGGGTTCTAACTTTTAAAGGAACTGATTTAAACAAAATTGTTTGCTCGAAAATCGCCTGTGGCGCCATTACATTTTTAATTATATTAATCACTTCAAAAAATATTTTCAATGTAAATTATGGCAACTGTTGTTTGTATGTAGGTGCCAGTCTGTCTTTGATGTTTCATTAAAACTTGCAACTAATAAAAGTTAATTACAGTTGGGAAACTTTGTCCTCTAGAGCGAACTCGCGAAATAACCTTATATTTTATGTAAAGAAATAAAAGAGGAAAATTTTGAAACCCTAAAAAATGCTTATGGAAAAGTATTTCAACAGTCAAAGTGGTTTCATTTAACAGGTTTATAAAAAATTAGAAAAAGAAAGTTTGCGTAAAAATACTCCCCCCCCCCCCACGGAGGGATTCGTAAGGTTTTCCGGAGCACCCAAATTTGTTTGCAAAAATTATCATCCTGGTGAAAGGAATCGGACAAAAATGAAATGCGGTTTCCAAAATTACTTGTGCCATGGTTAGGAACACACGTTAAACTATCATCCTGCTGCTGATTTATAATTCAGTATTTGTGGGTTTATCCTGCGTTGCAAGCGGATTGTTGTCCCCTCTATGATAAATTCCAAATGATTATATTCAAGAAACTCTTTATAATTCAAACTCATTTCTTGTCATAAAAATTATCAATATTTTACCAACTAAAAATTTAGACGAAAATTTAATTAAACGCTAAAATATTAGAATTTTAACTATAAGTTAAGATTCTCAAATAATCGTGGCTAGGAAACTTTGGTGTTACGTCATTCCAATCCGAGCAATTCCTAATTCCAGAACCTAATTCTACCATTCTGGTAGAAAAAACAATTTTCTATTTGTTTGGAGAAAAACATTTGCATTTCTCATAGTCGATACAATAAACTGTTTGGTTCTGTTTACTGTGGGGTGGGGAGTGGGGACAGTATAAGTTTTCGTTGGAAAATTAATGGAAAAGCTTGGTGGAAATTTAAGCGGCTACGAAAAAGTAGTCTTAGGTTCAAATTAGTCTGTTGGGTATATTGGATTAGCTAGTAATATCTAAAAAAATGTTTTATTATTTCTTCGTTTTATTCTCATAAATTTTTATAATTAAAATTGCACCAAAGTAAAATTATATCATCTGGTTAGCTCTGTCATCTTGACCAATATCGAACAGCCAGTGGCGTAACTTCAAATATTAGGCCCGGGAACAAGAACTTTGACGGGCCCCTCGATTGAGAGGTGTGCGATTTAAAACAAAATTTGGTCGAAATATATTGCAGTTTAAGGGGATCAAAATCTGCATTGGGCCCGAGACCATTCCTCCCTCTGCCCCCCCCCCATATTTACGCCACTGTCTATACCTCCCCAGACCCTCGGTTGCAGACTCATTTCTTCACATTCTAGGGTGTTTAGCGGGTGCCATGGAATACCCTCCAGCTGTAATAAGCAAAATATGTATTCACAAGAATTAAAAATGTGGGTCTTTATCCATTTTGAAAAGTTATATCGTTACTTCCTTCTTCTGGGGGGTATTCCATACTGACACTAACCTAAGCTCGACTGGTGGATTCCCATTGCTGAATCATCCAGTGCCAAGTTGTCCGTTTGCCGTTTGCACAGGCGCTTTTTACTCATATTTAAGAAGACTGGCGAAGTGTCATTATTTTTTTTCTTTACGTTGCCGCGGGCCCCTAATATTTTACGGGTCGTGTTCATTCGCACACCGCGCACACTGGTAGTTACGCCACTGCAAACAGCATTGCAGAGCTAACCAGATGAGCTGTGAGACCGGAAGTACTGATGTTAAAACATTTTATTTGAAAATTCGTAATCCTCAGAGGAATCAAAAACTGAACGTCAAAAGCTGGAAGGACCCAAGTTTTTTTTTACCTAATATACTATTACTGACGTTTAGAGCGACCTGTCAGCTGGTGCACTACTAATCAGAAGTACATAAACATTTTTGGGTTGATGATAAACGTACAACCAATCAAAAAGGGGTGCGGGCGTTACGAACAGACAGAAGAGTTTATATGACATTCTGATGTTATATTTATGACATTTTGAGCATTTTTTTTGGGGTAATTTTGAAAAACAAATTTAAGTTTCACTACATGAACCATGCACGAAGCCATTATTGATTAAATACAATTTATTCGACTAAAACTCCGTTTCGAAAAAATATGTGAAAGGTTTGGTATCGGGCACAGTGTGAGGTATAGTAGCCGAGTTATATCCCTCCCTTTGTGATGTCTTTTTTGTCGCCCCTTTGTGTATCAGTTCATTATTCATGTCGTTCACGCACTTTTTAAACTTACCCATGTTTAGTTGCAATTGTTGCCATTATAATAATTTAATCAATTAATTTAAATATGCATTATAGTTGAGCATTGCACATTAAATTGTAGGTCTCTTAAGTCCTTAATATCATTCTGACGTGCACACTATCGAAATTCGTAAGACAATTGAGATAAGAATTATACATTACGTTAAATAAAGGCTGAGTCATCATTAACCACCTAGTGCTATCAACTAAAATTGTTTTAGACCGTTAATGGGACAGAAAAACAGACAATTCCGCTCATATTTGATGGACGAATTGAGAAAAAAATTAGCAGTCGTAGAAGAAATAATGTGTGTGTCTCGTTTAAAAATGTCTTATATCCGCACTGTCTCTCACCCCCCACCCCCTTTTGAGTTAGTCGTACTTTAGATCCGCAACTGTAAAATATGCGGTTTATTTTTGAGCTTGGGATCCTATACTATCCCCAATTTTGAATATTTCTGAAGGCGGTCCTGTTTTTCGTTAATAATATGGAGAGTATTTAATTCCGAGCAGGACGCATATTTGAATAAATATTATCAAAACGTTAAGTAAGGGTTATTAAATAAAATTAAAGTAAATTAGAGGCTTCGTCCTTAATTATTGATCCAACGACGAGTTTATTAAGTTTTAATGACCTATAATTTTGATGTATAATAGAAAACTTTTAACGCCAGTGTAGCTTTTAAATGATATTTAAATTTGTCGTGTGATTACCAGATTATCCATTTCAAACCCCATTTAAAGTCGTTTTAGGGTGAAAAGCAAACAAGTGGTTATTATTTAGGGCAGACGTTTAAAGCATTCATAAAAATTTAAATTATATGCGTCGTCGAGTGTTTTCACAATACTTGCTACATAAATTTATTCTACCAAAATATAATTTGTTTCGTTACACGAAGGTGTAAACATTTCGATTTAAATTTTTAATTTTTCACCACTTGCATTCTTTTTTGGAAATTGTTTGCAAAAAGTTTCAAACCACCAACAGCTGCGTCTTTTTCAGCCCCTGGCAGGATAGTAATTCGCGTGTCGTTGCACCTTTAGGGAGCACTTTTATTTATTAACTCAAAATAAAATTTATAAATATAAATTTATGATGAAAAGAGTGCCGAAGGAAAGCGGTTGAAAGAGAGAAGGAAAATAGAACAATTTTCCAATAAGTTGATAAGAAAATTGGGGAAGATTAAGCTGGGGTTACGTGGAGGAAGTTTCATATCGAGACAAAGTTGGTTTAATAGTTGGGAAACTTTAAACAAATTATCTTGATCCAGTTAGTCGGATAATAAAGTCGAGCAGTTCGAGGGAGTAAAAAACAATAAACAGCTTCATGAATGGAATATATGAATGGCTCGTGCTGGTAGTAGTAGGCAATCGTAGTAAAACTACAAAGCAAATAAAAAGCTCCAATGCATTTTGTGTTTGTTGACCTTTTGTACTACCGCTCGTTTATTTGCGATTCAGTTTTAGTTTCAAAATTATTCAAATTGTTGCAGTCTGCAGCCGTACAGACGTAATTGGATTTCATGGATTTTACGGCATCAAATTTTATGGATTTTTTCTTTTTGTGTAAGAAAATCAAAGTAAATTTCAACGCGGTTGTATTTTTTTTGTATATTTTCAAAGAAAATTTCACGAAAACAAAGCTGATCAGAGAGAAAATAAAATAAAAAAAAAATTAAGTTACAATTTTGAACAGAAACACGACAAAACGCCGATACAAGTCGAACGAACATTATTGACCCTTTATATCAACTCAATACTCAATAAAAACTTTCACAAATAGTAAATTAATTTACTGCAGTTTTATAAAATTGACCTACTTTTTGAGACAGAAATGCACTATATTTTTCGAAATATTTCGATAAGCAAGAAACTTGGCTTATTAAAAGCTGTAGAGCCAAATGATTGTTCGAAATCGTTCAATTATTAAGTATCCATCACTTATTTTAATAATAATTCAAACCATGTGTTTCGTGATTATTGGAAATCATCAGTTGGATTTAACTGGTCCTAACAGGTTGAAGAAGTGCACTTGGAGGCACGTGCCACCCCAAAATGTATGAAATGTATTCAATTTAATTGCGAACCACCGAAAATTTTACATGTTGCAAAAAGCTTTTTACAAGTGCCCCCCCCCAATGTAATCCTGGCTAGGGGCCTGTCATACGTAAAATGAAATGAATTGTTTCAATTCATGCAGTAGTAGAACGTTGAACGTTCGACTGCTGCAAGAGCGGATTTAGTCAAAGTTCAGGTTGGGGGGTTGGGGGGTGGGGTAGCATAACAATCTCATCCTATTGTACTGTTTTAGACTGATAGCGAAGGTAGTTGGTTTGATTCCTAGTTAAACTATGGTGAGAAATGGACAGTTATAATACTGCAACCCAGATTTTATTCCAGCACAACCAGGTGCATTAGGCAGCAGTAGGTTTGAAACCAACGTTAAATTGTATGCTTTTCTATTCAAAGCTAGTTGCTAAACTAATTTCTTCTTCTTCGTCTTCTTCTTCTTCTTCTTCTTCTTCTTCTTCTTCTTCTTCTTCTTCTTCTTCGATTTTTAGAAGAAGGCTATACTCCCAGAAATGTAAAAGGAAGCAACAAGACGGTTTTTAAAAATTGATAGCGACGTAAACTTAATTCTTGAAAAGTTGTCGTATTGATTACTTGCAGCTGGGGGGTATTCTAAACCTCCCAGGCCCCCCGGTACATAGGAAACAATTTTTGGAAAAAATTACCTACTTGTCCTTAATTTGAACATATTTTTATATTTGTTTTCATTGTAGGGGTGGCCTAAAGCGCCTTGTTATAACGCGTCATGTGTTCAATGTCAAGAAATTGTCGAACAACCGGGGGGTCTGGGGGGTATGGAATACCCTCCAGGTATGGAATACCCTCCAGGTATGGAATACCCTCCAGGTATGGAAAGGGAAACCAACAAGACAATTTTTCGAAATTGATAACAACGCAAATTTAATTACTGAAAAGTTGTCTTCTTGCTTACTTACACCCCCCAGACCCCCGTATCATGGGAAATAATTTTTGAAAAAAATGTCCTATATCCTAAATGTACTTAATTTCAACAGATTTTTAACTGTTTTTTTATTGTAGGGGGCCTATAATGGTGCCGTTCTGTAGGGAATTGTATGTGCAATATCAAGAAATAAATGTGGAACCGGGGGGTCTGGGGGGTATGGAATACCCCCCAGGTATAAAAAAGGAAGAAACAACAAAATTTACTAACGACGCGAAGTAAATTTAAATCTTGAGAAGTGGTCTTTGCTAACTTGCATCTGGGGGGTATTCCCCAGACCACCCAGTTTGGGATACAAAATTTTAAAGAAATTAATTACATCTAATAATTTATTTCATCACATAAAAATATAGGGGAAATATACTCTTTTATGTGTGTGGTACCGGGGGTCTGGAGGTTGTAGAATTTCCCCAACTGTAAGGAAGCAGCATGACGTCTTTTTAAAATTAATACGATAATAGCGACGCAAACTTGATTTTTGAAAAGCCATTTAGTTGCTCAATTAAGTTATTGAGCTACAGTTGAGCTCCAGACCCCTCGGTTCCGAAAGAAAATAATTATCATTATGCTTAACTTTATCACATTTTTAAAATGCTTCCGTCCGTGTTTGTACGAATTTATTAACTAAATATTGAGTCATGTTCAAAAGCTTTTTATTCTATCAGGCGCCATGTATATAAAAATGCATTTAAAACCGGGGGTTCTGGTGGTAAGAGTACCCTCCCCTCCAGATTAGAACAACGGAGATTTTTTTGAGTGAAATATCTTACATATCAATAGTACTCCATTTTATCAGACTTATTAAGTATTTTTGCATATTTTAGGATTGACTGATTCCCCCCCCCCATAATTACACCAGTTAGAGTCATTCGAATTATCTCATAATTTAATACTGGGAAATTTGTGTTAACCGGACACAGTCAAAGCCTGAACTTATCTATCACAGAAATGTTTCTACATCCCAAATTTAACCTGCTTAAAACGGAATATTTTTTGGGTCCCCAGTGGTTACGATTTATACAGATTTCATGCTGTAATAATTTGCTGGAAAGCTACATATTAGTTCTGATTAGTTCATTAATGCATCACAAAAAGGTTACGACATAGAAACTAGATCTGATATGTCATATTGGCCTCGAGTGAGGCGGTACACCTATGGTTGAATAACACTGCATCCTGCATTAAATGATAAAATTATTGTTCATTTTAATTGAAATTGTGAACAATCTGGACGAGATACTGAATTGGAAATTCAAATTTTAAAGAAGTTCTTACATTTAACCCTTAAAATTGAAGCGGTAATTTGAAATCCTTTATCAAATCAGTTGACAGAATAACAGGATTATCAGAAATAATTTGAAAAGATTAAAATTTGGTTAAAATAATTATAACATGAAACAATTTTAAATTTTCAATATGTTCGAAATTTGGTGGCCTATGGACGTAGCATTTAATTACAGTAGATTGCGGTCGATGGTCTTTGTTGTTCGGCCTTCAGCCTCTGTCAAAATCTTATAATCATCCGTTTTGGCCTCATGTGACTTGGACTATTATTATTATTATGAATTTACGGCAAATCAGTAGCAGTACACTTATATAATTTTTAAATTTAGTAAAGTGAGAATCTCGTTAATCTATTCAAGCGCGTAATTAATAAACTCTAGTCCTACTTAACATTGTTTTACTAGTAAGCGTTAATAAAAATAACAACAAAGCAATGATTACCTTTAATCCTGTCGTCCTTGAGCCAGATGCCTCTCCGTGCCTCTGCTCCATCACCGCCAGCTCTTCCTTCCATCACAACCAGGCACAACAACAACACTTTGCACCACTTTCTCACTTTGAAATTTAAGACCACAACCGATTCACGAAATTTAAAGCTTCCATCAAGCTATTCCTTTACAAAACGAACTCGACACTTTTCACTACCGACCGCGAAAATTAGAAACGAAACGACCGCGGAATTTCGAAAAATTAATCGCGAATGCGAAATAAAAATAATCCTGTAAATAAAAATTTTGTTATTCTAGGAATAATGTGAAAATTTAAAATTTGTTGCCTACCTAAGATTATTTAAAGTCACTCAGGGTACTACCATTTAAAGACCACATCAGTTGGCGATGGGGCGAAGTGGACTAAGAAATTTTCTTGAACTATGGAAATTTTACAGTGCCTCGAGGACAGATACCTGTTAATTATAGGTGATTTAGAGGTTAATGACCTATCCAAACATTCTGATATCGGATTTTGGAGAGTAGGAATTTTGTTATGCAGTAGGATAATTGTTAATTCGACAGGTTGTTAGGTCGACTCGACTCTAGTATATACCTAACTCCTTAAGGATGTCAGCGGGGTTTGGAAGCCCGTCTTAGCAACATCCGAAGTTGATACGCGTTCTCTATGAGAATCTGGTTAGAGGAGTCAACCATTCATTTATACCCAAATGGGAACCCGTCGTCACAATATTTGGATAAAGTCATTCACCTCTAAATGACTTATAGTTGTACTTGTACACAGGCATTATAACATTTTCCAGAGGTTAAATCCTTTTCCCAGACCAAGTCGTCCCATTTCCTACTCACATCTTGGGTGACTTCCTCTACGACCACTCAATTACGACCCTATTTTCATTAAACAGAAAATCATTTGTTAACATGATTTTAAAATGGTTACAAAGATTTATATACCTTGAACGATGATGTCCTTTTGCCCGATGCCTCTTCGTGTCTTGCCCCATCTCCGCCAACTCATCCTTCCATCACTACCAGGCACAAAACCGACACTGTGCACTACCTTTTCACTTTGAAAATTAAAACCGAAAATGATTCGCGAAATTTAGTGCCTCCAACAAGAAGCAATTTCGAAATGATTCGCGCGAATTCGCACTTATTAACAAATAAGTAATCCTGCAAATAACAATTTCTTTATTAAATATTGGGATAAAATGAAAATTCAAAATTTGATGCTTACCTACGATTATTTAAGATCGTTCGGTGTACTACAGCTCTGAAAAATCACATCTTCTCTAGGAACCTCTTCTGCCATTGGGCCAAAAAAATAACACCCGCTGAACATGGAAGGAATTAAAAAATAATCTGCAAATAAAAATTAAATTATTATTAAGCCAACGGAAAAATCCAACAATTTTCACTTACCGAAACTATTTGAAGTCACTCGCTAAGGGCAAAAACATTTTGAAGACCGAATCTTCTCTGACCTTCTCTACTGTAGGATCAATGACGAAATTGTCACTAAACGGGGAAGGAATTAGACATAATTCCAGTGATAAAAATTTCTAAATAATGGGATTACTTTGAAAATTAAAAATGTTAATTTTTTTCGTGGCGTTGGCCCGGCGAACCGGGCTCAAGTGGCCATTCTGAACATTTCGGTACTACACCCAATCGCTTCAACATTGCATACAGTGAAGAAGTAAAACGTGATAAAAATCTAGCTTATTCCAAAATTTGGGAAAATAATTGAAATTGATTTACACAGGTATAACTAGATAATGTCATCTGAAACGGACCTACCTACATTAAACAGAAAATTATTGTTTAGTATTATTATTGATAAATGATTAGTAAAAATTTGAGATTACCTTTAATCCTGTCGTCCTTGAGCCAGATGCCTCTCCGCTAGCTCTTCCTTCCATCACCACCAGGCACCACAACAACAACACTTTGAACCACTATTTCACTTTGAAATTTAAAACCACAACCGATTCGCAAAATTTAAAGCTTCCATCAAGCTTTTCCGTTACAAAACGAACTCGACACTTCACTAACCGACCGCGAAAATTAGAAACGAAAACGAATTTTTACAGTGCCTTTGTGTTGCCGAGAACAGATAGAGATGTTAATTATAGGTGATTTAGAGGTAAATGACCTATCCAAACATTATGATATCGTGGAATGGTCTTGGAGAGTAGGAATTTTGTTATGCAGTAGGATAGTTGTTAATTCGACAGGTCGTTAGATCGACTCAACTCTAGTATATACCTAACTCCTTAAGGATGTCAGCGGGGTTTGGAAGCCCGTCTTAGCAACATCCGAAGTTGATACGCGTTCTCTATGAGAATCTGATTAGAGGAGTCAACCATTCATTTATACCCAAATGGGAACCCGTCGTCACAATATTTGGATAAAGTCATTCACCTCTAAATGACTTATAGTTGTACTTGTACAAAGGAATTATAACATTTTCCAGTGGTTAAAACCTTTTCCCAGACCAAGTCGTCCCATTTCCTACTCACATCTTGGGCGACCTCCTCTACGACCACTCAATTACGACCCTATTTTCATTAAACAGAAAATCATTTGTTAACATGATTTTAAAATGGTTACAAAGATTTATATACCTTGAACGATGATGTCCTTTTGCCCGATGCCTCTTCGTGTCTTGCTCCATCTCTCTTGACTATGCAACCAACACAGGCGAAATGTTAACACTTGACACTAATTATTCATAAATGATCTGCGACATTTAAAGCTTCCATTAAGCTTAAGACTGTTACACCGTCTTCCTGCTTCGTAACAAAATTTTAGATCTTCTACGTCAGCGATTCTCAACCTGGGGGTTGCAGAAAATAAGCAAGAAAATTTGGAGGTCGCGTCATAAAAATGTTGAGAACCGCTGTTCTACGTTACCGAAGTACTACCCATAATGTTTGGGCAAAATACGATTCATTTTTCTGTACCATTCAAACAAGAAAATGCGATTCCTTCTCTAATATTGTAAAACCGATGTAAAACATAGCATGATTTTTGAAATCAGACGTCAATTTCTGCACTTTTACAGCCCAAAATATCACAGGAAAAGTTCCTGAGACGATGTTAATACCACAATGGTTAGTACAAAAGTGAATAGTAGATATAATATTTGACGGTTGATTTGCGTCGCTAAATTTTTTATAATTTAAAAGGTATAATATCATCGGTAGTTGCACAACATTATTTGATAAGCCGGAAGTCAAAAAAACTTCGTATGCGTATGGTTTGAATTTTATGTATCACATTTATATTTCTTACGTGGTGATGGAAAATATAAATTACTAATCAGTGACGTAGCAACAGGTGGTGCAAGTGGTGCCCGGGGGGCCCGGTACACGGACAAAATTGATTTCTATTATTTACAGTCATTTTTGTAAAAATTATCTATGAAAGTTTGCACATTGAACACAGCGAGGGTCCCAGGGCAGAGCTGCTGCACCGTGGGGTCGGCGCCCTGAAGGAACGCCAAAATAAAGAAATATTTGAAAAAATTGAATAATGTAATTCATTCAGTAAATATTATAGCTATATTTACGAGGCAACGAATGACGTAGTTGCAACATCAAAATTTCATGGGGAATTTCTAATTAAATAGTAACATTTGGTGAAAAATAGGTAGTATTTTCCAAACAAATCGCCCGCGGCGCTAAAAGACACTGCTTTCCCCACCCCCATGTGCCGGAGGTTGAATTATTTTTAGAGGGGGGCCTTAAAATTGAATTGCGCCTGAAGCTTCATAAGTACTAAATTTTCATTAGTCCCGGGGGGGGGGAAATTGAGATCTCGCACCACCAGAAAATCTTTCTAGGGAAATCTACGATGCCTTTTTGTCACTTACATGTTTTTTGTGCAATAACATTGTTATTTAAATTTTTTTTTATAATAAAATAATGAAGGGGCCCGCTGTGGATCTTGCACCAGGGCCCGGTCTTGACTTGCTACGTCACTGTTACTAATATCTGCTTTTCGGTAGGGATAATGTTCAAATTTAACATTTGGTGCTGAGCGAAAATTATTTAAAATTACGCAAAATGCTAATATTTTGTAGATCACATCTTTCTTGACTGCAAGGAATAGCTTTTTTGTGTCTCGCAGTTAAACGCGAAGGTAGCCATAGTATAACACTTTTTCACACGTAATTGAGAAATGCTAGACAAACAAACGTCGACTTAGTCCCCTAGGGAGTAGTTTTTTGATAATAGGCAACGATGCACATCTGCGTCCCGGGAGAATATTTCTGATTTTCATTCCCAATGCATCAAATTAAGAAGGCAATAACTTCCAAAACATCACTCATTTTTCGTTTATTCGGATTGATGGATTAGATAAATTATTTTTTATTGAAGCTACTCCATTTAAACGTTAAATTTTTCTTCAACCACCAAACTTTCCTCGATCGAGATTCGAAACGTGCAGCAGTGTGGCGCAGTGTAAACGTAAGCGACTGCAGTTTATGTGGGAATCGTAAAAAAAAATCAGTAAAGAAAGAATAATTGCGTGTTTGCGAAAGCTTCTCTAAAATTAAGTGGGCCCTACAAATTTTTTTCTACGATATTAACCTTTCTCGTTCCATTGAACTTTTCTGAGGTCTGCTCTATTGTTCAGCGGTAGAAGACCCTTCTTTTATTATACCATATCTGCAACCCTTTAAGACGCAATTTTTAAAGAAGTGTGTCTGATTTGGATATATGAAACGCACCGGGGTTTAGTTTTGGTCAATTAATCATAGGGGTTGATTGCATTATTAAATGCAACGCTTTCACCTCCCCTTATTTTTATAGTACCTAAGTAACAAATATTTTAAAAAAATTCAAAATTTTCAACAAACAGTTAGTTGGTCGCATGCATCCAAAACAGATCCTGTTCTTCGATTTTAATTTCGATAATTTAAAATAGAAGGAATTTCTTGAAAAACTTCCGCATGTGAAACGGTAAATTTAAAACTGTTCGGTGCAATCAGGTAGATATTTCCTGCAATTATCGAGTTTGTTAACCTAAATAAAAAAAATTTGCGATTCAGGTTATCGAGAGAAGGGGGGGGCGAAAAAGTTGCAACTACCGCAATCTGGAAACTTAGTAATAAATTTTCCACCCTGTTAGGGTAAAAGTAAGAAAATTAAGTAAATAATTTGACAAATTAATTATTATAGTAATTTATATGAAAATAAAAGACTGTAAAATATTAGCAACACTTACGAGAATAAAATTTATTGTAAACGAAGAAAACTCTGACGTATAAAGATAAATGGCGTAGGTTTCTCTTCTTTGTGTTTGTCTTGTCTCATTCGTTCTATTGGTTTCTTTGAATGACTTATTTTCCTCAGGTCAAACGAACTGGTTTGACTTTTTTGCGGAAATGCCCATTATTTTCGAGGAATTAAACAATTTGTGTAATAAATTTGTACTTTTTACAGTTAGTTTTTACATTTCGCGATTTATTTTTTAGCGCGTGTGACGTAGTACATATGTATAAGGTAAATTAGATTCCATTTAATGTAACGAAAATCTCAAAGAGTGTCCGCTACATATTGACAACCGGAAGATGAGTGCCATAGCCATTAAAGCTACTAACTTTATTTTATCTTGATAGTCTCTGCGGATTCAACCCATGATTTACATAAAATACGTTCGTCCTGCTCTCGCGTGGAGAAAGCAGATGATGGTTTCGTTTGCGTCCTTTGGGATACTGTGCGATGACCAAATGAGCATTACGTGCTGTTGGACATTGACAGCGTGTAAAAGGAAACGGTGTATCCTGTAGTTTAGGGGATGCATTTCAAACAAGGCTCGTCACAGTCACTGACGGTTTGTCCAAACTTGCTTATTGCATAAATGGACGATGGCCACCGTGGTGGTAGTTAAGTAGGGTTAGTCAGTGGTTGATGGGACCAAGATTCGAATGAAATATTTGCCATTAATGGACAATGTGACATACAAATGCTCTCGAGGAGATAATACGCAAACTTGAAACTCCAAATATTTGATTACGTAGGTATCAATCGTGATACACTTCATTAAGAATTTAGCAATATAAACGATTTGGCGGCGGAAAGACTACCTACCACCCCGCAGGGAATAAATACGACCTAGCCAATACATATTTTATCAACCTTTTGTTAACGATTCGATAGTTTCCAAAAAATCGTTAAAAACACTTTTTTACTTGAAAGTAACTCTCGGACCGTATCGATTGCGTGGAAACGCAATTTACTTAAGAAAATGATTGGCGATGCGGATGTAGTAGGTTCTCATCAGAGTTGTAGGCGACAGTGTATAATTTCTTAAGCAAGTTTAGTACGAGAGGATTTTACCTCAAATTTCCTAGAACGTCGCTACAGCTAATAATCCTAAAAGCGGTTTGGGTCCCCCGATGGGACTTGTTAAATTTCTATAGCAGTGAAGCGTCGTCGACTGACGTTCCCATCACCGTCTATGTTCAGGATAAGTGCGCAGTTAGAAATAACGGACTTGGCAAAGCAGGGATTGACCTTGCGAAGAGGATGAGTGTTCGCGCCCTGTGTGCGTGACGGATGCGGGGTTGAAAGGGGCTCCACGGGGAGAGGAAACTGTCGCCTCGCGTAGCTAGCCGCGGCATCTGCTTTCTAACGCGGCCGACCGTCGCCAGCTTGTACTCAGGGGTGGCACCAGATTACTACCGATATATATCTTTCTCTCTCGATATTGAAACTTAATGTTCTAAAGACCACCACCGGCATCACCACACGACCCACTACGTCCTAGATCCGCTAGACTGACCTTACTAGAGTTTCCTTTATCAGCATTAAATTTCCATATGTCTAACGTTAGGATAACACAAATCGTTTCTCTTATCTCAATATATAAAAAATTCCACCATCCCCGTTACTACCACTGTTGTTTTTTATTGTTCGACACTTTAGTTCTTTATATTTCTGTTTTCGCGTTTTGCCCTATTTACTTCTCCACATATTTCTTTCCATTGTGATGCCGTGTTTCTACCACTTTAAAAAACTTTCTCAACCCTCGAAAACATCAATAAGGCGTTTCATATGTCTCCATGATCAAAGTTTCAAATTAAACCTTACCATATTCTTTAAAAAAATGTGTACCCCTAATTTGAATTATTAGAATCTGAAGAATTCAAGCATTATGCTTTATTACATCTTTTTAAGTGTGTTTGAGCTGCTGATGAGTGAAAGAATACAAAAAAAAATTTAAAAAAAGATTTATTTTGATGTTTGTTCTGTCGGGGTCACCAATTTGAATGATAATCCAAAAGTTGTGTTCTTTGATCTGGATTCAAACTACAGCGTACTTGCTTTTAATAAACTATGTGCTACCGAGTATTGTATTGCGAATTTATTTTAAAGTTCCAGTTTCCAAGACGCTAATCTCTATGTGAACGCCGCTTTAGATTCCTGACACGACGTCGTTTCATTGGACTAAAAAGCGTCATATGATCGATTAGTTATTAAAAAGTCTAACTGGAGATTAGTCTTAAGCTTAACCAATCCAACAGAACCGTAACGAGGGTAGAAAGCTGTTTAATTTGCGCTTAACCCCCCCCCCCACCACCCTTCGTCAGAAAAAATATTTTTTTGAATGTTAAATATTTATTTTCTTAACTTCTATCGAAAATATCTATTTTATATTTTTCGTGTAAAACCAAGTCATTACGATACGCAATCCCGTATCGAAATGGACTCTATTATGAAAAACAAATTTTATGTTTTAAGCAGTGGCGTAACTTCAAATTTTACGCCCGGGAGCAAGAGCTTTGACGGGCCCCTCGATTGAGAGGTGTGCGATTTAAAAAAGAGAAGGGCTACAGCTGCATTGGGCCCGGGACCATTCCTCCCTTTCCCCCCCTGTATTTACGCCACTGTCTATACCTCACCAGACTCTCAGTTGGACGCTCATTTCTTCACATTTTAGGGTGTTGTGCGGTCTTATCCACCCTAGAAAATAAAAAAAACCTTCAAAATGATAGATTATTGCATTGGTATTAACGGTATTATGTAGTTTATGTTCCTAAAAAAATATTTCCCTGACTTGGACACTACTTTTTATAATTTATTATAAGTGAACATTTGAAAAACCGGGTGCCATGGAATGCCCTCCAGCTATAATAACCAAAATATGTATTCACAAGAATTAAATGTGCGTATTTATCCATTTTAAAAAGTCATATCGATACTTCCTTGTTTCACCCCCCGGTTTCACGCACATTTCAAGGGAATAAATTTGTTTTGCTTTAGCAATGTTTTGAATTGTAGAAATAAATATTTTAATAAAACGTACCGGTGGCAAGCGGTTTAATTTGCACCCCCCCTCCCCGGGCACTTCAAATAAAAGATATTTTTGATAAAAAATCAATTAAAACATTGCTAAACTAAAAGAAATGTAATCTCCTGAGATGGGCGTGAAACCGGGGGGTCTGGGGGGTATGGAATACCCCCCAGCACAAGAAAGGGTACGTAACAACTCGGCACCAGCGGATCTCTCTTTTAACGGTCCCCCATTTAAAAAATCGTTTCCTGACACTAACCTATAAGCTCGACCGGTGGATTCCCGTTGCCGAATCATCCAGTGCCGAGTTGTCCGTTTTCCGCTTGCACAGGGGCTTTTACTTATGTCTAAGAGGACTGGCGCGGTGCCATTATTTTTTGATTTACTTTGCCGCGGGCCCCTAATATTTTACGGGCTGTGTTCACTCGCACACCGCGCACACCGGTAGTTACGCCACTGGTTTTAAGAGGTTGGCCAATACGATAATCAATCAATCAACACGAAAGTAAAGCGAAATTTCAAATTAACATTTTTTAATTAAAAAACCATAGAAAATGCAAAATAAGAGAAATAGTATAAAAAAGACTTGTTTCATAATAATCGTTTTTATCGCACTTATCGCTTCGCGGGTAGTTTTCTCAACAAATTTTCTGCGATAAAAACGTCGATTATGAAATTTATCGTTTAATCTACTATTATGCAATTAAAGGTATCGTTAAACCAAAACAAATTTCACAATTTTTATTCAACAACGAACAAATAATGAAGCAGAAATATTCTGTTGTGAGAGGTGACCTTTGACATTTTGTCCTTTTAACCCCATCTAAGCGGCGATATTGAAAATTAAATATTAATTTTTTTGTTACGTGAAATTGAATAATGATGGATTTTTAATCTATAAGTCTAATAAAAATTTTCTCATTGTTTACTATGAGTGTTTTCTACTTGTGTTTTACTTGTCTATTTGTGTTTTCTGTCATTTATTTCTAGGACGTTACAAAAATTTAAATAATATTGCTAGCATTACAAAATCTTTCAACACTTTTTTATATAAACACGCTAAAGGAAGTTGATTTATTTATTGGAAAACAATGTTATTCAAAAATTAGAACATGGGAATCTACCCCCTCCCTCTTCCAACAGTAGTTTTAGAATTACGCGATGTTCAAATAAGTAAATCAATTTCTTTTAGCGTTTTTACATAAAAAAAGTTGAAAGATTCTGCAATGCTAGTAATTATTTAAATTTTTGTAACGTCCTGGAAATAAATGACATAAATGACATAAAACACAAATATTCACACTGTATAGGGGGGTACCACTGGACATTGCGTAAGGTCCAGGTCAGGGAAAGATTTTTTAGGACAATAAACTACACAATACTTAATTTTATCTCATTTTTAAGTGTGTTTCTATTTACTAGAGTGTCTAAGCCTGCTAGACCCCATAATATGTGATAAAACAGGTGTGAAACCAGGAGCGGGGGGGGGGGTTATGGAATATCTACCCAGGATAAGGAAATAACTAGTTCGGCACCTAGTTAATAAGACGAAAATTTAATTCTCGGAGAAAACATTTAGTTTTTACTTACGGCTGGGGGTAACCCCCCATCCAGACCCCCCAGTTTTCCGATTGTTTACTTTTAAAAGTACCCTCCAGGTGAGGAGAAGATTTAGGAACATAAACTACATAAAAATTAATTTTATATCATTATTTTAATGGTTTTTATATTTTCAAGGTAGCCAAGCCCCCTAGCTTATTTCGCTTCTCAAATATGTGCTCCCGTGGGTTGGGCCACCTTCGATAAGGCCTAGTTACGGCTGTGTAATTCAACGAATGAAAAGCACAAATTTATAGCCTTAACCAAACATTGAAATCCCCAGTGGCGGATTTCAAAGCGCAATTCAATTTTGAGGCCCCTCTTAAATATTTTCACTACCTCTACACCAGTGGTTCTCAAAGTGGGCGATTTCAAGTCCTAGGGGGGCGATAATGGACATGAAAAAATTTGGGGGGCGATTGAGGGGGCGATTGAGGGGGCGATGGCTATGTAGAATAAAATATTAATATTTATTTAAAATTCAATTTCTTTCTTTCAAAAATAAAATTGTCTTTAAAATTTGAATTTAAAAATTGAAAATTCTAAAGGCCGTGTGACGCAAAAAAATTTGATAACAGCTCAACACATTAAGAATTATTTTGTCTATTGAATTTTTTTCCTGTAATTAAATAATTATTTTATTAGCAATAACCTATTTTTTTAGCTGTTTTTATCTAAAAACAAAGGCGAGAGGGGGGCTTTATAAAAATATATGCTCGGGAAAGTGGGCGATGATTCAAAAAAGTTTGAGAACCTATGCTTTACACCCTAGTGTGCGCACGCTTTTTACTCTGATATGCACTATACCAGTGGTGCAGAAAATGCAAAATTTTGAGGCCCTCTTGATCTATGAGGCCCCAGGCGCGAGTATTACTTTTTGAATTATTTGGAATGACCATCAGTGTCGCATAAATCACGGAACAAAAACCGCGGTTTTACTATAATACTTTTTTTCATCTAGCGTTGGTAAATTTGGAACTGCGTTCCTTTTGCGATGCAGGTAATATAAGTCGCGTACCACTGTGTTCAGTCCCACTTTAGAACAAATAGACCATAATAAAGGGTTGTGTACTGCTATCGGACCTGCATTTTAACATGGAATCCGAACCACGGCATAAAATCGCTTTATGTTGGTATTATGTCATCACAACTTGGAAAAGAGGCTTGTTCATTTCGCGAAGACCAAGGGATGCAGTTTAAGGTCGTACCCAGGACCGAGACTAGGTTGTTAAAGTTTAAGTTAAAAGGGAGTTAAAATTTAACCTACGATTAAAATTATTGAACAATTATCTGGCTCAGAAGGCCTCTGACTCTCTTTAGCCTATTTAGTACGTGATTGACCTCTTTTAGAGTCCGTATAGTAGCTTTACCTCAGTGCAGGGTCGTAGAACTCCTGCAGGACTTCCTTTCTATCACCCAGCCTCTCCCCCCCCCTATCCTTTCCTCAAATTTTCTTTCTTTTTCTCCTGTTCAAGTCAGGCTGAGTCACCTAAGAGTCAGAAATTCTTATTTAAATTTCCTAAAGCCACAAACCCCATAATGTCAGGCGAAGGAGGTAAGCGAGCTTCGCTCACAACTACACCGATAATGATATTTAAGTTAAGTCACCGCACCACATCATACGTGCAGGCTATAGTTGTTCGGCCGCCTCGCTCAGGGAATTAGACCATAGTACGCTAAAATTGAAATTGCTAAATTGTTTTTGATTGACTCAAATATGATAACCATAAGGTAATAACTCTCGAATTAAGGGATCTACAAAAATTGCCCAAGCTACGCTTTTGCAATTTTCAAAATCCCCTTAATTCTCGAGTTATTTCCATGGTTATCATATTTTCGTCCAAAAACAATTTTATCCGATAAAAAGTGAACCTCTTGTGGATTAACCCCCGATTATTGTTCTCTAAAGTATTTAAAGCAATTGAAGCTTGTTAATGGGTCCTTGGTGAACCAATCCCAATTTTTTTATGAGTAAGTTAGTTAATTAGTAACGGCACTAGATTTTCCAGGGCCCTGGGTAAAGAGGGGAAAAAGAACTGAAGAAACGGAAAATAAGACCAAAATCTTATAACCAAGTTATATATTTATTGTAAAAATCATTTAATAAAATCAACCATTGAATTAAACTACATACATTAATCTTTGAGATCGGGGAGTTGGGGGGGGGGAGGTATGGAATACCCTTCAAACATAGACAGCATTACTGTATTTGAGTTTGCTAAGATTATGTAAAATTTATAAATACAAATCACTAGAAAATCTTATTTTTAAGCTACAGTTAAAATTTGAACTCATTTGGATAAAAATTGAAGGCGTTAGCGGTTCGCCAAACTCGAAAAACGTGGTTTCGAGAAAAACGCGTTTCTAGTTTCGAGCAGTAGAATTTTAAGGAAATTTTATTTTACCTCTATTCTGCGATGCCTGCACCATATGATTGTCCTTCCAAATTAAGATTATTTTCCTTTCATTTTGTTATAATAAATTCAGAAAAATGACCCTACTTCTACTGCACACAAGGTGATATTCCCCCTTAAAAAATACGTAAAACATCAAATTCGATTGCATAACTCAATAAATTTTAGGTGATAGCATGAGTTCCAGGCCCATGAATTTAATAATTTTCTAGTGGTAAAAGGATGATGGTAAATGGTCCAAAAATCAATTATAACACAAAACTTTTATGGGTCATTGAAAATAGGACATAAAATTTACAATACTAATATAAACTGTAGTTTAGTAATATATACTAATAAAAAAACTGTGTCTGTCGCTCTGTTTATAATGCTAATTAGAACTTCTGGGGACACTCTTGGTTTGTGAGGATTGAGATAAGGGTAGTAGTCAGTGGAATAATCCTAACTTCATTTAGAGTAAGAGGGGGGATTGGGATTAAAATCATTCAGCAAGCAAAGTAAGCAAAACTAACGCCGCAGACGATTTTTGTTGGAATAGGGACGTAGCCTAATTAGATGAACTGAGATTCTTTTGAGAACACTTGAGATTTCATGGTCGATAACAAAAATCTAATTTTTTTTATAGTTTTGAAAGAATAAATATTAGTAGAAAAAATGTCGGATGTGGTTGTTCGGCCTACGGCCTCACTGGGTTTCTGATGTGGCCATCCCATGACTTTACTATACATTAATGATATGGTATTTATATAAAAACAGTGGCATTTCGTTGATCCATTCCCTCGCGTCACCCCCACCATCAAGTTTCCGTGAACCGATTTCAACCAAAATCTAATCGGTTCTAAGTCTTAATATAAAAGACCTAAATATGAAATTAGGTTATGAAATTCTTATTGGTTTGGGCGCTAGAGCGCACACAAAATTAAGTGACACACAGACCTTTGTTGATGTTTGGTCTCTTTCAACTCGTTGGACCCCAAGGACTCTAAATCCGTCAATATCTCAACTTTTTTTTTTTTTTCGATTTTATAACTTTCCCATACTATATGGTATACTGCGTATACTCATATTTGTTGTATGGTAAAGTACAAATATGACGCTTTCAAAGTTTATTTAAAATTGGATGGTAATTTATGGCATTGATCGATTTTTTTTTTTTACAAAATAAATTACTTGATAAAATATAGTAGAATTTGGATGACCGCAGTTCTTAGGCTTCTACACGTTTAAGGGCCAGTTCTACAAAGCAAGTATAAACTAAGAATAAGCTATACTGAGAATAAGTCTCTATTTTCTCTCTCTAAATTGCGTTCTACGCTTGCGTACAACGAAATCTGTGTGACTTATTCTCAGTATAGCTTATTCCCAATTTATACTTGCTTTGTATTAGAACTGGCCCTTAATGTGATCGAAGTAGCGAATGCTACGTGTTCCGCAATTTTATTTGGCAAATGAATCAATACAAATAATACAAAAGACCTTTTTTTAATCGTACATTGTTGCACGCGGCACCAAAAACCGACTAGCACCTGCCAAAGAGAGTTGAATTGGCACAAAAACTCTACACCAAAGGGTGGTAGATAAAAAAACCGAGATTGTGTTATCTATGATTTTCTGACACTTTTCTTTGGGTAATTTTCAGATAAGGTAGGAGTAGGAAGGCCAAGGCATGTCTGATCAGCACTTTAACGATATAGATGATTTAATTGTTCATATTTCTAAATCTCCTTGATTTTCATTCATGTCTACCCTCTTCTTCTTCTTCCTCTGTATTCCAAGGATAAGTATTAATAATCGATTTATCAATTCCTTTGAATCGTTTATTTTGTTTCAACAAAGAAAATTCACAGTAAGTTACCCCTTAAAATTATCACTTTCCACTTCAATGTACTGGTAAGCAATTGAAGTTTTTACAAATTTCCATCGAAAAACCAAAAATTAAAAATCAATTTGATTATATAGCGGAACCTTTTCCCGCCTGTCTTTGTTCAAAATCACCCTTAGCAACAACGGTAACCGAGTTTGCCAAGTTAGGATTACAAAATGCAATCCAACCTTGCACACTTAATTGTAATGGTATCATCATCGTTAGCCCAATTGCAACACAAATTTGGCACACATTTCAGTGTTCTCTCCTGTAATACAAGGAATCTTTTTGTTGCGGATTCGAATCCTTTAAAAATTTCGTGATGGGATTTTAATTAAATAAAAAAAGCGAATTCGAGCACGTAAAAAATAGATAAAAAAGCAATCATGTAAAGCGGCCTTAAGAAATGTATTTTATTCTGAAATCCCTAAAACTAGTTGAACGACTTTATTTGGGTTATGCTTTTTGCGTGTTCTAGTTTCGAGGGTTACGGTATAAATTAAATCACAAAGAAAATAAACCTTTGTTTGCAAAAAGTCGATTAGTACTTGTTTTGTCTTTTTTTTTCTCTTTAAAATACAAGTTTATCGACACAACAGGTGTTGGCGTCATAAAACCGCATTTTTTGTTAAAGTTAAGGTAGGATTTTTTCGTATAAAACTAAAAGCGAAAATCGTTTGATAATTTGAAGTGGGATTGATTAATTAGCAAAAATTGTTATTTTCGAGGTGGAAATTATCTTGGACCTAGTAATCGATATTCTGTAACCAAACGTAGGTAGGTAGTTGGAGAATTGCGTGTTTGTCATGACCCGGAATAGTCTACCGACAAAGAGTCGGCAGCATATTATCCCGGGCATTTCCGGTGACCCTTAGTGCGGCCCTGAAGCGCGCTGTACGCGACAGCTGCGGGTATATCACAAGAGACGCGGGTCGCGGACCGTACAAACTACATAGCGGAAGATCGCCGCAAGCTCTAGAGCGGCCATTAAACAAGCAGCCTATTGGTCCCTTTCTATTCGGTTGCCTTTTGCTAAATAACAACCATTTCGACGACCCACTCACCCTCATCTACCTACTGTCACATATCATACATGTCAACCAATATCCAGATGCTCGCAAATGATCAACTACGGCTTTATCGTATTCCACGTTCTGTCCGTCTTGCATTTGGTTACAATTAATTATTGCAAGTTGTAAATCTGTTCCAATTTGAGTCGTACATTACCTAGTATGTTAATTAGCAGGTGATTTGATAAAGTTTCTTTCATAGCTTTTCTAAACATTATGATTATTGGGTAACAAACTTTGGGGGATTGGAGCGGCAACAAAGGAAACTAAACTAAATCAACGCCAAAGTAACGTATGTGAACATAAATTTCAAAGGATGTTTCAACGATATTATTCTCCCGATTATCCCGTATTTGTGACGGTGGTGATGGTGACGGTATTGAACTGCGTCGTCGTTTCGAGTCCGTTTGTAATGAGAATAATTTCAAAAATGCGTTAAAAGAAAATCGTCTTCCTTTTGTTAAATGACTATAAAGCATTACGCGGAAGTGAAGTAGGTATGCAAGGAGCAAGCCAAGTTGATTTGACGCTGGCAGGCCTAACCCTCATCAGCGTCAAAAATTTAAGCAGGCTGACTATAGTCTGTCCGCGGAGGGTTGTGGGGGATTTGCGCCAACCGTACATCCGCTGCCTTACCCCGCGATAGCGTATCTCCGATCGCCAATACACTGGAAAGTGGAAACTTGAAGCTTTATGCATGCAGAGCTGGTACATAGGGATGGTGGTAGATGAGAATAGAATGGGATCGTTGAAAGCGTTAGAGAGAGACGTCCTGAGGGTCAGTCGCGGACTATTGAACTCGCGATTCTAGAACGAACGACCGACGATGGGATTTCCAAGCCCCTTTTAAATCATAGAGAAGCTTCAGATCTCCTTGTCCTCCCTAAACCATTAGTAAGAATTAGTTCATTTGCCTCGACGGACTCTGTTTGTATTAGGACCCCTGATGAATAAATAATTATCATTTTCTTATTCTACTTCGTGCTCGTTTCACCTCTAACGATTTTCGGTTAAATCGGTTAACATTTAAATTTAATCAAGCGATATAAGATAATCGCACAACCATCCGCCACTTCAAATCATCGGGGGAATAAAAACTCTTACATTTTTTATGATAATCACCGTTCATCAATAACGATCCATCGATCGGCCACCCAATTTCTTAGAAAAAAAAAACATTTGATGGTGAATCACCTAACAAATATTCTTATTTGAGAACCTTGAGTTGTCACTTTTTCAATTTAAAGAGGATAAATGTTGGCGTCATTTTACGGCCATGTGTTGGTGAGACATAAAAGCTACTGCAACGCGGGTAAATTTGCCTTATGACCATTCGAAACGGTCTCTTTGCTGATATAAATCAAGCCAGGCCAAAATGGGTATACGTTTACGGCTTATGCATGCTCGGCTTAAAATTATTTCCAAATTTCCCTTCCAGCTACTAGCTAATAATGGAAGAATGCCTTGCACAAAATACCGCGCGCAATGTTCAAAAAAATTAACCGTTAGGTATAATTTCAAAGGGCTGTCAAACAAAACACCAAATTATTTTTTTCTCTTGAATGTTAAATAGCAATTTGGGGTTTTAAATTCCAAATTTATTGTAGCGCACATCGTAAAACACTCGGGGTTCGTTTTTATAGTTCACGCACCACAGGGCGATCCAAAAACTGCTACCAAAAACTGCTACCAAAATATTTGTTTTGTAGTTATTAGACATCAAACTGATATGAATTATTGGAAGCTTTTGTTATGAAAAAAAAATGCTTGGTTTGGAAGAAGTAATATTTTTATCGGGATTTGAATCCCCACAATTACTCGGGAGACTTTTAATATCCAATGATTTTCTAAATTCTTGTGTGGACTTAGTAAAGTATTCAACATCAAACTAGTTGGCTAAGCTGCAAATCCGTAACACTGGTGAATAATTCGTACCGTATGTTGGACTGTGAAAATCAATAGAATACAGAGGAAGATTTCTCACGAAACGAGGCTTGGCTGAAAAGTTAACTAAGCCCTAGTTTAGAGGATATAAACAAAAATAAAAGAGATACTAGCATGCACATCCGAGCTATAAAACAATTGAGAATATTTTGGAACCAAAATTCAAAATGGACATGGGGGGGGTCTGATGACAGCATGCACCCTAACGTCTTGTCTTACATTTTACTTGACCAGTGGCGTAACTACCAGTGTGCGCGGTGTATCTTATTTGGGGCCCGAGGTCATGTATAGTAAAAAATTCTTAAACAAGGACAAAGAGCGCCTGTGCCAGAGGCGTAGCTATGGGGGGACAGGGGGGGACATATGTCCCTGGGCGCCACAGCTTAGGGGGCGCCAAAATGAAAAAATTAGTTAAATAAACTCCGGCCCCTGTGAGTCTCCAGACTCTCGATACGAGAAGGGGCGCAGATTTTGTGTCTTGTCCCCGGGCGCAAATTACCCTAGCTACGCCACTGGCCTGTGCAAGCCGGAAATGTACAACTCGGCAACGGGAATCCACCGGTCGAGCTTAGGTTAGTGTTAGGAAACAATTTTTTTAAATGAGGGGACTGTTAAAAGAGAGATCCGCTGGTGCCGAACTTCCTGGTGCCGATGGATGGTGGAGGGTATTCCCAATAAATTTTCTCCTGGACCTTCTGGTCTACGTGTTGCGAAATACAAAAGATAGAAAGTACGCTTAAGAACTGGAGGGTCTGTCAGTATTTTCAAAACAAAAAAATAAATAGTTAGTTGGCTTTGATCAATTCTCGTACCTAATTATTAAAAGCAAATATCGTTGCCATGGTTACCGATGATTCTCTTCAAACTTGACACATGGAACCATTGTAGGGCCAAGTGGGTTTGGGAGTCTGGATTTATTGTAGAGGGTAAGATAAACTCACACGCACTTAGGCCTCTAAATCGAGCTCATTGTACTACCTCCGGTTTCAGATTCACCCCTATCCTGTAACACCCCAAGCCACTCCAATCCGGCTTGGGGGTATAAAATATTCCTTCTCTAGTCTTCAACAAGAAGACAATAATTCAAGGATAAAACTTGCTTGATTATCAATTTTACTTTGTTAATTTTTACAATTTTAATTTGTTATTAGTACAAATTTGTACTACCTCTGGTTTCAGCTTCACCCCGATCCTGTAACTCCCCAAGCCACTCCAATCCGGCTTGGGGGTATAAAATA
Source organism: Rhagonycha lutea (assembly GCA_958510855.1). NCBI lineage: Eukaryota > Metazoa > Arthropoda > Insecta > Coleoptera > Cantharidae > Rhagonycha > Rhagonycha lutea. Next base: position 5,602,687 of record OY294036.1, read on the forward strand.
TTCCTTCCCTAGTCTTCAACAAGAAGACAATAATTAGAAGATCAAACTTGCTTGATTATCAATTTTATAAAGTCGGGTTGTTGCTTACGTATACCTGGGGGGTATGCCATACCCCCCCAGACCCCCCGGTTTCACGCCCATTTCAGGGAAATAAATTTGTTTTGGTTTAATAATGTTTTAATTAATTTTTTAGTAAATTGATAATACTTAATTTTATCTCATTTTGAAGTGTTTTCAATTTTCTACACCTTTTGCAGTTGTAATTCAGAAAAGATCAACTGATATTCAGAAATCGTCAATTGTAATTCAGATTTGTCAACTGATATTCAGAAATCGTCAATTGTAATTCAGATTTGTCAAATGATATTCAGAAATCGTCAATATTGTAATTCAGATTTGTCAAATGATATTCAGAAATCGTCAATTGTAATTCAGATTTGTCAAATGATATTCAGAAATCGTCAACTTTAATTCAGAAAATGTTAAATGATATTCAGAAATCGTCAATTGTAATTCAGATTTGTCAAATGATATTCAAAAAACGTCAAATGGAAATCAGAAAACGTTAAATGAAAATCGGATAACTTAATCAGTGATTTATGTTTTATATCTCGTAATCCGTTCAGATATAGGTACCTTATATAAGAAAACTATAAAGTTGGTTGTACATAATAAAAAAGACACTATCGTAACCAACGACATATAATTCAAAAAAAGTAAATAAATAAATTTTAAAACCATTAAAATATTGTTTTTTTAGTTTTTATGTAGCCCTTTCATTTAAAAAATTAAAGTTCATTTAACGGTTTCTGAATTACAATCGACGATTTCTGAATTACAATTAACGATTTCTGAATATCATTTGACAAATCTGAATTACAATTGACGATTTCTGAATATCAGTTGACAAATCTGAATTACAATTGACGATTTCTGAATTACTGGTGGAAAAGGTGTAGATTGGATAAGCCCACTAAACATCCTAAAATGTGAAGAAATGAGTGTGCAATCTAAGGTCTGGGGGGGGGGTAGAACTATATTATCTTGGGACTAAATTTTGTTTGACAATAAGGTACAACTCCCTTTAGCAGCTGGTCTTTTATTCACTTTTATTTCATTTCCGATGCTCTTAATTTGTTGTGCAAGTTTTGCTTGAGTAAATCAGGGTGGGAAGCTCAATTTCTTTCTATTTTCCTAAGTCTTATTTGGTGCTACTAGATTTTTTCAAGTATTCGGCCTCGGTTCCGCTGTGTTCTTCCTTAGTTTTGCTCAAAATTATTTGGCTCTCTCCACATCTCAATCCGATACCCTGGAATTAGCAATTGATCGCGCTAATTATAATGCGAATGATCGATCAATCTAGAAAATTCTATAGCATCGTCACTTCATAAGCTAATTTTAACGATGAACTTTACATAAGTTACTTTATATAAAAAGTACTTATTATCTTTACTCCAAGCAACATACGTACTTTGTTTCCATTTTATTTTTGATAATGATACAAAAAGTGTCAGTTTTCTCCCTAAAAATAGAGGAAAAAGTGACACTTTTCGTGTCAAAATGATGGGAGAAAAATTACTTTGGTACTCAAATTATTTTACTTCTATTATTATTATTATTTATATTTTCTTCATGATCGTGAAAAGTGACACATTCTGATTGCTAATAGCAAACACAGATATTTTTGTCACATTGGTAGAAAAGCGTCACTTCTAAACTGAGCCGAGAAATGACACGTTTTATAGTTATAAAACCAAATTGTGATGGTCTTTTCTGCATAGATAAGTAATTAATATTGGCGATAGTATTAACTCAAAAGTGTCATTTTTTTATTTGTTAAAGTTGGGTAGGTTAATTATGGCTTACATTAAAGCAACAAAAGCTTTATTACACAGTTACAATAAGCTATCGAAATATTACAGTTCTTTCTTGCTCCTTAAAAATTGCGATTTTTGAGTTGTGACATTTTTCCATATAAGGTAAAAAATGAATACAATTTGGTATAAAAACGCGTAATATTGAATATATTATGATTAAATATATCCTGCGAGCAAAATAAGCTCTACAGATGATGATATTTCGAGAAGATAGGGATTAACCTGCGGGGACTTACAGTTTAAAGTGAAACGAGGTAATTACTTGCTATCTTCCTGGAAGTGGTTTAACCCACACTATATGAAGATATAGTTGACACCAGGACCCTTACTATTTTCTACAGATATGTTGTTATGGTTATACCGCCAATACTCGGTCGTCAGAGCCTCGTTAGCTAATCAGGGTGTACCACGTGAAGGTGAGGTTGACATTTGAGTGTGAGAGGCTATATATTCGCTTCAACACCCCATTAACACCCCTGAACAAAAAGTTCTCAGAAATTTTTTCCTTTTTCCCAATCTCGTCGAACTGTAGACAGAGGCATGGCTAGAGGATCAGGAGAGCTTAGCCTACCCTAGAAAATAAAATGAGTTAAAAATGTGAAGAAATTATTTTGTTAATTAAAGTCATTTTGTTGTTTCGTTACTGCTGGGGAGGGGGTACTTCTTGTAAGTAAAACTGATTTTTTAACATGTGAAATTCCAAATGTTAGTTTTAAGCTCAATGTCAGTTGTTAATAATTTTAATTTTAACAACAAACTTGATAATTTTATTTACGATCTCATGCGATTTGAATTGAACTGTAGACTTAAATTCTCTTTTAACCTTCATCCGCTCGCGTATTTGAGTCCTGGAATTTGCCTTTTTAAATTTTCTCCCCCATTTCCTTCAAGAGCGTCATGGGAGGGATGGGAAGGGCTTGTATTCTTTAATTACTATCTCCTCCACTAGACCATGCTCGTGTTCTGATAAAAATGTGTCAGTACAGCAAAAAAATACCCTAAGTGTCTTACTGCGGCCAATTTGCCGCATACACGAGCGAATGAAGGTTAATTCAAAGCCACAGTTTCCACTTAAGTCACCTCAGATGCAGTAGCGTAACTACCAGTGTGCGCGGTGTGCGAATGAACACGGCCCGTAAATTCTTGAGGGTCCGAGGCAACGTAAAGTAAAAAATAATGGCACCGCGCCAGTCTTGTTAAACAAGATTAAAATCCACCGGTCGAGCTTAGGTTAGTGTCAGGAAATTATTTTTAAAAGCCGAGTCGGGCGAAGCCGAATAGTGCGGTGCCGAGTTGTTGCGTACCCTTCCTTGTGTTCCTTCCCAGTTCAGGGGAGTACATTTATTTTGATTTAACAAAGTTTTATCTAATTATTATTAATTTTTTATACAAAAAATATTTTGTTTAAATGGGCCAGGGGGTCGTGTAGTGCAAATTAAATCGTTTGCAACAGGTACATTTTATTATAAATTTATTCCCCTGAAATAGGCGTAAAACCGGGGGGTCTGGGGGGAACAAGGAAGTAATGATATGACTTTTCAAAATTGATAAGACGCAAAGTTAATTATTGAGAACTCATATTTTGCGGCTTGGGGGGGGGTATTCCGTAGCACCTGGTTTTTCAATTGATTACATATAATATCAAACATATAAAAGACCAGCACGCTCCGCCGCCTCTGCCTCCAGCGTGTCATTTTTTTAGGATAATATTTACTTTTATCTCATTTTGAAGTATAAATTAAACAAAAACTTAACTAGACGTTAAAATATTAGATTTTAACTGTAAGTAAAGAACAACATACAAGAAAATTTTATTTAAAAACACTTAAAAGACATTTCTAACCCTTTTGTGATTGATTTTTTTTGTGATATTAAAAGTAATTATTAAAAGTAAGTGTTTTTCTATTTTCTATGGTCGATAAAGCCCACTAAACACCCTAAAATGTGAAGAAATTAGCGTTAAACTGAAGGTAAGGCCATTGGCGTAAATACGGGGGGGGGTGCAGAGGAAGGAATGATCCCGGGCCCCTTTGACCTCCCTTAAACTGCATTATGTTGCGAACAAATTTTTTTTTAAATCGCAATTAAATTAAAGGGACCCCCTCATAGCCTCATAGCTCTCGCTCCCCGGCCTAAAATTTGAGGTTACGCCACTGCTCAGATGAGAAAACTTCTTGAGCTTGATTTATCACCGTAACGTCTCCGGTAGGTGGGACAACCAACGACGTGGAAACAGTAAGAAGACTCGATTGTTGTAATGGTGTTTGTACGATATTTAATTGAATCTCGAGCCAATTCCATGGAGGACATCCCATCGTAACAGTTAAATTTGAAAATAATCACCCTGTAAATATACAAGTAAATTATTCCTCTTCTGTTATTATTAGGATAAGCATTATTAAGCAGTTTACAATAATTATATTGGAATACCTTACATTACGTCGAAATCCAGGATTTGAAACAAGAATTAAGAAGTTTAAAGCTTAGCTAAATTAATACTCCAATCGACTTGTTAAGAGTCCCTTTAGGATTGCCTGGAAGCGCAATCTTTTTGATTTTTCGATATCTTCCTTCGTTTTATCTAATTTATCATTTTTAATTTGTGACTTGCGGAGCTTTTACCACTGATCTAGGGATTTTCTTGGTAGTATTGCACGAATCCAATATAAAACTCATTTGTGAGAACTGGGAACCCTTCCATTCTGATAGGTTAAGAAATCAATTTTCCCCCTCAAATTAAATGTTGACCGAATTTTAATTTTTGTGGAAAAAAAATATTTCGTACTCCACTGCTCGAAATTTCAATTTTCACGATAGAAAATGCAGGTACATTTTGGTTGGCGATAAAACAAACCAAAAAGTTTAATGAGAGCGAGTTGGATGGTAATTAACTTAAGACCACGAAAAAAATGGGACAAATCGCGTTGTGTTGTAATGCTCTTAATTACATAATAAAATACTTGATTGCTCGGATGCCAGATGTATAGTAGCAGGAGGAAGCTTACTTTTACTTAATTATTTTTGGAAGTAAACTTAAACTTTCGTTTCACATTTGGGAAATTAAATTAAATTTTGTATGAGCAAAAAAAATTAAAAAAATGTCTTGTTCTGTTAACAACTCTTGTAATAGCTTTTACTCAATAAAGATAACAAAAATCAATTCAATTATCGGTAAACCGAAATAGCCTTTTTCTTAACTGCCGCAATGGGAATATACCTACCTATACAATAAAGTAACCACCTTAATGTGAAAGCAACTTCCTTTATAGGTCTTTTTATTTGAATGTTACATAACAATCCGAATTCTTTGCGCGTTCTCTATTTACACCTCAATTCCGATATTTTAATCCGATAATAGTTTTGGATTCGTGAATCGCATGGGAAACTCGCGACGACGACCATCCACTACTACCTTTTTAGATTGCAATAGATTCCCGTCCGTTCCTTTGCCCGTTTCATGTGTCAAACTTTGAACTATCTACCACCCCACAGTATACTGGAAACACACACGCAGCTTCCAAACTCCCTTACTTCAAAAGATTTATTCGCAAATAAAGGAATTATAAAGGGTTGCTCTAAATGGGAAATGTGATCGATAACCGAATGAATGAGTGGTTGGGGTAGGTCGCACAAATATTAGAACCTATATTTAGAATTTTATGTTACCTACAAATTGAAAGCCGTTTTTATTTTTAAGGGTTGAAAATTTGTACGACACGAAAAAATCTCGGAATACGGTGATCTGAAAACGACTTTTAATTACTTTAGGTCCCCCCCTTATTATCGTAATATCGCGTACTTGATTTAATAAGCGCCCTTTAAATTAACATCCCCTTTAATTTAAATGCTTTTAAATTTGATGGGATCGATCAAAATCCATCGAATTATTGTTGCAAGTGGGTACCTAGTAAGTAGGTAAACACAAATTGGTACTATAATTTTTTAAGGGTTTCCATTTAATTGTAATAATTGGTATCGATTTGCCTAAACGTAGCAAATTACATTAGGGCACCCTCTCACGTGTTTCCCTAGAAATTCGTATCGCGAAATTAGTTAATGATTATTGTAGTATGACTAATGCTTGGAATATTTCGCGTGTTTGAAAATTTTGGTGTGACTGTACTATGAAGTAGATAGGGGCAAAGCTGCTATTCGCGTCTTTACAACCCTCGCATGTTGGCCTTGTACCATCGGGGGTAGTTATAGGTACCTGATCGGTCGCGCAATTGCTTTTTGTCGGCAGGGGTTCCACTTGAATTCGTTCTTCCACGAAATTCAGCTTGTGCGACTTGTTTTCTTTTAAATCTTTTAAAGGTTTCTTTCGTTTCTTGTACCAACTATCGACCTTGATGCATGCACGCGATTATTTTGAGCCGATGCCCTCGAGATTTGAACGTGATGGTTGACGGTATCCTCTTTCTTATCTTTGCTATTTATGGTCTATAGACGGGCTTTAGGTTTGCTCGAGTCTAAAGGTTCTATTTTACTTAAATAGACTAACAAGAAAATATTTTTTCTATTGTTCCTTTATAACGGTTTAATTTCAATTGTCGCGACCAAATGTCCTTTCTCTTATCGCTGTTTGTACAAGCTAACTGCTTAACAATTTCTTCTATTATTAGTATATTACCTCACCATACAGTCGCTTTTCCAATTTTTGATGACAATTTAATGAGATACTAAAAAACATTCTTATAATTACCGAACGAACTTGATAACGATAACAGAATTTCCAAGAATTACAAGATTGTGCTGTTAATAATAAATATTTTTAAACGATTCAAAAAGAATGAATTAGGTAAATCACACACCTAACTTGGTAAAGGCTCCAAATTTTTAAATTAAAATTAATTTGGAGCAAAACCAACTTTGAGCTCTTTTATTGAATACCACATTTAAAGACATTATTGCTTCAAAATCAATTTTATTTCAAAATTTTAAGACTATACCAAATTAGTTTTATGTTTCACCTAATTAATCCTTTTTGAATCAGTTAAAAATATTTATTATTAACAGCACAGTCTTAATTTACAAAGCGCACCTACAAAAGAGACACCTTAAAAAACATCTAAGTTTTGGAATAATTTTAAAATTTGTTTTATTACTTGCACAATACACAAATTCTATGTGGATTGTAAGACGCAACTCAACACAGCAGGTGCATGTCCCCCCCCCCATTTCGATTTTTGACTCCAAAATAGTCTCAATCGTTTGTGCTTCGTTTGTGTCTGTTTGTGCAAACATTTTTTTCGTTTGTACCCAAATAGTTTTCGAGATATTTCAAAAATAAGCTGGGGGGGGGGGGGGCTGGAGACATGCTAGCCCCCCCCCATTTCGAATTTTGACTCCAAAATAGTCTCAATCGTTTGTGCTTCGTTTGTGCCTGTTTGTGCAAACATTTTTTTCGTTTGTACCCAAATAGTTTTCGAGATAATTCAATTTTAATTTGGGGGGGGCTGGGGACATGCTTTTTTAAAATTCGAATTTCGGATTCATAATAGTCTGAATCGATAGCACTTCGTTTGTGCTTGTTTGTGCAAACATTTTTTTCGTTTGTACCCGAACACTTTTTGAGAATTTAAACGAAAACATAAAAACATTGACGCGCATGAATGGATTAACGAGATTCTGGGAAAAACTTACAGCATGAAGACCAAAATTGTCATTTTCGTTTGTACCCAAATAGTTTTCGAGATAATTCAATTTTAAAATGGGGGGGGGCTGGAGACATGCCTTTTTGACATTCGAATTTTTTTTGAACATATTTTTTTTAACAGACTAAGGATTTTGCTAATTGCTTTCATAAGAAAATTATTAAGATTCGTTTATTAGAAAAATGGACAATAATAAAAAGATTACTCGAATTTAACAATATTTATTAATAAAATGAATACAAAAATTATATGTGTTATGTACATTTGAAATTTGAACTAAAATTATTTCTTACATTTTTTTAATTTTGATTTGTAGCTAAAAATTTTGTTAATCGACATTTAGTTACAGTTGCACTATTCGAGTAAAACACAATTCAACACATTTAAAAATATGTTTTTGATAAGTGACAAAATAGTTCATGAATTTTGAATCCAAAATAGACTAAATTGTTTGTGCCTGTTTGTATAAAAATATCTAAATAGTATACGAAATAATCATAAAAAAAGTACAGCCATACCGGCGACCGACGTCAGTCCCGTAGCCAGTGCCCCCCTCCCCCGAAATGTTGAAAAGACAAAGAAAATGGAAGGGAAACAACCGAAAATTTTACATTTTACAAAAGGTTTTTTACAAGTGTCCCCCCCCCCCCGAAATGAAATCCTGGCTACAGGTCTGACCGACGTGCAAGATTTAGATACCAAAATTTACAACAAAATTAAAAAATTTAAATTAATTTATTTATAAAATTTATTTATTTATTTACTTTTAATCGTGTAATCTTTTTATTATTATCCATTTTTCTAATAAACAAATTTTTAAAATTTTCTTATGAAAGCAATTTGCAAAATGCCCAGTCTGTTAAAAAAAACATGTTCGAAAAAAATTCGAATTACAAAAAAACAAGTCCCCCCCCAACTTAAAATTGAATTATCTCGAAAACTATTTGGGTACAAACGACAATAAAACTTGCACAAACAGGTACAAACAAAGTAAAAAGGATTGAAACTATTTTGAATCCGAAATTTGAATTTCAAAAAAGCATTTCTCCAGCCCCCCCCCCAGCTTAAAATTCATATTTAAATAATACCTATGAAACTTCTTTTAATAATTTAAATTTTTATGACCTGACGTTTCATAGTGTTCTGACTTTTTTTCTGATAAGATTTTTCTATAGAAATTAAGATTTTATAACTGGAATTATTTAGGAAAAATATAATTAATATTTTTGCATAACAATTATCAATTTCTTGTATAACGAAAATAATGTTTGCACAAACGAAGTACAAACAATTCAGACAGGGCCGTAGGTAGACATTGGTCATGGGGGGGGGGGGTTTCCTCCGAAAAAAAGTTTCTTCTACACCCCCCCCCGTATCTACAGGGCTGAATTCAGACTATATTGAATCCAAAATTCGAATATCTAAAAAGCATGTCTGCAGCCCCCCCCCCCTCAACTTAAAATTGAATTATCTCGAAAACTATTTGGGTACAAACGAAAATGAGACTTGCACAAACAGGCCCAAACGAAGCACAAACGATTGCGACAATTTTGGTCTTCATGCTGTAATTTTCCCAGAATCTCGTTAATCCATTCATGCGTGTCAATGTTTTTATGTTTTCGTTTAAATTCTCAAAAAGTGTTCGGGTACAAACGAAAAAAATGTTTGCACAAACAGGCACCAACTAAGTACAATCGATTGAGACTATTTTGAATCCGAAATTCTAAAATAACTGTTTATGTTAGCACGTGCGATGTTACCGAAAATCTCGAATATTGCAAAAACTATTTGGGTACAAACGAAAATAAAACTTGCACAAACAGGCACAAACAAAGTGCTATCGATTGAGACTATTTTGGTCTTCATGCTTCAAGTTTTTCCCAGAATCTCGTTAATCCATTCATGCATGTGCGTCCATGTCCTTTATGTTTTCCTTAAAATTTTCAAAAACTGTTTGGGTACAAACGAAAAAAATGTTTGCACAAACAGGCACAAACGAAGCACAAACGATTGAGACTATTTTGGAGTCAAAAATCGAAATGGGGGGGGGGGGGGGCTGGGGACATGCACCTATGTTACCGAAAATCTCGAATATTGCAAAAACTATTTGGGTACAAACGAAAATAAAACTTGCACAAACAGGCACAAACGAAGTGCTATCGATTGAGACTATTTTGGTCTTCATGCTGCAAGTTTTTCGCAGAATCTCGTTAAAGCATTCAGCGCGTCCATGTCCGTTATGTTACAACGTGTTACCGAAAATCTTGAATATTTCAAAAACTATTTGGGTACAAACGAAAAAAATGTTTGTACAAACAAGCACAAACGAAGTGCTATCGATTGAGACTATTATGAATCCGAAATTCGAATTTTAAAAAAGCATGTCCCCAGCCCCCCCCCCCCAACTTAAAATTGAATTATCTCGAAAACTATTTGGGTACAAACGAAAAAAATGTTTGCACAAACAGGCACAAACGAAGCACAAACGATTGAGACTATTTTGGAGTCAAAATTCGAAATGGGGGGGGGGCTAGCATGTCTCCAGCCCCCCCAGCTTATTTTTGAAATATCTCGAAAACTATTTGGGTACAAACGAAAAAAATGTTTGCACAAACAGGCACAAACGAAGCACAAACGATTGAGACTATTTTGGAGTCAAAAATCGAAATGGGGGGGGGGGGGGGGGGCTGGGGACATGCACCTAACAAAAGCACCAGGTGCGATTTTTTTCAATGTTACAATAAGGCAAAATTTACGATAAACCATTTTTCAAAAGTTCTAATTTTCTGAAAATTGAAAATTATTGAAATAGAATTTTTAAAAGCATTTCATTTAACTATATTGTATAGCGCCAAAGGCGATTTTTTGAAACTTTTACAATCAATCCTATTTGGGGATGGGGTTGCCATGCAATCTAAGAAGCTAGTAACTCGAATTACTAGAAGTCGATTTGATGTTATAATAGGATTGTTCCAACCGACCAAGAAACCGTACAATGTACGGTCGCGCTCGTGCGCAATAGATAAAAAAGAACGCTTTTGAACTATTGCGTATGGTTTTTACGTTATTGCGCATGAGCGTGACCGTACATTGTACGGTTTCTCATGTGGTAGGAACAAGCCTATTATCTTTATACTTTTTTAGTTCTTTTTAAGTTTTATGTTCAATAAGGAATAAGAAAAAAGTATCAAAAAGCTTGGTGGAATATTGTTAACAAATTTAATAACAAATTTTTTTTTAATTAAAAAAATTTCTTACCATTTATTTTGACCAGCAGTCTGGCGTAAATCAAACACGGTTAGACTAGAGAGCGGGACACCGCGGTTCCAATCCTAATTGCGCCGGATATGTGCTGTGATCTAAAAAGTCCAAAATCGATCTGTGGATTATGGGGAAGGCAATGGGAAACCACCCTATTAGCATTTCCCTAGTAAAGTCTTCTTGGTTTATCCAAGATGGCCGCCAACATCCACAATCGGATAGGCACCTGAAAAAGAAGAAAAACCATTGATTTGCAGTAGAGTTAAATTATCGACTATACAATGTAATTGCTTTACGCCTGGGTAATCGTATCAAAAAATCATGACCGTTTCTGTAAATATTATTTTAATTTTTTTATCACTTGATTTCAAAGATTACGTGCTAGCATAGCGGTGAAGAAATAAAAAATCGTGTGTGACTATGACAAGACTTTCACGGTGGAATCTCGTTAATATATTCATGCGCGTTACTCCCATACTCAAGTTTTTGAGTAGTTTTCAAGTTTTGAACTTAAATCTAATCAACTCCATAAAAGTACTAAATATGAAACTTGGTTGTGAAATTCTGATTGGTTGGTAAGGCAAAATACAAAAATATATTTGGTCACTATCAAGTGGAACTTGAATACTTCCAAACCAAAATTGAATTGTATGGAGACTTATAATAGGAGGAGTTACTTTTACTCTAAAATAGGAACTTGATAAGAAAATTCACAAAGTAACATTTCAGTGCCTGATCATAATATATTGTCGTATTCCAAATTTGTCGGTGCAACCGAAAAATTATTTCAAATCCAAAATGGATCTTAAAAAATTTGTGTTTTTTGGAAAAGTGCTCGAAGCAACAAAAGCAAGAATAATTACCATCTTCGTCGTCAGTTTCAGTTTTCTTCTTATTCATCTTTGGATACTTTCCTTCTTCCTTCACAGACTTCCCGGATACTGTAGCACCTTTGAAACTACAGAATATTTAATGCCATCATCAACTCCCACCCGTGCACGGAAAGTGTCACAACTCAAAAATCGTCATTCTTTAACAGAGGAAAATTAGAAAAGTAATATTTTAAAATTACTCTGGAGTTTACTTAAAAAAAAAAAGTAATGATAAATTTACCTTAATTTTTTGTCACCATTCAATGTATAATTTCCAAAAACCTGGGCATCTTAAGAGAGCATCCAACCCCAAAATTAAACCCTTTATTGAGATGTGACGTTTTTACAAATACTGCAAAAATAGTTTTACCTTTACAAACTGTTATAAAAATTGTAATAATATGATGGAAAAAGAGCCACAATTCAAAACATGTCACTTTAACGATCGCGTAATTTTAGGTTAAACCATGGAAGAAACATGAAAACAGTCAGAACTACTCAAATTCAACACAATTTCAACTATCCAAAAACATAAATATTGTCATATCTCTCAATAGGTCTCTTTACTTTACCAATTATGTACCTCATGCTCTTTTGTTACTGAATATTAATTAGAATTGTGACGTTTTTCTATACTAACTTTCCAAAAATCTTTCTTAAAGTCAGCTAGGGAACTGAATTGTGTCACAATTTAAGATTCATACCTACTTATTTAGCTAACTGCTAAAATGTCGATAAACGATTTCTAAGTTGTGACATTTTAACAAATAAAAATGACACCTTTTGAGTTAGGATAATCAACTCGTTTAATTACTTATCCAGGCAGAAAAGACTACAACAACTATTAAATGTGTCGTTTTACTTTACTCGTAATTATAAAAGCACTTCCTCTCGATTCAACTTAAAAATCACACTTTTTCACTAACGTGACAAAAAATCTATCCAATAGTGACACTATTATAACTCTATAGCGATTACTATTGGAAATAAGAACATGGGTCACTTTTGTATGCTGTGAAATGCAATTATGCCACGATATGAACTCAAATTTACGAATTTTTAAGTTATGCCACTCTACACATTACTCTACCATAGGCGCAACTAGGGTCAAAAGTTTGGGGGAGCTAAAAATATGTTTTCAAACAATTTTTTAAGGTGGGGGGTAAAAATAACGACAAATTGGGTTATTTTGGGGGGGGGCTAACTTGAATTTGGGGGGAACTTAGCCCCCCAAGCGCCCCCCCCTAGTTGCGCCTATGTACTCTACACTAATTCATTCACAAAAGTCATAGAACAAAAACGTGGATAAAGTAAAACAATTATTTCAATATCGAACTTCTGAGAAAAAACCTCTCCTCCCAATCTTCTAATATTCACTTCTTTTATTTATTTTCAACTGTGGGAAGGCTTGGGGTTGAGGCCCCTTGTTACAATAGTAGTTACGCCACTGAACTGATTTCCTACATGAAAGGGTTCGGAAAGTGACTTATCTAATAATGGTTAAGGGCACGGTCTCACGTCCAGCGCCATCAACTAAAATTGAGATTCTTTCAAACAAATTTAAAATTGAGAAGTTAAGAATGCAATAAAGTTTTGTTGATTTAATCTGGTTTATATTGTAACTAGTTGATGTGGTTACGTTCTCCAAGTACCTTGGGTTCTAATTCCAACCAATCAAAGGTGCGTTACGAACAGATACCCAAATAAATAAAAAAATTCAGAAGGGTTTTTACAGAAAATCCTCGGACACTTTAATTTTATTTTATATCAAATTCAATTTTCCACCGTCATTTGTATCCGAGTAAATACGATTAAAAAATGTCAACAGCGGAAAAAGTGAAATTTAAAAAAATAAAATTGACCTTGTAAAATGATTTTTTGTAAAAATCTTCTTCAATTTTGTATCAAATTTAGGGATCCTTTATAAACCTGGGGGGCACAAAACGTGACTATTGTATGTATGACCAGGGTTATTCAAATGTGACGTCCATATAAAAATCATATCGACTTTAGAGAATAAGGGGGAGGGGTCTTTGATTTGTGACAATCAGATCCCCAATCCTGGGGGAGACCGAAGATTGTGATAACTGTGACAAAGGGGAGGGGCAAACAATCAAAACAATTGCGAACGTTTTTTATGGATGATCCCTATGAATTCCCTGTAAAATAATAGATCGCATTGGCTGTGCGGCCTGACGGTCTCACTAAACCACATGCTTTTAGATTAGGCAATTCCGATTGCGTAACAGACTGGACGTTACGAATAAATCTAGTGGTTTGTTATTATGATTGTAAAACTCAATTCATTTTAGATTTGTCGTCTTTCGAGTAATTCAATTTTTGAGCTCCTAAGTTATCCATCAGATCTGGCTGGAGAACAGTTTCCATCTGACTCACAGATACCAGAATTATCTTGAAATTTTTCAAATAAATTTGGGCACTCTCTTTCCTCATCTATCACAACAAATCATTAATTAAGATTTTCAAATTGTAATCTGATCTGTGTTGGTATGATTCAATTTGCGTCGTTTCAAATAAAATTATAATGATTTTGTATTATGAGTAAAATTTTTCCTTAGTGATTAGGCGGAGCTATTGTGCAGAAACGAATATTCGTCAGGTTGAGTCCATGTTAGTGTCAATTGGTGGAATTGGAATTTGGCCCCGCCTGTTCATTAAGAAAAAATTTCACTCTAGTACAATTTAACAATTATTGTAACTGCACAAAAATGATAAAATCAATTGTGGCACATTTAATTCGGAAAAATTGAACGAATTGTAAAACCATTAATTTATTTAGTTCGGATTATCGAAATTGCACTGTATTCCTTTTCAATCAAATTGCATTTTATGACTTGTTTTCCTTTTCCGTATGTCCAAATTATACAAAAGATATAAAATAAACTATTAAAATAATTTTGAATATAAATTTAGGGCTGCGTCCTCCTAATTCGGCGCCTTTTTGAAACAATGAGCCCTAGGCGAGCGTTGCGTACCGAGGGACCCGGTTTCGTTCTGATAAAAGGTAAACAAAAAAACAGCGTTCCAATCTTTATCCTGTAAGGGTGTAAGGCCTTAAAATTTTGTTGTTGGCCGCGGGTTACACATCTCTAATTCAAAGCGAACGCAAACGTGAGATCGTTACAGCTGCAATTTTCGGTCCGCGTGAGTCCGTTCTCAAAATTATTGATTAATTAAATTAAACGTATTTAGTGCTACTAATGCATGCCCAATGAAGAGACAAGATTCCTTTGTTTCAACTTTCGTTTTTCGAAACGACACGAAAAATTGAAGTGAAGAAAAATTAACAGTTGGTCTGTTTTTAAATATGAACTTTGGATTTTGTCAAGATTAGAACTTCAGTTTAACATTGAACAGTAACCACCCCTACTTGCATTTCTTACCCCTTTGAACGTTTTTTAGCGTGTCTCAACTATCGCATTAACCCACTTTAATAAAACAATTTCGTGTTGGTATTTTAGGATTATTGAACTCACGCAAAAAGAAATTTTTCGTATTTTCTGCGGGGTTGTAATACTCACTCTCCATGGTTACCGATTGCCCAAAACAAGACAGGTGAAGTGTCACTTTGCGGTTTCCACCCTGTAGATGCACCGAAGCATGACTTCTTGTTCGCAATTACAAAGGCTCAATTTGGTTACTTGGGGTGATTTTTCGTCTATATTGACTTTTAATTTGGTTAAGCGTAGCAATTAATATTTAAATGTAATATGTGAACCTCGCATATAATGGACAAATTATTAGATTAAACTAATAAACTGATGGTAACTTATTTAAATACAGTTAAAATAAACTTCTGATTACAGTGGACTAATTTCTTGATTCCTTGAAGTCCATTATAAGCGGAATGTACTGCTTACACAGATTTCAGCTTTTACACATATTGACAGAAAATATTCCTCCACCCTGTAGGTAGAATTTTTTACAAAAGCAAAACATGACTTATTATTCTCAATTACAAAGGCTCAATTTAGTTAATTGGGGTGATTTTTTCGTCTATAATGACTTTTAATTTGGTTAAGCACGACAATTAATATTTAAATATATACGCGAAACCCGCATATAATGGACAAATTATTAGATTAAACTAATAAACTGGTAAGTTATATAAATACAGTTAAAATAAACTTGTGGTTACAGTGGACCATCAATTTCTTGATTCCTTGAAGTCCATTATAAGCGGAATATACAGCTTATACAGATTTAAGTTTTTACACATATTGACAAAAAATATTCCTCCACCCTGTATGTAGAAGTTTTTTACAAAACCAAAGCATGACTTATTATTCTCAATTACAACGGCTCAATTTAGTTAATTGGGGTGATTTTTTCGTCTACTATATTGACTTTTAATTTGGTTAAGCGCGGCAATTAACATCGTCGTCTTGTTTAGAAAATAATAACCAGGATTTAAATTGAATTAATCGTTTGTGTAATTTACAATCCGAATGTTGATTTAACTTGGTTGATTAAACGATGGAAGTAATAATTACTAAATTGATATTAAATTATACAATAAATGCGTAGAAGAGAAGAGGGTGGATGTTTGGATATATACGGTTATCCCTCGTAAAGAGATATTAAATTAAATCATATAGCCCAATTCTTTTTTAACCATACTTTCCCCTTGCTAAAAGCAAATTATGAACTTTAAAAGTGTTTATAAAAGCCCCATACTCTAAAAAGCAACAAGTGTCTATAAAAATCTGATATGAAAGCGGAATTCCTAAAGAATGTTCACCCTTGTTTGTTTTATTACTTTTATTACGTTCTACAAACTGTTGCGAGTAACAGGTGGCACAACAAAATTACTACCAGATCACTAGGAAGCCCTAAAAAGTTGTTTAATAGGCTTAATATTTTTGCACTTTGTCTTTCCTTTATCCCTTCATTATTAACGATCACTTTAAAAGTCCATTATTTACGCTATGAATTAACTTATCTTCTTTTTGTATGTTTATTTAGAGCTCAGATAGCTAAAGCGGAAAATTTATTGGAAATATTTTTACAAATTAGCTCTCGTTTCAGTATTTCTCTTTTCTATTCCAAACATTTTCTATTGTTTATTTTCCACAATTTTTTTTTTCATTTTTCAATTACACACTTTGAAAAATCTGTGAATTCCATAAAAAATTTGTTAATTGCATTTTTTTGGAGTTCTTTGATGTTCTTCAACACCAAAGAACATCAGAAATTAATTTAACATTTCGAAGCATTTTAATTATTATTTTGTATGGCTAATTTTGAAGCGGAATCTCGTTAATCCATTTATCCGCATAATTTACAACAGTTAAAATTATTTAATTTTTAAACTAAAATTTTATTTTATAAAATTTATGACACAATTTTTAGCCCAACATTTCTTTTTTAATTTATCGACAAGGGCCTAAGCTAACTTCAAGCACCTTCAAATTTATTTCTTTTTCTTTTCGAAATCGGACTTAAATTTCAATGCTGTTTTTATTATTTTACATGATTCATTAGGGGCATAAAATGAGAAAAACGCATGGGGGACTGCCGTAAATGTCGACAATTGAGTCGACAATATTCTATTGCTCGAATTTTGAAATTCCCGCTTACAATTGGCTTAAATACATTTTGAGGAGGAGCTTAGGTGCATATGTTGGGTAAACAGAGTATAATAATATGAATAGTACGTATCAGTACCGTACATTACCGACAGTACCGGTAAAAATGGCGGTATTAAATAGTAAGTGTAGCAGTATCTTGCTATATATGGTAGTATTAAGGCGGGTTGTACCAACGTCGGTTAAACCTCGTTCAACTTTGAACTCAGTTCAACCAATCAGCATGGTTAAAAACCTCGTATTTCGCCATGTTGATTGGTTGAACCGTTCTTGAACTGAGTTCAAAGTTGAACGACGTTTAACCGACGTTGGTACAACCCGCCCTTAGTCATCAGTAATTGGAAATATTACAATAAACAGCATACACTTGAGAAGCAGTATTATGCAGTAAGAGACGATATCAGTATTATGTAGACAGTAAATTGCATTCCTCTTCTTCTTCAGCCTACCCTAGTCCACTCCTGGACCATAGACCTCTCCAGTAATGGAGGTTTTAGGACTATAGCTGTTTTACATCCAGTAGCAGCTTGCTAGGCTAACCTTCAGATGTGCCTATAGCAATTCGTCAACTTATGGGGACCGCCGGCTTAACGTGCCTTCCGAAGCACGGAGACTTGGTCAAAAGAAAGTTTGACTCTCCCCAGTTTGAACCTGGTACCCCGCATTCGCAAATTGCATTGTTAAGCAGTAATTGCATTATCTGCAGTAACTATTTAATAATACTGACAGAATATCATTACATTCTGTCAAATTCGTCCCCTGGTTCACCTGCAAATGCCCCACAGTAAGGGGTCGTCCATAAAGATGTCCATGCTTGGATGGGGGCGGAGAGATTCAAATTTAAATGACCTGGAAGCTTCAGTTTTAACATGTCTTCAACAGAATTGCACGCAATTTATCATCTGCTCTATCATCTCTATCATCTAAAACAGGGGTGTCAAACTAATTCCAGCCGCGGGCCATTTTCTGACAAAACGAAATTTCCGCGGGCCGCACTGATGACTTTTGTTCACCCACCTCCATTTTTGAACCCTATATTTATCATAAAATATACAATATTCCCAGAAATATATATTTTTTATTGGAAAACAAGCAATCACCGAAGTTTATTCGGGCCACAAAAATATACGTGGTGGGCCGCATGCGGCCTGCGGGCCGCCAGTTTGACACCCCTGATCTAAAACATCGGGTATCGATATAAAGCGGACAATTTTTGAACTGTTGTAGATGTCAATATCCAATATGATATTTTATAATGACCAATAAAATTTTGAAAACTTGCACAATATGATCTCTTTAAATCACCATCTCGGGCGGCGCTAACGTTGAAATTGAAATTAGGTAGCCATTATGACTAATTAATGTGAAAAGGGTTCATCTAAAGCACCCAAAATATAATGTAAAAAATTGACACATAAAATATTCCAGGGTAAAATTGAGATGAAAACAGCATAAATGAGGATCAGTACTGATTCTGAAAAATATAAATAATATCGTAATGATGGATCCCTTGAAGACCGATTTACAATTTTTGTAATTAGGTTAATAGTAAAACTCAGTTCAATTTTCTATTAATTATGACCATAATTACACTAAATAGCTTGGTCAGATTTATTTATTTGAGGTTAAAAACACCGAATCTTTCGGAATAGTAGTTTACGTCCCAAGAGCGGAAAGTCGTACTTTATAGCCCGATTCGGCAAGAAATACTTTTCGTTCAATCAACCTCAACTATAAAAATATATTTTCTAATTTGGATTATTTAGAATAAAAATTAAATTACTTTTCTGCCAGTTGCTAAGGAGGATTTCAGTTTTTCGCCTGTTGCTAAGGCCAGCTTTACTTTCGCGTCCTGGTAACCGGCCTGAAAAGTGCCACTTTCTATATGATTGAAGTTCGAGCGGCTGGCGTTTACATTCAGCATAGAGAGCGTGAAATATGAATCAGTTGTTTTTAAAGTAGCCTAAGGTGCTTTTTGTTTAGCTATCTACAGCAAAGTAATCAAGCTCCAGATATCTTAATATGAAACGAAGAAGTTACTTTATTAAGGGCCAGTTCTACAAAGGAAGTATAAATTAGGAATAAGCTATACTGAGAATAAGTCACACAAATTTCGTTCTACGCAAGCGTAGAACGCAATTTAGAGAGAGAAAATAGAGACTTATTCTTAGTATAACTTATTCTTTGTTTATACTTGCATTGTAGAACTGGCCCTAAGTCACCACATTAAAAAACTAAACGATCAAGGGCGGATCCAGGATTTTTTTCTGGGGGGGCACAAGGGGCCGGATGGGCAAAAAAGTCAACAATAATTGTAATAATATCACACAAAAATATAAAAATATACATAAAAATAGACCGTCTGGGGGGGGCACGTGCCCCCGTGCCCCCCCTGGATCCGCTACTGTAAACGATGAAGGTGCTAGATTTGAAATTCAAAATCAGACACTGTTAAACAAAACTATTAAAATTTTAAAACACGTGGTAGGCAGAGAAAGTCTTTTCCGCCGCCCGTAGTGGTAGGTAGAGTAAAACGGCTTGTTATTCCATAATTTTCAAAAAAATCGATGTTTTTTAACTTGAATCTCTAGGTAGGTTGACAATACAAACAGTAATCACATTCTCAACTCACCTTGTCTAATAGAAAACCGTCCCGGGCAACACAGCCATCCTTCAGGTACTTTAGGGCTTATTCATCAGTCATCACACATCATAACTCCAAATGCAAACATTTGGCAGCAGAAAAATAAAAACTGCAAGAAAGTTAAAAAAGAGTAATCAATCAAATGTAATTCATTAATATAAAAGCCATTCATACACGCGATTACAAAAATTCACGCAATCCAGGCTGCCGAAAATAATTCACTACAAGGTCATTCAATTCAAATGTAAACAAATTAATATGACATTAGACAATCTTATTATTGTTTATTAGATACAAGATTGTCCAGGTTGTGCGGCCTGAAGGCCGCACTGAAACTATTTTTAGGTCGATATTCATCACTCACCAACCCGTCTGACCAGCATGGTGAGTTATGGCCTAAACCTCCATTAATGGAGAGACTTCCTGTCCAGGAGTGGACTCTAAGATAGGCTGAAGAAGATTCACTTCCGGTTACGCCTATCCATTAAAGACAGACCACTCTTATTCGGTAATTAGATTTCGTATTATAAATTCGAATAAATAGTAAAGTAAACCAGGCCCTAGTAATTTCATCATTACCGATCGCTTTAATTTATATTTTTCGAACTAGCGGATATATTTTGGTGCATAATAAAATAGCAAACCGATTGCTACTATGATTTATCCAAAATTATTTATTTTATTCATTGTAATATAAAATATGACAGTTTTTGTTCAGTGTTGGTTCAGTTAAATTCAAAATTTAAACAAGTTAAAAACACAAAAATTTCAAAATTCTGCGTAATTATTAGTAATAATTAAAATTTAAACAGTTATTGAACTAATTGAACACAATAAAACCGATTGCTAATATTTTTGAACATTTTGTTGTGATTATACAGTATAAATTATCCTTTTTTAGAATTATAAGTAGTAAAAATTTTAATTATTAATATTAATTTCACGAGTAAAAACCTGACAATTTAAAAATATATCATACAATATTTTAAATAAACACAGGAATGCCATGGTCTATCTGTCTTTCTGTTCGTAACGTTATTTAGAACTTCTAATTGGTTCCTTTATTATTACCAACATAAAAAAGTTTATGTGCCTGTGATTGGTAGCACATCAATCGAGAAGATTTTGCTTTATTTCGGGGTGTCATTATTAACTTGATTCATTCCTAAAAATTATTTATTATTATAACTAAATGTCCGAAAAACTTACTTATCAATTAAAAAAATAATAAATAACTTCTTTATTGCCTTCCCCAACACAGAATTTTCAAAAACTTGCTTGCGATTTTATATTTATTTTATAAAGTTATACCCGAAGCAATTACTATTTTCTAGCCAGCGAATCGCCTGCGGCGTCTTTTTATTTAAATTGATGATAACAACTTTTGTTTGTTTCTCTTTACATGTAATTTTATTATTTTTTATCGCTTTTAATAAATTTTATCAGACGACCGCATCAAAAATGTCTTTTGCAAATTTGTCAGTCCACCTCTGCGCATCCTCCTATTTAGTATTATGTTTGCCCGTTTCTGTTCATAATTCCATCCATATGCTAATTTCTTCGCTTTCACATACATACTTAAAGATCCCCTTACTTTCCCCTAAGATTTAATTATAGCTAACACTTCAACCCCCTCAAAATACCTTGGCTCGCCAAATTATCGCCATGTTTTAGGACGAAAGTTACCTAACTGACATGAGTCAATCGATTAAAATGAAAGAAGTGTAAAGTTTGCTTATTTGTATAGCAACCGCAGATTTGATTTAATCAGTGATTCAATTTTTGCAAAGCAGTGGGGAAGAGAAATTTGAACTGAAATGAATGAACCAACTCCAATACAATTAATCATTTCATTTTTAATTAAATATGAATTAAATAGCAGTTTGGAGAGTTAAAAAGTTTAGAGTTCTGCGTAAATTAATGTTTAGGACTGTGCGGTTGTTCTCGTCGCACCAATAAAAAGCAAATCCTGAGGAAGCCAAAACTATTCAGCCCATTTTAATTTCTTAGAATTTTTGCAAAAAAGAAAAAAAACACTCCTACAATTTAATTTTCCATTGTTTTGGTCAACATTTTTGACGCTGAGTCTTGCAAATTTGTGGGGGTTGGAATTCTTCGCTTTCAGCTCCATCAGATTCAGATTTTGGCTTCTTCTTGAGGTTTGGGCTAGCTATTATCTGGAGATATGGCTGTGTTCCATAGTATAAATGCAATACCGGTAGTTTCCCCAATGGAACTTACAGTTTAACGTGGAATTCGCCCCACGTCATCATATGCCGGGATAATAACTTTCCATCTTTTTATAATGGTCGAGAAAAGCACTACTAAAAATTGGGGCTTATTCTTTCCATAAAAAAAGGATGCAGTTTTAGGTCGTGCCCAGGACCAAAATTTTACACTGGAACATTTTTTTTGTTGCTGCCAAAACCATTGATCTCAAAGACGCGATCTGAATTGTCGCATAATAGAATGAATCTGAATTTGAAGTGGAAGATCAACAATTTCGCATGTTATATTATTAAGGGCCAGTTCTACAAAGCAAGTATAAATTACGAATAAGCTATACTGAGAATAAGTTACACAGATTTAGAGAGAGAAAATAGAGACTTATTCTCAGTATAGCTTATTCTTAGTTTATATTTGCTTTGTAGAACTGGCCCTAAAATGAACAAAATTAGTACATTTATTTTTCAGACTCCTGCAATGCGTATTGAAAAATCTATTCAGACTTGAAGCCGATAACTTTTATATTTACATTTGGGTGCCATTGAGAACTAATTGAAAAGTTGTATCATATCAAAAATGCTGCATCAAATGTTTTCTTTGCAATTTGACGTCCAATGATTTATCCGCAAATAAATAATTAAAAGTGTCTGAAATCTTGTCTTATCAGAGTTTTGCTCAATTATAATACCAAACTCTCAGCATCCTAACAAGGCAACACGGAAGAAAGGGATTAATAAAAAATTAATCATGCCAGATGCGATTTTCTAATTGCAAAAACCACAACTGAAAGAAACAAAATTTTATTTTTAAAAACAAACAAACAAAAAATTCTATTTTTTATACAAATTGGCGCCAGTAAAGTGGTAAAGCCAAACGCTTGACCAAACGCCCAGGAAAGTTTGGTTATCCTGCCCGTAGTAGAACATTTTTTTGCCACAACAAAATGATCGATAAAGGGAACATCTCAAATCCAAATCTTTAACTAATAAAATCAATTCAAGAGTCTAAATTGAACGAATTCCTTCACGTACCTCCTAATTCCAATATTTCCTTCTTTCCCGAACTTTTATTTGTTTTGTTATATCAGCGATGAGTTATTCATTGTTTGTATATGATAAATCTGTAATTAAATTTCGACTAAAATTAATGAAGCATAGAATTTGATTTAAAAAAATTCTTGTTTACCAGAAAATGTACTTTGGAACGCTCAAGCAAAATTAATGTGATTGACAAGCCTTTCCATGACCCAAACGTCTTGCATTCTTAACTGTCATCAAGTGTAAATAGTCCGAATGTGAACTCTGAACCTAATCAATCTACATGTATCGCAATCTTAAGTAAGGATCAGCAATACAAAATGGTTCACTGAAGCGGATTATATGCTTGTTTGAACAGGAAATTCGCGTCGGGATTTCCAAAGCAACCTCTTTTGTCTAGCTTTAACCAAACAAGTACGGCGCCAGCTTTAAAATATTTTGCAATTTCAAATTTATTTGTACAAATGACAATGTTAGCATGAAACGGCTGCACCAATGCGATTTCGTCTTTCAATTATTCAATTAAACCGATTAAGAATCACTCAAAAGGTTTTTAGGGTAGGTAATTGATAGAATCGATATCTCCAACCGTGGAATCCCTTTCGATGTTCTTCTGTTTGTCATTCCTCCACCGATCATGTCTCCTTCGACCCGTCGAGATAATTGATTTCAAATGTTTTAATTTAATTATGTTAATTTTTAAAATTAAATGCATCGATATTTTTCAAAATTGCTTCATCAGTATCGCCATCTATGTTCCAATAGCTGAAGTTACTCTGCAGGATTTGTTGCCACGTCAATATAATTGCAGTTTTATGAAACCCAACAGGTGGAACAACTCTGATTTCTTTTTTTAGCTCTTTTATTTAACACTTCTGCGGAAGGGGCCGAGGTAATACGAATTTTGTCGATTTAGGGCCAGTTCTACAAAGCAAGTATAAATTAGAACGCAATTTAGAGAAAGAAAATAGAGACTTATTCTCAGTATAGCTTATTCTTAGTTTATACTTGCTTTGTAGAACTGGCCCTTAGTTTAAAATATGAAATTCACAATAATTACAGTCAGCTCCTTTCTAAATTTTCAAACAACACAATAATTTTAAAATTATTCTTTTATTTTAGCCAAATCGTATGTACTCCCCCCACACGGTGTTCTTACGTCAGTCGGGCACTTCTTTCGAAATAGCGAACTCACTCTGTTCCTTACTGATCGGACTTGGGTACGACGCCTACATGATATCGGGATACGCAATTCAGGACGTCACACTAAAAATTATGACTCGCATCAACTCGCCTTTCCCACCGGAAGAAGAGGAAGTAAGAACTTGTGACTACACTTCGTTTCTCATAATTTATTGAAATGATTTAGAAAGAAGAGGAGGTGAAGCAACAAATTGGAACAAAATACGTTTTGAAGCCACCCAAAGATTTGAGGAGCCAATTTTTGTTGTACATGCAACAGAGAGAAATCGACAAAGTCTTGAAAGCGGAACAAGACGCAAAAGAAGCCGAAGAAAGACGTTTGGAGGTAAGAACCACTTTAGATTTCATTGTTAAACCAACTTTTGTTTAGGAGCTGGAGAAACCACCCTTCGATGAACTCAACGGTCAAAGGTTGCACGCGTGGATTTTACTTGTAGCAGGGGTGAAGGAAATTGAAACCACGGTATTCATCGAAGCAACGACAGGAAGTTGGTACCCATTGGACTGTCCGTACTATTGCGGCATCGAGAGCGTCTGGAATAACACCAATTATTGGGTACAAATTTCTTTTACCTTTCATTTTCTACATTAAAGTTTAGGTTAATTTGCAAGACTGTTCCGAAGGTTTAGACAAGTTAGATTTTGACTTCTCAAACTTGGAAAATTGGGAACACTTAATAATTGGGGAACCTGCAAAATACAGAGAAACGGAAGTCACCGAAGATATGGAAGAAGAAGAACTTAAGATGATTAAGATTGAGGAAGAAAAGCATCTTGACATTCCAATTCCATGGAGTTTACAAATTTATTTGTCACCCCAAGGTATAACTATCGTTACGCAAGTCTTGGTATTTAAGTTACGTTAGTTTTAAGTGAGCGATTTCCAAATGGAGTGAAAAAAACCTGGTACAAACGAACAATGGTGGAACAATTCGCACCGTACATCCAAAAAGATGGGTTGATCACCCGAATATGTCGTTACCACGACTTGGAATGTAGTCCTTCCGAACTTTACAGCATCGAGGAACGCTACGCCAACAGAAACGATAATTTGTTAAAAATTATCAGTGACTGCAACACCGGAGCAATCACCGAATATTTTAAGAGAGGAAGAGAAGATGCTACAAAGCGTACTGATTTATCTTCAAAATGTTTTCTAATATGCTGTGATGTAAAATTTTAGGTCACATTTACAAGAGTGGTTTTAATACGTCGGTTGAATGTGAGAGAGTGATTGAATTCTACCATGAAGCAAGACACGATGGATTGAAAAAATTGGAGTTCAATGTTTTGTTCATCATTGAGCATTACATCAAACCAGAAGACCGGTAGGTATCTTTTCCCCCACTTATGGAAGAAATTTTAGAGGGTCGATCATTTTATTGCAGGATTTGTTACCGCCACACAACTTTTGCCAGAAGAGGTCATCCACCTCCAGGTATCCTTGAAGGAACTCGCCGCATCGTTACAGTACGTATGGAAATGTTTGTGATGCTACAATTCTTCCTAACCTTTTGATTTGAAATCTGCAAGAAAGTAGTTGAAAGGCACAATCGAGATGAAAGCAAACCTCCATCAGAAGACATCTCTGTTAGAGAGTTTGCATTAGTTGAAAGAGAACTCCATATTAAATATCATTACGAAGATGGAAAAGTGACGGCTTCCACTAGAGATTTCACGAAACCTCCCATTGCAGAAATGGGAGATGCACTTAAATTTAACCCCGAATTAACCGTTGGTTACCAATCGGAGGTTGGGGCAAAACCACCTCGTCATTTGAAATTGTTTCGGTTGCTTGAAGAACTACTACGAGAAGAAGAGGTAACTTTGTATCACGTAAGGGAATTGGAAGATACGGTAACATGTTGTTTAGTCTCCACGTACCATCCTTTCTCAAATTGATACTTTTAGATAGGGGAATTTTTGAAGCTCCGCCATTTTGAAATGGCTTATCCCAAATTATCCATTTCGCTCTTTGACCGAGTCCACAACACCGAACATAGGAAAGGAATGTTGGAAAGAGAACAAAAGGAAAAAGAATACAAAGCCCGCGAAGTTGAGGATGAAATTGATTGCTTGTCGCCTTACATTTCCAGATTGGGAGGTCCAATAAAACTGACAAAAATGCAGGCTTCACAAGCACGCGAGTGGTGCTTGTTTGAATTCAAGCAAATGCTGGTGGAACGCGCCAACGACATACAACGCCAATTTGAACAGGTAAAATTGAGCAGAACATTTTTGAAAAAATAATGTTGTTTCGTTCCAGGAAACGGCTAAATTGCAGGCAAGGCAAAATTGGTATATCGACGTACAGGATACCCTGAAGAGTGATGAAGAAACAGAATATTTTGATGAAGTTAACCAAAGTATATTTTTTCTGCACACTTTGGAAATGCGATTGGCACGTCATCGTGACTTATCCCCTTACAGGTAAAACTGCCAAATCTCTCCGAGTTCCTAAGAAAATAGGAAACTATCATTTTGATTTCAGATACGAAGCTTTGTCAAATTATTTAAGAATGGACCCACGATTGGCATTACTCTACAAATAATTTTTTTTTGTAATATTCAGACAAGATTCAAAAGAGACAAGGAAACTCGAATATCTTTTCTTCTTGAAATAATTTAGATCTAGTAATAATAAATTTATTAAAAAAATATTTGTAGTTATTTGAACCTCTGTTTAAATTTGGAATCTATTGGAAGAAAAAATCTTCCTAATAACTAAACGACCACGATCCCATCTGTCCGATGAGATGCCCATCCTCATCAAACGTTGCCAAAGTTAGTTTGCTTAATTTGTTACTCAAGGAAGGCAAAGTTGATGTATGAACTGCAGGACCCAATGTTAAAGATGCATGGGTATCTAAAACCAAAAGTTAAAACTTTCCTAATTTCGCAGTATTTTTGTCATACTTACCATTCTCAACGTTAACTGGTTCCACAGGTTGATCAGTTTCATCGGCCGACTTCCTCTTCAATTGCTGAACAAAATTTGAAATCAAAGAATCCATGAGACTAGCCTGTCGGGAAAAAATTTGCAAAACCTTAGAAACACGCGTTCCATTTTCAACAACCATAAATTGTAGGAACAGACAAGGAAAACTATTAACATCGTCTTCCTTTGAAGGTCTCGCGTATTCCCAACTCAACTCTTCGTATCGTAATCCCAAAAGTACGGTCTACAATGCAGCAGAGGTAAGATTCGATTTTCGACCAAAATGCTTTAACTTACACATTGAACATCATCAATTACGTAAATACTTTTGGAATTAATAGCTACCAATACTGGAACGTCTTGGTGGATCATTAAACTCATCAAACCACGCACAGGCTGCTCGATTTGCCCTTCAAAAAACGCGGAACTAAATTTACGGTAGATTAAGCAAACCACTGCAAAATTACTCACCCATAGAAAGGCAAAGACCAACAAAACTCCAAATACTTTCGAATGAGTTTTCTATTTGTAGCAGAACTTGGAATCCGTTTGAACTGTTCTAGCAATCGCACTTCTGCTGAATTTTTGGAACTGATTGGTAACCACGTCCAAGTAGGACTCTTGCGAACGTGCGATGGCAAATATTTTGCTTGCTCTTCTCTGAAGTAATAAGTCGAGTGCATTTGAGAATTGTACGGTCCCAATTCGATTCTGGCTTGAATTCCTCCCAACATGATGTAATGGGACACTTCGCATGGATAACGCCCTTCCAAAATGTTGTGTTTGGCCTCCTCGTAAAGCAATTCTAAAATTTTTTGGTCCCTGCAAAAATTATTTTGGTACAAGGAAAGCAAATTTTTATTAGGTTTTTACTTGATCTTCTCTTCTAAGTGTTGCTGGTAAAATACGTTTCTTTGGAAGGATACGATGGGTTCGTTCCGTTGCTGACGGTTGAATGAGGCGTGGCTGTATTGCTCGACCAGGTGTTTCCAGTTTTGCCTGATTTGGAATGGTTTGTGGGTTGGTTTTAATTGAAGTTCTGAAAAGTGGAAGTTTAGTGCAAGGATGGGATTTTTGAGTCTTGGACGCACCTAATAGTGAACTGCACATCCATAAGGTGAAAGCTTGGGAAGCCAGTTGTTTGTTTAAATTTAATTCGTTGCAGTTGACTATAGCTTGGCATATCAGTTCTGTGGTGGCAGAAGGACTGTCTTCTATTTCCATGAAGAGAGCCGCTCGGTTGTGCAAGTAGACGCATGTTGGTATGATGGGTCCTTGTATGGAATCGTTGGCGCTTGCTGTAATCATGGAACTTGCTACTGAACTGGGTACAGAAGCTGTTGCGGTCGTATCTTTTGGAAAATAAAGTTAAAAATTAGATTTTAGAGCATCATCAAGGAAAAGCGATAAATTCAGGACGGAAAATTCAAAAACACTTTGCTATCGATTATATTGTACTACATAGTGAAGTGTTTACAAAAATTAGTCATAAATAAACAAATTATTGAAAAATGAGGACAATCAACCGACAAGAGCGAATACATAGATTATATGGTCGTTCCTATTAGCTTATGTCAAATTGGACATATGTTTAAGCTTTGCTTTATTAAAATTATTTATTAACAAAATTGAATCACCTAGTTTTCTATTGTATAAATTATTTTGTAATTATTTAGATGAAACATTAATTTTCAACGCCCTGTATATGGATTAGCTTAATTCATCAACGTCGTAATTGAAACAGCCCCCGAGCACGCTTTTCATGTTCTCTGTATCTTGAAAGTTTCAGTGTACCCTTCATCCTTCGACACAACAAAGCAAAATAGGGTAATTAAAACTAATTTAATGCTAACAAAAAAGCTGGAATAGTAACGCCATAGCAGTCCAAAATTTGAGCTTAAAACGTAAAAAAGCGTAAGTTGTAAGTTGATTAGACGGAAATATTAAAATGCTGCTCTCATATAATTTAAATTTACCACCACCCCCCTCTCAATTATTTTTTTTTCTTCAAATTATCAACAGATCAGGATTGGTTTACTAATCAACGATATTAAGGTCGCAGACCGAGCTAAATGATTTTTAAATAGCTGGCAAAAGGCAGAATCCAGTAGATTTTACGATTTTCTTGGTAAGCTTTGCTTTAACGGTTAAAATCATAATTTTTATTGCTTTTTGAATAACTCTAAACCTCAAGAAAAATAAGTAGGAGCATAGATAGCTTTGAATGCTATTCGAATATGAATATGGGGGGCGGGGGGGGGGGGTTGTAACTGTAACTTTTTGTGAGTAAAACTTGAGTGGTGCAGGAGGAAACTTTTGAAAAAATAATCTATTAAGATAGATTGCCAAGGCGGTGCGGCCTAAAGGCCGCACTGATACAATTTTTAAATTGATTATAAATGGACGAACCAATTACGATTCCGTCACCGATCGAGACCCATGGACAGATCTACATTTCTAGCCTTAATTCAGAAAAGTCATCTTTGTAAGTTAAAGCAGATCAACTTTCGATTTTAACTTTTGTGGCTATCTCCACTTGCAGATGCTATTTATTATGATTATAGACTGGAAAAGTGTGACGTCAGAAATGACGATATGATTAGTAGATTGTATAATATGATTGGGAATAAACATTGTTTTGTTTACGTTTTAATACCATTGATGACGTCAGCACTTAGCCAGTTTATTCTAATAAAAAATTACTTTTAAATACCCCCCTTCACCCCACGTCCCATAATTTATGACCCGATTTGATTTCTCTACGCAGTTCGATAATAATAATAAGACCACATACGCCTAAATGTCACTTCAGGAATGAAATAAGACTCGGCCTTTTAGTTTTACTATGTAGGATATTTTCCTCAAAAAATTGTCCTGTTGTTCTGGAGGGTACTCCGTACCCCCCAGACCCCCCGGTTTCTCTCTTCCCCCAGCTTTTTTTTACTTTCTCAGTTTATAGTCCCAAACTTATTCTCTGATATTGATCCGGTCCCCCATAAGATTTTTTGAATAACCTACCTACTTCTTCTTTATCTGGTCTAGAAGGTTCCAAAGACTAAAAACTTGCTCCAAGTGCAATATCACTACCGTCTTTGGCAGGATCTCCTCTCGGTGGCGTAACTACCAGTGTGCGCTGTGTGCGAATGAACACGATGTACTTACGTTATAGGGAGCAAATGAAGGCGAGGGATGAAATAAGTTTAATTGTGAAATAGGGTAAAAAGGGTTATTTAAAATGGAAATCCCTTCCAAAAGGGATTTATCATGAGATTCCCACTGTTCCTCAACCCTGTGGGCCGAACAACCACATCCTACACTCATGAGAGGTGAAAAAACCGGCTAGTTTTCAATAAAATTGTATATACCCCTTCCTCTAAATCCGTAACAAGGGTAAAAGCGCCTGTGGCAAGCTGGTTAATTTGCACTACTACCCCCCCCCCGCGGTCCATTTGAACAAATCATTTTTTTTATCTAAAAACATCGTTAAATCAAAAAAAGTTTGAAGTAATTGAAACAATTCAATTAAAATGTGAAAAAATGGGCGTAAAATCGGGGGGTCTGGGGGGGTATGGAATACCCCCCAGTACAAGGAAGTAACGATATGACTTTTTAAAATTGTTAAAAATACAAATCTAAATCTTGAGAATACATTATCTTTTTTCTAATAGTGTTTGAAAAAGTCTTACTTTGTGATATCCAAAAGAGTGTGGAAAAGTATTACTTTTCCGCACTAGTGCGGAAATGTATTATATATCCATATATCCATAGTATTCGGTTTTTCAATTGTTGAGAAATGTGAAGAAATGAGCATGCAACCGAGGGAGGTATATGGACAGTGGTGTAAATACTGTGAAGGGGGCAGAGGGAAGAATGGTCCCAAGTTCAATGCTTTGGGCCCCCTTTAAACTGTATGATATGCGACCAAGTTTTGCTTTTTTTATTTTTAAATCGCACACCTCTCAATCGAGGGACCCGTCAAACCTCTTGCACCCGGGCCCAAAACTTGAAGTTACGCCACTGTCTCCTCTACCATAAATATCCTCCTCATCGCGTTATTTCACTTTCGCCACACCCTGTATGACGATTTAGCCTAAAAATCTGACAGATAGATACCTAAAATTCGCTTTTTCTCACTGTAACCAACTTGAAATTCGACTAAATTTGAATTAAAATTTGTAAAATCAGTGACCATGATATTGAGCACTTATCACTTGGTAAAAAGAACGTAGCCCTCCAGCGACGGACGATTACCCCCCTTTCCTCTTCATTTCTCTCTTAGAGCTCATAAAGTGAAATATCTTTACGGCTTTCCTTGTTTCAAAATTTTCGTTTTGCAAGGCAGAACACAGAATTACTATAATCTCAAATTGAAAATTGTGAGCTTCATTTTAAGCCATTTAACATTGCAAATTAAAAAACAACCTGTGGTTCTATTTGAAATTCCAGTCAATCAAAAATATATTCTTGATTTTAGTAAAGATATCGTTAATCCATTCATGCGCGTCCTTTGAAATTGCAATTGCAAATTATTTTCAAAGTAATTTTTCTATATTTTACAAGTCAGGACATATTTTTTGTTCATTTCAATGTTTCTTCTTTATTAGCATGGTATAATATCAAATCAAATTTTGATGACCTTGACATTTCAGATGATTTTGCGCCATGATAAGATGAACTTATCATGGAAGCATAATTAGTATTTCCCCTTTTCCAGTGCCTCAAACAATTTCTAAAATATTAGTATGATTGTCATTATTGCTGATAGGATTTGCATTTCCTGGCACTTATCACATATTATCTTTGTGGCTTCCCGATCGTTTAAGAATTAATTTTGTGGGAAATTTAGATATTTACTATGAAAACTCTGAAAAGGGGGCTCCCCTTATCAGCTATTTATTTACTCATCATTGTCACTTACAATTTTCGAAAAAGTGCATGGGGATTCGATTATCTGGAGTACAAATTTCAGATCATGAAACATACAATTTAGTTTGGACGATGTGATATTATGCACAGAGATGAAGCGACTGTTTCTGCTGGAGAGGGGGGGGACTAGATGGTGCTGAGTAGCTTCAAAATCTAATTTGGTATCCCCACTCCTCAGATAACATTGTAAATCTGACAACTAATTAACCATATAGAAAAGGCTACCTGGCAGCCAGCTGGCAGCTAATCAATATTTTCACAATTAAATCAATGAATTACCGTCCAAATCCGCCTATATTGGTCGAATTGTATACTAATGATTAGAGCAGGGAATTATATGGAACTCCATGTTTTTTTCTAAGCTATGCACAAGGATAATTCTTTGAAATCTATCCGTTTCATACAAAAAGGAGTTGAAAAAGCACATGTTATATGGCATATAAATGCATATTTGACACGTTGCTGCATATTTTTGGAAATTGTTAATATTAGAGCATATATATGAACAATTGAATCAATATTACATTTTTATTTTTTATTAAATTATATTTTTTTTATTTTTATATCAAGTTTTAAAATTTTTCAAATTCAAATTCAAAATTGGTTAGCACTAGCCTCTCTTGGGTTGGCAACCCGTAAGGCACAACTACCAGTTTTATGACCGGTTTCAGCCTAAGCCTTGAGCTTCAAATTTTACAAATTATGGGTTTTACAATGTGCACCAGCTGAGCATCGGCTTAGTTGAGCCGATGCTAAACCTCCAATTGTAAAACCTAGAAGTCATAAAACCGATTTCTATTGGTTCATATTTAATCTGGGTTAATTTAATCAGAGATTAAATTTAAGTTAAGCTTGCTGAAACCGGCCATTAACCTTTTAACACAAACACTTCAATATATTTCGAACATTGAGGAAAAATTACAAGAAGTTCCCACTTTATAGGAGAAAAAATTCTGAAAAAATTTAATGATTTAGTAACCAAAAATTTTGGTTACTCAAAATTAATAACCCTCCTGTTTTTGGCAGTCCGGTAAAAACAATAGGATCGGTTATAGAAGGAAACGTGGAAAATATAGAGTTAATGGAAAATAAATTTAAAAATCTTATTAGTCAATATAAATATGCACCAATAACATCTTGTGATGTCGAGAGATCTTTTTTCTGCTTATAAAACAGCTTTTAAAGGGGCAGCGCCTAAAAAAGAACTCAAAAGATGGCGCTGCTGATTCTCAATTAATTATTTTATACTCGGAACCTCCAAGCTTTAATATTTAAAATATAGCAAATTTGTTGAGATAATACTATTCTATAAACAATATTCTTGGTATTGAGCTTTTTTGGGTTCATAATTTTAATTTATAAAAAAAATTTCGAAATTACAGTTTGATAATTTTTTTATCCCAAAAAAGCTCAATACCAAGAATATTGTTTATAGAATAGTATTATCTCAACAAATTTGCTATATTTTAAATATTAAAGCCTGGAGGTTCCGGGTAAAAATAATTAATTGAGAATCAGCAGCGCCATCTTTTGAGTTTTTTTTAGGCGCTGCCCCTTTAACTGCAAATTTAGAAAAGTATTTAGTTGTTTATTGTAATATAGTGCGGTTAATACCAAATAAATTGTTACGTTTAATAAAATGAAAGAGCATATTTAGTAATTTTTTTAGCATATATCCTTATTTTTAACCTGCATATATGCCGCATATATCTTGTAGTTTTAGTGCATATAATTCCCTGCTCTACTAATGATGGATTTATTTATTTGATGAAAGGCGTCGATAACCCAAAAAAAATTTCCATTTGAAAAAGTAAAAACTATATTTTATTATGTACGCAAATAAAATAAGCTTATGCAAATAAATTTATCTCCAATAGCGTAAATACTAACTTATCGCAACCTGTTTCAATAAAAATGTGCATAGCAAAGTGTCATATCGTCATCTTGTCACTTCTTGGTTTGTTCAAGAAAAATTTTGTACAAAAACTTCGTACAACTACAAAAAGGGGAATCATTTTGAGATTCATTCTGTAAAAATCCCGTGCCCACAAAATTAGCACCTAAACAATCCGGAAGCCACCAAAAGATAACATGTGATAAATATTAGGAAATGCAAATCGCATTAGCATCAGTGTCGCGAAAGATACCTTCGCATCAGAACATCGCAAAGTTTTTGTGTTCTTCCTAAATTTTCCTAAGTTTTCGATTTTTCAAAAGTGCGTTGGAAAATTTTCAAAAATGGGAACGACTGCTCAAGATTTGGTCCATTTTACTAAAGACTTTTTCACCAGCACAGTGGCCACAATTATAGAAGAATTTTCAAATGATACCAAAAATGTTAAAATTGTCAGTGAAGCCGAAACGCCCGCAAATTATAAACCTCATTTGAGACTCTACGATATTGTGATTCCATCATTTGGTGCAGTAATTATTTTGTTGAACTTAGCTGTCGTCATTTCAAGTGGACTCATTTTGAAAAAAGGTAAGCAATACATTTTTTGCAAAAAAAAAGTGCTTGAAAATTTCTCTTGCTATCCCAAGATCCTAAATTTTGGTGAATTTTGGGACCAAAATTACAAGATTATGACTATTTTCAATAGTTTACGTATGAGAGGCATCCAAAGTCAAAAAATCTTTTTCAAAAAAATTCTAGAAGTACAAAATTGAAAAATGTGCCAAATAGCCCCGATCTCCCCTATTATTTTAAATTATATCTCCTAGGAATGTGGATTTATATTAAGAAATATGAGAAAAAATGCGGCGTGCAAATAAAAAATTAATATTAAAACCATTCAAAATTATGCAAAAATCAAAAATTTTTGATGAAATGTCGCGAAATTTGAAGAGGTGAACTTTTGTGTTTTAAATTTTTATACAAAAAAATTTGTCAGAAGTGGGATTCGAACCCACGCCCTCAAAGAGGACCAGAATGCTCTAATATCCGTGGAACGGACAAGTAAACCTTGAGTCTGGCGCCTTAGACCGCTCGGCCATCCTGACATGCTTACGATTTAGCATTTTGAGATCTCCGAGCTGCGAATTCCTTTTCTTTTTCAACAAATTTTAAACAAGTAAAAAACTACAAATTTAATTTTTTGCTTTAAACGTTTTTTTGAAAATTTGAAAAGAAACTTTTTTTTTTAATTTTCAAAATATTGATAAAAATATTTAACATCGTCAACCAAACCAGCTATCATCACATCCATAATCGGATATAACCTCCACCATATTTCTATGGGGGATTCGATTTTGGACCAGCACATATCCGACGCAATCAGGATTAGAACCGCGGTTTCTCGCTCCGTAAGTCTATCCGTGTTTGATTTACGCCAGACGGCTGGTCTTAATTTTAATTTGAACATATAAATTATTAAATTATTGATTTCTGTTTTCAATTAAAAAATATTAATAATGTTATATAAATAAAATTAGACGACCGACGACGTTGACTCACCAATTTAAATTTAATTCGATAACACTAAAGTTTTTGACAAAAAATTATCAGATCGATTTATCAGAAATGAAATTTAAAACAAAAATTATGTTCAGCTTTTTATTCTACTCGTATGATGAAAACTTCCCGAGATATTTCGACATAAATTCTATTTATCCCAAGCTCCTATTTTTTAGGAAGTAAAGTACCTCTTTGCTCCGAGCAACATACGCAACATAAAAGAGGGAACAAAATAGAAATTTTTTTCAAAATTTGCAATAAAAATGACCAAGATTAGGGATTTTATCAATTATGTATTCAATGTTGAGAGGTCAGTTGCGGGAATCTCGTTAATCCATTCATGCGCATAACTAAAATTTATGACAAATTTTTTCAGGTCAACAACCAAGATCGACTTATATGTTTTTGGGCAACATAGCCTTAGCGGATCTGGTGACAGGCATATCTGTAGTTTTGGGACAAGTTTTTCCAAAAGCTTATCGGGACCACTACGTTTGTGCGGTGCAACTTGGTAAATATTTATTATGTTTTGATAACTCAAGTACCCACTACGCAATTTTTAGGTATGATTGTATCAAGTACTCTGACCTCAATCTATTCGGTAGGATTGATTGCAATCGATCGTTATCTGTTTATTTTACATGGAATCAAATATCAAATGTGGGTGTATCCCGTACGAGTAAGAATATTTATCGCGATGTCATGGCTCATTGGTGAGTAATCAAGGATGTACTTAATCGGTGAAATATAAAAATACTTTTTTTAGGAGGGATAATTGGATATCTTCCACTATTGGGATGGTACGGGGATACCGATAACGGAAGAGTCTGCTGGTTCATTATTTTGGCACCTAAAGAATTAATTCTATTGACAGTTTTAGTTGGAATGATTCCAATTTTGGTGGTCATTGTTTTATATTCCATTATTTTATACAGCGCGTTGAGAAAAATTATACAGCTTCAAGAAGCGGATGAAGCCAAATCCTCAAATGCTGTTGAAGGTAACGAAAACAGTTTAAGAATTTTTCGCGGTAAAGCGGCAGATGAGGGCGAATCTGGTCAGCCCAAAAAGGCTTCCCGTGCACCGAGCAAGTGGAAGGCAATTAAAGTGGTCATGTTCACCACGGGAAGTTTTATCATAACTTGGGCGCCATATTTCATTGCAAGTTTGATGTATGGTTACTGTTACGATAAGCAATCTCCCCGCTGCAATACATTACGAATTTTAATTGCCAGCCCATTGGCCATATTGGGATTCTGCAATAGCTTAATCAACCCGATAATTTACGCTTGGTGGCATAAAGGATTTAGGACGTTCATCAAAAAACGGTGGGCTGCCTTAACATCGCAAAGAAAAGGAAGGCAAGATTTTACTACGAGCACTTCCAAAAATACTTCCTCTTCCGCAAAAACTTCCAACGGAAGCAAGACTGTTTCTACCGCTGCAACAAGCAGCAGTCAGAGTGAAGAACCCAGTGATAAATTTACTCAACTGTAATTTGTTTGTTTTGATAAAATAAAGTTGATTTGTTACCGTTTGTTTGTTTTTCGCTGAGCGCTTCCGAACTGCCCTCCTTGACTCCATCTGACCCAGACGTGGTTCTATCTCTTTCCCAATCGGAAGCAATACTGGAGTACCCTCCTTGTTCGGATGTGTAATCTTCTTCGGTGCATAAACTCCCATAAGTAGCACTCACTGGAGGAACCCTTTGAGAGACCGAATAGAGTGCACCCTGGCTAGATGATAAATCCTCAGTTTGGATGTAATCTTCATGATTCCTACAAAAACTTGTTAAATTTTTGAAAAAAAAAAAAAAAAAAACTTACCTGTTAAATGGTTCGACCATATACTCGGGGGGTTGTGCACCATAACTTCGATTTCGATTAAATTCTACTGATGAGTTCCCAGGAACGTAATTATTACTTTGTCCATTTTGTTGCTGATTTTCGGGGTCGCTCATTTTAAACCATTTTCGTCTAAAGAAATTAAACTGTTTCACTCTTCAAGAAAATTGTAACTATATCGACGATACCTACGTTTAGATTTGTAACTAAACGAAGCTATCGTCAACCCCTAGTCAAGTATTGATTTTATTATACAGGGTCGCATCAAATGTTTGTGCAATACTACAACGTAGTTTAGTTTGATGACTCAAAATGTACTAGCAAAAATTAGTTTTGTTTGAAAATATAAAAATTTTTGTATT
This sequence comes from Rhagonycha lutea, assembly GCA_958510855.1. Taxonomy (NCBI): domain Eukaryota; kingdom Metazoa; phylum Arthropoda; class Insecta; order Coleoptera; family Cantharidae; genus Rhagonycha; species Rhagonycha lutea. Next base: position 5,640,594 of record OY294036.1, read on the forward strand.
TAATTAAAAATACAACCGACGAGGATGGGATTCGAACCCACGCGGGCAGAGCCCATTGGATTAGCAGTCCAACGCCTTAACCACTCGGCCACCTCGTCTCGATGTTTGATTTTTATAAAAAAATTTAGGTGTTCCCCTAAAATTTATTGGTACCTTTTATAATAAAATTATAGTCCTATTTGGTTTTTGTGATTTGTTTTACTACTTTTGATAATCATTAAAATTATTGAAAAAGGAATATAATAAGAAGATAGATCAATTTTAAATAATTTTATGGACGGTGTTCATTTATGGACAATGAAAGTGACGCGCAAGAATGGATTAACGAGATCCGAGTCAATTTCTTAAATGGTTAAATGGACGCTTATAAATAAATTAATGACATTTTCACTGGTTAAAAGAGTGGCGTTAATCCAGTAAATTTGCAGAATATTATAAATCTCGTTAATCCATTCACGCAGGTAATTTCTTTAAAATTAAATGTTTCAAAATTGATCTTTTCGAAATTGGCTAACAGTTACTTTTAAAATTAGATTTTGATCAAGTCTGAATTATGATCTACAAGTTTAGTGATAATTGATAATGGATCAAATCGGCGATTCCAATGTGGGAACGACACCCCTTGAAATTTTTAATGATTTATTAGACAACCAGCGGGTTGTACTACCTTGCAGGAGTCTACACATACCATAAACGGAGTGAGACTTCCAAATTTTGGAGAACTGATTCGGAATTAAAAGGGAGCACCCAAAAGATTATTTGGCCTTCAGCCGCACTTTTAGAATGCCATCAGGACTCAGCCGTATACTTCCTTCGTCTTATAGAAATTTACTATGCGTTCCCAAATTTGGGACTATAGTCTATTTATTTATCGCATGCAGTGGATGTAAACAGTGATCAACGCGTGACATGCACGTGATTGCATTATGTTTATTGCACCTGTAATTGCGATTGGGTGTTTGCAAGGTCAAAATAGATGCGTCCCTGCGCAATAACAAACTCCTCCCCATAAATTACGTGCAAACTGCATGTATTTGTTATTCTCCACTGCATGCGATAAATAAATAGACTATAGGTCCCTTGTCATGCGGTCAATACAAGACGGGTTTGACTCCGACACATTAGTTTAAGGTGGAATTCAAACCACGGCATCACATCTCATATTCATAATAATTAGTTTCAATTTTCTTTTGTAATAGACTGGGCTTGTATTTCTCGCGAAGAACAAGGGCTGCAGTTTTAGATCATGTCCAGGACCATGAACATGAGTCAGGTATATTACTTTTATGTATACAGGTAGATAATAATTCATGAGGTGCATGTCGCCAGCCCCCCCCCCATATCGAATTTTGAATCTAAATAGACTAAACCGTTTGTACATTTTGTACCTAAAAGTTTCCGAGAAATTTCAAAATTGCTCGGGGGGGGGGGAAAGGAGGCTGGAGATATGCTTTTTTAAAATTCTAGATCGTTTATACAGGGTGGCTCTTTGAAAACGAAACAGGCGGGATTGTGGCCAGCAGAATTTTGTTTTCAAGAAATGCAAAAACAGGTCAATTTTATCATCGATGGGGACAACTTTTGCGACCAATGTCACTCCCGTATTGTTTCATCCCTTCGCGCTGTGATGACAACCCCTGAAATGTTAATAGGGATGATATAGCGAGTGACACCTCATTTGAAAGGTCTTGCTTCCCTGAATTCAGCGATATAATTTTTTTGAAGTTTTATCAATTATTCAACAACAAAATTGAAGCTGCAAAAATGTGAAATAAATCCGATATTTTAAGACATTTAAGAATAAAAAAGTGAAAAACACTTGATCAGGTTGATTTTAATTTCAAGGAGGCTACTTTTACTGCTATTCATAAACATTGATAGTTCAACCCTTAAGGTAACGGGCAAACCACCCTTAGAATCTTAAATGAAAATATGGGTCTGATAAAAAGATCAGTTTAATCATATGTTCAAATTGTTCACCCCCAGCTTCTTCAATGGAAGAATTGTTTCAATTCCTCATTGCATTCAAGACTGTAAGGGTGGTTTGCCCTTTATCTTCAGTGTTGAACTGTCAATGTTTATGAATAGCAGTAAAAGTAGCCCCCTTAAAATTAAAATCAACCTGTCCAAGCGTTTTTCATTTTTTTATTCTTAAATGTTTTGAAATATCAGATTATAAAATAATTGATAAAACTTAAAAACATTATTTCGCTGAATTCAGGGAAGCAAGACCTTTCAAATGAGGTGTCACTTGACATATCATCCCTATTAACATTTCAGGGATTGTCATCACAGCGCGAAGGGATGAAATAATACGGGAGTGACATTGGTCGCAAAAGTTGTCCCCCTCGATGATAAAATTGACCTGTTTTTGCATTTCTTGAAAAAAAAGTTCTGCTGGCCACAATCCCGTCTGTTTCGTTTTCAAAGGGCCACCCTGTATTTCGTTTGCGCTTGTTTGTGCAAGTATTATTTTCGTTTGAAATTTTCAAGAAAAACATAAAGGACGTTGACGCGCATTATATTATTAACGAGATTCTGGGAACTTACCGGATGAAGTCCAAAATAGTCTCAATCGTTTGTACTTCGTTTGTAACCGTTTCTTGTACTTTGTTTTCTTCGTTAGAGCCTAAATGAGCGTCCAGTTTTTCGTTTGAGCCTCAACCGTCGCGGAGTTATTCGCGAAATCTGAGGGGGGGTTGACATGTTTTTCTATTTGATTTCTTATTTTGAATTTTGGGGTGAAATTGGTGGCAAACGTTAGAGCTTCGTTAGAGCCTAAACGAACTTCCATTTTTTTCGTTTGAACATGTCTCCAGCTCCTCCCCTCAGCTATTGGTAAGTTTTTCCTAGAATCTTCTTAATCATAACATGCGCGTCAACGTCCTTTATGTTTTTCTATAAATTTTCAAACACAATTTGCGTACAAACAAAAATAATATTTGCACAAACAAGCGCAAACAAAATACAAACGATCTAGACAATTTTGAATCCGAAATTCAAAATTTCAAAAAAGCACCCCCCCCCCCCCAGCGAAGTTTTGAATTTTTCGAAACCTATTTCGGTATAAACGAAAAAATGTTTGCACAACTAGGTACAAATGATGCACAAAAGATTTAGACCAGCGGTCGGCAACCGGTGGTCCGCGGACCACTGGTGGTCCGTGGCGTAATTTTAGTGGTCCGCGAGAAAATTCTGACATTAATGAAATTTGATGAGCTCATTTAATGAAATTTTTAATTAAAAAATAAATTGTGTTTAAGCTGCCTCCAGTGGCGGATTTTCGAAGAGACCTCAAACATTGAAAATTAACCAATATAAAATTACAACTGCTTGGCTACATTTAAAGGTTTGCTGATGTTCAAGTTGTATTAATTACGAAAATTGAAACTCATTGGTACAAGAATTGCCAAGATTCATTAGGTAAAAGAGTTAAAATCCTAATTTTGGGGTTGGGATTGGGTATTAAAACCAGGTTTTACTGTGCAATATTGCTACATAAAATAGACAGTATTTTCAAAAAAAAGTCGCCTGCGGCGCTAATGAACGGGGTTTCTCCCCCCGTGTGCCGGAGGTTGAAAATTATTGCTGTAAGTTGTAGGGGTAATGAAAATATTTAGATAGGGGCCTCAAAAGTTCTAAAACAGCCACTGGTTATACGTAAAAATATGTTCCTCGCATGTTGTTCGGAGCAAATATGAGTGTGGGATTCAATAAGTTTAGTTAATTATGACATAGAGTTAAAAAAAGGTTTTTCAAAAAAATTTAGCGATCAAAGTGAACAATTAAAAAGTTAGTGGTCCGCGAAATTTAAATTGCCAATTTAGTGGTCCGCAATGCCCAAAAGGTTGCCGACCGCTGATTTAGACTATTTTGGATTCAAAATTCGAAATTGGTGGGGGGGGCTGGCGACAAGCACTTTAATTCATGCTCGGTGGTAGCACATTACTCTTGAGGTGTTAAGCTACTTCTACTTCTTAGGGCCAGTTCTACAAAGCAAGTATAAACTAAGAATAAGCTAAACGTGAAAATAAGTCTCTCTTTTCTCTCTCTAAATTGCGTTCTACGCTGTGTGACTTATTCTCAGTATAGCTTATTCGTAATTTATACTTGCTTTGTAGAACTGACCCTTAAACACTTTAATGTGCAATCGGGTCGAATCGGGTATAAGAATATAATTTCATTGTGCGGAACAAGTTAAACCCGGTTCACACTATATGATTTCTCATATGACTTTTAGTCATATGAAAAGTCATGGCTAAAATTATACCATCTTAAGAGCACTCCGGATCACGTGACTTTTTCTGTTTACGTAGGGAACGTCTAATTCGATTATTATATAAAAAAAGTTAATTTTGCTTTTGCTATTTCATTTTTAAATGTATTTTGAACTGTGGATACTCCTTAAAATTTGAAAAAAAAATTAAATAATTTTTTTTTACTGAATTTAAATATTATTCGAAATATTATTGAGTATCCACTGTTTGTCTCTATATATTATTAATAATAGTTCAAATTGTTTACATAAAATAATTGCGTTTATAGCCTACAGAAGTTCCTTTCGTAATCAAAAGGAAGGCGTTTGATTGGCTTTCGACTGAAAAGGTCACGTGATCCGGAGTGCTCTTAAAAGCCAATCATAAAAGCCATGACTTCTATAATATCAAAAATCATATAGTTTGAACGCAAGAATATTTCGCATATGAAAAGTAATAATATGACCAGTCACATGAGAAATCATAGAGTGTGAACCGGGTTTTATAATGTGTCTTTCTTAACCCCTTGACATACAAATAAGACGGAACTTGATGAATCCGAAAAATACTAATTAAGTTTTTAATTAAATATTTAATTATTGTAATTTTGTCGAGCAAGGGCGGATCCAGGATTTTTTTCTGGGGGGGGGCACAAGGGGGCGGACGGGCAAAAAAGTCAACAATAACTGTTATCATATCACACAAAAATATAAAAATACACATAAAAATATACCGTCTGGGGGGTGGGGCACGTGCCCCCTTGCCCCCCCCCCTGGATCCGCTACTGTTGACGAGTCAGACTCATCAAAGTCTACAGTGGCACATGAAATGAATGACGTCTCTAACTCGTCATTGTATGCCAAAAGGGGTTACGGGATACTAAATGTTCAAGGTTGATGACGTGATAATATAAAAGGAAGTCGAAAAAACAAGTATGGACATTTCTATAGTTCTCAAACTTTTCGTATTGCATTTTTTTCATAAATTTGTTAGTTGTCAATTGTTTAAATATTTCATGGTTACCTAGCAAAAGTTGCATGATGGCTCATTTAGTAGGTCGCCGCCCACAGTTTTAGAAGCACTGTTCTAGACAACCTACTGAAAACCGAAATCTTCAACGAGTAGACTGAAATAGAGTTTCGTTAATGAAAGAAAAAAGGGCGGAGCTAATGTGCAGGAACGAAAATTAGCCCGTTCGACTTTTTAGTGACAGTTGGTGGAATTGGATGTCACGTGTCATCTACTACGCCGGTTTTTGGCTAAGCCTTTTTTTTTCCAATACCGCAACTCTACAACTATTTAAAGTGGTTTATCTCGATATTCTTAACAGTTAATGTAAATATTTTAAAACAAGATTGCACTGACAGTGCGGCCTGAATGCCGCACTGAAACTATTTTTAGGTTGGTAATAAGCGAACAAAGCAATTCTGATTACATCACTGCTGCTGCTTCTTATTTCGCTAGCAACTAATTTCGTTTTGAATATCAAATTCACTAAATAGCCGTTTGTAAGCTGCTGATAGCTCCCCAAAAATAAGTAGCTAGCAGGAGGCCAAAATTTTGCAATTTAAACAATAATCATAATTTTGATAACGATGATGTTGGTTTTGATATTGCTTCCAAATCAACGAAGTCACTCAAAGACACAAAATATTATTTGCGACCCAGAGGTTTGGAACTGTTGGTCTAGGTGGTAGGGAATCAGAATTGTATTTTAATAGGTTTAATTAGGGCTCAGAAAAACCATATCGAAAATAAATTACCCCTGAGATCGGCAACTACCCTTAATTTTGTAAATTAGGTACCGGTTTGGTTTTTGAACGATAACTCGCTTGCTTTTTAACAAATACCAAAAATAGTAGTATACAAAATAAAAGAAAATTAAATTTTCTATAAAAAAGTACTTCTACATGTTTTTCCTCAGACCAATACTTTTCGAGCAATACTCGCGCAAAGTTGAAAAGTTCTCAAGAACTGAATTGTAAAGTGAAACCATGGTTACATAAGTTCGTACGATTATTGCTCGGAAAGTATTGGCCTGAGGAAAATTAGATATAGATCCTTTTTTATAGGGAATTTAATTTTCTTCAATATTGTGTACCAGAATTTTGAGCCTAAAGTGAAAAGAAAAGGAGTTATCGCACGAAAACCAAATTCTAGAAACAAATTTGTTTAAAATTAAGGGAAGTTATACATTTCGGGGGTAATAATAGTTTCGATGATTTTTCTTACCCCCACTCTAAACTTATTAGAGTAGAAAACCGATTAACTCATCATGAAATCTTTCATCTTTCTACCAAAAATTACTAGCAACCCAGAGATTGGGAACCGCTGGCTTAGCCGGTATAATTAAGTACCTGTTTTTCGGTTTTTGAGCGATAAATCGTTGGCTTTTCATTCTATGCCCAAAATAGTAGTATACAAAATAGAAGAAAATAAAATTTTCTATAAAAAAGTACTTCTACATATTTTTCCTCAGGCTTACACTTACCGAGCAATAACCGCGCAAAGTTTAAAAGCTCACAATTTATTATTATAAGTTGAAAACTCTGTTTACTCAACTTTGCGCGGTTGTTGCTCGGAAGGTATTTGTCTGAGGAAAATTAGGTATAGAACCTTTTTTATAGAGAATTTAATTTTCTTTAATATTTTATACTAGCATTTTGGGCGTAAAATGAAAACAAAACGAGTTATCGCACGAAAACTAAATTCTAAAAATAAATTTACAATATTAAGGCAAAATTGTTATCCCATCATTTTCTGGGATAACAATGTCTTTTCATACCCCCTACACTTGAATAATTCGATTATTCTTTTTATTATGGTTAAAGCGAACGAAATTGGGGGTTAATGGTAAAATTAATGTAAACTGTATATAATTTCCAAATTCTCTAAAATAAAATAAACTTTAAGAAGTTTCTCGTGTTTTCTTCACAGTTTGGACCTAAACATTTTGGGAACCAATGCTTTAAAGATTGTTAATTTCTGTAAAAAGCAAGCATTTAACAGAAAAGGATTTTTGAACAAAAAAAAAAGTTGACGACGAGGATGGGATTCGAACCCACGCGGGCAGAGCCCATTGGATTAGCAGTCCAACGCCTTAACCACTCGGCCACCTCGTCCAGTTACAAACAAATACTACCATAGCTGGTAGTAAAGTACACAGTTGTTATTATTTCTTTACTTTCATAATTTTAAAATTTTAGAAAATAAATTTATAAAAATATTTCGTGTAACTTTATATTGCATAAAAATTAAAATAAAAACTATCACAAGAAGCACAAACACTTGGAAAGAATTAAATTTAAATAAACTCACCCAAACGCCCAAAGAGACGCACCGATTTAAAAAAAATGCTTCAAAAAATGTTGCTTTATTTTTTAATACGCAGGTTTAGTTCGTTGCTTAGCGACGGAAGTAGCTACAACTCGACCACGCATTCCGCCACATGAATATTCACAGTGCGATAAAACAAGTGCATTGTGTGTGCTACCACATCATTCTTCCTTTATTTATACGAGTGATGTGACAATTTCAAGGTACCTCATTTATTTAAACTCGTAGGATTTTAATTACAAACATAAAATATTCATTACATAATTAATTTCCGGTTTCAAGCGATTTAAAAATAAAAATTTGAATTTTCAAATTTTTTTTTTTTTTTCAAAAAAAACGGTTTGATTTGTGAAGCAAATTTTGAAAACCATTGAAAAGAAAAATAACAGCCGGTCAATTTTTTTTGGAAATTTTTAGTACGGAAACCGACTATTTAAATAAAAAAGGCAAAAACCAAAAAATAATTTTTTTGAAAAGTAAAAATCCAATACTTAATTAATTTTTCTCATTATTCAAATTTTTTACAACCTTGAAGATTTGATTTCGTGACATGTGGACATTTAATTTTAATTCTGGAACTTTTTGGTTGATGATTCAGTGATCTAATTTTTTCATCCAACTTTTGATGTAATTGGGGTTGAAAGTTCTTGATAAAAATTATGGTCTTGGCCCGCAGGTGTCTGGTGACCTACTTTTCTACAACCCGTGTACCGTTGACCAGTTTTGCATTTTATGCACCCTTATTTGCGTGCAACACCCCTTTAACTTTCACATAATCGATGCCCACTTTTATATTATTATGCACGAACAAAGTCGTTCGTCCTAATTTTGGAGAAAATCGGTACAAGCTGCAGTTGAAACAATGGAGAAGATTTTGGGTATACGGAAATGCAGTTTTTATTCTTTTTTATAGATAATTTAACAGTTAATATGAAACAGGAAAAGGAATTTTAATCCAGAAATGTTTTGGATTCAAGGTCAAAATGGAAAATCGGTTATGATTGAGTAAAATTATTTTCCCCATGGATAGGTACAATTAATTTGAGTTTTCCAAAAAATTAAGGATGAATGTCTGAATCCAAATTAATGATACCTTGGGAGTACTCCACCCCACAGTGACCCAATCAGTATTTTTCAAAAAATACCTTTTTAAACCCTAAATGGTAAATGACCACAGATATCAAAATAAAAAAATACTTCATTCCTATCCAGTATCCACAATGTTGATGGTCGCCGGAAGACCGAGTGCTGGATTCGAACCCAGAATTTCCGCTCGCTAAATCAATCGGCTTTGTGTTACCAATTATGAAATAGGAGTTTTTACAAAATCAATTAAAAAATTCTCGTGCAGGCAGTAATATCTCTTGGTTTTGCTGGCTACGTTAAGCACAGGGACTTAATCAGAGTGTTCTAGGACCTCGTAAACTTTACCTTCCATCCCTTCTCGTTGAAAGCAGTAATTAACCTGCGGGACCTACAGTTTAACGTGGAATCGGAACCACGGTATCATATCTTGAGATAATCACTTGCTGTATCTTTCTTGTAGTGGTATAACCGCACTACGTGAAAATGGGGCTTGTTCTTTTCACAAAAAACAAGGGATGCAGTTTTAGGTCATGCCACCAGGACCATTATTTTATGGTATGGCTCATGCACAAGCTTTTATACACAATAATACATAAGCTTATCCGTAAACCATGCATAGGATACAACATAAAGTTCAAATGTTTGAATTTTAATTCTTACGTCTTACGCTTATGCTTACGGTCACCGTGAATGGGCAATAATGGTAAAAGGCAGAATTTTGTTTCATTCCTCAATAAATATGGTAAGCAGTTTATCAGACCCCTGCCATTGTAATAATGGTACATATGACACAAAGAGATTAAAATGAAAATTTACGGCTGTTTACGTTAGCAGCTATTTATGTAACCAGTTATGAAATTCCAGCTTTTATGTCCACGTGAAAATTACCCTTCTAGAATGATAACCAATAAGAACGAAAAAAAAAAAAAAGGTTATACATTTTTATTATCACTAATATAATACGAGAGGGAAGGAAGATACAACATTTTAAAAATAGTCCTTAATAATAATTAATGGATGCTATGAAATTTAAAAAAACAGCATTTTTTCTTACTTAATTTTTTAAATAACCTTCAACAACAGAATTAATTCGAAAAATGATTTGTTACCACGCAAAGTTATTGTTATTGACATTATCAACCTCGTTTATAACCTCATTATCAAATTCTCAGAAGGATTCAACCCCCCTTAAAATTTCTTATGGTGGGCTTGATCAGTCGTTGTTAATCTGAAAATTCCTCCTCCCTCAGCTTAAAAAATCTTAAATCCTTTTAGGGCCGCTTTTACAATAGTCGGTTAAACCTAACCGACTATTAGCGTTAACCGACTATTGTAAAAACGGCCCTTAAAAGCATCAAATTAAAGCTATAAAAAAATTTTCTTCTACGCAAAGTAAAATAAAATCTATCAATTTGTTCTTGATTTATTACAAAATGTATCTTTCAATATATCAGCTAATTCTATAAAGTAACCTATTGTCGGGGGGGGGGGGGACCGTATCAAACTCCCATTGTTTAGATTAGACATGTAGTTTTCTAAGAAAAATGTGCTTATGTATTTATTTTGATCGATTGATCAATTCCTCATCGTCAATAAAAAGGGCTTTTTTCCTATTTTTGATGGTAGTGAAAAAAGGCCATTTCCTATTGTTTTCGAATTTCGATTGATCTAAAATAAAAATGGGTTAATTTTTATTTGTTCGATTTTAGAGAAATAAGGGGGAGAGTTTTTGATTTGTGAAGATCTAGCGTTCTTGGAGGGATCCAAAAATTGTGAACATCTGTGACAAAGGGGGAGGAGCATCAAAAAGTAAAAAAATGACCCCTTAGTGCAAAGAAAATTAAAATCAGTAAATTGGTTTTTTTTAGAATATATTTGGATAAAAAATTTCTTTAGAAGAGAACTTTTTGAAATAACTCAAGAACAAATTAACCGATCTTAATTTTCTTTTGGTAGAAATAGTATCTACTTTTTGATAGCTTTCGTTTGATATATTGGAAAGGGTAGGTATCCAATATGACTTTAGGGGTAAATTTAAAAAAACAAGATTCGTCAGTGAAAAGTGGCCTCCTATGAATTAAAATAATAATTATTTGAAATAATTGAATGTGTTTGTATAAAAATTATTTTTAATATTATTGTTAGTGTGAAGAGGGGGAAGTGTACAAAATTTAGAACACAACTAAATATTGCGTTGTTACGACAAATATTATGTTGGTAATTTTATTTTTACAAATTTTCCTGCTTCTAACCATTACAAATTACAATCATAGATCGTAAATTACATATTACGATCTATGGTTAGAGTGAATTTTATCCTTAGTGACTGTAAGGAAACAAAAACCGGCGCAGTAAATGATGTAGAGGAGGAGCTTGCCAGTGCCGTAGTAAATTTCATGTACTTCTGACATATAAATATAAATTCATTTGAATGAAACAAAGATAAATGTATTTCAATTTTGCCTCCCGGGGCGGTTTCAGAATTTACCGCCCTTCCCAGAAAATGTTTTTGAAAAATTTTTTGAAACCTAGGAACATAACAATTTACGAACATAATAATAGTAGGGTTATGAATCCTAAAATTTAACACACCCTGCTCGCAAACATGGACTCGTCCGGACGAATATTCGTTTATGCACATTAGCCACTCCCAACCACTAAGTAAAAAATAAGTTCTACAATCCAACACCAAACACCATTCTGAAATCCATTGCCAAATCAATTAGTGGAATAATATGGGATTATCAGAAATTAATAATTTGGAATTAAATTGAAACTCTTTTTGAATAAATTTTCGAATTAATTTTTTTTTAATTATATTTTGGATTTAAATTTATTTTAAAAAATGTTATTTATATTTTATTTTTTAATTTATAAGTAAACAGCTCCAGCTCCTGGAAAATCCCCATTGCTCCCAAAAGCATTGTTTAGAAAAACCCCAATTAAATATAGGACAGGATTTTTGGACGCTACCATTTGGGTGCCACCGTTTTAGCCGCAATACTTTTATTTTCTTTACTATTTCAGAAATGCGTTGTATTAATATTGTCTATATTGATTATTTCAGATTAGTAATTAAGTATTCATTATTCAATTATCCAAATAATTGATGGGCGTAATTTAAGGGTAAATTTAAGCAAAACCTCGCGGTTGAAAAGGCAGCACCCAAGTCGCGTACCGCTATTTTCTAATATTCCAATCCAGGGGTCGGCAACCCGCGGCCCCCGAAGGGTCTTGGTGCGGCCCGCGGACTCTAAAATAAATGACCTTTTTTTATAAAAATAGCTCTTTTTAGCGAATTTCCGCTTTTAAAAAAAAAAAACTCTTTTCAATTGATTTTCGAAGAAGTGCGGCCGGCACTAATTTCAAAGTAAAATATTTGGCCCGCGTACAACAAAAGGTTGCCGACCCCTGTTCTAATCCACCGCTCGCACTCATTATTTTAGGGGAATCCTTCCAGATCAAAATTATACTTTTGTAATTCGCTGTTACCACAGATTACTACACAGATAGCCAACCCCATTGTTAAAATTGGCAACACATTTTGGAGATGAAACCATGTAGTACAGGCGACGACCACCGCTAGCGTGCGTGTCGGGGAATCCACGACACTGAATTATGGTGGCTACTGGATATGCTTCATAGATGTCGCTTCTAAAATATTTAATGAAATGTCAGTAGAAAATATTATTCTACATTAGGCCGTTATAGTATCATGTAATCACCTTAATCGCCATAGTAATCACAAGTTTAATCACAGATTACTATTAGTCGAGTCATTATAGCATCAAAATAGGGGTGTTTGTTGCAAAAGGTGGCGTAGAAGATTTTTTTAACTTGTATATATGGGTGCCAACATGTAAAAAACAAAAATGCTAACACGGGCGACCTCGGGAGAACTTTTGGCCTCCAAAAAACCTCCAAATTTTAGGACTTTTCTTCCTTTTTTGTCCATAACTTCTAAACGGTGCATACTAGCAAAAAAGCAACAATATAATAAATTAAAGATTATTTAATTCTGCGTCGAACGAGTACCACAACTTAATAATTCGGTCAAGTGATATGGTCGAAAACCACGGTCAAAAAACGACTACTTTTTCCAACATTGTCGAAAACTGAGATAGAGTACTGAGTCTGTAGTTTGGAGATGAGTGCTCTATGAGAAAAACTCATGAAATAAAAGTTATAGAACATCAAATTCTACGTCCAATGAGTACCAACATTTTTAAATTCGGACAAGTAGACCTCTCCAAATTGGCAATCTCCGAATGTCCGGCAATTGGCATAAGGAACCCATGAAGCTGAATCGGTCATTCCAAAATCTCTGATTGCCAATTTAGAGAGGTATACTTGTCCGAATTTAAAAATGTTGGTACTCATTAGACGTAGAATTTGATGTTCTATAACTTTTATTTCATGAGTTTTTCTCATAGAGTACTCATCTCCAAACTACAGACTCAGTACTCAGTTTTCGACAATGTTGGAAAAAGTAGTCGTTTTTTGACCGTGGTTTTCGACCATATCACTTGACCGAATTATTAAGTTGTGGTACTCATTCGACGTAGAATTAAATAATCTTTAATTTATTATATTGTTGCTTTTTTGCTAGGATGCACCGTTTAGGAGTTATGAACAAAAAAGGAAGAAAAGTCCTAAAATTTGGAGGTTTTTTTTGGAGGACTATTGGACTATAATTATGGCTTCTACTTCATTTTAGATAGAATTAAAAAAATCGATAGATGGAGCTTTATTTTAACTTGATTTCTAAACAAAAATCTTTCGGGTACTCAAACCCAAATTTGTCTCTATTGATGCATTTTGTCATATTTTGTCTGTTCCAATTCTCCCAAATCTTCATGTCAATTTTGCTTGTATTGACAATTGAATTTGCAAAATTTGTTAACATTTTTGTAAACAGTTATTTGTTTATTCAAAAAATGAAAAATTTGCATTCCAAATTTCCTCCACTATTGTTGATTTTCGATTGCAAAAAAATCGAAACTTCCTTTTACTACACAAAAACAGCAGCATTCAACATGTTTTTTACCATTACTTTCCCAAACGCGCTCAGAAGATTTTCTTCAACTTTTTGATTACGTGAATTCATCATTAATTTAGAAGAAATCAATAAAGAAGCAAAATTGGGGAAAATTATTGGACGATATGGGTCAGGTAAATATTTTCCTTCGTGGTGTTTTTTTGGGTCATCACCTAAATAAAATAGAATTGGTTTCAGTAGGTAAATCAGAAAAAATGAAAACAATATAATTGAGGTTATCTAAATTTTGACCGGCATTCCAACTTCACATTTTACGAAATCAAATTATAGCCTAATAAACTATTTACTACGTAGATTCGGTGAAAAGTGGCGTGTGGTTTGCTGATAAAATGTAATTTCAGATAATATGGTAGAATTGAGAAAGGGTGGCGAGTTGATACGTGAAAGGCTCTTAGACGGATCATGAGCAATGCACTGCTAGTTGCCGCAGCGCCGGATTTCCAACAAACGCGAATTTTATCCAATAACCATCGTGGCGTCTCGACGCTTCTGTACTCTTGCCAGCAAGGAAACGTCGACAGAGTACGCAGCATTTTGCGTGTCCAGGTTAGTATGTTAGCACATTTTTAATGTATCTAGGACGATCGGTTCTTGATATGGTTATATGGGTGGGTGTAAACATGGATACGGACTTAACAAAATTACCAAATAAATAAATTTTTTCATTAATGTGAATATTTCATAAAATAATTGAAAAATTTGGGTTATCATCATCCAACAAACAAAATATAACATTTGTCAAAGTTTTTCTTTTATTTGTCGCTCAAAAAACGTTCATGTCTAATATTTTTTGCTCGACACTGTACATAGTTGAAAATTGTGGTATTGATTGGGTAATTAATTCGTCAGTTGGTTTTTCCCCTTACTTGTTTCATATTTTGCTAACTTCGCTATTATTATAGTTATGTGAGAAAATGATTGTAATTTATCATGTTTATACGTAGAAGTAAATAAACATGGAACTTCGGTGTATGAAAATGAGCGTTCATCACGAAATCCAGAAAATCAGATAAAATTGGCGCATTTTTCAAATATACCGAAACAGCGCCACATTTAATAATATTTGCATAAAATAGTTGATACAGTTTTGCGTGCAAAAGCTGTTATTTGCATTAAATAGGAAAATTTTCAATTACACCTCTGTCTATTTTTAAAACTTGCATAATTTAATGATTTGTTATATTGTCATAGCAACTTTGGGAATAAAGTAACACCCAAACAAATAAACTGCAGTAGTGCGAGTGAAAATTTTCCAACAATCAGAGTCTTGATGGAAAATTGATTGGTGTGTTTGTGGGAAATTAGTCCACGTTAAAAGGAAAAGTGAATCGATGGGTTTTGGTATTCCACGATCAAGGATGAAACCGTAGGTACAAGATTTATGATCCATTTCGACTAAATTAAATCAGAAAAGTTTTCAAAACTTTTAGGAAATGAATTTCTTCGTGGCGAGAGTTTTTCCATAATATAAAAACTAAAATTATGAACTTGAAATGTGAATATCAAAACAACTAAATTATTTTTGATTTAAAAACCGTAATTTATTATTTGTTGACAATCGCTTCTTCTACGCGATATCTAAAAATACCCGCATTAGTTAAATTGGGCCCTTAATATATTATTAATTGATTTAACCTTTGAGAATAAAATGAAAAATAAATGTGGCAAGGTTTTTTCTAAATAATGCATGACACATTAGCTGGATTAAATCAATATTTTTCATTAAAATATATTGAATAAACGAGGAAATGAAACGATTAACAATAAAAATATTCTTGAATTACATTTTTGATTATATTAAATATTAATGAAAAATCTGTTTTCGCGAATTATCGGTATTGTTATGTGCTCAGGTAACCTTTTAAATTTCAAACTATTTTCAAAATAATTTAATATCCAGCAATACTTTGTAATTAAGTTAATTATTCAACCGACGACGCCGACGCCAAATTCATACACTAACATAGTAAAATGTTGTCCAAAACCTGTCATAATTATAATAAAAATATTCATTGAATCAATGAATTTCGATTAATGAACTGAACAGTATAAAATTTATTCATAATATTTATAAAGTCAGTGATTTTCTACTTCGAAAAATTGATTTAAAACTTTTTTTTTACGTTATTTATTGGTAATCAGTGGAAATGACGTTCATGAATGGATTAACGGAATTCCTACTGTTGTAATTACTGGGAAGCCATTGCTACTAGGGCGGTTTAGTAACCCAGTGGGAATCTCGTTAATCCATTCCTGCCCTTATTGCCCTCCAAATTAGCTAAACTGTAAATTTTGAACTGGATGAAATCCTAATTATGATCTACAGGTATATTGGTAATAAATCAAATCGGTGATTCCAATTTGTATGTGTTGGAATAACAAATTCATAAAGAATAATACAACAAATATATTATTTCGCAAAATATAATATATCGTAACCTCTGACCTCTGACATGTATAAAATGTGAAGAAATGAGTAGGAAACTATGGGAGAGGACGACAATGTTTTGAGGAAAATAACCTATGTGTACATAAATAATTTAGAAAATTGAAAATTACCCAAAATGGTAACTAAATGTGACCCCGTTGTCTTGTTCATCATAATAATATTAGACTTTCTCCCGATCCAAACCGAGTAAATCAGCACTTAGCAGTTGATAATAATAATTATAAAACAAAAATTACTATCGTAATTTTTCTTTTAGATCAATGATCTGTTCTTATAAGCAACTGTGTCAAATTTTCTTGGCACAATTACCACTGTGAGCGCATAATTGCTTTACATCTGATAGGTAGCTTGCTGAGTTGGCCTGCAGATGTGCCTGTATCCTGGCTTTTAGGTTTCACTAACCCAGGAGGACCACCGGCTTAACGTGCCTTCCGAAGCACAGAGACTAATCATGAGAAAGTTTGACTTAGCTACAAGGCAATGACATTCTTATGCTTGTAAAACTTGTTTATTAAAATTACTCGTATAGCTAACCTTGACTACTAAGGGCGAGGATCACTAAAGTCAGTTAGTTTATCCTCCTGCTAAATAGTTGGATATAATTGTTATCGTGTAAGTGGGACTTTAAATAAATTTCACGTTTATTTTCCCCAACGCCATCTGTCATCTGTTTCGAATTTAATATAAATCACTGACAACACAATAAAAACAATTAAAACAGTAAGCTCAAAGTAAATTATTTTCTAATTTACACGAGATTCTACGCTAACTTTCAGTTCTACAGATGACAGATGGCGTTTGGAAATTAAACATCAAATTTATTCAAAGTCCCACTTACACGATAACAATAATTATATCCAACTATTTAGCAGGAGGATAAACTAACTGACTTTGGTGATCCTCGCCCTAAGAGAGGAACTATAACCCATTACTGTAGGGTGTCAAATCTAAAGAAATAGGTGCACAAGCGTGGGGTAGAGGGAATATCCAATCAGCCCCGGGTCCTAGGGAAGACTTCTCAACATTTTTTTACGTAAATAACCTGCATAAAATTAATTTCATCACATAACATAACAGACTCATCAAATTTCTTAAGGGTGCGATTTTAAGGACTATGGAATTTCCTCCAGCAGCAAGTAAGCAATAAAACGACTTTTTAGGAATTAAATTTACGTCGCTGTTAAATCGAAAAGAATTAAAACTGTTTTTTTAGATTTTATCGTGAAAAATTCAATTATCCCCCTTACCTGTACTTTGACTGAATTCGCCTAGAAACCGGGGGGTTTGGGGGTATGGAATACCCCTCAGCCACAAGAAAGTAACTTTCAAGAATTAAATTTATTTAGTTATCAATTTTGCAGTCGTTTGTTTACCACTGGAGGGTATTCCATACCCCCCAGACCCCCCGGTTTGTACGCGATATACTAAGCCCCAAGCCAGAAGTTCCTTCCTCAGAAATGTTTCGGCAAACAATCTTTATGAACATAATCTTGATTTTATCACAATTTTAAGTACTTTTTCCAATTTTTAAATAAGGTTAACAATTTTATATGGTTCCCAGCTCTTTGAACTTAAAAGCTGTAAAATAATCTCAAGTTCTCTTTGAACCAAAACTCGATAAAATAATGTGCTTACAAAACAATAGAAGAAAATTAGTTGACTGGGGCTCCGCAGCTGTCTTTTAATTTAAATGAATTTTAGATGGGATTTGTTCAAAATAGGACGCATTAGAATAAATGATTAGATATTTTATCGCTTTACTTTCGATTTCCTTCACAGAAAAAAAACTGTGCTTAAAAGTACACCAATTTGGGTCTAGATTGTCTACAAGTACAAATTGTGTTACTATTTTGTACAAATTGTACTCCTTTCTTCTTTTCTTTTTTTACTGTTTTCTGACATAATTGTTCTTAATTTTAATACAATTTGTATTTGTAGACAATCTAGACCCAAATTGTGCTACTTTTAGGTACATTTTTGTTCTGTGTTGCATTAAAAGAAAAGATTATCAAAATTGTCAATTCATCAGCTGCAGGTACTTTAATAAAAGTTATTTATAATAATTGTGTGCCCTCTAAGTTGCGTTTCTTTACATTAGATGAGAAATTATATGCGACATTATAAAATCTTAATGTTAAATGGATTTTTTTCGGAAGCCAATTATTACGCAAAAGCACTCACAAGAAGCTTAATATTATTTTAACGCATCGCGTGGTAGTAAATGCCCAATTAGAATTAGTAAAAAAAACCTCAATTAACATTGGGAGATTAAGGGTGAGTGGGTCAAGTTTAACTAACGCTGATTGGAATGAAAAGCATAACCAATTTCATTCATGAATAAAAATGAGAAGCAAAATTCATTCTTCCTGTCTTCTGCTTCTCTAAATTTACTTTTGTTTACCTATATTTTTAGCCAGACGCATACCTGGAACGTGACCGAACTGGAAAAAGCGCATTACATTATTGCTGTACAAGTGACCAAATTACAGCAGCCCAAGCAGCGGACGTTCTCATAATGGCGGCTCCAGAACTAATGGAGAGCAGGGATGAAGATGGTTTTACACCTCTCCATTTGGCCGTTATCGCAGGAAATATGCCACTGATTACTTTCCTGTTGGCCAACAACGCGGACGTCAACGCCGTTGATAACGAAAAACACACAGTAGTTCATTGGGCCACTGGTAAGTGTAAGGTAAAAGCAACCATGACCTTCCAAATTGTGACCTTTGTATCAGCTACTAAGGGAAAAATGGAAAGTATCAAGAAAAAGCTGTACAAATATTTGAACGCTTTTTGTTTTATAAAATCATGCTAACAGAATAAGCACGATATTTTTTCGTGTCTAAAGGTTGTCCAAATACTTGTAGCACGTATAATATTACATTTACATATTTATATGGAAGATCGATATGTAAATATGACATAACCAGACCCATAAGTATAAACATTCATGTGAAAGCTGCTATTACGTATTATACATTTACAAGTTCACCACCCACTTTCGAGTCTTTCCAATAAAAAAAGTATCAATCACGTTCGCACTTTGATAATTCCATGCAAAACATCCAATAAAACCAAAAATATATCTCTATGTTGACCCATCATTATTTTCACGAAAAAAAATCCAATAATCGATTAGATTGACCTTGACAAAAGTGACCATAATGACCGTCTGCGTGATACGTCACGCATTGATTCGAGTCGTTGCACAATTAACTATAATTTTCTCTAACCAATTCATTCATTTCCCTAAAATTATAACTCCATTTAATTTATTCCCATTGTGTGATATGGCATAAAACGTTCTTTAAGTACCAGGAAACATCAGCACACAACAAATTTTGATGGATTGCGTTGTTTTAAAATGAGCTTCTCATTTCATTATCGAAAGCTCTTTGCAATAACAGATAAACGCTGTTAAATTCTATACAATCCAAACTATTTCCGTTTTAGACAATCAAATCGGTGGGCTGCTTCACTTTGAAATTGAAAACCTGATAACTAGAAAACTTTTATCACGCATAGTACATCATGAAGTTATTTAGATGTTAGAATAACCTACTTTTGTGCATTGCAGTTTGCGGTGAGACTGTGGCGCTTCAAGCTGTTTTAGCCGCAGGGGCCCCAGTTTCGACACCCGACATTCATGGTGGCTTCCCATTACATTATGCTGCCCAAATGTGTGGAGGTGTAAGTAAACCATAATTCGATAATCCGCAATAGTACTGTACGTTTTTTAGGAAAAAGATTCCAGTTTGGGGTTGCAAGTGTTGGAAACGCTACTTTCCCATCAAGATATCAGCGTGACCGTGGAAGACGGTGATGGTCGTCAACCACTTCTTTGGGCATCCAGTGCAGGATCTGCGAAAGCTATGTTGGGCCTGATTCGAGCAGGAAGTCATGTCGAATCTCACGATAAGGACGGTCTGACGGCTCTTCATTGCTCCGCATCCAGAGGACATACCGATTGCATCGATACTCTGCTAAGTCTTTGTGGAGCTGTTCCAGACGTTATCGACACCAACGGCTGTACAGCGTTGCATTACGCAGTCACTCTTGGACACGCCGATGCCACTGCCTTGTTATTAGCCCACTCAGCAAACCCAAACAGGCAGGACCGAAAGGGCCGGAGTCCGGCTCACTGTGGATGCTCTAAAGGTCAACTCGAGACGGTCAAAATATTAGGAAGCCATGGCGCAAATTTATGGTTACGAAATGCCAGAGGCGATTTACCGTTACACGAAGCATCTGCTTCTGGTAGAAGAGATTTGGTCAAGTGGCTTCTAGAAGCTCGGCCCAGTCAAGTCAACGCCAGAAATAATGACGGACGGTGTCCGTTACATTTGGCAGCTCTAAACGACAACACGGACATGTGCAAGGTAAATATTACTCCTACTTTATTATTTGGATGCTTTATTATTCAACGTTACTGTCACCCATCTCATTAACTCCGAGTTAATTACACCAGACAACGCACGCGATTACTTTCGAAGCCGTTCCGTGATCGGAGTTATTATAGTCATTATTTTTATTTTTCACTTTAAAACTAATAAAAGCAAATGAACTAAAATTAAATCAAGAGGCGAAGGCGATTACGGTTTTCAAAAAGGTCAAGACGTCCACTTCATATGCAATTTTTTTTTGTCTAACCTTGACTATGAAACACGCAATTCACCTACATTAAATCATTTTAAAGTTTTGTCTTATGGAAAATTATTTTACATTTCGAATCCTTTATCACTTTAAGGACTTAATAGCGTGAGGAAATTGCAATAAAACTTCACCGCTGCATTATTTTTAGAAATGCTTTCAACATTAATATTAATTTTTTTAGATACTCCTAGACGCCGGCGCTCAAGTAAATCCAGTTTTGAGAACTTCCAAGAATGTTTTAATGACTCCATTAGATTGTGCATTACAGCGTGGATTTAGAGCGACCGCAAAATATTTACAACTGCACGGTGGAATTCCAGCAAATAGGCTGGCGGAGGTATCACAAAATTTGGGCAAGGACAGTGCCGGTAGTTTGAATATAAGAGATGATGTGACGATTTGGGGAGGAAGCAGTTCGGAGAGCGAACGAGAGGAAATCGATAGGGTCAAACCTAAATCGAAACGGAAATACAAACGAAAGTTTGCTTACAAATACGAAAGCAAGAAGGAACCTCTTTCGGTTAGCGATTATGAAAGCAGCAAAACTAATGATAAAGATTCCAGTTTCAAAAATAAGAGGAAAAATGGCAGCATCAATCATAAAGTTAACGTGTCTACTTTTGGAGGAAATCCACACCAAGGTGAAATTTTGATTTATACGAATGAGGTGAACATAAATGATAGGAATGGAAACTTCAAAATACAACAAAATAGTGAACTCGAAGTGGACGAATTGTTTAAATTAACCAAAGAACTGAATCAGGATATCATGGCTCAGCAAGATAAACCGATAAGTAACTCTGGAAAGAACAGTAAACGTCCAAAAAGTGCAAAGCACGGAAGAGGAGGGCAAAACAAAATGTCAGAGAAAACATTGGAAGGTGAAATCCCAAAGATTATAACATCTGAGAACTATGACGAAGTGGGTAAAGAAGAACAAAAGAATGTAAGAAATTTGAATGATAAATTGGAAGATAGAATTGAAATCCAACAGAGTTCGGATCAACAATCTGCCAGATCGAATACAAGTTACGAAGATGGTGAAGATCACCAAGAATTGGTTGTTCAAGCTTCCATTCATTTGCCTCCAAAAGAGGTCAACGAGGAAACAAAGAAGGAAGAAATTCGGGAGGTTGACAAAATTACCGTTGAACCCAAACTTGAAACAGTAAAAGCAAATGCTGATGAGCCAAAAGCAGATGAAGCGAAAGAGGAAGAAGTAATGAAAGAAGAAGCAGGTGAAGTTTTAAAAACGGAAACATTGTTGCCTGAAGTTGAGTCTCCAACAAACCAGGAAAAGGAACAAACCATAAAAAATGGAGAAAATGTGGTGGCGGTTACGGAGAAAGATGTAGAACAAGAAAAAGAAG
Source organism: Rhagonycha lutea (assembly GCA_958510855.1). NCBI lineage: Eukaryota > Metazoa > Arthropoda > Insecta > Coleoptera > Cantharidae > Rhagonycha > Rhagonycha lutea. The sequence goes on from OY294036.1 coordinate 5,662,803, forward strand.
AAAATAAAGAAATAGAAAAAATTTTAAAAGTAGATCACGAACCAGAAAAGCCGGAAGAAAAAAGCAGTAAAACAGAAGAACCAAAAATATTAGATGAAGATATTAACATACTCGCAGAAGATTCACATCTTCCAACTGAGGAGGCTTCAAATAAAGCAGAAGACTCTGTACAAGAGGAGTCGCTATCTCAACAAAGTATAACCAAAACTGATGCATCCTTAAGTAATCAAGAGCAAATTAGTGAGGATGCCAAAGAGACAATAGCCGAACCATCAAACGATAGCACAAAAATTGCTGAAACTGAAGCAAAAGATATCTCTCCAGCAGCAGCAAAATCAGAAAAGCTTCAAATTTCACCACAAGGTGATAAAAACCAGGCAAAAGAAAACAAATTAAAAGTCAAAGCAACTAAATCGAAACAAGCTTCCAATGAAACCAAAAAGGTCAAGTCCAAAGACGCTCAAAAAACTAAAACAAGTAAAATTCCAGAAGCAAAGTTAACTCCGAAAACTTTAATCCAAGAACAATCACAAAAATCTGAAAATTTTCAAGACAGTAGCATAGATACCAAATCTTCCGAAGATTCCGAAGTAGGAGTCTCTCCAAACTCATCCAGCGAATCGAGCAGTTTGAACGTAAATAATAAGAATCATAGAAGTTTCCAGATTCTCGAAGATCTTGATGATAATAAGGCAAAACAAAAATCCAAGAAGTCGGCAAGTCGTAGAAATTCGTCTAAAAAGCAACGATCAAGATCGGAAGAAGAAAAATGTAACGAAAAAGGTGAACGCGAACGCTTAAAACGTAGCAAAATTCCAACTCCGATTTTAAATTCAAATTTTCCTACGTCAAAAAGTGAGAAAAACTTTAACAGTTCCGATTTTACGGATTCAACCATGGGACCAAGGATACCGTCATTGCCCAATATTTATAATTCAAATTATGTCAATAGTAAGCATCCTCCACGATCCATTTCCAACTCTTCAGTTCCGATGGCAGCTTCGATATACAGCGACAACGATCGCGAAAGTGGTTCCGATTTGGAGGACATCAGTAGTGCAACAAAGAGAAAACGTCTGAAGAAGAGGTCCAAAAATAGAGGGTCCAAAAGTGCTGGAAGTGATTACGAAAGTAGCAATTTAATCGATTCGGGATTTGAACCAAGTCCAAGAAGCACCAGAATCCCGAAGTGGAAAAATATGAGCGAAAGAGGAGTAAACATGACCACGGTAACTCAAACCATTCAATCGAATATCAGACGGTAAAGTAGTAACAAAACATCCAAACTCAATTTTGACTTAATGAAATTTGTTTCAGATACCACCTGGAGAGGAAAATTTTTCAACATCTGCTGGATCTAAAGAGACTTCAAATTAGATCTGGACAGCATAACGAACAGGTTTTGGTAAAAAGGGCAATTGATGCATATCACAGATCCTGTGCTGCTACTGTCGGAGCAGGACGATACGCATCTGAAGATTACAGTTTCAAGAGTTTCGAACACTTTTTGTACCATTCTTTAAGAAAAATTCAGCGAAACGGCTCCGAACACTTAACCGGACTTCCTGAAACACCTAAAAATCCTTTGTTTTGCACCCAAAAAACTCACAGGTGTGATCATGCTACCCACGCTTACACTGGAGTTCCATGCGCAGCCTACTGTAAGTTGCTGTAGTTAAAAGACATTCAAAAAATAAAGATTCCTTTTTAGTGCCAAAAATGGATCATCACTCCATTCCAAAAATTGGGTTCGATTGTAAACCATCTTCGGGGTTCTTGCCAAAAATCACCCAAAAAAATGCAGTTACTCTGGAATTATGTCATGGAAATGATAAACAGGTGATATCACTACCGGCCGAACGATTGGATCAAAATAAACGATATTACGTAACTTTTACCGTAAAAGGTAACGAAAATAATTCTTCTGTTTCGAATGAAGAAGTTAACGCAAAGGGGTCTTCTGTTGGTCACATGCATTCGAAAAGTGATTAAAAATGTTAGGGAGATATTTTATGGTATCTCTGGTGCCTTACCAGTGCAATAAGAAATCGGGTGCAATTTATTAATTTTTGAAAATTTAATTGTTTGGATTTGTGTATTTTAAAAATAAAGTGTTATGTTTTTTATTATGTCAGTTATTTCAGTGAATTTTTAGGTGTGACGAAAAAATAGTTGTCTTATTAGCAAGAAAAGATTGGCATATTAACATCTTTTACAGACCTACACAAATGAACTTAAATATAAGCATAATATGTTATTGGCTGAATTTGCATTTAAGCGTAGTTTGGATGTCCTAGCAACTTAACTATTTGTTTTGTGTTTCATTTTATTAACCTCATATTTTTCTTTGCTTTCCATTGATTTAATTGGTTATTGGTCTCTTTGCATGATCTTTTCACTGCTTTCTCTTAATCTTTCCATAGTTACATCCAATATACCCTGCGTTCGGGGAGAAGCTACTTTCGCTACCAAGCATTTCTTTTTTTCCTTCTTCCGAGCTTCCAGTCGCTTCCAAACGCTTTGGCTCCCCACCAAAATAATTGTAGCGACTGAAAGGGGCGGAGCCAAAGCGTTTGGAAGCGACTGGAAGCTCGAAAGAAGGAAAAAAGAAATGTTTGGTAGCGAAAGTAGCTTCTCCCCGAACGCAGGGATAATAATTTGCTAGAAAGCTCCTCGGATAGACGAAAGTATCAGATTTTTTCACAATCCCCCGTAAGTACAACAGAAGGCCAAACAACCACATATTGACAAAGTTTACTGCGTATATTTGAAAATTGTACAATTCTTGTAATCGATTGATTATTGATAAATTTAAACCTTTTGCCACTGAGGGGCATTCCATACTACCCAGACCCACCGGTCCTATAGTACCAAGACATGTTGATATATCTATTTCGAACGGTTGTATTGTATTAAATTAATGACAGAAAATACACTATGTTGATCTTCTAGACCGGGGGGTTTGGGGGGTATGGAATACCCTCCAAGTATAGACGGAGTTGTGGAGTTTGAATTTGCTTTAGACAAGTAAAAATCTGAATTAGCACCCCCAGAAATATAGATTTTGTATTAGAGAAACGCCCCCTTCCCCCAAATTTGAGTTGAATTAAATATAAACACCAGTTATGTGTATCTGTTCGTAACGCACCTCTAATTGATTAGAATGGAAATTTTAAAACGCACACTTGTGAGGCTTAAGACCCAATAACCACATCCATCACGAACTAGCATGCGACCATGGTGATGCTCAATTTATTACACAAAAAAGATTGATTCATTTATTAACTCAAAAAAAGGATCAAATGCGGCCTTCGGGCCGCACAACTAGGGCAATCTAGTAATCATCAATAACGTCTAGATCTGTCCATAAAATTCAATTGTACCAGACGCATCGTATACAATTGCAATTGATGTAAAAGTGATTGAAATTTACTGCATCCTGTATCGATGTACTTTATTTTAACAAATTAAAGTACCCTACACACTTACATTACATTACAAGGATATTTTGTTAATAATTTTTCTAAAATTTTTATTGAATTTGTTCCATACTTTACGAACTGTAAAATCTAACCTGCATCGGTGTGATTCAATTTGCGCCCATCTCATAAAATAAAATTGGTTTATCATTGCTTGTACAAAGTTAACAAAATTGGTTTTCAAGTTTGTCAAATACAAATTGTTTTAAAAAAAGATGTTCTGTTAGCATAGTGATCAGCAGCATAGCTAGGGGGGGGGGCTAGGGAGGTATAGGTCACCCATGAGCCCACCCTAAGTGAATAGAAAAACCATTTAAAAAATGTTATTAAATTAAGTACACTTTATTTTCTTCAAACGTTTTTCACTGACCTGAAAGGTACTCAGTAACACCTAAAGACTCACACAAATTTCTTCAGATTTTACACCCTTATTCCTTTACAACAAGAGATTGTATATGCCCTTCTAACACTGTAAACTAGCTACGCTCCTGTATGGGATTTTAGTAGCAGTTAATCCAAAGTCCAAACCGCATTTCCAATATTATTGTGAAATTTTATGAAAATATTAGGTGATTCGATTTGCGTTGTTTCAAAGAAGTGTATCTCACTTCTATAAAACGTAACCCTATCGTTGCGAGGTTTTATATAATTTGGGCAACAAAGTAAATATTAATGAATACAATGGGGGCCCCAAAAAATTGGCAGAAGCGCTAAAATTTGAAGCTACGCTACTGATTGCTAATTATAACCTCAAAACTATTCAATTATTATTGATATTTGTACAACATACAAACTGAGCAGAACGCTGAACAACTATAAGACTATGACTGTCATGCATACCAGCGATCCGCACCCTGGATAACAAGCAACCACATCCTACCTACTTGTAGGTGATGGTGGCCGAAGGACGCACAAATAACATAATAAAATGATGCTGCTATAGTGTGCGATTTGCCATAAAATTTCAATAGCTGAAGCAACATTTTCCAAAAGAGATCCGTCCCCTTCCTAGTAGCACACTTTGCCGCGTAGGACCGATCTAGGAGATATTTTTAGTTAGAGGTAATTTTATCGTTAGTGGTTGGGAGTGGCTAATGTGCAGAAACGAATATTGGTCATTTCGGTTCTATTTTGGTGTCAATTGGTGGAATTGGGTGGCACGCATTCTCCCTCCACATTTACCGTGCAATCCCCAGTCATGTGCCGGCCACTAAAGATAAAATTCATTCTAGTACAGTATTAGTCAAAATGACTCGGAGCGTCCGGAGCGTAGAGGACCGGAGAGGAGGGCGAAAATCTCGGATCCATCATCGTTAAATTAATAAATACAGAATTTATATTTTTAGGAAAATTTTACTTCAGTTATTGAAATTTTATGATAGACCGCACACTAGGTATAACAGAAATTTTATGGTAGACCATACATTATAGCGGCACCAAATGAAATACAAACAGAACAAATAACAGTTTTGAAAATCTAAATCTAAGGTTGTGTAACAAGCAAAAATGTAAAATGTTAGTAAGTAACTTTAATGCAGGGCTAATTTTCAGCCAATTGTATGCTTCTATGTCTGCCAGGTTGCAAGATTTTGTAAAAAATGTTAACATGCAATCCAGTGACATCTTTGTATTCGTTTACTGAAACCGAGAGTTGTTCAGCAAACCGATGTATTTAAGGACGGTTGGGGGGGGGAGTCAAAATCATCAATTATATGATAAATTGATAAAACAATAAATTTCTTTTCTTGGCAGTTGACAATGTCCCCAACTTTTTACTTTACTTCAGATTATTGTGTTAATATTTCATATATCAATTAAGTCATAGGTCCTCAAACTTTTTTGAACCATCGCCCACTTTCCCGAGCATATATTTTTATAACGCCCCCCTCCCCCCTCAATCCGTTGTTTTTTGATCAAAAATAGCTAAAAAGAAGGTTGTTGGTAATAAAATAATTATTTATTTGTAGGAAAAAAATTCAATAGACAAAATAATTCTTAATAAAATAATAAGTGTTGCGCTGTTACCAAATTTTAAAAAAAAATTGTTACAAAATTAGTACAAGTGTCACACGGCTATTAAAATTTTCAATTTTTAAATTCAAATTTTAAAGACTATTTTATTTTTGAAAGAAAGAAATTGAATTTTAAATAAATATTAATATTATATTCTACATAACTATCGCCCCCCTAGAACTAGAAATCGCCCACTTTGACAACCACTGAATTAAGTTATCAAAATCGTTCGTTTCCATGACGCACTTTGTACAAAATGGATTACACATTAATTAAGGTCGATTACCTGATGTGACTTTCGATGTCAAATAAACAGATAATAGTATATTATACACCGAGGGAGTAAAGTGCCACTTTTTGTCATGAGGGTAAAGGTTTTTTCCAGGAGGCGCAGCCGAGGGGAAACATTACCCGAAGGACGAAAAGTCACTTTAATCCCTAGCGCGAATATACTATTTTTTGCTTTTCCGAAAGCCAATTACGAAATTCAAAGCAAATATTTCTTAGAATAAGCGAGAATTACCAAACCATACAGCCTAAAGCCAGACCTGTACTCCTGTACATGACATTAATGAAGTACGGCCCTGAAATAGCTGAAGCAGCTAAGTTGGCTTATGTGTAAAAATTCCTTTTACTTTTCCTCCCGCTGTTTTACTTTTCCTCCCGCTATTTTACTTTTCCTCCCGCTAATTTACTTTTCCTCCCGCAATTTACTTTTCCTCCCGCTCCTAAGAAAAGTGGCACTTTGCTCCCGGATGCAATAAATCAGAACTCAATTTAGAATCAGAAGTTATGGCCAAAAACCATTCCAGAACTCATGCAATCGGATCTGTGTGTCCAATGTGTAAAACAAAACCATGTGGCATATGACGTCACAACGCAAGAATGAAGGAAGAAGAAGCAGGAGAAAGTAAAATTTTAAATTAAGTATCCTATTACAAGACAATTCAGATATAAACAGACACTGCGGATGTTCTTATGAAACTTAGCCTCTAGTCTAGAGCAGTGATTCCCAAAGAGAGTGTCGCGGCACTCTAGTGTTTATTACCCCCACAACGATACCGCGAAAATTTAAGCAAAAGTTATTTCAAGATTTAAATACTTTGTTCTTGTGTCAAAGTTTGTCAGCAGTAAAACAAAAATAAAAATTGATCATTCGTAGGAGAAAGTAAGTAAGAGAAAAAGAACTAAAGTAGGAAATCCTGAGGGTTAAAAGGAAGGTCATTCGTTTTTCGGCATCAGAGTTCCCTAAATTTTCTGAATAACTTTAGTGTATCGTCGCCAAATAAGTTTGGGAACCGTTAGTCCCAAAATTGATGCCATCAAACTTGGACGAACATAATCACGAAGGCGAGTGATCGCTTGAGTGATTGGTCTAAACCAGGGGTCGGCAACCTTTTGTTGTAAGAGGGCCAAATATTTTACTTTTGGTTTAGTACGAGCCGCACTTCTTGGCAAATCCATTAAAAAAAGGTAATTTGTTTTAGAGTCCGCGGGCAGCATCAAGACCTTTCGGGGGCCGCATGCGGCCCGCGATCGGTGGGTTACCGACTCCTGGTCTAAACAACTTTTTTGAAATGAATGACCGGAAATTAAAAAGAATCATGACGAAGTGATTTAAAAATTTTTGCAAATGTCCCGCAACAATTGTGAGGATCTGATATATGGGACACTGTAAACTAAATGAGCGTATAATTAAATGACGATGAAAACCCCAAAAAGAGGGCCAAAATTGTAAAGAATGAGGAAGCCTTTCTTCATGTTTCCAAATTGTGGAAGACTTGGGAGTTGTAGTTGACCTCCAAATGCTGGCTTTAATCGGCATACCAGAAGGCTCTTCCGCGAGTGAGTTACATTGATAACAGCCAATTAGATGAGATTGGAAATTTAAATTTCCTCAATTTAGAAACATTAAACTTGCATTTCCTTATAGTTTTACAATTTTTAGAATTGGAAAAAAACGTTCATATGATTATCACGATTGACCTATTTTAAAAGATGAGGTTGAATGTTTTGTTGTAATAAATAATAAATTGAATTGTGACGAATGAAGAAAATTCTAATTTAACCATCGATTAAAGATATTTTAAAACCATTTAATCAATAACAGCTGTAAAAATTTCCAGTAAAAATAAACTAAAATATTTTAAATTAAAAATGCAATTTCAACAAAATTGCAAAACCGATATTCAATAACGATTGGCGAAAATAAAGGGAAAGCTAATTTCTAACGACTTGAGTTCATGAAGCTTTTTGTTTACAGTTTACTTGTTACCATAGCAACCTAAACATTACATACATACCATTGGATAATTTTAGTACATCACCATCAAGTGAAAAAGGCGGATGGAGAAATGGTTTAGTGGTAGCAAACTGTGGTTATTCGGAAACCATCTTCATTTATTACCAAAACGGTAAGTTACCACCAATCTGTTAGAATATAAACGAAAACCCCAAAAAATTTTCCTACTTGCGATCAATTTCCTTTGCATATCGTGACCAAGACGTTTATTCAAGATTTTTACATTCGATCTGAGTGTATAAAAACAAAGAAGGCTAATTACGCAGGAAATGTTGAAGAGCATACGCAATCAAGCAAATAATTAAAAATGCTCCAATATATTTTTGGAAAACCTTCAAAATCCAATAGGTAAGATTGTGTTGTTAAGCCCTAAAATTGTGATTTTGTTACTGTTAAATTTTGTGATGTGTAAAAAAGTCGAAATTGTTCTCGGCCGCTCAAAACTTTAACGATTACCTTAACCTTTTTCAGTTCAAGGTTTTTATTGATTTGATTTGACTCTTGAAATATGCATATCTACAGCTACATAGTACAAACAAAAAAATAAATTCAATTGTTTTAACATTTTTTTACAAAAAAAAAAACGTTTTATGGTTTTCTCACCAAGATTTATGTATTGATTGTTACTGTATTTGAACAAATTTGCATTGTAAGTAACGCAAAATTTGCATGATTGTGGTGTGAACATTTTTTTCCTCTTTAAACAGAAATTTTTACTATTAGGAAAAATTTGATTTTGTAATATTAGCACATTTGGGTGGTTACTCCAGCACAAAAAGAAATGATACCCTAATATAAAAGAATCTTTTTACAAAACCATTCTTTTCAGGTCGCGAACACCTTCCAAAGTTATGGAACGGTACGAAAAGTTAACCAAACTAGGAGAAGGTAGTTATGGCTTGGTGTACAAATGCAAAAATCGAGACACCGGTGAAATTGTCGCAATCAAAAAGTTTGCCGAGAGCGAAGATGACCCTCTTATTAGGAAAATTGCACTCAGAGAAATTAGGCTTTTGAAAGTAATTTGGGATTCTACTTTTGGATAAATTTTGATCTTCTCTTTTCAGAATCTGAAACATCCAAATTTAGTAAATTTGTTGGAGGTTTTCAGGCGGAAGCGTCGGCTTCATTTAGTGTTTGAATTTTGCGAAAGGACCGTATTGAATGAATTGGAACGGTACCCTCGTGGGTGTCCTGATTTAGTAACCCAGCAGATAGTTTACCAGACGCTTCAAGCTGTTGCTTATTGCCATAAGCACGGATGCATCCATAGAGATATCAAACCAGAAAATATTCTTTTAACTGGTAGTGGAGTAGTCAAATTGTGTGATTTTGGGTTTGCACGGATGTTGAGTCCAGGAGAAAATTATACCGATTACGTGGCCACAAGATGGTACAGATCACCAGAATTGCTAGTAGGAGATACCCAATATGGAACTCCAGTTGACGTGTGGGCAATTGGTAAACCAATACTTTCTTCGTTTACTTGTCGTTATAAAATTCTCTTCCAGGATGCGTTTTGGCAGAATTAACCAAAGGAGAAGCGTTGTGGCCAGGAAAGTCTGACGTCGATCAATTGTATCTCATACGCTGCACAATAGGGGATTTACTAGCAAGGCATATGCACGTATTTAAGAAAAATGATTTTTTCCAAGGCATCACTCTGCCGGTACCACAACAACTCTATCCTTTAGAAATCAAATTACCCATGTGCAATTCCACCGCAATTGATTTCTTAAAGGTTAAAATTCTCCCTAATTTTTTTCAAATTCGTAATAAAATCTTCAATTTCAGAAATGCTTAGATAAGGACCCAGTTAAAAGATTAACCTGTGATCAACTGATTAATCACTCGTATTTCGAAAATTTCCATTTCAGAACGGATAATGAGGATCCACCTGCTTATGAGAAACTGAACAGGGAAAAAGTGAAAGTAAGTCATAGTTTTGGCCTTTCCAATTTTATTATTTCAATTTTAGAACTCCAATCCGATGTCTTTGCCTCAGTTATCAGATATAAAGCAGATTAGTCCGTTTAAACAATTGCAGCAGCAGAAGAGCACAAACAAAGTTGAACATTTACCGACAATATGACCAAAACTACCGATGGCGTCCAAATAGGAGTTATTTAAATTATTTACCTACTTCAAATAATGCGTGTCTGTACAAATGCTAATTAATTATTGACAATTATTACAAAAAATAAGTAGAATGTATTCGTAAAATTAAAAGTGAATAACTAATTTCAATTAAACTGGCATTTAAAGTTAAAAAAACAATGCATATCTGATGAGACTAATTAATACCTTATTGTTAAAGCCGAAATCGCGATCAGTGTCATAATTTGGTTCTAAATTGTCGACAAGTCAAAATTGTGTGAAAATTATGCACAATTGTATTAGAAAATAACACAGTTATAGTAGGAAAAATACAATTGAACTTAATTTTATTTTACAACTTGAAAATGTTAAAACCGAAATCGCAATCAGTCGACGAATTTAAATTTGTTTTAAAATAATGTACAATCGTGTTAGAAAATAGTACAATATTATTTAAAAAATTAATATCTTACCACAAAAATGTACATGTACAAAAACTGTGCATTTCCAGTAAATCACCGGGATAATAAAACCCAAGAAGGGGACCTACCTTAAAAAAAAATTTTGTTAGTATTCAATTTTTCTTGGTCGTGTTTTTAATCAAACGCACCTTTTTTTGCAATCCTACCGTAGCAGTCGGCTTGAACAATATCGCCTCTCCATAATTCCATCAAACAGCGCGAAACACTTTTTCACTATTTTTTAACGTTTACGAACAAATAATTTTTTTAAATAAACACTGAGCACTACTTTTTCTCTAGAAAAAATTGAGCCTTTATGGCTTCCGGTAAGCTTTTCCGCAACCGAATATTATTCTTCAATATGGCTGACCTGCAACAATAAAATTCTTTTACTACTTTTCGGTTTTTAAATAAACTTGAAAGTTTGTTTATGCACAGCAGTAGCGTAAATAGGATTTGAATTTGGGGGGTGATGAATCTGGTAGGAGACACCACCGGGGGTCTGAGATTTTGGAACTTAGAATAGGAATAGCAAATTCTTTTCATTTTGATATGAATCATCAACCTGTAGGGACAGTGGGACGCAAGTGGCCAACAGTAAATAGTTGTTAATGTATTTTTTTAGATTATTAGCCTTGGGGGGGGGGGATTCATCACCCTGATCACCCCCCTTATTTACGCCACTGGCCGTATGCGTACTAGCCCAATAGATGGTGACCATTACTTTAATTGAACCAACTATTACTGCGTTTCTGTTCCCCAATTGGGCACCAAATCACTGAGTTGAAAACGAATGAAGTGTGCATTAAGTGTACATATAATCAAACCGGGGGGTCTGGGGGGTATGGAATACCCCCTAGGTACATATGTATGAAGGCAGTATCATTTTCTTCTGTCTGTCTGTTAGTAATGCAAAATATATTTTATCTTCCCCGTTATTTCTTCTTCCCGGCCCTTCAATTGTTTAAAACTTTGCTTTAACTATCTGGAGGGTATTCCATACCCTCCAGACCCCCTTAAAATTATGATAAGATATAATAATCTTGCAATAACAGATAGGAATTTTTCCGAAGCATCTGACAGTTACTATCCGCTTCTGTAGTCAGAAGACTATTATGTCTCAAAAATGTATTTAAACCGGGGAGGGGGGGACTCTGGTGGAGTATGGTATGGAAAATCCCCAAACATGAATTGCACCTTAAACAAAAGAACAGCCACATTATAAAATTTTCATTATCGATCGTTAAAAATTTGAAAATCGATGGATAGGGGGGAATCTGAAATGATTCTAAACAATCTAAACTAAAATAACAACTTTTAGTGCGGGGAGAGGGGTTAGGGAGCTTGGAATATCCTCCCGCTATATATGCACAAAAGTGGTACCATTGCCATCAGTCTGTCTGTTCGTAACGTAAAATATATTAAGCAGCTTTTCAATTATTTAAACTTTCGCGTTAACCCTCTGGAGGGTATTCCATAACCCCCCAGACCCCCCGGATTGCAAATATTAAAAATACATAACCACAACGAAGACAATTATACAGAGTATGGGCATTTCAATACCTACATTTTTTATTTAATTGGAATTATTTTCATCTTGGAAGGCTTTCATAAGAAAAAAGTCCCCCCTGTCCCCAACCCGATTTAAATTTATAAAATGAAATTTAAAACTAATAAAAGTTTTGAAATAGCTAATGAATTGCACCTGGAACAGAAGAACAGCCATATTACAGAACTTTCATCAATGGATAAGGAGGGGGGATATATAAATATTATAATTAAGTAATTGAGATATAATATGGCCGTATAATGCACAGAGAGAAGGATCCATGGGTAAGGAGAGCGAGCTCTCCTTATTTACTCCAAAATTGGCGACTTTTGAGTGAACTTGGTAACTACCAACAAAAAAACTATATTTTTGTATAAAAATTTTGACTAATACAAGAAATGAAGATGGCAAATTTTAATTAACGCAGTTGACAAATTTCGGATAATGTTGAAATTATGCCCCCCCTCTCCCCAAAGTGGATTGAAACTGTCCCTCTGGCACAAACTGTAAAATAGTATATTTTAAGATTATCATTTGTTAAAGGAGGATAGGGGACATTATGTTTGTTAATAAATTTGAGGATGCAAAGCAGGTCCGTAGCCAAGCTTTTTTATGTAGTGGGCACTTAGGTTTTTCAAAAAATTTTCGAAACCGGGGGGGGGGGAACCAGGGAGAAAAAGTGTACTTTACAGGCCGTGATAACGAAAAAAACTTTTTCAATTTTCTAAGGTCAAATATGGTCTAAAATAATGGAATTTTGAAATAAGAAAATATTTACTTCAAGAAATTGGTAACAAAATTTTCAAAAATTGTAAAAACCTAAGAATAAAATAAATTATTATCTATTATGATTATGGAAAATAATGGGGAGGATTGGCTTACTTTTCTCCTCGATGGAGGGATGGGGAAGAAGCTAAAGTTCAAAAGTCAAGAATTTTGGACTAAAGATAGAACGCGGTTATTTGATTCAGGCCCGTAGCCAGGATTTCATTTGGGGGGGGGGCACTTGTAAAAAACCTTTTGTAAAATGTAAAATTTTCGGTTGTTCACCTTCGATTTTCTTTGTCTTTTCAACATTTCGGGAGGGGGACACGTGCCCCCCCCTGGCTACGGGCCTGATTTGATTGGACTAACGATCGACTGTGGTCGTCGTGGCCTTTAAGTGGAACACATCCCTAGAGTGCGTTTCACTTGAAGCCCACGACGACCGCGGCGTGGTCCCGTGGTTCTTTGATTGGACCACGATCAAGTAAACAAACAAGATGGTGGTCGCTTGGTTCACTTCCTTGCAGGAATTTTAAATTTTCGGGTTCAGGAACCACAAACTTTGTTTACTAGATCGTGGATTGGACTAAAGATCAAAAGCGGTTATTTGATTGGACTGATAATCAGGAAAATTTACGACAGTACAATATTGTAAGTTCAAATAGAAGAAAATCACAATCTGAGCAAACGCGGATCCACTAAACAATGCAAACAAAAGAAAATTTGTAACATTCATTATTTGAATAAAATTGTGTGAAAAATGTTTTGTTCAACTTACATCATCTTCAGATTTTTTCAACTTCAAACTGAATTTTCCTTTTGTGCCCGCTTTGATTTTACCACGAAAATGCTATTCCTAAACAATAATTTTCACTAGCACCTAAATTCAAATTTTCACAATAAAACAGTGGAAACTTGCGAAAAACACTTGAGACGATGTTACTTCGACTGCATTTAAAGTATAAATGAATAGGTAAATATTTCACGGTTAATTTTCGTTGATATAACAAAAAACCATATCGGTACCGGTCTAAATGTAATTACTAACACACAAACACAAATATTGTGAAATACCGGAAAACAAAAAAAATTAAAATGATTTGCATTTTCTTGTTACGTTTGTACAAGTAGTACAGGGTGGAAGTGAGATATTTTTGTTTACATTTTTGTTATTGACTGACTGAATGAGTAACCGAGAAACAGACACTGGATTTCGTTTAAGGGGGGGGGGGTAATTTTTGTGTGATTTTACCCATCTTCCAGAAAATTCGTTCAAAACAAGAAATGTGTTTTTTCTAATAGTGTTTGAAAAAGTCTTACTTTGTGATATCCAAAAGAGTGTGGAAAAGTATTACTTTTCCACTGTGTGGGAAAAAGAAAAGAGAAGGGAAACTAGTGCGGAAAAGAGAAAGTTCGACAATGTCGATCGCAACGTGGAATATCAGCTCCATAAAGTTGAGCACCAAATTTAAAAAAACCTGCGTTCACTAACCTATTTTCTTTTGTAACTGATCATGATCATTAATATAGTGTGCCAAAGTACGGTTGGTAGTCAATAATACCACGGCTACCAACCGTCAAATTTAAATATTATATATATTGTGGTGGTATTTTGACCATTAGAGGGTGTGTAAGCAAGCAAATAAAGGGAGTGATTCAATTTTATTTAATTTTTAAGTCAATAATCAGTTAATTTGGCTGATATAAAAACTTTTGCATCAAATTAATAACAAACAACCACATGTAACAATTTACACATAAAACAATACAAATTTGAAGTGAATTATGTAACACAAATATTTTGCAACATCCTGTGTATGATTTTTAATTTTTAAAACAACCGCAGTTTTCTGTAAAAGTGTAAAATGAAAATAAAAAATTAGTGCGCACACGATTAACAGCTTTATGGTACCTGGAAATAAGTGCGATTTTGGTAAACAGAAATATCGATTCCCACCATAAAAATCAAAATTTCGAACTTTGAACACACAAAAGGCGAGCGAGCCAGAATGAAGCCAGTCTCTTGGTGAAACTCAAAGAGGGAACACGCGAGTTCCTAAGTGACCTCCAAGCGGAGAGGAGTTCTTTCGTGATCCTGAAAGAAGGAAGAACTCGCGAGACTTCTTGTTGATCTAAAGATCAGGGAAGTGCAATTTTGTGAATTCACTAAAAAGGTGAATAATTAGCGGAAGTCGAGTCTTCGCGTAATTTCTAATTACGATTTATAATTAGTGTGCGGTTGTGTATTTCTGACGAATTAAGTTGTTGGAGATTGACTTCAAAGTTGGAACATTGGATGAAGTTTGGGACATCTGGCGTTCTCAAGGCAAAAGAACAGCTGATGATTGGTGTTGACTCAACTTACAGTGGCACAAGTGAAATCTACAAAGTTTACCATTTGTAAGGTAGAAAATTATTATTTAAATTTTAGTAAATTCAAATTGGAACGGCGATTTGTGTCGTTGATGAATTTCCTAAAAAAACTTTGTTTTATTGATAGTTATTTCCACACGATACATGAATAACCAGACATCCAAGTTTAGCTTCTGAATTTGACAAATTAAATGTCGCTTGGATCTCTGAATTATTGCACCATACACATTTGGTTAAGACAAGTTTATTGTCCATTGAAATTTGATGCAAATTTGTTTATGATTAATTTTACTTTCAATTAATAAATTATGCTTGTTACGAATTTACACCCTTTTATTTCGTTCGTCGAACCTATCAGCCCTAAGGAAGAGAAAAACCCATCTCCGGCGTAACGTTAGTTTTTGGGGCTTTTGTGGGGTGATCATTCATTTAAGGGTGAATATCATTGCAATATTTTCATAAAGTATATAAAATTATATATTAAAATTATTAGGTATAAAAAGTATGTTGTTGGTTCTTTTTCAAAAACTATTAGAAAAAATATTGTTCGATACGCGTGGAAAAGTATCGAAAATATCTATTGAAATTGGTCAAATGTCAGTCGTTCGATCATGAGTCAGGAGGGGGGGATTGCATCCATTGCCCCCCCCCTGTATATCGTATCATTTAACATTTAAAAAATTAACCAATAGAAATGTATAACCATTTATTTTAACCGTTCAATCTAATCATTGGTTAATCCTCTTAAATGTTAAATGATAAATATATTAAGGGTCCTGTTCATAATGTGACTAAATATTGGTGTAAAACGTTCTTTAAAAAGATTCCTTAAACGTGTTTTTGAAGAAATGTTTAAATATTTTTGGAATTTTAAAAATTCAGCTCTTTAGCGCAATAGAATGATCGTTTCTGGAAACTATAAAGTATTTCAAAAATTGTTTTTATTACTACATTTGAAAAGAAATTTGACATTCCTTTTTTTGAAAATTTGAATATTGGAATTAAAGATTTCTTTAATATACCTATTACTAAATAAAATTACCAAGAGTTGACAGTATCAAGAAAAAATTATTCTATTCCGCTATAGAGCTGCTTTTTAAAACCCACCAAGATATTTCAACTTTTATTGGAAAATATGCTTCACAAAGCATTTTAAAGGCCATTTTACATGGGCATTGCGAACAGGACCCTTAAAATGTTGAGTATAAATTAACCATAACACTTTGGTACCACTGTCAGTGAATTATTGTTCAAACTTCAAATGTCCCACAGCGTACAACATAACCTAAAAATAATTTTTTAAAAAACACGAGCATATTCTTTAATAAAAAGAATGGATAGCTCCACTTCTTCGGATGACGAAGATACTCATCCCACCGAAACACAAAATAATGCAAACGTAACATCAGAAAATGAAGACGAAACACAAAATGAACTGTCAGAAAGGGTAAGTAAAATTCCTCCATAGGTTCTTCCATCATGACATCATAATATTTGTAGGAAACTTTCCGCAAGAAAATTTCAACGATGAGTTTTGAAGCTTTGCAAAAATTAAAGTCAAAAATTGGCTTGAAAGTTTATGACGAAGTGGTATACGGTACATCTCGCAGAAAAGCATCTCAAGCAGATTTCAAACGTGCGAACAAGAACAGGCCCCGCGAGATGAGTTCAAAGGCGTGGGTTTCTTCTCGTCCATCGAAATCTAAGGATAATATCAAGAGCCGTGATCCCAGGTTTGATTCCCTCTGTGGAGAATTCGACAAAAAAGTTTTCAGGACTAACTACAAATTCTTAAAAGAAGTTAAAAGCACAGAAAGGGAAGCACTGGCAAAATCTCATAAGCGGGAAAATGATCCCATTAAAAAGCAGAAAATGCAGTTATTGATGCAAAAAATTGTAAGTTTCAATTTTGTTGAAACGTTTCAAGTCACCCCATAACTTTTTCTTTTGTTAGGATAACCAAACCCTGGAGGAAGAAAAATTGAACAAGGTTACCACGGAAAAGGTTGATCAAATGAAGGAAATTAAGAATACTTTACGGAAAGGAAAGAATCCAGTTTTCAAGAAAAAATGTAAGTTATAAATTTTTACCAAGCAAAGCATTAAATTTAATGTTATTTTTGTTTCAGCTGAGAAACGGATGGAAGATTTAGTCAACAAATATGACGAACTGAAGAAAAACAACAGATTACAAAAACATTTCAAACGACAGAATCAAAAGTTGATGAAAAAAGAGAGAAAGCTTAATAGTTTTCTGGAATAATATTAAATTTATTTAAACTAATAAAATTTTATTTATGTGTATTATTAACTCGTAAGAATATTTAATTATAGTTACTAAATTGTAACTTGTATTATTTTATATTCAAGTTAAGGATAAATAAAAATTAAAATTGAATGTATATATACCATGACAGCTGTTTCGTCCTTTTTTGGACTTATCAAATGATAATAATATAAAATCAAAGATAAATTTATTGTAAAGTGATGTAAAACAAAATTTTTAAAAAACTAAATGTTAAAAAAAAAAAAAACCAAATACTTACAAATGAATTGAGATATTTATCCTTAACTTGAATATAAAATAATACAAGTTACAATTTAGTAACTATAATTTAATAAAATTTTACATTAAAATTAACCTGTACGTAATAACTTGGCTTCCCTTTTCTCTTGCAGTTCTTTCTTTTGTTCTTCGACTACTAATTTCTTCTCTTCCAAAAATTCACCGTATTCTTTGGCATCTAAATTATCATGGACTACTTCCAAGCCCAACGACTTGGCTATACCGACCATCATAAAGCACACCTTTTCCAAGGAATGCACTTGTAAGGGAGGATCTTCGATCTTAATTTTTGCGATTTCGTAGATGTGTTTCATGGTTATTTTTCCTACCGTCTCGTGACCGACACGCATTGCACCTCTTTGAATGCCGGCAGCTTGTTTTAGGAAGTAAGTTGCCGGTGGTTTATGTATAACTAATTCGTAACTTCGATCAGGATTGACAATCATTCGGATGGGTAATGGAATACCTTCCTTCATGTCTTTGGTGCGTTCGTTAAAATCTTTACAGAAAGCCCCAATGTTTATGCCTCTCTAGAAGTTGTAAATTAAAAATACAAGTGAATTTGTTACCGTTGCTTACTTACCTGTCCTAGAAGGGGTCCCAATGGGGGACTGGCAGAAGCCAATCCTGCGGGTATGTAGGCGCGCAATTTTCCATGTACGACTTTGTCTACTAACTTCTTCAACGTTTTTCCTCCGCCTTTTGACATGTTTGATGATACAATGCAGAAAAACTAACCTAAAACTTTAAAAATAATTAATGTCGGTAAAACAGAATTCTGTTAACTGACATAAATTGAAGTCAGGGTCGAACTGAGCCTCATATCTGGTCAATAATTGGGGGGGGGGCTAAGTTTGAATGAAAAGCGACGCGAAATGGTACCATGCGGGGAAATGGACCCCATGGATACCCCAGCTCTAAGTAAGTAGCCAGACGACTTGCGCAACGAATAAAACTTTTCTGTAGCTAATATAAAATTGTTAAATAGAAATTGAAGTTGTAGAGCATAGAACCTCTTACAGTAGGATCATAATGTCTAAAGTGTGAAGAAATGGATGAGAAACCTGCGGGTATGGAATACCCCCCCAGCTATAAGTAAGTAACCAGACAACTTTTCAAGAATCAAATGCGTGGTATCAATTTTGAAAAGTCGTCTTGTTACTTATTACAACTGGGGGGGGGGGGTGACCCAGGTATTGAATACCCCCCATTTAGAAGTAATAAGACGACTTCTCAAATTTGATTCTTGTCTGGTTACTTACTTACCGCTGGAGGGTATTCCATAACCCCCAGACCCCCCGGTTTCTCATACATTTCTTCACATTTTATGTATGTCGACCTACAGTTTAAGCAAGGCACGAATACTCCCAGTTCTACATAACAATTTGATAGGAGCTGCAACTTTTTTTTGGTTCGTTCTTTTGTTCTTTTAGCGAAAACAAGGGATGCAGTTTAAGGTTTTTCCCAGGACCGATATTTGTGATTTTTTTTCACCTATTAGTTGCACCTGGCTCTGTAGCCATGGCCCTGTAGGATTGTAGGGTCTTTAATCTATAGGGAGGGCGCGGCTGTCTCGGAAAGAAGGAATAAGTTTATTCATTAAATTATCAAAAAATGGCAAAATAAGGTGGGAGGAGGGGTTGATGTGCTTTAGAAATTCAAAATCATGTAGACAACACAAAACAGATTTAAAAAAATTAACAATCAGGCCATCCTAATTGGATGAACCCAACAAAATCAGTTTTCATATTTCAAAATATTCCCGTTGTTCAAGAATGCAATCAAAATTTATTTGCAAAATCGCCGAAATGATGGACGCATCCATCATCCATGTTTGATGTTTCACTACATTCGAAATGCTGGCATTGTTTATGCATCGTCATCACGGTCGTTATCGCTAAATCAATCTAATCCCGTATTAGTCCTATCAAATACGTGCCTAAGGGGGAGCCCCCCCCCCAATAATTTAAGAAGTTGGAAAAATGTTGGCAAAAGCCGCTAAACCGGCAATAGGAAAAATAGAGAGTAATTACAAAAAGTTGGCGATTTTGAATTAATTAAGTTGGCAAATTCCCCCCTCAATGAAGATGGCTGGGCACGTCCCTGCGTGACTAACATAAATTTTTTTAAATAATTTACAAATATCTTGAAAATAATAACCATATAGAAGATCTTAATTTATTCAATGTCGTAGTTACCGGGGGGGGCGGTGTGAGGTAAATGACGCTTACCTTCAAGGACTTGGGAACGTTTGCGCCAGTCCCAGCCAAGTAACCCAAAAATAAAAATAGATAATTTTTATAATCTCCCCTTTTATACTCCCATGGGATTTTGAGAAAAAAGTTATTTAAATCTTCTTCGCCCCATGGATTAGCCTATGTTGCCTGTTCCGGCAGCCATCTTTTCCTCGGTCAGCCTATGCTTCTTCTTCCAAGTGGTTTGTATTTTTGGGCTGTTAATGGCAGTCTTTCTTTTGTCATTCTATCCAGGTTCTTAATTTGATCTTGAATCCTATGTACATTTATGTATATTTAAATAAAAATTATTTAAATTTTTCTATCCCCAAAATTTCGAATGCAATTTTTGGGAGCTTAGAGGGCCAGAACCCTAAGTCAGTCAAATGGTGTCAAAATTATCTAAAATAAGAATAGAAAATTTTGAAAAATTAAGGTCCCTTTTTTATGATTATAATTGAATTATCGGGGGCCTTGAATGCCAAAATTGCAGCTGGGACTAACGCAAACTTTTAAAAATGATTTATTAATAAATAAAATAAATAAAAAAATGAAACAGAAAATTTAAAATTACCGAGGCCTTTTTATGGATCCCAATGACATTTTTGGGAACTGATAGTATCAGAATTGTAACTTGGACCAGCGCAAATGTCCCAAAGTCAGCAAAACTTTGTCAAAACTGCCCAAAAGTAACAATGAAAAATATTGAAAAGTTTCCATCCCCTTTTTTGGGGGCTTAGAGTTCCACGATTGCAGCTGGGACTGGTGCAAATGTCGCCAAGTCTTAATCTAAATTTATAGACCAGGAGATACTAACACAAAATTCCAAGTCATTTGTTACACAAAAATTTTTGCATTTTCCGGTTGTCGACATCGCTAGCCCTAGCGCAGGCTAAATGCCATACTTTCATGGCGGGTCATAAGCCCCCCATACCCATTTGAAGATGTGAATTTTTAAATATTTTTTACAAATCAAGGACGATTTGTTACATAAAAATTTTTGCATTTTCCGGTTGTCCCCCCATAATCCCCCCATACCAATTAGAAGATGTGAATTTTTAAATATTTTTTACAAATCAAGGATGATTTGTTACACAAAAATTTTTGCATTTTCCGGTTGTCGACACCGATAGCACTAGCGCAGGCTAAATGCCATACTTTTAGGACGGGTCATAAGCCCCCCATACCAATTAGAATACCAATACAAAACAAACCTTGATTTGTAAAAAATATTTAAAAACAATTTAAAAATTCACATGTTCTAATTGGTATGGGGGACTTATGACCCGCCCTAAAAGTATGGCATTTAGCTTCCGCTAGTGTTAGCGGTGTTGACAACCGGAAAATGCAAAAATTTTTATGTAACAAATCGTCCTTGATTAGTAAAAAATATTAAAAAACTATTTAAAAATTCACATGTTCTAAATTGGTATGGGGGGCTTATGACCCGTCCTAAAAGTATGGCATTTAGCTTCCGCTAGTGCTAGCGGTGTCGACAACCGGAAAATGCAAAAAATTTTGTGTAACAAATGACTTGGAATTTTGTGTTAGTATCTCCTGGTCAAATATTATTAAAATTTTTCCATCCCCAAAATTATCCCATGGTGAAGAAAGAAAGAAATTATTTAGAAGTCCCGGGCCGTGTTCCACCACTAATATGGAACACCGCTAGTTTTGCCATTGATAATGATGTGTTGATTAATTGAACACGCTTTAATGAACGCAACCATAATTACCAGCGTGCATACTCCGAATATAGCGGGAAACATACATTATCAAACTGCAATCTGATTAACCTGATTAGTCATTCAGTCACATTATTGCATCATTCGGGTGTGCATTTTAATTATTATTGTAATCCTGTGTGTTTATTAAATTTATAAATACGATACGTAAGTGAATTTTATTTTATTTGCAATCCGCATATAAAGAGGTGAATTTCTTTTTCAAAAAAATTGATTTCATTTTATTATTAGATACTAAAAATATTGTACAATTTACTTTGTGCCCATAACCTCTCTGGCGTGAGGGTTCAGGTTAATGATATATTCTTTTCATCTTCATTCTCCAAAGATCCAATATAAAATTTGGAACGCGTAAAATTTTCTCACCCCGGCCCTTTTACCCCGCCCTACCCTACGCTCTAATTTTCTAAAATGTCAAGATGACTTTGCAAAGTAAGCACGAAGAACAGGAATCAGATTCCTATCAAGAAAAGAACTGATCAGATTGTCCTGGACTTGAAACAGAAGCTTTATCGAACATGAACGAATTGCACGCTGAAGATGATGCCCAAAACGCAACCGAAGAGGTTCCAACGTGCAGTGTTTGCTACGAACCGCTCAAAGATAAAATAACTTCTCCCGAATGTTGCGAACACTTATTTTGTTTTGGGTGTCTTACGGATTGGGCAAGACAAAATCCGACTTGTCCGTTAGACCGGAAACCTTTCGTAAAAATTATTACTCGGAACCAACTTTGCGATCAGGAGTCTGGTGTTATTTTGATAGAATGGATCAATTATCCAGAATATTTTAATTATTTTTTGTATGACAGTGTTAATGATATCGAAGATCGTAGTTCGATTAATTACCTTGTAGCACTTTTGAATGCTGTAGATGGTTTTAGAAAGGAAATCGTGAAACTTTTACAACACGAGGGTTTTATTTATATTTTTGTGGATGAGGAGAATTGCATCATGGAATTCGACAAAATTGCTGGTAACTTACTTAAGTTTGAAGACACCGCCATCGATTCTTTTATGGAACGATTAAGCGAGATGGCTTTGTAGTGGTTAATCTGAAATCGGTCACCCATTCAATTACGAGTTTGATTGTTGTGATCTGACAAGATCAACTTTTAATGAGGTGAAAAATGCTACAAAATTATTCTTATTTATAATGCAAAAAAATGAACAACTAATTTGCGTTTTTAAAATGCACTATGGTGAGATCCTACTAAAAATAATTTAGTCTTAAATTATAAAAACAAACTAAAAGTGTATAAAGACCCAGGATGGAATTGGATACAAAAATTTTTTCACAATGGTTACACCTATTTCCTTCACAAATACAAATTGTTTTGTCGACGAATATCCTTCTTACTTTTACACAACCAACTCTTAATTCATGCCCAGCCACGTCGTGCAAATCGCTACATCCTCGAATAGTTTTCACAGTATTTATTTCGAGAGAAACAATTTTAACACAAAAATGTTTACGATTGTGCGGACATTGTGACAGCAACATAAAATTTTTGTCAAAATACTTATTCAGTTTAAAATAATCTGTATCGCATTTTGGATTAACATCTCGACGATCTGAACTGCATTGATAACACACCAACTCATTTGTCAGATTATCATGAAATGGTCCCACTCTTGGATAAATTCGATATGGCGGAGGCACTACTTGAACCATAGGTAACCAGATGAATATCACAACACATGTTAAAAGAAAAAATGGGATCATCACGCTTCATAATTATTTTTGCAACACTTTTGACGCAATCACATTGTGAAAGACTTCAAATGACGTTTATTGCTTTTTTGCATTTGTTTTTAGACAAGTTACAGACAAGTGGTAAAATGATGAGATAGTTCCCAGATTCCCAGAAACGAGGGCTGTCGTTCGGTGGTAAATGGAAATCTATGGAAAGCAATATTGGCAGGTATGTCGTTTACTTGTATCATTATAAAATTTTACCAAAAGTATTTTTCAGTTTAAGTTTGAATTGTTTAACCCGAGTTTTCCACCAACTGGTTTTTCTTTGATGTGTACCTTGGATTTTGTAGGCGTCGCCGTCGTCGTTCGTCCACCAATTGTGATTACCCCTGTATTGGGAATACAAACTGTATTGTAGCAGGATTTTATTTTTGTAACCGTGTATTTAAATGAATGTAGCTTTCCACACGAATCCACACGATCAAAACGACCCGATTAAATAATTTCTACTATATCTTTGACTTTTGAAATGTTAGTTTTAGGTATTCTTTGTTATTAACTATTGAAAGTTCATTTGTACGTATAGTAAGGTCATTTAGATTCACAATAATTAATTATTAAAAAATAATCTTCTAATGTGATCAACCAATTGCGAGGTATTTTAGTATTAATAAAATATCTTATTTTGCAAGCGTAGCACAAAATAATTATTATTTATCTTTTATTTTATATTAATTTTGTTTGTTACATTATGTTTTATTGTAATTAGTTTCGAATTTTAAACAAATGTCGACCCCCATTTCACCTATTTCTTTATGTGACTAAAATAAAACATATTTTATTCAAAATCTTTTTTTTTGTTTCATTGAATTACCAGAGGCAGCCAGCAACCTTTAGAAGAAAAAATTTTATTTTATACCACTTTTGCTTTAAATGAGTTTTCTATTTTATACGATGGGCTACATCTCTCTATCTTTTCTAGCTACGCTCCCAATCATACAAAGTTATCAAAAATTGTTATTGACCAGACACGAGGGAGAATTAAAAAATTTAAATTTTGAAAATCTTCCTGGTTTTAATCGTTACAAAGCGCTATTTGAAATCGCTTGGCACTACAATTGACAGAATAACAGGATTATCCAATATAATAATTTGCAAGAAAGTTCTTCGTCCTTTGTGCCATTACAGGCGCGTTTCTAAGTGGTTCTTTCATTTTTTGCTAACAAAACGAGTTTATCAACCTAAAAAAAAGTTTATCAGTTACTGATTTGTCACAATTCCCCCAGTAAGGCCGCAGGCTGAACAACTATGGCATGCAGTCCCTTTTAGTGAGTAAAACCGAAAAACGATGTCAATAAGAATATCTGAGAAATTTATTCTGTTGAAATAATTTTTATTATAACTTATAACATTTAACTTTCTTGCACTGGAACCTTCCACCCCCAAACCTCCTGGTCCCAATACCATAACATGTTGTTATCTGTCTGAGACCATGGCGATTTAATAATGACAGAACATACAATGCATGGGGGCTTTATTACCAGAGGGATATGATGAAATCCACCCTTCGTATATGGGTGTGAGTTTGCTAAGCACACATAAAATTTTAATTAGCAACCCCATTCGTGAGGTAGAATTTGTTTCAAAGAGTTAGCACCCCAAAATTTGTGATAATACTGACTAAAAATTTCAAATCCAAAATAATAATTTGCTAGAAAGCCGTACCATTTTTAGGCCACCTCTGAAAGTTAGAGTTTGAAATTATTAATATCAACATGTAGTATTAGAACTGTGGGGATGGAATAACCCCAGGTAGACGTAGTACATTTTGTTAATTACATATTAATAAAAATTATCTAATTATAATAGAATGGGTCAATATTATGCATAGATCGTATTAGTTGTTCGACCTGCAGCCTCACTCGGGGAAACTATAACAAATTACATGTGTGCGCCTATTTCGTAGGTAGTAAACTTGTTTTAGGTTGGTAATAAATGAACTAACAAAGCAGAAACACGTCTAAAAACTGGCACGGAAGCGGAGGAGATTTATAGCAAATTATTAGATTGGATGATAAAAATCCATTGTTCTGTGCTCCAGCTCCGCTCGAATTAATTGCAACCTAGTTCTAAACAAAATCATAACGAACTTTGTTGTTGTAGTTAAGATGACATATTTACAGGTAAGATGACCTACTTTTTGAAGTATGTTAATTAAATACTATTTTTTTTAAGTAAAAATATCAAGAAGATTCATCTTTTTATATCATCATAATTTAGTTTACAATGTTCGCACGAAAATATTGTCACGATTAAATTTATAGTAAAAACATTTATGACCTATTTCACTTATGACAATTGTCAGAAATTTATGGTTTTTTATGAATTTATGACAAATGGTCAGTGACGGATTTCCAAAAATCAAGGGGCCTCAAAATAACGAAAATTTAATTTTTATTAATTAAATTCCTATTGTAATAAATACAGGAAAAATAACGATAAAATTCTAAGCCCTAAGATGCCTTAGATTTGCAGTAATTTTGATTTCAGTGCAATTTTTGATTTAAATTTTTTGATAAAAATTAAATATTATTCAAATATTTTGAAACTTCATGAAAATATTACCTATGTTGTAATAAATATAGGAAAAATAATTAAACAAATTCTAAGGCCTAAGGTGCCTTGGATTTGCAGTTATTTTGATTTCAGTGCAATTTTTGATTTAAATTTTTTGATAAAAATTAAATATTGTTCAAATATTTTGAAACTTTATGAAAATATTACCTTTATGTTGTAATAAACATAGGAAAAATAATTAAAAAAATTCTAAGGCCTAAGATGTCTTGGATTTGCAGTTATTTTGATTTCAGTGCAATTTTTGATTTAAATTTTTTGATAAAAATTAAATATTGTTTAAATATTGTTCAAATATTTTGAAACTTCATGAAAATATTACCTATGTTGTAATAAACATAGGAAAAATAATTAAAAAATTTCTAAGGCCTAAGATGTCTTGGATTTGCAGTTATTTTGATTTCAGTGTAATTTTTGATTTAAATTTTTTGATAAAAATTAAATATTGTTTAAATATTGTTCAAATATTTTGAAACTTCATGAAAATATTACCTATGTTGTAATAAACATAGGAAAAATAATTAAAAAAATTCTAAGGCCTAAGATGCCTTGGATTTGCAGTTATTTTGATTTCAGTGCAAGTTTTGATTTAAATTTTTTGATAAAAATTAAATATTGTTCAAATATTTTGAAACTTCATGAAAATATTACCTATGTTGTAATAACCATAGGAAAAATAATTAAAAAAATTCTAAGGCCTAAGATGCCTTGGATTTGCAGTTATTTTGATTTCAGTGCAATATTTTTGATTTAAATTTTTTGATAAAAATTAAATATTGTTCAAATATTTTGAAACTTCATGAAAATATTACCTATGTTGTAATAACCATAGGAAAAATAATTAAAAAAATTCTAAGGCCTAAGATGCCTTGGATTTGCAGTTATTTTGATTTCAGTGCAATATTTTTGATTTAAATTTTTTGATAAAAATTAAATGTTGTTCAAATATTTTGAAACTTCATGAAAATATTACCTATGCTGTAATAAACATAGGAAAAATAATTAAAAAAATTCTAAGGCCTATGATGCCTTGGATTAGCAGTTATTTTGATTTCACTGCAATTTTTTATTTAAATTTTTTGACAAAAATTTAATTTTGGTCAAATATTCTGAAACTTTAATGAAAATATTAACTCTGTTGTAAAAAACACAGGAAAAATAACGAAAAAATTCTGCCTTAGATTTGCAGTTATTTTGCCCAATTTCAGTGCAATTCTTGATTTAAATTTTTTGATAAAAATTTAATTTTGTTCAAATATTCTAAAATTTTATGAAAATGTTAATTCTGTAGTAATAAACACAGGAAAAATAACGAAAAAATTCTAAGCCCTAAGAAACCAATTTAGTTTCTGACCAACAGTCGCGTTGGTCTGCAATTGTCGTGTTTCGACTGTCTCAACATGCAATGAAACTCGCAGTTTCATGACAGGTAATATGAAAAATAGATTTCGTCAATATGAATTATTTCTTCTTCTTTAACTTCTTTGAGATCACTTTTGATCTGTTCTACCAGCAACTGTGTCAAGTTTCTTTTTCATCTGGTAGGTAGCTTGTTGGGCGGGCCTTCAGATGTGCCTGTACCCTGTTTTTTAAGTTAATGGTGGCAATTCATTAACCCAGGAGGACCACCGGCTTAACGTGCCTTCCGAAGCACGGATACTAGTGGTAAGAAAGTTTGGCCCTTCTACGGATTTGAACCCGGTACCTCGCATTCGCAACAGATCGCGTTATCTGCAAGGCAATGATGACCGTCTCATGAATTATTTTCCAAATAATATCTGAAGTTTTCGCGTGTATTTGCTGCTTCGCAAACTGGAAATATAATGGTGAGGTGAATTCAAACACAAAGGGGTGATATAAGGAATACTTCGATGTCGAAGATCAAAAGGTTCGAGTTTCAGTAGGACGGTGACGTGGAAGGGGGTCCAAAGAAATCGTTTGGAATCAAGCCATTCCAAAGCTACGGAAGTGACCGATGAGGAAACTGTTGCCTCGAATTAAATCCTCGAGTATCGAACTAATTAATAGTGCACCGCAGCGGTTGCCAAAATGTGACGTAGGAATGTCACAGATAACTTAACTCACGTGCAAAACATCCACAAAAACCAATTTGAAAGGAATAATTTAATTCACAAAAATACACTTCGATCCAACCGACACTTCTTCTTCTTCCTTTTCTTGAAGCAATTCTCTAAAAAATTCTCTTCTAGTTTAGGCCTTAAGGCCTATTATTTCATAAGTTCTGCGTCATTTCCGTCGTAGTGTTAGTACTCCTCCTCAGTCCATAACCCTTCTGCAGGGTGTGGTGAGCCTTTTAACAAAGGCTTTTCATGGCAGATTACACCCCGGTGGTTTTCCATTGCCTGCCGAGGGGAGACGGCCACAATATGATTCTTACTTAGCCCGGAGTCGAACCGGGTTCTCTGTGTTAGCAGTCTATGAGCATATAAATATTTTACATCTATTTTAGGTAGCTTGCTAGACTGGCCTTCAGATGTGCCTGTATCATGGTTTTTTATGTTAATGATGGCAATTCACTAACCCAGGAGGACCACCGGCTTAACGTGCCTTCCGAAGCACGGAGACTAATCATAAGAAAGTTTGACTCTCTCCAGGTTTGAACCCAGTACCACGTATTTGCATCCAACTACGTTAGCTGCTCCGAATCCGATCCAACCAACACAAAATTTTAAATCCGACTCGAATAACACAAAGGAGATTTAAAAACAAATAATTATATACTATATTACATATTCTAATTTTTGCACAAAATACCCGCATCAAAGGTAAACTACATTTTAAAATACAAAATATCGATTAAGTCTTACATAAAATGGCGTAATAAAAAAATATTTATTTTTTCAAGAAATACCGTCCACGCTGAGATTCGAATCGTCAAGGTATTTCGGCATATTCATGAACTTCGTGATAAAATAATCTCTCACTCCAACAGGACCATATTTAAAGATAAAGTGATACAATTTGTACCTTAAAGGTTCATTTTTATAAACAGCTTTAGGATAAACATCCAGGAGTACATTCTCAAACACCAGATACATATTTGGATCCACAATTTTTTTTACCACCTTAGAACCAGACAATATACACAAGTACGAATTGTAACGTTTAAAGTAATCTCCATAAAATTGCTTTTGTTCCACCGTGAAATCCGAATGCATTTCGTAACAATTTTCCACTTGCCTAGCCATTATGTTGCTTTGTTGTGAAAAAGAACCTGGAATGAAGGAAACAACTTTCACCCCATACTTTCCAAGTTCAACCCTCAAACCGTCGCACCAACCCAACAACCCCGATTTTGTAGCACCATAAACTGCTAAACCTGGAAGAGTCGCTTGGCCACAATGACTAGAAACAACTACAAGTCTTCCTAAAACAGAAATATGATAAAATATTATTTTGCTTGTTTGTTGTTTTACCCTTTTGCTGCCTCAGAAGCGGCAGAAACGCTTTCGTCACTTTAAATGTCCCGAGAAGATTTACTTCGATTTGATTTTGGATTAACTTTTCAGTTAGCCACTCAAATTCTCCAAACACCATTACACCTGCGTTGTTGATCACCGCCCATAACTCTAAAGAAGTTTCACAAATTAGAAAAAGATCCCTTTTTGGGGTGAGCGGGTAGAGGTGGGTTTTAAAATTGTACCTACGAATTTTTTTTAAACTCAAATTTTTAGTATCAAATAGATACAATACTCTTCTATATTGTGCTAAAATTTGGCAAGCCTCCGATTTCAAAATTTTTGGTGAAGCCTAAAAGAGGCACTTACAACTTTTATTACAAAAAAAGGTTTAAATTATTTTACATCTTAATATTTGTTTGGAAGATGCGTAGTCTTCTTACGAAGTAATCAACTTCAATTGTTTAATTTAACTTAATAAATAATAAGGAACCTACTGTAAGCTGGATCGCTTTTCAAAAAACGATTAACAACTTCGAGAGCAACTTGGACACTTGTTGATCTTGTGATGTCAATTTCAACCCTGTGTATTTTTGTACCAAAAAGCTTCCTGAGTTCGACCGCACCTCTGGAATCCAATTTTAAACATCCCGCTAAAACAGTGAATCCCATTTCGCATGCATGCTGCGCCAGCGAAAATCCCAAACCGGAATCACAACCGGTAATAAAAATCACCATATCCGCGGAGGGTTTCACACCTTCCGAATGTCTAATTGCGTACACTAAACTCGAAATCGTTATTCCTGAGAGAAGCAATGTTTGGAAAATATTACCACCCGTAATACAATTTTCAAATAAAACTCCGAGCCCTAAAACGCCAGCACCTATCGAAATAAATATTTCGTTTGCTATTTCAAACGTCGTTAATGCAAATGAACTCAGCGCATCCATTTTCACTTCTTTTATAATTTTTTATATGAACGTTTAGAATTTTATATTATGGGATTACAAGAACCTGTTTCGAAACTCAGCGACTTAAGTGCTTCCGAAGCTTCTTTAATTTGTGCGCAAACAACATCAGAGATTGTTTTACAAAATGGCGCCATGTTCAAAAAGGAATTTCAAAATTTTTACATATTCTGACATTGATTTTGACATTTAAATTAATTGAAGTTTTACGTAATTTGACACTTGATGAATGTTCACAATTTTCTTGTTATTCGACAACAAAAATTTAAATATTTATGAATAAAGTTTCAGCTCATAAAATTTTTTATTTCGTAGAATGCATTATTTTTTGGTAAAACGTTTCGTTTAAAAAAAACAAGGTTTTCAAAAAACAAAGAAAGTTTTAATTTTTTTCCACATTTTTTTTACTTAACTTGTAATCTATAACTCAAAAGTATTTGATTTTACACATAAATAGTAAAATTCTACTTTGTAGATAAATTCACTGTCTTTAAAAAAGTACTTTATCGTTTACCTTAGACAAAAATCAATCGTTTTGGTGTTCTAACCATTTAAAAGTTAAAAAAAAAATCAAAATAGCCCCAAATCTAACATAATTTAGGACTTAGAATTTTTTCATTATTTTTCCTGTATTCATTGTAATGGTAGATAGTATTTTCATGAAGTTCCAGAATATTTGAACAATATTTAATTTTTATCAAAAATTTAATTCAAAAAATCGTACTACAATCAAAATAACCCCAAATCTAAGACAATTTAAGGTTTAGCATTTTTTCATTATTTTTCCTGTGTTCATTATAATGGTATTAGTATTTTCATGAAGTTCCAGAACATTTGAATAATATTTTATTTTTATCAAAAATTTAATTGAAAAAAATCGTATTGTAATCAAAATAGCCCCAAATCCAAGAGAATTTAGGGTTTAGAATTTTTTCATTATTTTTCCTGTATTCATTGTAATGGTAGATAGTATTTTCATGAAGTTCCAGAATATTTGAACAATATTTAATTTTTATCAAAAATTTAATTCAAAAAAATCACACTGAAATCAAAATAGCCCCATATCTAAGACAATTTAGGGTTTAGAATTTTTTCATTATTTTTCCTGTGTTCATTATTATGGTATTAGTATTTTCATGAAGTTCCAGAATATTAGAACAAGATTTAATTTTTATCAAAAATTTAATCCAAAAAATCTCACCAAAATCAAAATAGCCCCATATCTAAGACAATTTAGGGTTTTGAATTTTTTCATTATTTTTCCTGTGTTTATTATAATGTTATTAGTAATTTCATGAAGTTCCAGAATATTTGAACAATATTTAATTTTTATCAAAAATTCAATTCAAAAAAATCGCACTGAAATCAAAATAGCCCCAAATCTAAGACAATTTAGGGTTTAGAATTTTTTCATTATTTTTCCTGTATTCATTGTAATGGTAGATAGTATTTTCATGAAGTTCCAGAATATTTGAACAATATTTAATTTTTATCAAAAATTTAATTCAAAAAAATCGCACTGAAATTAAAATAGCTCCAAATCTAAGACAATTTAGTGTTTCGAATTTTTTCATTATTTTTCCTGTGTTCATTATTATGGTATTAGTATTTTCATGAAGTTCTAGAATATTAGAACAAGATTTAATTTTTATCAAAAATTTAATCCAAAAAATCGCACTGAAAACAAAATAGCCCCAAAACTAAGACAATTTAGGGTTTAGAATTTTTTCATTATTTTTCCTGCGTTTATTATAATGGTATTAGTAATTTCATGAAGTTCCAGAATATTTCAATAATATTTAATTTTTATCAAAAATTCAATTTAAAAAAATCGCACTGAAATCAAAATAGCCCCAAATCTAAGAAAATTTAGGGTTTAGAATTTTTTCATTATTTTTACAGTGTTCATTATAATGCTATTGGTATTTTCATGAAGTACCAGAATATTTGAACAATATTTAATTTTTATCAAAAATTTAATTCAAAAAATCGTACTACAATCAAAATAACCCCAAATCTAAGACAATTTAAGGTTTAGCATTTTTTCATTATTTTTCCTGTGTTCATTATAATGGTATTAGTATTTTCATGAAGTTCCAGAACATTTGAATAATATTTTATTTTTATCAAAAATTTAATTCAATATAAATAGCACTGAAATCAAAATAGCCCCAAATCTAAGACAATTTAGGGTTTAGAATTTTTTCATTATTTTTCCTGTGTTCATTATAATAGTATTAGTACTTTCATGAAGTACCAGAATATTTGAACAATATTTAATTTTTATCAAAAATTCAATTCAAAAAAATCGCACTGAAATCAAAATAGCCCCAAATCTAAGACAATTTAGGGTTTAGAATTTTTTCATTATTTTTCCTGTATTCATTGTAATGGTAGATAGTATTTTCATGAAGTTCCAGAATATTTGAACAATATTTAATTTTTATCAAAAATTTAATTCAAAAAAATCGCACTGAAATTAAAATAGCTCCAAATCTACGACAATTTAGTGTTTCGAATTTTTCCATTATTTTTCCTGTGTTCATTATTATGGTATTAGTATTTTCATGAAGTTCTAGAATATTAGAACAAGATTTAATTTTTATCAAAAATTTAATCCAAAAAATCGCACTGAAATCAAAATAGCCCCATATCTAAGACAATTTAGGGTTTAGAATTTTTTCATTATTTTTCCTGTATTTATTATAATGTTATTAGTAATTTCATGAAGTTCCAGAATATTTGAACAATATTTAATTTTTATCAAAATTTTAATTGAAAAAAATCGTATTGTAATCAAAATAGCCCCAAATCCAAGACAATTTAGGGTTTAGAATTTTTTCATTATTTTTCCTGTATTCATTATAATGGCATTAGTAGTTGCATGAAGTTCCAGAATATTTGAACAGTATTTTATTTTTATCAAAAATTTAATTGAAAATAATCGTATTGTAATCAAAATAGCCCCAAATCCAAGACAATTTAGGGTTTAGAATTTTTTCATTATTTTTCCCGTATTCATTCTAATGGTATTAGTATTTGCATGAAGTTCCAGAATATTTGAACAATGTTTAAGTTCTATCAAAAATTTAATTGAAAAAAATCGCATTGAAATCAAAATAGCCCCAAATCCAAGATAATTTAGGGTTTAGAATTTTTTCATTATTTTTCCTGTGTTCCTTATTATGGTATTAGTATTTTCATGTAGTTTCAGAATATTAGAACAAGATTTAATTTTTATCAAAAATTTAATCCAAAAAATCGCACTGAAATCAAAATAGCCCCATATCTAAGACAATTTAGGGTTTAGAATTTTTTCATTATTTTTCCTGTATTTATTATAATGTTATTAGTAATTTCATGAAGTTTCAGAATATTTGAACAATATTTAATTTTTATCAAAAATTTAATTCAAAAAAATCGCACTGAAATCAAAATAGCCCCAAATCTAAGACAATTTAGGGTTTAGAATTTTTTCATTATTTTTACAGTGTTCATTATAATGCTATTGGTATTTTCATGAAGTTCCATAATATTTGAACAATATTTAATTTTTATCAAAAATTCAAAAAATCAAAAAATGAAGTACCAGAATATTTGAACAATATTTTATTTTTATCAAAAATTTAATTGAAAAAAATCGTATTGTAATCAAAATAGCCCCAAATCCAAGACAATTTAGGGTTTAGAATTTTTTCATTATTTTTCCCGTATTCATTCTAATGGTATTAGTATTTGCATGAAGTTCCAGAATATTTTAACAATGTTTAAGTTTTATCAATTTAATTGAAAAAAATCGCATTGAAATCAAAATAGCCCCAAATCCAACATAATTTAGGGTTTAGAATTTTTTCATTATTTTTCCTGTATTCATTATAATGGCATTAGTAGTTCCAGAATATTTTAACAATGTTTAAGTTTCATCAAAAATACTTTGTAAAAAATTCCCACCATCAAATTCAAAAAAGGCATTTTTAACATGCTTAACCGGTCAGACCCTTTGATTGAAAAAAATCGCATTGAAATCAAAATAGCAACAAATCCAAGAAAATTTCTGGTTTAGAATGTTTTCATTATTTTTCCTATATTCATTATAATGGCATTAGTAGTTCCAGGAAGTTCCAGAATATTTGAACAATGTTTAAGTTTTATCAAAAATTTAATTTAAAAAAATCGCACTGAAATCAAAATGGCCCCAAATCGAAGAATATTTAGGACTTAGAATTTTTTCATTATTTTTCCCGTGTTCATTATAATGGTATTAGTATTTTCATGAAGTTCCAGAATATTTGAACAAGATTTAATTTTTATCAATTTAATTCAAAAAAATCGCACTGAAATCAAAATAACCCTCAAATCGAAGATAATTTAGGGTTTAGAATTTTTTCATTGTTTTTCCTGTGTTCATTATAATGGTAATAGTACTTTCATGAAGTACCAGAATATTTGAACAATACTTAATTTTTATCAAAAATTTAATTCATAAAAATCGCACTGAAATCAAAATAACCCCCAAATCGAAGACAATTTAGGGTATAGAATTTTTTCATTGTTTTTCCTGTGTTCATTATAATGGTAATAGTACTTTCATGAAGTACCAGAATATTTGAAAAAGACTTAATTTTTATCAAAAATTTAATTCAAAAAAATCGCACTGAAATCAAAATAGCCCCAAATCTAAGACAATTTAGAGTTTAGAATTTTTTTCATTATTTTTCCTGTGTTCATTATAATGGTATTAGTATTTTCATAAAGTTCCAGAATATTTGAACAAGATTTAATTTTTATAAAAAATTTAATTCAAAAAAATATCGCACTGAAATCAAAATAGCTCCAAATCTAAGATAATTTAGGGTATAGAATTTTTTCATTATTTATCCTGTGTTCATTATAATGATTTTAGTACTTTCATTAAGTACCAGAATATTTGAGCAATATTTAATTTTTATCAAAAATTTAATTCAAAAATATCGCACCGAAATCAAAATAGCCTCAATTCTAAGACAATTTTGGGCTTAAAATTTTTTCATTAATTTTCCTATATTCATTATAATGGTGTTAGTATTTTCAAGAAGTTTCAGAATATTTGATCATTATTTAATTGTTATCAAAAATTTGATTTAAAAAAATCGCACTGATATTAAAATAGCCCCCAAATCTATGTTAATTAAGACTTAGAATTTTTTCATTATTTTTCCTGTATTTATTATAATCGTACTAGTATTTTCATGGAGATTCATCAAATCATGGACTAATATCCATGACCAAAATCTAAGACAATTTATACGACTTAGAATTTTTTCATTATTCAAAGTCCATCTTCAGAATTTGACTAAACAGAACCAGATTTATCAGATAATAGAAAGTTTTTAAAACTTTTTCCATTTATTTTCAATAAGAAACCCTCATATACATGCAATAAACATAATTTTCAAATATATCAATTTTGTAACCTATCAGACCTGTTAATAAAAATGAGCTTTTCCGGACGCGATAATAACGACCGTTTTGTAGACATAGGCAGTAATTTTATAAAACTGGAGGTTTTCACAGGTTTAATAAACATCGAAAATGGTGACTCTCTCTTCATACTTTTTGATGTTACTACATCATCTCCTACCCTAAAATTTACTTTGCTTCTCAAATTTCTATCGTTCATTTGCAACGTAGAAGTTCCAATAGTGTGGCTTGTGGTAGGAATTGGCATAACGTTAGTCCCGAAAATATTTGAAACATAAGCTTGGGAATTTTGATAAAACCCAGAACTATTGGAATCCAAATTCTGTAAACTTTCAAGAACCTCTTTTGAAGATGTATCTGCTATTCCTGACATAATTTTTGAAAAACTCGTTCTGATATCGGTTAAATTTGGTGGGCTAAAAACAGGAACATTTGACTGTACGTTGTTCAGTATCGAAGAGTACTTCTTGTCCAGAAAATCATTCGAAATTTCAGTTTCATCTTCCTC
The DNA here is from genome assembly GCA_958510855.1 of Rhagonycha lutea. Taxonomy (NCBI): domain Eukaryota; kingdom Metazoa; phylum Arthropoda; class Insecta; order Coleoptera; family Cantharidae; genus Rhagonycha; species Rhagonycha lutea. The sequence goes on from OY294036.1 coordinate 5,699,075, forward strand.
CTCCCTAACCACAGCTAAATTAATTTCCGTACTCCTCGGTAAACCTTGACGTGTTTTGGCTTTTTCCCGATTAACCAAAACTGGAATTTTTGATTTTCGTGGTTTAGCTTCATCTGATGATAAATTTAATCGCTTTTCATTTTCTGAGACTAAATTGCTGGTTTGCGAGAATTCATCAACATTTGGGATAGGAATTTCGTGAAGAAGTAATGCGTGTGAATTTGGAGAATATATTTTAGAATGTGTGGGTTCAAAACTTGGCTCGATTGCAGAAAATAAAATATCGTAAATATTATGTTTTTTATTGGGAGAATCTTTACGTGTTTCTGAATCGTTTCTAGGTGGTCGTTTTTCGGGAACACTTGAAAACAAACCGGTTACTGATGCGCTCGGGAGTTTGGGCGCTGTAAGCCACGTTCTTGGCGAATTAAATGGAATCAAAGAACGAGAGAGGGTGGAAGGACCTGGTGCTTCATTGATTTTGAAATTCTTGTTCGACTCTTTAGAAATTTCTTCGGTAGGTTCTTGTGTAGACTTTTCCTCTAATTCACAAGAATTACTCTCACACTGAAGATCGACGCTTTCTTCTTCTGGTAAAGATGTTAAAGGGGTAAATTTTGGAAAGTTTTTCTCCAAGTTGTTAAAATACTTATCATCAAGGGTATCCAGCAAGGAATTTAAAAATGTGTTCTCTTTAAAATAAGGGCTTTGTGAATCTTTATAGGTTTGTTTCTCTTCTATCAGTTTTGAGTCTCCAATTGATTGAGGAAGCTCTTCAGGGATGGGCCAGTTCACGATAGGATCCTCGGGTAAGATTGTAGTTTCTGCGTACGGCGAACGGGCTGACATGATCGCATCACACACTGCCTGCAAAAGTTTTATGTGCTCCCAATCACCAGGACAGTCAGATATTGCAGCAAACTTGAAAGCTGAGTCGTTTGTATCGATAGGAGGAGGCAGCTTACTTTTTGTTATTACGGGGTTAACGGTAACAGTTTTAGGGTTTAAGGCGTAGTTTCTACCACTTAATGGACTTACGTATTTATTACCTTGTAAGGAACTTGAAACTCCAGGTTTATTGCTTTTTCTTGTTTTGCTATTTCCACTCCCTTTAGGAATCTGTTGTTTGGAACTAATGGATTTCATGGAATCGGAAGCATTGCTTTGTTTTCCAGAACCTGTTTTTGAAGTACCTTCACACTTATTCGAATGGCCTACTGATTTGAGTTGATTTCTACAGCAACAACAGCAGCAGCAGCAACAACACTTTTTTGGTTTCCTACATTTTTGTCTACAACATACAACGTATTCCTTCTTTGGGACAATGCAACCGACGTTCTGTTGTGGACATCTTTTGATGTATCTTGGAAATCGATATTTACAAGGAGCAGGATTGCACAATTTTGGAACACAACACGGTTGCCGAGGTGGACATTTTTGACATAAGAATGGAGTTGGTTTACATGGAGGAGGCGGTGTACGCGAAGGCAAACATATAAAAGGTGACGATTTCTTCTTCCTCGGTCTGCAAACCGGCTCGCAACAAACCGGTTTACAGCAAGAGCATTTGGGTTGCTCGCACAATTGAATTTTGCATGGGCAAACTTTCCGATTTTGCTTCAATCCACACTCGCACGGTAGTTTGTCTCGGCATTGCGATTTGGGACATTTAAGATGAATCACACAGTCCGAACTTTCTCCGGCACTCGATTTGCAAGGGACGCAGCACTCTTCGCTTGTGGTGCTATCCATTTTTTCGCATATCACTGATCGGCATTTCCTTAAATTGCGACAATTTTTGTTTTTTATAACAATCGTAGACATGGATGTTGTTTTCCCACTACTATTACAGTAACAACTGTATTCACCTTTGAAATCTAAAGAACGAGATTCCCAATCATCTACCGGGAAAACACAATCGTTTGTGCTACAGGATGGAGTGTCGTAGAGGTCATTGAGCCGTTGCCTTTCTTCCACATCGATACAGGGACGTTTCTTATTAGATCGAAATACACCGTTGCACCAACCGAAAAAATCTCGTTTTTTATTTGGACGTTTTCTTTGTTTGGATTCGTTAATTTGACAGCTGCAAGTTCTACAAAACAAGGAAACCGGTTTTCAGACAAAAAAAAAAGGACAAGAAATTCGATTACCTTTTTGGTGCCGATTCACATTGCTTCTTGTTCATCATCTCCTCGCGTTTTCGAATCCAATTCCAGCCCCACCATCTACAAAATTGGAGATCCCACAATTGATCATTTGTAGGTGGCATTCCTGGAGCTTCATTCTCTGGACAACAGGAAGAAAATCGTGCCTGATTAAAAGGCATTTGATTCGCATTTGGAGGAACTTGAAACCCGGTGTTTTCTGACGGAATTCCATAACCATGTGGAGGGTTTTGGTTAGTTTTGAATTGATCAGGTTTTTGTTCCAGTTTGCCACAATCGCATACCCCAGTTGCTGGTGGTATTTGTCGTTCCGATGAGTTACGAATAGGAGCTTGAGTTGAGGAATCCCTTCCATGGTTAGAAAGCTTTATTCCACTTGATATACTTCGAGTAATTCGTACTGTAGTTTGTTGTTCCATTTTACTACATTTTAATACATTGAAATTTTTTTTTATAAGTTTACACTGTTTGCAGGAATATTGAACTCAACTTCATTATTTTGAAGTGCAGAAAATTTGAAAAAAAAAACTAGATAAAACCTTAAATTTGAAAATTATGTCACATTAGTATTTGAGTGACAATTCCATACGTCAAACAGTTTTTGTTCGTTTGAGTTGTAAACTTAATTTAAAATTGCTGCAGTGGAAGACACTGAAATTTTATATTTTCAATTCCGATTTTTCAAAAGTTTATTTACAGTGACATAGCCAGTATTAAGTAGGCCCTCTATTTTTGTTCTTAACAATTTCATTTTTTATTAAAATTTCCATTTTTAGTTTGTTTTAGGGTGGGTTGTACCAATAGGCCAGTCATTGTAGCAAAAAAGGTATGCAAAATTGCAAGTTTTCAAATTTTGAGACAACATTGAAAGAGGTAATCCGAATTTGCACCCTTTTCTGCCCCCCCCCCCGGAACATTGCTAAATTAAAAAAAACGAAATTCCGAAATTTATGCAAACCTTGGAGAACATTTTAATAATTAAAACACATCTTCAATAAAGTTTTCACCCTGCTACAATGACCGAAACATTGTAAACAGTAGCTTATTAATTATTTTTTGATGTTTCCTATCGAAAAAAATTGCAAAAGTCGTGCAAATCATTCCTTAATACAACCCTGTATGCAAATAATAATCACAACAATTTGCAATGTTCCGGTCATCGTAGCAGGGTGGAAACTTTATAGAAGATGTCTAATAATTATTAAACTGTTCTCCAAGATTTGCATAAATTTCGGATTTAATTTCGGAAAATTTACACTCTTCTTTTAACAATTTAACAATGTTCCGGGGAACAAAAAAGGGTGCAAAAATCGGATTAATAATTTTTTGACCTGTCACAATGTTGTCCCAAAATATAAAAACTTTTGCAATTTTTGTCTAACTTTTCACTTTTTAAGTCCCCAATGACTGGCCTAAACTTTGAACTTAGTTCAACCAATCAATATAGTTAAAAATCCCGTATTTAGCCATGTTGATTGGTTGAACCGTTATTGAACCGAGTTCAAAGTTGAACGAGGTTTAACCGACGTTGGTACAACCCACCCTTAGAATGGAAATCTGGAAACCACGACCCTGGTCTGCCTACACTAACATACGTAGATCAGTGGCCCAAATTCGAGCAATTTGTGTTGTATTAGCAGTAGAAACGTTTTTAAGTTAGCAGTATAAATAATCTATATCTTCTTCTTCCACTTTCTAGAAGGAATTCTAAGAGAATCCTCTTCTTGTAGGCTAAAGCCTGTTATTTTCCCAACAACTGCGACGTTTCCTCGGCAGTATTAGAAACTTTGAGCATATAAATATTTTTACATCATCAGATAGCTTGCTAGACTTGTCTTCAGATGTGCCTTGTATCCTGGTTTTTATGTTAATGGTGGCAATGCATTAACCCAGGAGGACCACCGGCTTAACGTGCCTTCCGAAGCACGGAGACTAGTCATAAGAAAGTATATGACTCTTCCCTTGGTTTGAACCCGGTACCCCATGTAGCACACAATATAGAATCTTGGCGCAATATTGCAAGATTCAGCCAATATTGGTCCAATATTGTTTTCCGACATTGGGGCAATATAGGAAATCAATATTGCACCAATATTGGCTTTAGCTTGCCGCAATATTGCGCCAATATTGTCTGCCAATATTGGTTCAATATTGTTTTCCGATATTGGGTCAATATAGGAAATCAATATAGCACCAATATTAGCTGCAGCTTGGCGCTATATTGCACCAATATTGGTAACCAATATTGTCTGCCAAATTTAGCCAATATTTAGCCAATATTGGTCCAATATTGTTTTCCGATATTGGGTCAATATAGGAAATCAATATAGCACCAATATTGGCTGCAGTTTGGCGCTATATTGCACCAATATTGGTCCAATATTATTTTCCGATATTGGGTCAATATAGGAAATCAATATAGCACCAATATTGGCTACAGCTTGGCGCTATATTAAACCAATATTGCACCAATATTGGAAAATGTTCACATCTCAATATTGGCGCAATATTGGAAATAAATATTGCACCAATATTGGAAAATGTTCACATCTCAATATTGGCGCAATATTGGAAGCCAATATTGTACCAATATTGGAAAATGTCTCGATATTGGCCCAATATATTGTTATGATCTTTTCGTCAAACGAACTATAACTAAAGCCCCTAAAACTAGTTTTTCGCCGGAGATGGGTTTTTCTCTTCCTCAGAGTCGATGAGTTCGATAAACGAAATAAAAGGGTGGAAATTCGTGACAAGCATAATTTATTAATTGATCGGAAAATTTTTATAAACAGTTTGCATCAAATTTTTATGTGGACAATAAGTTTGTCCCAAACCACTAGTATTCAGGTGTAATGGCTCAGACATGCACGTAACATTTAACGTTTTAAATTTTAACACTGTACGTGTAAATCTGTCCATTCATGTAATGGGTGTAATTTTATAAAAACAGTAAATACAAGTTTCATTAATAAACTCACTTATAAATGGTAAACTTTTACTGAAGTTAGTGCGTTGCCGGATCCATGTGGCCAAACTCCCGTCAGCAGTCGCCAGCTGTTCCAATTTATCCCAATCCACCAAACGTTCCACACAGCAGCCAGTATTCCAAAAACCAGCCAATTCTCCAAATTTCACACACGTGCGTTTAATTTTTATAACCAAATTTCTGTTGTAGGTATCCAATTAACTGATACCTTAATTCGTCGAAATTACACAACTGTTCACTAATTAGTGAATTCACAAAATTACACTTCCCTGATCTTTAGATCAACAAGAAGTCTCGCGAGTTCTTCCTTCTTTCAGGATCACAAAAGAACTCCTCTCCGCTTGGAGGTCACTTAGGAACTCGCGTGTTCCCTCTTTGAGTTTCACCAAGAGACTGGCTTCATTTTGGCTCGCTCGCCTTTCTGTCCCTCTCCCAGTTTTCGAAATTTGGATTTTAAGGTGGGAATCGATATTTTTGATCACTAATGTCGCACTTATTTATAGGTAACATGGTGTTTATAATTGTTTGTTCACTAAATTTTTATTTTACAAGAAACTGTCGTCACTTTAAAAGTTTAATAACATTCACAGGATGTTGCAAAATATTTGTATTACATAAATCATTTCAAATTTGTATTGTTTTATGTGTAAATTGTTACATGCGGTGGTTTGTTATTAATTTGATGCAAACGTCTATTTTATCAGTCAAATTAACTGATTATTGAATTAAAAATTAAATAAAATTGAATCACTCCCTTTATTTGCTTGCTTACACCCTCTCATGGTCAAAATACCACAACAATATATTTTCAATATTGGACCAATATTGAGCCAACATTGTGTGCTACATGGGACCTTGCATTCGCAACCGATCGCGTTAGCAGCAAAGCAATGACCATCTCTATATTGAATTCAAGGTAAATATTTGTATGTGTTTATTAGCTTGCGGCCGCTACATCTGTTGATATAGATATTCAAATCAAATTTTCGATAGTGTTTTTTCTTGTTCAAATGTACCTTTAGATGCAACAAAAATTTCGTGAACAAAAATAAATTTTATCTTTGAAAAAATTGCATTGCCTGGACCAGACTCCCCCCTTAAAATTAAAAATTACAACAATTGATAATTGGAATTAAAACAATGTCCAGGACTAGGATATGATCACGAATATCTTTCAGATTGCTTTTTTCTCGCGAAAATGAAGGTTCCAAAAAATGAGAACCTTACACATCGATAAGTAGATCCAAAAAATCCTAGTTCGTGATTTTCATAGAAATCGTTTATTAGTCCGTTTTCTAGAACTTCAGTGCATTCTGATTGGTACATTATACAAATTCTAAAATTTGTTGTACCAACCAAGAATATTGAAAATGAATCAATATTTGTGTTGCATGGGTAATTATTTTGCGTTGGAAATGTTACATGCGAGGTATTTGATGTAGAAAGTATTTGACTTGACTAACATTGTATAATCAACCAATCAGGACTGAGATAAGCCCATGAACATCTTTCAGGTAGTTTTTTCTTCGGAAAAATGAATTTTCCCAAAGATGTGTTGATGTTTTTCCTCAAAATTAAAAAACTATTGGAGTACAAACAAAAATAAAACTTGTACTAAGAAGCACATACGAGGTTTGTTCCAACCACGTACAAAATCGTTTGCAAACGGTAACCGTCATGCGCAATAAGTAAAAATCATGCGCAATAGATAAAAAGAGCGCCTTTTATTGATTGCGCAGGAGCGTTACCGTTTGCAAACGATTTTGTACGTGGTTGGAACAAACCTACGATCTACACCAGGACTTCCCAACCGGGGGGGCGTAGAAAGATCTTTGGGGGGGGCATGAAGTGTTCGGATATTTTAATTCAGGGATTTATATCCAAGCTTCAACTTTGGTCTCAGAGGGTAATTGTTGGAAATGTGCTATCTTTTTCTCCACTACAAGAAATAATTAAAAATCAAGAAGTGGACGAAGATATGAAAACTGATATATCAGCTCATTTAGAAGCGTTGCAAACAGAATTTCACCGATATTACAGAGACGTTAATTCAGAATCACCAATATGGCACATGACCAGAAATCCATTTGTGGTCAATGTTCTGCAATTACCAGAAGATGTCCAAGAAGAATTTCTGCAAATGAAGGCAGATTCGACAATGAAAGATGACTTTCACCTCTTGACTTTGGAGAAATTTTGGATAAAACGCTTTCTGCTTAATCCAAAAGTTGCCACTCTTGCCTTGCGAATACTTCTGCCATTTTCTTCGACTTACTTATGTGAAACCGGATTTTCAGCATTAGTGCAAATTAAGACTAAGCAGCGAAATCGTCTTGCAGTAGATAATGATTTGATGATAGCTCTGTCAAAAACAGAACCTGATATCGACCAACTGGTTCAAAAAATGCAGGCGCAAACATCCCATTAATAAATAATAAATCGTGTGAAATAAATATCGTAAAAATAATTTGTGTTTTTTGTTGAAGCAATGAAGAAAAATATAGGGGGGCATGAAAATTTTTTTTATAATCCGGGGGGGGGGGGCACCATGCAAAAAAGGTTGGGTAACCCTGATCTACACTATTAATTTTGAATCCGACATTTGAAATTTAAAAAAAAAGGATGTCCACAGACCCATTTCAATTTTTTCCAAAACTATTTGGATACAAAAGAAAATACTTCTAGCACAAACAAGTAAAAACGAAGTACAAACGATTTAGACTATTTTGGATTCAAAATTCGAAATGGAGGGGAGCTAGTATGTTTCCAGCCCCCCCCCCCCCCGATAATTGTTAAAATTTCTCGGAAGCAGTTTGGATACAAACAAAAATAATTTTTGCACAAACGATTTCGACTACTTTGGAAGTAGGGGCGCTGGGGACATGCACCTGTTATTTTGAATCTGTACTCTAAATAGAAAACCAAAATAAAAATATAGAAATACAATCTATTAATCTGAATTACAATTTATTATTGATGCTCTCTGAAATAAAACCGATTAACTGAATTGCAATTGACGCTTTCTAAAATAAAATTGACTAAACTGAATTACAATTGACGCTTTCTGAAATACACATTATGTCTAATAATTCTGAATTAAAGCTGGAAATGGTGCAGTTCTTAAAAAAACGAAAACACAGTATAAAAATTTTATAAGAGTATAATAATAATTAATAATAATGGTAAGTTCAAAAAATCTTCTATGACACTTTTTATTTAAATTATTTTGTACAAATTATATTTAGTTATCAAATTGTTTAATTTACAAGGAGCCATTGTTATTTGTTGCAAAATTATTTTGTGAGATTATAGGACATACAAAGTAAGACAATTCTCTCTAATGGATTAAAAATTTCATTTATTAAAACAATAAATTTATAATGTTTAATTTACGATTGCAAAATTTGCTTGACTCTTTCCATCTTAAACTTAACTTTATTTAAATAGAATCATCTTAATACTACATAGAACGCTGAGGCTGTTCGACTCGAATATTTGGATTTCCCAACGGATCCCAATTGGGATCATTCTCGGTCGAATATCGACCCAAACGTGACATTATCAACAACAACACAATCACTCCTAACACTAACAAAATTGCCAACATACAATATCTCTTATACAGTGAACCTCCACTCCTGTTCCTTGAGGGAGCACCCAGAGAATTTCTACAATAAAGATAAAGGTTAAACATATCAGCATACAAAACCCTTGTGTACTAACTTCCACCAACGTCGCACCCATTCACCAGCAGGTCGCCTTTTGTATTTATCCTCGTCATGATCTAAAAGGAGTCCTTGGGACTCCCTTAAATCTTGAAACACTCGCCGAGATGGTATATCCGTAGGACCCCTACTAAAGGCCCCCTGATCTTCAACGTGCACTACTGAATGAGGTGGACTTGGGCTCACACTAGGACTCGGATTAGTAGGCAAACTATGATTGACTACATTTGATGGCTTAATTTCACGATCTTCTGACAACAATGGTAACCCTAAACCTGCCCTGGCCCAATTCACACCCGCTAGTTTTTCCTTTAGAACATCTGCAACCGGACTAACCAGGTTTGGAGGCGGAAATAACCCACACCTACACGAAGGACAAGTGTAACCAGCGGGGGCGGTAGTTGCTGGTAACTGTCGTGAAAAACTATCCAAACAAGACCAATGAAAGACGTCTAAAATAAACGTAAAATCACATCAGAAGTTTTTCGAATAGATAATAACTTACGATAACAAGTCAAACGAATGCAATCCTCAAAGTTTAACTCTTTGGAACAAATTTCGCAGATGGAATTGTAATCACTGTCTTGCAACCATTGAATATACGACTGAACTATACACTACAACACATTTACAAATAAAATACAACAAATTACAGCAGAAATCTTACTTTTGGGTGGTTTGTAACCATACAATGTTCGCAAACGTTAACGCGGTGTTCGAAACAAAATTGGTTCGTGACGCGCCTCTTGGGGCACTTACACAAACCCATGTCTTTGCAGATTTAGCAAAATTTGTGTGAATATTGTTTAATTTCTCATAATTAATTAGAATTCACCGACAGCCACGTACTTCATGACACCGACATCTCAATGAACTTTTGACAGCTATTTGACACTTCGTGGGCGTTATTTTTTTTGTTTTTACGCAGGGTTGTATTTAGGAAATCAGGTAAGTGTTGAGTAATTTTCTGTTGTAAAATTAAAGTTGGATGGAAATGGAACATCCGAATGTATAATTTCAAATTGGAGCTTCATTTTATTTTGAGAAGCAGTTTCTTGCAGGCTCGTACTCAGAATATTTTTATGAAGTGTTTTTACTGACTTAATCAAATGCTTGATTGATTGATTGAACGAAAAATCAAGGAAAAAATTCATTAACAGGGGGGAACTAACTTAAAATAATAATAATAATCAAAATAATGTAGTATTTCTTTAGGAAACATAAAAATACTGTTTATATTAAAATATTTATTACAAAAATATGGATCGCGCCCATGCGGCGCGATCTAAACGATTTAATTTTCTAAGGGGAACAAAAGTTCTTTTTCATATTATTCCCACTTATTAAGCTGGTGGTAGCAAACTGGTAATGATTTGCATAACATTTTCTCGACTAATAGGACATTTGACGTACAAATTAGCGCACTTATCCAAATCTCCTGTTTTTCCCATATCAATCGCTTGTTTCACCGCACTTCCATCCAGCATGTAAGAAAACAGCGCATTACTAAAAGAAAAATTTAGTATCAAACCTGAAATAATGTTAATAAAAAATCTAACTTGGATAAATTGAAAACGACTTCATCGATTGAATTGGCTTCGTTATTTTGAATATTTTTTTGGGCTTCGTGAACGTAGGAACAGATAACTCTTTGCATGCAGGAACTGCTGTCGATGTTGTGTTGTTCTAAGGAAGAATCGATTCTTGCTAGGATGTCGGTTACAGATGAGTTGGTGCTGTCGAGACCTAGAATTTTAAATTTTGAAAAAGTTGGAACAGGGATTCAAAAGCGACCGACTTACTTCTGTAAGCAGGACCAACCATGTGGAATATCGACAACAATTTTGGAGCAATCAGAACTGCGCCTAATCCTAGGATGGCTCCTAGCGCAACACCACCAATGTCGATTTTCATGGGTGTCATGTAACTGACCCCTCCGTGTGGTGGATATCCAGGAACTCCAGCTCCGGTATTACCATAACCACCGGGACCAGAAAGTCCAGGAACGGATCCAAATCTTTGATAACGGTTGACGGCTGTCGATTCCTTTGCGTCCTTTACATCTTTGGCTGTTGCGTTGCGTTGGTCGTTCAAATTTGATTCGAAATAACGGTTACTGGGTTGAAAACCACTGGTGAATTAGAATAAAAATTAATTTTACAATTTTTTAATTACTTAGTAATTTTATACTTATGAGTATCATCGCCCGGTGTGTACTTTTTGGGGGTTGCCCAAACGGCTACGATCAACACCACTAATGAATAGACAACAAAAGTTAATTTCATCTTGAATTGTTATTGAGAAGCTAAGTTTGCAGAATGTCAGACACAACTGGACTAAGTCAAGAAATGTTTTATATTTATATACAATAAATGTCACACTAGTTAACCAAAGACAATACATAATACGATAATAATTGTATAAATAAAGAGTCTCTACTAAAGTAGAAATTGCAAAATATTTAATTTTGTTGCTTTCTTGAAAACTCAAAACTAATTTCACTTGTTGCAAAAGCACGATGGACACGATGGAGAAGCAATTAAAATTTTTATATTACCTATGAAAATAATCCATTGTTTTTCATTGTTTTTCAAAAACCGTCCAGCCTCGGACTATCAAAACAAAAATTAAGATTTTTATCAATAATTCTTTAGTTTAATTTAACTTTTACAGCGCAATAATTTTCACATTAGTTTAATTTCGGTCATGTCTTACAAATTTGGGTTTTTGTAAAACTTTTTTCCTTAATTGGGCACTTAAAGTGCAATGATCTCTCATCTTGGTCTTCAATTATGTAAGTAAAGTAAGTTTGGACGATTATATTTTATTTTGTAACTTTTTTACTTTATTTACTAACAGGGCGATTTTAAAAATAATTGATTACACTGTACAAAACTTTTGATCTTTTAGTTGCAAAAGTTTTGTATCTTTCGGAACATTACTGCGTTTTTTTCTTGTAAAACAATTTATTTCGGAATGTTACTTTCACCATAATTTAGGGTACAAAATAATAATAATAATTAATGGATTTTCATGGAAATAGAGCGGGGGGGGGGGGTTAAAGCAAAAAAGTCCTTTTTAAAAATTAAATTATTAATTTCTTTTTCTTTGACCTAGAACCAGAATTTTCAATTATTCAAAATACTCGCAGGTCAGATTGGCAAAAACGTAAGTTCCAGTTTTTATTTTTCTATTTACCATGCATATCTGCTTGGTAGGTCCTTGTTAATCTCTTTAATATTTTCTTTACCATGAAAAAGGATTTACCCAAAATTCTAGCTTCCAAATTTCATTATTTCCTGATTGTTAGCTTTCATTTGTTCTTATCATGAATATTTTAGATCAGCAGTCCACAAACCATTTCTATCCCCCCCCATTTTGTGTAAAATATTGTCGCGACCCTTAAATAGACAGCAGACGTTTTTATTATTAAAAGCTTTTATTTAACTTGGTGTGACCGTTGTCCGTCGTTCATCGTCCGTCCCTTGGACTTTTTTGAGGCCGTTTTTAACCAACTTCCCGAAGGCCTAGAGAGCTGAAATTTATAACATAGCTTTCACTTGCAGCGAATTTTCATATATTAATTTTGTGTCCCAAAATTCCGCGAAATAAGCGAAAAATCGGGAAAAAACTGAAAATAATAAAGCGCATGCGTGGCTGCGCATTGCACAGTTTTACTATACAGGGTGAAAAGTTACATTACTAAATCGCATTCGCATTTTTAAGGACCGCATTCAGGGTGAAATTTTTTGTTTTAATGATGTATACAGGGTGGAGCATCAAACATCAAAAACACATACCAGAGGAATTCTGAGGTCCATTTCCCCCCCCCCCATTTCGAATTTTGGCAAAATTTTTGTGTCATTTGTTTGTGCGTCGTTTATGTAGGTTTGTGCAAACATTTTTTTCGTTTGTGCTATCTCCGTTCGCGAATTATTTAAGAAACAAGTTTGGGGGCTCGGGAAATTCCAGCCCCCCCCCATTTCGATTTTTGCATAAAATTTTATGTTAATCGTTTGTGTACGTTTGTGCATTCAAAATTTTCGTTTGTGCAAATACCGTTCGCGAAATTTTTACAATTTAAGTGGGGGGGACTGGGGAAATGCCAGCCCCCCCATCGCGAATTTTGGGTCAAATTTGGTGTCAGTCGTTTGTGCATCGTTTGTGTACGTTTGTGCATTTATTATTTTCGTTTGTGCAAGCACGGTATCGAAATGTTTGCACAAACCTACACAAACGATGCACAAACGAATGACACAAACATTTTTCCAAAATTCGAAATGGGAGGGGGGGAAATGGACCTGGAATTCTGATAGGATGAAGCAGGAGCTGTATTTGACAAACATGACTAAAAAATTAAAAATTAAATAAAAAATTAAAAATTTTTAAAAAAAACCTTTTATTTAAAATTAAAAAAGTGCACTAAAAAATAAAAGATAATTTTAATAAGAATAAACAAACCTTCTTGAAAACATCAATATAAAAGCGTGGGGCTATTTATTTAGAGGTAAGTAAGCAATTGCTAGCCCCACGCTTTTATATTGATGTTTTCAAGAAGTTTTGTTTATTCTTATTAAAATTATTTTTTATTTTTTAGTGCACTTTTTTAATTTTAAATAAAAGGTTTTTTTTTAAATTTTTAATTTTTTATTTAATTTTTTTTAAATCGTCAACGTAGTCAAAGTGAAATTCTTTCTGGGATTTAATTTATGATTTCTGGAATTTGGGGATCCACAAAAACAGTTTTGCGAACCCCAGAGGTATCTAACCCACTGTCTTATTAGAGATAAGGTTATTAAAAAAACTTAACCTTCCCAATAGGACTGGTGACTGGGGAACTTACAAAGATTCCCGTCAGAAATAGAAACTGTATGCCATAAGGAAGATAAAAGAAAACTCTTGGAATTGAGGAGGTCGAAAGAAGAATGTGCAAGACTCCGAAAAGCTTTAATGAGAGACTACCAACGCAAGATTGGATCCTCTACAAAAACCCATTGGGGGGTTTACAACTAACGGGAAGGAAACTCTGGAGCTTTTACTCCAGAAACTTTCCAGGAAGTACATCAACACAAGTTATGCAGCAAATCAGACGCACTCAGAAGACCGAAGAAATCGGAGTGCCGAAGGGGGATGAGAAATTGCAAACAAACTAGTTCAACAAGGGAAAGGGGAATTATCCTCCCACTTCAATTAGCTGGTGAAAGGTTAAATTGGTATTTATACCCAAACTGAGGCGTCCATCGTATGCCCAGACAAAATCTTTCCAACTAATAAGCATAGGCGCAACTAGGGTCAAAAGTTTGAGGGGGGGGGTAAAAAATGGTGTCAAACACTTTTTTAAGGGGGGGAGGGTAAAAATAACAAAAAATTGGGATATTTTGGGGGAGCTAACTTGAATTTTGGGGGGACTAAGCTCCCCCCAGTCCCCCCCTAGTTGCGCCTATGCTAATAAGTTTAATGTCATTTTGTCTTAAAACCTTGGAGAAACTGATAGATTGGTATATAAGGGATGTTGTCTTGACACTTGTCCCACAGTATGCGTACCAATCAGGAAAATCATGTGTATTAAGCATTCACGAGTTAACTCTAGGGATGGAAAAAGCTCTCTTGGGTCAAGAAATTGCTATGGGAGCGGTACTAGACGTAGAGGGAGCGTTTCACAACACGTCATTTGACCCACTTTACAAAAACGTGGAGTGCATCCATTCATTATTGGATGGATAAACGCCACTTGGAGAAATAGAAGAATAAATGCTTCTCTGGGTCCGACAAATGTGGAAGTTTCTGTTGCGAGACAATAGTACATATTATGGAAAATAAGAAACAGTTGTTTTGACACAGTGGCGTAACTATCAGTTTGCGCGCTGTGCGAATGAACACGGCCCTTAAAATCGTAGGGGCCCGAGGTAAAAAATTCTTTAATAAGGGTAAAAAGCGCCTGTGCACGCCGGAAACTCGGCACTGGATGACTCGGCATCAAACGACTCGGCAACGGGAATCCACCGGTCGAGCTTAGGTTAGTGTTAAGAAACGATTTTTTTAAATGAGTATACTCCCCCCCCCCCAGCCGTAACGTAATAAGCAAAATATGTTTTCTCAAGAATTAAATTTGCGTCTCTATCAATTTTGAAAAGTTATATTGTTACTTCCTTGTACTGGAGGGTATTCCATACCCCCCAGACCCCCCGGTTTCACGCCAATTTCAGGGAATAAATTTATTTTGGTCTAACAAACAATGTTTTAATTGAATTTTTATTAAAAAAATTCTTTTATTTGAACGGGGCCGGGTGTAGTGCAAATTAAACTGCTTGCAACGGATACGTTTAATTTAAATATTTATTGATACAATTAAAAACATTGTTAAACTAAAATAAAAATGTATTCCCCTTAAGTGGGTGTGAAACCGGGGGGTCTGGGGGGTATGGAATACCCTCCAGGACAAGGAAGTAACAATATAACTTTTCAAAATTGATCAAAACGCTAATTTAATTCTTAAGAAAACATATTTTGCTTATTACTGTAAGGCGGGGGGGGGGGGGTTCTATAGCACCTGGTTTTTCAATTGTTTACTTATAATATTATAAAGGTACCGTCCAAGTCAGGGAAAAATTTTTTTTAGGAACATAAACTACATAATACCAATGTAATGACATATTATGAGCAATGACCATTGATAATACTTAATTAATTTGATCTCAAGCCCGCTAAACACCCAAAAATGTGAAGAAATTAGTGTGCAACCTAGGGTCTGGGGAATGAACAAAAGATCAATACTGGTCGCAGTTCTGAAAGGCTCTCGCAGCCAATCGATCCCTAAGTAAGGGCCTGGGGAGTAAATAACGGGGGGGGGGGTCGGACCCAATGCTCTGGACCCCTTTAAACTGCATTATTTGTGACCAAATTTTGTTTTTAAATCGCACACCTCTCAATCAAGGGGCCCGTCAAAGCTCTTGCTCCCGGGCCTAAAATTTGAAGTTACGCCACTGTTTTGACACTACCACATGATCTTTTTATAGATCTTCAAAGTCTAACTGATAAGAGGAATCTGAAAGCTGACCACGCATCAATTAAAACAAAAATGTTTTTTAGTGAATGAAAAATTAAAATGAGAAAATGCGTTTCCTAGAGTTTTAAAGTTTTTTTTACTATACGTATAAAAATGACGCGCATGAATGGATTATCGAGATTTACATTTTGCTTATAATATAAACAATAGTATATTAAATAAAATTTAATTTCTTTTTTTTGAAAATAAAGCGTATTCGTACCAATACCGACACACGTATTTCTTCATTTTACTCTGCTTTAAATTTAAAAAAATTCAATAAAATCGCCGAGTGGTCAACTATAAGAGCCATAGCTTCCCTTATTGTTTAATTTAAAATGTTTTTAGGATATCTGGTTTTTTAAAAAATTCTTGCAAATCCTTATCCAATCCCAAAGATCCTAAGATTTTATAATGACAATAAAATTACATAAAGCGGTTAATAAGTTAGGTGTTGTTTGAAATCGCGTTATAGAAAATCGTGTTATACGATTTTGTAGAAATTCGCGTAAAATTAAAGTTTCAGAATAAAAACCTATAAATTTTAAAAGAATGATACATCTAAGATTGCTTCGATTCTTTAATATTTAATAATTTACTGATAGTTAAGGGGGTTTAAGGGGTTATATCTACTTAAAACTCAAATTGAGGGATTTTTATGATTCTTTTAAACCATGTTAACAAAATTTTATGGAAATACACTAAAGAGTATCGATTAGTACATGTATAAATATTTGAATGGAAAAATCTTGACAGCTTGGGGAAATATGGCAGTAGCTCCAATTTTTACCATGGCCGTGACCATGATAACTCTGGAACGGCTCATTTGAAATAAATAAATAAAAAGGATATCATTAGAAGTTCGTGAACGAAGGGATTTTCCTTTGGACCAAAATTACTATTTGTGTGGGTCAAAACTCTGAACTTTTTAACCTTGAAAATCGAATATTTTGAGAAAATCGTAGCTATTTCTTCTAAATCAAAATTTTGCGAAAGAATATAATATACAAATAAGATCTTTCTTGTATTTTCATTTCATATTAACCGTTCCAGAGTTACCATAGTTACCGCAAGTCATGATAAAAATTGGAGCAGCGGCCATTTTTGTTCTCAGATATGTGGTCATTTGGCTCAAGTACCTCGAGACTAATTATTGCTATTAGTGTATTTTAATAAATATTAGTTATTATGGTTAAAAAATTATAAATAGCCTTCAATATAAGTTGATTTATAACCCATGGGCTACAAACCTTATTGTCATTGGTTCGAATCCTTCTTCTTTTAGCGAGAAACTTTTCGTACACTCGATTCATCTAAAATAATATTTTTGATCATAATATACAATAAATTATTTTAAGATTCGATTGCCCCTACCTATGCGGCCTGAAGCCGCACTACATCTACACGTTATGTGTTCTTATAACGAAGACCCCTGACCTGCAAAAAAAAATTAATAAGTAATTTTTATAACAAAAGTTTGAAAAGTTTAAAATTTTTTAGCTATTGCAAATTACCTACCCCAAAATCCCTTCAGATTAATGGGTCCAGGATCTCAAGCCGCTCGTTGATAGAGATTAACCTGTATGATCTCCAATTTAACGTGGAATCAAACAATCACTTGCTATCTTCCTTGTAGTGCTGTAACCGCAATACGTGAAGATAGGGTTTGTTCTTTTTTTATGGTATGAAGGACCATATTTTTATTGATTTCCGTTTCCAGTATGAATAATACTCTTAACCAAGTTTGAGAAATCTGAAGAAGCTGTCGGTGATTTGCGAGCTCTCATGCTTTTGTAGCACAGCATATTATCATTCTTGCTATAAATACGGAGTATATTGGGGGGGGCGGAGTCTTCTTGACTTCCTTAAACTCTTTTGACTTCGCAGTCAGGAAGTTAATAAATACTAGTATTGCCAATCATCACACGATTCCAGCGTTGGATGAGTAATCCAGTCCAAATACCTTCAGAAAATCCAAGCAAAAAGACGATGATCGAGGGCATCAAGGCAAGGCCAAGAAGTACAAAGGCAGCGGCACTCAACCTTGATATTATATTTTATGATATACTCGTAGATTTTTCCTATTGAAGAAAAAAACGGTTTCTACAGTGATTACCACGTCATTCGGGTGGATGAGAGATGTGTCACCTTATCAAAATGGAAGTAAGCTCCAGGATGTTTCACATGTGAAGCAATTCTTGAGCTATTCCATCTGTTGGTTCACCATACCAACATAATTCGAATATGTCTTTTGGACCTGTCGCGTCAGGCCAACGTCGTCCACTAAAAATAAAAGCAACTGATCCCAAAGTTCAAATAGGAAAATATAACATGGTGCTCACCAACCTGAGGTTTCCTGGTTAAAGTAAAATCATGATCAACCATCCTTAAATCCTACAGTTGCTGAGAAAAAAAGAAATTTGGTGAAGGTAAACTTGACCCATAAGAAGAACTGATTATTTTGTTTACGGTGACAATTATTTATCGACCCTTGGGGGGGTCCAACGGCTTTAAGTGCCCTCCTAAGCACGGAGACTTATTCGTTGTGTATCCACCACTGACGCGCATGAATTGATTAACGAGATTTGCGCTACCGACCGCTCACTTACTGACCACAAATTTATTGTAATAAAAAGAACACAGTTAATTGTTGTTTGTTATTTTATTTCTTTTTTTAGAATCAATTTATGGTAAGTGAATGAGCGGTGGGTAGCGAGAATCTCGTTAATCCATTCTTCGTGCGCGTTAGTGTTAGACACAAGACACAACATAACGGATTAGATCCCATAAAACTTAAAATTTAGATTGATTCAGTTTAGAAATTTTTAAATATTTTTGTATAATATGTAATTTTAATAATAAAAGATGATTTTTTTGTTTTCCAGAATATAAATTGTAATGTTGAAAGTGTCAATACAAAGAGCATCATTATAAAACTTCCGTTTTTTACATAATTTTATGTAGGAATTGCAAAATACACTTTTCCTTTTTGTGTTAAACAATCACGAACCATCAATTTACCTGCATTGTTTATTATGAATTTTTAAATGCTCTGTAGTAATTATTAAAGATTGCTGAATTAAAAATTAGTTAACTTATCTAATTACTTGGAGTAATTAGTTTAATTATATGCTAAAGAGTTTTGTTAAAAATTTAGCTTAAAGTTTCCGGTTTGGTTGTTTATGTTTACCACAAATTTTGCATGCCAAATTTTTTCAAAATACGGCTTTTCCAGTCTGATACCACGCCTAATAGTTACATCATTGCGTGTCCACAGCTGAAATTATTTTAATTTTTATTATTACAAACCGTGAAAGTGATGACTAAACGGAACACTTAAGCATTGCGAGAAAAGTGCAATTTTACTTATAACCAAAATCCCATAATTAATTTTATTTTAATTTATTTTTGAAAATAAAAGAAAAATAAGTTGAAAAAACTACAACTTTAGAGTTCACATTGGCAGTCTTTAATTCAACGTGGAACCCAAACCATGGTTTACGAACTCTATAGAATCAGGACAGGGCCGGATTTACCAATTTGCCGCCTGTAGGCATAATAATATTTGCCGCCCCTTCATTACACAAAAATATTAGGGGGTGAGTAGTGGTCGGCTGACGTGTCGCCCAGGGGATGTGGGGGGGGTCCCCTTAAAATGGATTATATGACCACCGATATTTTAATAAACAATAAACAACAAAATAAGCAATCGCAACTCAAAGTCTACTATTCAACTCAAATTAATACCTATGTATACATTAATTTTATATGATTTTCTTAGAAGTCAGCGGATGTAGTCAAATGTAACTACAGTGGCTCGCAAAAGTCTTCGGACACTCCTATGTTGGCAATGTAAATTGCACATTTTGAAGCCGTTTTTTGACATATAAAAATCGATTTTACAACAAAACTTTTTAAACATTTTTTGTAGAAAATTTCATTATCTTCAATTTTATATCTATACATTTTTCCATTTTGTCACCCCATTTTTGACTGAGAGCGACTTAAACAAGACTCGGGGAAAATACAAAAGATATTGTCACCTGTATCTCGGAAACGGTGCAACAAAATAGAAAAATGTATATGAATAAAAATGTAGGGAACTAAATTTACAAAAAAAAATTACTCTTCATTTTTCTATTTTGTTGCACCGTTTCCGAGTTACAGGTGACAATATTTTTTGTATTTTCCCGAGTCTTGTTTAAGTCGCTCTCAGTCAAAAACGGGGCGACAAAATGAAAAAATGTATAGGTATAAAATTGAATATAATGAAATTTTCTACAAAAAATGTTTAAAAAGTTTTGTTGTAAAATCGATTTTTATATGTCAAAAAACGGCTTCAAAATGTGCAATTTACATTGCTAACATAGGAGTGTCCGAGGACTTTTGCGAGCCACTGTATATACTTCAAAGGCTCAATAAGTTGATATTTATGCTTGATAAGCTGAGAGTTAACTTACAAATAATTAAAAAATTTATGGTTGCAAAATATTTTAAAAATAATTCTTATTTTTTACTTTTACATTCAAAATTTGCCGCCCCTAAAAATTTGCCGCTCTAGGCAGCTGCCTACTCTGCCTATTTAGAAATATGGCCCTGGATCAGGATAAAATAGAAAAACCAACTTGCAGTCAGGATGTAAGTATAAAATATTTTATGCTCACCAGTGTGGTAAAACTGATTCACTATATCTTCTTCCTTATTATTATTATTTTTTTGTAAAAAAAAAACCCTTCAAATTAGTCAAAAAGTGACTGGAATGTTTATCTTCTCGTGTTCTGTTACAAAAACTTACTAGTGCAATATCTGAGAAATCCAACTTTTTAGAGGTCAAATACACCAACACCTTGACATTGCGGTTTTCCTCCCCAACAAAAATTTTGCGAAAATTATAATCTTCTGCAATGTAGCAAAAAATTGCGGTTAATTTATCAAATTTTACCATTAGCGACAAAAATTGTTAGTAATTAGTTGAGATGGTGTAACAGTGATAAAAAAAATTACATGGCAGAACAAAAAATTCAATTGTTCAAAAGCGTTGTACTAATCGACGATGTCTATTCAGAATTTTGCTCATAATTTTTCTTATCACTTTCCCTATTGTATGTCGCATGTTGGTAAGTTAAGTAATATCTTTTGACGTATCGCAATAATTGAAGTGTAACTTGTACGCCGTTATGGCTCGTTACCTTGTCTACAATAAAATTTCTATAGTATTTTACACTCGAAAAGTGCTAAAGCAAAAATGGGGGTGACGAAGAGGATCAAAATATGTTAAGTGCATACTCAAGTGATTTACTCTAGTTGCAACATCACAGTGTAAGAGGTGTTAATATTAATGATGAGTGATACAATATTCCAATTATTTATGGTACTGGCAATATTAGCAACAAAAGTTCATGCAGAAAATTTTACTCATCGCTATATGACAATGGGCACTCCAAATGAATACCAAACCAGGCAAAGTCGAATATTCTCTTTTACCACGGACGATAATGGAGAAATTAGTGTAAGTAATCTTAAAATCCATATAATTCTAAACAAATTTGGAAAATAAACCAAAAAATGTTTGCCCAAATGAAATCAGACCTATCGTCGCAGTTTGGATGGTATGACGAACCTTGAGATGGTTTTTATTAGCGTGTGTTCCATTGGGGTCCAAAAGCTAATGATGTCAAATTTATTGTTCCTGGTATACAACGGAAAACTGTTTTCCACAAAGAAAATTGAATTATTAAACCTGGTTTCAAGTTGGGCTAGAGATCTTAGATTCGAATCAGACTAGCTCCAAAATTTATCTTTGCCGGGGTTCGAATTCCACGTAAAACTGTGGATCCTACTTCTCGTACCATTGGGTTTATTTTTAAGATACTATACATAATCCGGAAAGACATACTATTGGTATCAAAACGATGACGTCAAAAGGTCAAGATATAGGCCAACCATACTATAAATTTGTGTACCATGGGTTTAGTCATTTTGGCCCAATTAAACAACTGGTTCCAATTTGTGTAGTTCCACTCCAGTTGATTTGGTTTATGTTTTTTAAAATTTGGTCAGAATAAGCAGCTGCCCCGATTAACCGGCGGCCCAATAATCCAAAATCAACTGTAGAGTAAGTAAACTCACATAACCCAAAATTGGAATCAAACCCTTGATCCAATTTCCTGTTTCACTTTTCCACACCAAACTTTGGTGCTACGTCATCCTAACCCTAATCACGGAAGCTATTCAGACTGCATAACCAATAAGTTGCTTATGTACGATCAAGTAACACCAAAGTTCACTGGCAAGGACTAAATAAAATGTAATTTTTAATTTTATTTCATTCTAGATTGAAATCCAATTTTCCGTTCCATTCATACGCATTCCTGTTGACAAGGCGTTAAATTTTGGAAAAGGAGCGGTAGCCAACTTCAACATCGGTTCACTAGCAGTAGGTGGAATTATGGTGCTAGCCGCGGGGCTAATTTTCCCATCCGTTGTATCAGGATTCAATCAAAAGCTTCAGAATAGTCCTAATTATTCAAAAAATGAAAAAGGTAAGAATCGCTTGCGAAAGGATGCTATTTAAAGTAAATAATAAAATAATATGCATTTAATTAAATTAAAAATGATGACATTTTTGAATGATAAATTTTAAGACAAACACAAACATGAAAAAACTATCACAAACTTTAATGATATTTTACTAGTTAATCAAAAAGTAAAATATAGCTCTTATTTTACATCCCTAGATTTAAATCTATTTCTTCTTTCCCTTTTTACCCTTTCCCCCTTTACCCTTTCCCTTTCCTTTTCCACCTTTCTCTTTTTTAGGAGTAAAGTCCGCTTTGTTATATTGCGATTCCATATGGACCACATTCTTCTTCTTCTTCAAACGATCAGGCCGAATAATTCCCGCTGGTGGCGTAAACTCTATGTCCAGTTCGCTATCCGAAGAAGAGCTTACTGCTTCTTCTTCTTCGTTCTCACAAAAGCACATTTGGGAAGCAGATTGTTTTGGTACCTCTTTATTTTTTGTAATTTTAAACTGCATGGGCGTGCAATCCATGTAAGGATTCTCGTTGTCGTCAATTGAATATGGATCTTTTAACGGATTCATCGTAATAAAGAAGGTACCATCTTTTTTCTTAATGGATAGAGTAGGTTTTGGAGCAACCGTTTCGTCGGAATCTGATTGATAATTGTCTCTCATTTTGAAAGACTTTTTGGAAGCTTTGCAAGAAAGAGGCTCTCTCAACTTTAATCCTTTCTTCTTTCGGTAAGCTATAATCCTTCGTGCAACTGTACGTTGCACCGCACCCGGGCACCACCCCATGCGAGGCTAAAATGATATTATTAGTACATCGGTAAACAAGTTTTTCTAAATACAACCTTTAAACCAACACACGGAACATGAACATTCCATAACCAACCCATCTTAGCTGGAACGTTACGTCCTGGTATAATACATTCCTTGTGACCAATATAAACACCGGGATATAAATCACCGACTTTATACGACAATTTAGGACTTTTCTTGTTGTTTTTCTTTTTGCCCTTCAACACTTTTTCCGATGCAGACGCACGGTCTATGGTTTTTGCACCTCCAGCACCAAGTGATGGTGAACTCTTGCTAACATTTTTGCCTTTTTTAGGACTCTCTCCATCGCCCGGTCCTTCGCATTCATCACATGCAATTGTTCCACCTTCAAACTTACAAGTTGTAGGGACACATGGCGAAAAATTAGCGTCAGGATCTCGATCTCCGACAGTAACTTCAAGATCTCCTTGACCCATGGTACTTCTTCGTTGCACTCCCGCACCCATATTAGCCTGTCGATTCTCTCTTTCTCTTTTGGCATAGGGACAATTTGGAATGCTACAAATACTATCTTCCTGTGGTATGGGTTTTTTAGCGAAAGGGCAATCTGGATTTTCACATATGTCTTCTTCAGGGACTGCATATGGACACTGTGGGTTTCCACAAATATCTTGACCTTGTTGAGAGTCCGGATTAAATGGACAATCATCAAATGGACATTCCATCGGGGGACCTACTGGAGCGCAACACGATGGAGGTATCTTTAATTGTAACGGGCAGTTTGGGTCCGTGCATATGTCTCCAGAATTACTTGGTTGCCTTGGAGCAAAAGGACATTGCGGATTTTCGCATATATCTTGCGAAGTCGGAGGAATATAACAAGGGGAAGGTGTTTTTGGAACATAAGGACAATCTGGATTAGCACAGATGTCTGGTTTTGGTGCATACGGACATTCCGGATTTGCGCAAATGTCAGATGCTTCAGATGGAGGAACATAGCAGGCAGATTGTTCTGATTGTTGGTCTGATCCAGAAGGACATTTTGGATTGTTACAAACAACTTTTCTAACTTTCGGTCTACATTCAGGTGGAGGTGCAAATGGACATTGAGGATTACCGCAAGGAACTTTTGGTGGTAATGGGCAAGGAGGTGGAGCATATGGACACGCGGGATTTGCACATGAAGGTGGTGGACAAGGAGGTGGTGGACAAGGAGGTGGAGAAAATGGACACGCAGGTAGTGGGCAAGGCATTGGAGCAAACGGACATGGAGGTGATGGTGGACAAGGAGGTGGAGAATAGGGGCACCCAGGGCTGCCACATGAAGGTGGTGGTGCAGGGCAAGGAGGTGGAGAAAATGGACATCTTGGGCTTCCACATGAAGGTGATGGTGGAGGGCAAGGAGGTGGAGAAAAGGGACAACTAGGGCTTCCACATGAAGATGGTGGTGGAGGGCAAGGAGGTGGAGAAAAGGGACAACTAGGGCTTCCACATGAGGGTGGTGGTGGACAATTAGGTGGAGGACAATTACGTGGAGGACAATTAGGTGGAGGACAATTACGTGGAGGACAATTAGGTGGAGGACAATTATGTGGAGGACAATTAGGTGGAGGACAATTAGGTGGAGGACAATTAGGTGGAGGACAATTAGGTGACGGAGGGCATCGAGGTGGTGAGAAACAAGGCGGTGGATAACAAGGACTTGGGGGACATCCAGGAGAAGGGCATCCAGGAGGGGGGTAAGGGCAAGGTCGGGGAGGGCTAAACGGACACTGGTCACCACAGTTGACTGGTGCCGCATATGGACACCTGATATTACCACACGGTCCTCTTTGAGGTAGAACATAGCGACATTCTGGAGGTTTAAGAGGACATTGTGGGTTTCGACAAGGTCCTTTAGGTAGAGGATCTGGACAATCCCAATGAATTGGTTCAAGTGGCGGAAGAGGAGGCATGAACTCCATCGGGCATTTAGATCTTCTTTGGGCATTTGCACTTCTTTGTAATGCTTCAATTTCCATAATTTCTTCATCCGTTGCGCTACCTATTTTTTTTTTAGTATATGGACAAGTTGGCATTCCACAAGCGTTCTTTGATTGAGATTTATCAAACGTACTATCTGCACGGCCAGTAGATGGTCTTGAAAATGGACAGCCTGGTGTTCCGCAGGCTGACACATGATTTGAAGTGTCTTCCGGAGGCGGCTCTTCTGATGATCCACCAGGTACGCAATGAGTTTTACAAGCATCGGGTGAATTATTTGGAACAGGACAAGATACCTGTGCACAAGGACCTAAAGCTTTTTTGTATGCCGATAATACCTTATCAAAAGATTGCATGAGGTCCTTGCACATTGACATTGGTCTAATTGGATTATATTCGTCATCTTCAATTGGTGCACCACCAGTCAATCTTAATGGATCACATTGGCAACCAGCTTCAACCTCTTGTTGGTCTTCTTGAATATGACAATTTTGACAACATTCGCATCCGGGCGTGTTACTGCAATCCTCTACAGGTGAACCGACGAAAGGTTCTTGTAAACATTTTGGTCGAGTATAAACTCCATAAGGACCGTAGTTGTCTAAAGTTCCGTAAGTGTGACTTAAGCCGTAACAAATTGGCATCTCTGTTGGACCATAAACAGTTCCCAAGCCTTGTCCGGTAGCCGCTGGACCAATCCCAAATTCTTTAAATTGCTTTGCACCTGGACAATCTGGATTTTTACAAAGATACTTATTTAATTTTTCGGCTGTCATGTGTTCAGCCTTCAAAGGACCTTAAATAATAAATTAGATAAGTTATTAAATGAATCGACTATTTCATCTTATCACCTCTCCAAGTGACTGGATCCGATGGATCGTAAATAGGCGCAATGGGAAACATGGGAAGGACTTCGGATGTAGGATCTCCTTCGACGACCCTAAAATTAAATTATCACGATGAATCCAAAAAAATCCAAACCAAATACCTACTTTTGGGCCTGGAACATTGAAGTGGCGTTTGAACTCTTGAACAGATACTTTTTAGAAACTAATTCACCTTCTAGTCCTTTTCTTTGGACCACTTGAAATTGGGTTTGTATGCTCTTTCCAAAACAGGATAATCTTATGAAAAGAGTTATTGATCCGGAGCTTTCTCCCAAAACTTTGTTTTCCATTTCAAATATTCCTTCCATCATTGCAGGTGCATTATTTGCGGATTGTGAATATTTTTTGACCATGTCCACAAACTGAGTTCCCCATGGAATAGAAGTTTCGCCAATCAATGAGGAATCGCTTTGTTTTACTATTTTTAATTTCAGCGGCACAGTCTCCAATCCCTTCAATAAGGGGTCCGGTTTGCTTGAAAATAAGTAGGATTTTCCCGCTTCCAAACTAATATCCCGTAGTATAGGATCTGAAGTTTTGATGTTAAACACGTAGGAATACAGAAATGGTATTAACTTACCAACGACTGATTTAAAGGTTTTGGCCAAATCTCCCGAGAGTATTTCCAAAGTTGCAAATTTTCCAAATGTTGCAGTAACATTTATATCGTTTTGATCGGGAAGCTCATCGTAAGCAGTTGAAAGCCTAATTTTGTCCACTAGAATTTCAATAAGGTATAATTGTTCTTGAGCCATAATGATAATTTAGTTTTAAATTTGGCCAATATTTTTATAAAAATTAATTAAAATACTAAAATTTTGTGTAAAATTGGCATTTGACGTAAATTTTGGCTCAGTATTTCATTTTAACAATTTTTTTAACAAATGCATTTTACATTGCTTGATTTTAGCTAAAGTTTGCAAAACTGGATGGTGTGATATTATAAATGCATTTCTCAAAATTTTCCCGACTTATTGAGACGGGAATCCCGTTTTCTTTCTTTTCTCTTCCAGTGTGACTGCAACTCTAATCCCAACTCATAATGTTTGATTTTGTAGATAGAAAAATGGATTCGAATTTCGAATGGTGGCGAATTTTGACCGTAATGGACCAAGCTCTGGTGGATAACAACGTAGACACGACAGCTTGCATGCAAAAAGCAGTTTGTTGGACAGTTCAATCATCGCTCAATAGAATTAAGTTTGTGGATTCGTTACTAGCAAGTGAGTGGATAAACCAATATATTGATGGAACGCCACTTCAGTCAGCTATCCAGAGTGGTATAAATAGGATTAACTGTGCTAAGGAATACAGATCTTGTAAATTAAGTCAAAAATTGTTTCTAAATTTTATACAACAATTCACTAATGCCATAAATTTAACCTAAAAGACTGATTTCTGAAAGAAAATGTTACTGTTGATGTTTTTCGATTTTGATGTTAATGCAATTTTGTTATCGCATCGCTCACCGATTTATGTTCCTTGTTGAAGTATTTATATGTTAAGTTGTTATAATCTTATTTTTGTTATGCGCTTGTTATACCGACTATACCGAGAATACAAGCCGATGATACAAGGATGGTACGCATAAAACGAAGTACATGCTAATTACGATAGAAAAGTATATACATGTACTTCGTTTCTTATATACCACCCAATGTTACACTAAAAAAACCTATATAGCAATTTTTACTACAATATTGTAGCGCAAAACACTACAATTTTTGTAGTATTCGATTCTACAAATCATATAGCAATTATTACTACTTAATACATTTTTTGTAGTTAATACTTCAAATTTTATAGTAAAAGTGCTATAATCAAATTGCTACAATTTTCTATTAAATTTTATTACAATGTTTACTACAAAATTATAAAATATTGACTACAATTTTTTAGGACATTTTTCACTGGATTGTTCAATGTATATAATTATTGTTACTTTATTATGCTGTTGTCATATCAGGTGTTAATATTTTATTGTATTCCAGGATTAAATACTAAAAAATGACTAATGTTTTAATTCTCCAAAAATAACTCTATAAAATACGTTATTATAACGTTTAATAAACGAAACTAGCTAATAAAGTTGTGATAGTATGCATAAATAATCTATCATTGATTGATAAATTCCCCACAATACATGACTCAAATTTCAATGTGAAGTATAACTAAGGGCTTCTTTCAACATGCAGAAGCAGTCAAAAACATATGAAGCCTTGAGGAAATAAAACTGTAAAATTAATTCACTTTCAATTCCACATTAGTAATCAAACCGTTTCCTTTAACAAAATTACTACCTCACATGTAATTAGGAGGAGAAATAAAACTCTTTCAAATCATCTAAACAATCTTTAATTCGATCTGTGCTACAAAAGCAACTTTTAATGAGCGATAACTTAACATAATCCATTATGTTCCTCCATCTAATTCCATCACAAGTGAAAAGGAAAGTAACTAAAGAAAACTGAAATTTTAATTAATTAAAAATATCTGCATAAGTTCTTCCTTCTTCGTAATCCTTTTAGCACAAGAATTTTTAATTAACGGAAATTTTGGTTACTAATATTTCTTCACTATGAATATTTTCTCTAGAATCATCCAGAAATTCTAAGGAACGTCAAATTATTCATTCTTCCCGAACCCACACAACTTCTTCGGTTTCGTCGCAAACTAACACAAACTAAAAACGAGAATGTGGACACCTTGGGTTTGCACATGAAGGTGGTGGTGGACAAGGTGGTGGTGGACAAGGAGGTGGAGAATGCGGGCACCTTGGGTTTGCACATGAAGGTGGCGGTGGACAAGGTGGTGGTGGACAAGGAGGTGGAGAATGCGGACACCTTGGGTTTGCACATGAAGGTGGTGGTGGTGGACAAGGAGGTGGAGAATGTGGACACCTTGGGTTTGCACATGAAGGAGGAGGAGGTGGATAGTAGCATGGTGGAGGAGGGCAAGGTGGTGGATAGTAGCACGGTGGAGGAGGGCAAGGTGGTGGATAGTAGCACGGTGGTGGAGGACAAGGGGGTGGAGGACAAGGAGGTGGAGGGGGTGGCGGTGGTGGAGTATAAGGAAGAAGTTCTACAGGATTATTAGGGCATTTGTCACCACAGAGAACGGCTACCGAATACGGACATTTGACAACTCCACAAGTTCCTGTTGGACGTGGAATTTCCTTACATTGTTTAGGTCTAAGGGGACATTGTGGATTTTGACAGGGTCCATCAGGAAGCGGATCTGGGCAATCCCAATGAATTGTTTTAAGTGGCGGAATAGGAGGCAACATATTCGCTGGACATTTAGACCCTGCTTTTATTTTTTTAGCACTTCTTTCCAACGCTTCTAATTCTGCAATTTTTTCCTGTGCTGCACTTTCACTATCCATTTTTGATTTTATATATGGGCAACCTGATAATCCACAAGACTTTTCTGTTTGTGGCTTGTTAGGCAATTCACCGTCAAATCTAAAAGATAATCTTCCAGATGGACAGCGTCCTGTTCCACAAGTGCTTTTACCACCATCCAGGGTATCGTCTGATCCATCAAATAGTTTTATACTATAGGAGGGCGCACCACTTTCAAGGAAAGCCTTCTGCCTGCGAGGATCTATAGCTTTCTGATATGCGGCTAAAACTTTATCAAAATGGTTGGCGCTAATTGGCGCAACTGCTTTGTCCTTGTTATCATCTTCACCTGGTCCACCACCATACAATCGCAATGGCTTATCATATTGAAAGTTTTTGCAACTTTCAAAATTGGAATCATGATTTGCTGATAGATGACTCATGGTACACTCTCCCATTGCCAAATTTTGCACTGTTCTTACCGAGTTTCTAACACAATTTTTTGGCTTGTTACATAACCATTGGGATAATTTTTCAGTATTGAAGAGTTTTGGTTTAGAGAGTTCTAAAATAAAACAATTGAGTGAATGTTAAAAGTATTGAGGTTTAAATATTTTACCCTGTCCTGTTTCTGTTAAACAAATATCATATTCTTTAAACTGTTTTACAATTCGGCAATCCGAATTTTTACGAAGTACTTGACGTAATTTTTCTGAAGAGCAAAATTGAATTTAACTTTATATCGTCGAGAGCTGCAGTATGGCTCAATTCAAGTTTTCTCTAAAAACTCGAAAATGGCGAAAGAGATCAAAAGTGTTCAGCAGAAAATAGATATTTTCGATACTAGTGCGGAAAAGTAACATTTTTCCATTCGAGGCGAAGTTGTACGAACGAAGCCGAAGGCCGAAAAGTAATACATTTCCACACTAGTGCGGAAAAGTAATACTTTTCCACACTCTTTTGGATATCACAAAGTAAGACTTTTTCAAACACTATTAGAAAAATATATATTTTTGATTTCTTTCTCTATTTTCGAGTTATTGGAGAAAAATTGAGTTGAGTCATACTCGAGTTTTCGTGCTAATTTAATTATCTTACCCTCTGACGTCATTTTATATTCATTAAATCGTTCTGCATTTCGAAAATCTGAATTTTGAAATATCACTTGGTGTAACTTTTCTGTTGTGGGTGATTCTGCAGTATTGAAGTTAATCGTATTAATTGTCCTATTTTGCGAAATGGAAGGACGTAGGGGGTTATAAGTAGAGGCAATTAGAATTACGTGAGATGGAGTATCTCTCTCAAGGATCCTAACATTGCAATTGCGTTAATTTAAGGAAATCATAATTTTTTATACCTACTTTTGGGTTTGGATCATTACAGTAGTATTTGGACTTTTGAACAACTTCCTTTTAGAAAATGTTTTACCTTCAATTCCGTTTCTTTGAATAATTTAAATTTGATCCTTAAATGAGTTTTATTTTACTATTTTTAATTTTAATGGCACTTTTTTCAGTTTTTCATTAATATTTCGTGAAGAGGAATCTAAAATTTTACTAATGAGTCTGGTAGTGTACAAGAATTATGGTATTTTGACTTACCAATGCTGATTTAAATGTTTCGAAATCTGCATATTATGTTGAGGTGACATTTACTTCGTGTTGATGAAGAAGATCTTGGTGAGTAAGTGAAAATGTCATTTTGTCCACTAAAATATTATTAAAAATTATTGATCTTGAGCCATAAAAAAAATTTTTATTTTTCTAACTATTAAAATTTTGTATGAAATTGACAGTTAACATAAAATTTGGGCCAATATTTTATGTCATGTGGGGTTTCATTGCTTGATTTTTAGCATTGTTCCAAAACTAGATGGTGTGATCTAAATGCAATATTTTATTAAATCCATAAAAGCAATTTTTCGTTAAGCTCCTCACACCCCTGTCCATTATTGCTGCTCCAGGCGCCCTAAACTAGGATACAGTACAAATTTACGCTCCCCAAGATTACCTTGTTTTGAACAGCTTTGCACACCACTGCTTTGTATAAGGCCTAAATTTCTCTCTCAAATAAAAGAGAAGTAAAAAATATCCTTTAAGCTTATTAGAGAAGATTAGTAGAGGGGCTATGTCAGCCCTAACTCATTTTTCCAAACATTTTTGTGCTGTGATGACGCACACCAACGCTACGCGACGGTCGTCCGATTTGCCCAAGGTCGACACGGGGTTGAAGGGATTCCTGTTCTGGTATTATTAAGTAAAAAAGAATCTCTCGCGGGGAGGACCCGTTCCTGCACGGACAGCAACGTCCTTTGCACTCACTGGCAATGCAAGCTATAACCACGTTAGGCATAGAGAAGGGGAATCCAGAATCGGTTTTGGTTGCTCATTCATAACGCAAATGATCCTTAGATCAATGGGTTATCAGAGTATCCCAGGTCGACCGACTCCGTCATCCAAAACCGTTCATTTTTTTTATAATAATAAAACCGCATTGCTTAAAGAAGAGGCTTGTTCCTTTCGCGGAAAACAAGGGATGCAGTTTTAGGTCGTACCCAGGACCGTTACTCCTCAATGTAGGATCTCTGACCTTCAACACTTTTTCGAAAACCGAATCAGATCATAAAGGCTTCTTGCAGTGGCGTAACTACCAGTGTGCGCGGTGTGCGAATGAACACGGCCCATAAAATCTTAGGGGCCCGAGGAAACGTAAAGTAAAAAAATCTTAAACAATGGTAAAAAGCGCCTGTGCAAGCCGGAAACGGACAATTCGGCAACGGGAATCTACCGGTCAAGCTTACGTTAGTGTTAGAAAACGATTTTCTTTATAAATGATGGGACCGTTAAAAGAGAGATCCGCCGGTGCCGAGTTGTTGTGTACCCTTCACTGTATTCCCAACAAATTTTCTACTGGACCTTCTGGTCTGCAGGGTCTGAGTATTTCCGTAAGGAAGCAACAAACAAATAATCTTTTCAAAACCAAATAAATAGTTAGTTAGCTTTTGATCAATTCTCGTACCTAATTATTAAAACCAAATATCGTTGCCATGGTTACCGATTATTCTCTTCAAACTTGACCTCAAGCCACTCCAGCATTCCGTTTGGTATGCAAAGCAACAAGAAGACAATTCAAGAATCAAACTTTCTTGGTTATCAATTTTAGAAAGTCGGTTTGTTCCTTATGTATACCTGGGGGGTATTCCATACCCCCCAGACCCCCCGGTTTCACGCCCATCTCATTTTGAAGTGTTTTTTCACTTTTTTAGGGTGCATAAGCCCACTAAACACCCTAAAATGTGAAGAAATTAGTGTGCAATCTAGGGTCTGATGGGGAGGTATGGACAATGGCGTAAATAACGGGGAGGAGGAGCAGAGGGAGTTTAAATCGCACACCTCTCAATCGAGGGGCCTGTCAAAACTTTTGCTCCCAGTTCTAAAATTTGAAGTTACGCCACTTGCTTCTTGCTATATTGCGTCTAGTCTAGAAGCTTAAAACTAATTATCTACTATAAATATAATTACATCAAGTGCACTTAAAAATAATTATACCTACTAAGCATTTTAATTAATTAAGGCCCAGTTTATCAATCTCTAGTTAGTGTCCCAAGTAAATTTATCTGACAAGTAAAATTGTTAAAAGACCTTTTAAAAGGCTTTTATAAATAAACTTAAAAATAAAAAATAAACTGGCCCTTAGAAATGCAATTACACAAATTCGTTGATTTTGAAAAAAATTATTGAAAATAAATCGCGAAATATACTGATTAAATAGATTTTACCTAAAATTGGATTAACCAAATTGAGATTAAGAAAACTTTCGAAAGAAGTGGGTTGGAACTGGCATAGTCTTTCTACTGAGACTTAAATTAATTACCACAATCAACGCATTAATCTCAAACAATCAGTCTATTATTGTCATGAAGCGTTAGATCATATATACTTAGGTTAGATAGGACATAGACCCATTTGTTGTGACGCAAAGAAAATGCAACAAAGTTTGTTTTCCTTTTATAGTGTATCGCAGGTTGCATACCCTCCAGTTCAACATGACATTTCAATCCTTTTCAACCAGCTTAGCAAACAAGTAATTTAACAAAAAAATTAAAGATTTTATTAATATTTAAATAAAAATTAATTAAATTTTTTTTTTAAATTAATTAAAGTTAATTAAATTAATTAACAAAACAATAATTTAACAAAAAAAATTAAGATTTTATTAATATTTAAATAAAAATTAATAAATTACAAACTTTATAGATATTTATTAAGGTGGCCGATATCTTTAGGGATTATCTACTTAACTAAAATTTATGTAACAACGATTACAATTAAATAATTCTATTGCTACAGATACGAAAATTTTATAGGTTGTTCCATTAAAGAGTAGTACTATTATTATTTATTATTTATCTGTGATGGCAGTCATGTTTGTGACTTTGTTTTGAGTAAAAATTTACAATAAAAATATCATCAACGTGTATATTTAGTTGCAGCCGTTGTAGGGGCTAACCAAAAGGAAAACAAACCCCACCACAATATTTTGTGCATCACAACAAACCGTCTCAGGTATACGGCATGTTCTATCTAGTAATAGATGATCGAAGCAAATACCGAACTAGAGTGATCAGGTTATGAGAGTTCATTGCGCCATCTAATGGATTTTTGATGAAAAATTCATCATTTCATCTCTCGTGTGATGAAATAAACAAATTAGATTAGATTAAAATTAGAAGAATTAGATTAGAAAAGTCGTTGAATTTGAGGTATTTATCAGCCGACGCGCAAACACATTAATCGGTTTCGACAAAAATCCGCAAGAGGACGCCACCAACTCTAAGACTCGGATCACTCCGATAAAGCATTAGAACACTACAAATAATACTCTCTCATTTGATGGAGTCTCTGAATCACTGAATCGCTTATCAACAAAGTACGATTGACCTACCAATAATAAAATAAAAATAAATAAGCAAATCAATCACTCATTTACACTACTAAAGGCGGCCTCGAGGCCGCATGTTCCAGTTAGTAAAACTTTAGTAACAAATTGACAGTTTTTTTATTTCGATGATTGATAAAACACAACCTGCTAAAAGGTCTACGGCACTGCCTCGATGGTCCACCCGATGGACGTAGGCGGCTAACTATGCTTGCAGACTAACCACAAGTCGTGGATTCATTTGCAATTCAGGTCATTATAGGGAAACGAACTTATTTTGTTGCTATCTAAATCTGGTAACCCGATTTAAATATTTGTGTAATAATTTACACACTAAAAAAATTTAATCAGGTAGGTCCAACATAAAATACTACAATTTAAAATTTTACTAAAGAAAACTTTATACAATAAATTAAAAAATTAAGTAACAAAATACAATTAGTAATACTTAGGAATTAGATTAATTAAATATTCATAATAATATATAAATATAAAATTAAACTTATATCCACACTTTTAAGCAAAGAATTAAACCTAGGTTAAATAAATTGAGACTCTTCTTTCTATTGTCTATTCTACTATCGCATCAATGAGTCTTTTAGGAACTTTTCTTTAGCCGAACGTTGTACTGCTACTTCGCATCTCAACTCGCTGGTCACACTAATATACAACGTCAGTCTATCGTAACCAAGATTCGAACTTTAAACCTTAATATTATTAAACTACCTATAATATTTTCACTACAGCAGATATCAAAAATCAGATATCACACAAAATATTATATTTGGTTGAATAAGGCTTGCGCCACACCTCAATGTCGCCTTTAATAGTTCGTTAATTCTCCACGCAAATTGGATGCCATAAGCTTCTTCTTCTCAATCAAAGACAACTGATTTTGGCCTAACACATACGAAAGTTTCGTGAGAGCTGCTTCAGCTGTCATGTCACATCCTGATATGATCCCAATTTCGGTTAAAATCTAAAAACAAGTTTTGTAAATATTCTATTGGGAACAAGAAAAAATTATGCGTAAGCACTTCTTGAATTACCCAATATCAACAACTTTTGAGGTCGATCATTGGTCTTATTGATAAATAAACGTACACAAATTGCAAAATTGCACTATCTATTTTAACAAGGAAGTAATAATCAAAACTATGTTACTTACTCTTCCAGTTTCATAGGACGGACAAACTGCTCCTTGGGAACACTGGGTGATGTTAATGATTACCACCCCTCTTTCGATGGCTTTCTGCAAAGTGGTCAGTAAATCAAGTCGGTTCGATGGAATATTTCCAACTCCATAGCACTGAAGAATCACTCCTTCTATTGAAGGTTGAATGAAAGCTTCCAACTAAAAAACAAATATTAGTTTTGAACAAACAACAAGTTTTAACCTTTGTACCATTTCGCCAGTGATGGTTGGGAAGAGAGGTAGGATAATCACGTTGGAACATAAATTTGTGTGCACTATCAATTCTTGATCGGCAGGACACTTGCTGATGTAATGGTCGAACACTGAAACAGCAAACTGTTAGTTCCAAAAAAATTTTAGTAATAATTACCGAGAGCGTACATCGTATATGGATTCCAACACTAGCCAAAGGATGAAAGTTAGGCGAGTTGAATGCGTCCAATAAGTTTGTGCTAACTTTTGCGGTGCGGTTTCCTCGGAAGAGTTTATTCCCAAAGAAAACGCAAACTTCGTGAATTTCGAAGCAAGCCGCAATAATGAGAGATGAGAGGAAGTTTTCTTTTGCGTCATTCCGTTTTTCAAAAATTGGAATTTGGGACCCGGTTACGATAACTGGTTTTTGGAGACCTTCCAGCATGAAGGAGAGTGCTGAAGCTGTGTAAGCCAACGTGTCCGTCCCGTGAAGAATTACAAAACCGTCGTATTGTTTGTAATTTTCCTGGAAACAAAATATTTTTGTAAGTTTCTCGATTAGATCGGAAAGTTCGTGACCTACTTGAACATCTTTTGCAATTCGAATCCAATCTTTTGTTGTCATGTCGCAGGAGTCGTACAGGGGGTCGTATTCTTTGATCAGGTAGGAAATTATGTGATCTTCGTGAACATGTCTGAAAATCGTATTGATTAAATTTTGGTTCATTTGTACTTTTTTGGTTTTACTTACGGGATCATCAGCTCTTCAAAGTTTTCTTTTCCGAAAAAGGCTTTGGCGAATTTGTCGTCGTGTAAATGAGAATTGCTGCGGATTTTGTCGATGAAAGAATTTGCTGATGGAACGTAAGCTAAAAAAATTAAATAAAGGTGAAAAATTCCAAAAGTTCCAGTAACTTTCCCCCTTTTTTTGTTTTCCTTGGCAGTATTTTTTGATAATTATATTGTTTTACAAAACAAAGCTTTTAAAAGCCAAAATATTTTTGTTCTTTATCAAGAAAAACTGTTGACCCAAATAATTTTTTTTAACTTTTTTATGCATTTTTACGTCCTTGATTGAATCAAATCTGTAATATTATGTAAGCCCTATAGTTTTATTTATAACTTAAAGGAGTAACCTTTTTTTAATTTAATCTTTTCTAATAATAATCGAGAGATAACCTTAAATTTGGAAATTTTGATAAAAGTTTCAATCCAGTTTTAAGCAGCTGTGATTACGGGTCACATCACTTAGACATGATTCTTGCAAGTAATTATCACGTTTGCTTTTAATGTTAGGTAATCTTGTTAAAGCCCAGTTTATCAATCTGGGCCTGGATAAACTGGGCCTAAATAAAATTAAAAATAAATACCATGCTTCTTATCCAATAATTTTGGATTTGTAATGGCCGCAAACATCAGAAGTTCGTAAGTAAAAAAATACACCAAATTTAGGCGTTTGAAAAATGAGCTCTATTTTCGTAAAAGAATTATATACACGGGTGGTCAGCTGTAAGGTCCCCCTTAGAAACCTTAATTCTTACGCTTATGTTAACGCTTATGGTCATTAAGGGTGATAATTAAGCTTAGTGATAATGCAGACTCAGGGTAGAACTCAAGTTAAATTATTTTTGTAAATTGCTTAAAAAATTGCAAAACAAAGATATTAATTATATTAATAATAATAATTGATAATAATAATATATAATTAATAATAACAGAAAAAAAAGAAAAAACAATTGCGTATTCTCAAATTACCCAACTTTTTTTATGTAAAATATTAATAATAAATATTTTGTATTGTTTTAAAATTAAAATTTATTGTTTAAGATGAAAATAGCATAATTCCGAAATATTTAACTAAAAATAAAAACTACAATTAATGCTGGGTTATCAACGATCACGTTCAAATTTTATAAACCAAACATAACTGGATTTAATCTTCTTTGTTGCGTGTAATGAATTGTAATTTCTCTGCTAGAAACGGGAATTTTGAATGAATTGGGAAGCCTTAGATTGAAACTCCTTTAAATCTGGAATTGACTACCTTAAGTGACGTCAAAACGCCTAAAAGATCGGCCATCCATGCTACTTAAAAGTGACTCAATGCTTATTTATCCTAGAACTTGTCATGGCAGTGACTTGTTTTTTTTTAGGATTCAAACTCAATTTCAAATTGCATTTGAGTTTTAGAATGAACAAAGTTTTTATTTAAATCATAAAGAATGAATCTTATACACTCGAAACGCGGTAAAAACCATAACAAATGCGAAAACATTATGCATGCAGACA
The DNA here is from genome assembly GCA_958510855.1 of Rhagonycha lutea. Lineage (NCBI taxonomy): Eukaryota > Metazoa > Arthropoda > Insecta > Coleoptera > Cantharidae > Rhagonycha > Rhagonycha lutea. The sequence goes on from OY294036.1 coordinate 5,737,136, forward strand.
ATTTTTTACGAATCAAATTTTCTACAACAAAGTCCACGATAGTAAATATTTATCTTCAATCATTTGGATAAGAAAGGTAACTACAAATTCAAAATCTGTGATTTTAAATTCTTCCTTCGTCTTATAAACTGTTAGGAACTTTTTTGTAGGAAATTATTTAATTTCCAGATTAATTTGAATTAAACATGCCATTAAACTGATTAGGGTATTAGTGAAAAAAAAGTACAATTACTGCAACTGGGTTATCAAAGTTCACGTTCAAATTTCAAAAAGTCGTTATCTACATAACTAAATTAAATGTTCTGATACAAAATTGAGTAAAACATAATTCCTTATTTGATTGGATGATTAAAATTTTTAAATTTTCTTTTGAATCGACTTCGTATCCGCAGGTATAATTATTTGTATGTAAAATAATTATTTTTGTAAATTATTAAAATGTATAAATTAATTTATTATCACGAATTAAAAACTAACCAATTTATATAATAATTATAGGTATTATAGATATAATTATAGGTATAATTATTTCTAATTGCATATTTAATCAACTTTGTACTTAAATACTATTTATTTAAATTCAATAACAACAATGATCATTGTTTACAATGGTATTATTTGGTTTGACAGTATTCCATTAGCAGAAGAAAGATTTATTAATTTACATGAAGATAACAATGATTTCGTTTCAAAGTTTAATGTAAACTTTCCATACAATTTTTGTACGGAAAATTTAGTCTTCTTAAAAAATATCAAAAGCTGGAAAGATTTGAGATTAAAAATTACAGGGGCCCCAAAAGCAATTTCATTGTTTTATTGGCTTAAGAACTTTTTTTTTTATTTAATAAAAAGTTTTAAAAAAATGTAATAAATATTCCTCAAAAATTCCAAAAAAATCGAAAACTTACCTCCTTTTTCATTTTTTTGCATCCCGATGGTACCCCCGGTATAGAAAACCAAAACTTTTCGGCTGGTGGTGTTAAATTGTAAAGGCATTTTAAAAATCGAGAACACTTCCGAACTATACAAAATCAAAACACGAATGAGAAATTTTTTGAAAACTTGTAAATAAATAACTGTTGAGTAACCTGTAGTTATATACAGAGTGGAGAGGGCGCGCGTTTGATTTGTTAGTTCTGATTAGCAGTTATATTAACCTATATAATTATAAACTTGCTAAATACATCTAAAAAAAAAAGTTGTTATTTTACTCGTACGATATGTAATAAATGTTTATTTATATTTTTAATTTAGTACGTATCAAGCGATCGTCGACCAAGAGGAGACAATTACACACACTACCCCCTCCCCAAGACGACAATTTTCAAAATCTTCAATAAAAATCCTATAATTGATTATTTTCAGGTTGGAAAGCCTAACCGGGCGTTATTCTTACCCCCTCCCCAATACTAACTTTCTTTTTTTTACACAGGTTTCAGTTACTCAGTTGCTCCGAGCAAGTTGCGTCCTTTATACTATATTATTTTATGCGTATTATTTGATGCGAAAATAATTATCTAAATAGCTTGAAAGTCCAAATTTTAAGTGTAATTTAACCAAATATAAGTGAAAATGAAAAGTAAAATTTTCCACTTTCGTTACTTGCGTCAATTAATAATGACCCCCAATAATTTCCATTTTAAAATTATTTAATGGAGTTGCTGGTGATAACAACTTTGTAATCGAAATAAATTATCGAACTGCTCTATCAATCAATAAATAAAATTGGTAGACGTTTAAAAATAAATTACTTCTATTTGCTAATCAAGGTCTATTCTTTTATCAGAACTTCCTATTGTCTAGGTTTATATTTTTCAGAAATTCCAAAAATTTTACTTAAAAATGCCTATTCTTCATTTTGAATGATTTATTCATGGGCGTTCATAAAAAATTTACCAAGGAAGAACAAATTCAAAATTAATTAATCATAATAAAATGTAATCACATATATGGGATGGGTGACCGCTTCTAGAACACCTCTCATAATCGCTGCTGCTTTGCTACCACATTAACCAACAGGTTATTATAACCTAAATCGTCCTTCGATGGAAAGAGCTTCTAAATGTCTAAATGTTCAATTTATAGTGAGATGATCATCTCATCAGAATAAAATCAAACAAAACTTTTCAAAAACGTACCATCGTGTATATTCAGCGGGCAATCGGGGCAACCTGTTACCTAGAACAATAGGTAAATTTAGTTGCCCATTGCATTCTATAGTTGGGTTAAACGCACCAGGAAACGTGAGAAACCTACAATTTAACGTGGAATCTGAACCACAGCTATAATTATTAAGTTATTATAGTTCATTCTCCTTGTCCTATTGGCTATGACAAATAACAGGTGCCTATAACTTCCTAACGTCTTTTCTGATCGATAGAGTTTGATAGTCGGTGAAATTTTTTTGGATTCAATAACCAAAACCTAAAAGGGCATCAAAATTTCCTATTTTTACTTTTGGGCAATATTAACCGAATTTGACTGACTTGATGACGTTTGCGTCAGTCCCATCAGCGACTATGGCACCCTAAACTACCAAAAACATCATCAACATTCACAAAGGGGCATCGATATTTTTCAAAATTTTCTAATTTTAATTTTGGGCACTTTTGATCAATTTAGGCTTACTTGGGGACGTTCGCATGGAAATAAATAATAGAAAAAGCGCCACAGGCAGTTTTTTTAATTTTCAATGTTACATTATCTGAAATGAATATAATTTTGAGGAAAAAAAGTATTTTCTGTAAATAATTGGTTTTGTTAAACAAAAATTTGTTGTTTTGAGAAACCCAAGATTTAATTTCAAATTTAAAAACCTAGAAAAAATTTGGTCGCCCTTTTATGAATATTAACAGTGGCGGTTTTAGAACTTATAAGGCCCCAGGCGCAATTCAATTTTGAGGCCCCCCTCTAAGATTTTCCACTAATCCTACACTCCCTAAAGCAATAATTGATTTGAACCCCTGATGGCCGGGGGGCCCATTCACCAGCACCGCAGACGATTTATTTTTTTAATACTTTTTTTTTACTAAAAATTGCACTGAAATCAAAATAACTGCAAATCCACGGCATCTTAGGGCTTAAAATTTTTTTGTTATTAAAAATAGCACTGAAATTAAAATTACTGCAAATCTAAGGCAACTTAGGGCTTAGAATTTTTTCGTTATTTTTCCTGTGTTTATTACTACAGAATTAATATTTTCATAAAATTTCAGAATTTGAACAAAATTAAATTTTTATTAAAAAATTTAAATAAAAAATTGTACTGAAATCAAAATAGCTGCAAATCCAAGACGTCTTAGGCCTTAGAATTTTTCGCTATTTTTCCTGCGTTAATTACAACACAGTTAATAGTTTCATGAAGTTTCAGAATATTCGCACAAAATTAAATTTTTATCAAAAAATTTAAATCAAGAATTGCACTGAAATTGGGCAAAATAACTGCAAATCTAAGGCATCTTAAGGCTTAGAATTTTTTCGTTATTTTTCCTGTGTTTATTACAAGGGTATTAATATTTTCATAAAGTTTCAGAATATTTGAACAAAATTAAATTTTTATCAAAAAATTTAAATCAAAAATTGCACTAAAATCAAAATAACTGCAAATCCAAGGCATCTTGGGCCTTAGAATTTTTTTAATTATTTTTCCTATGTTTATTACGACATAGGTAATATTTTTATGAAGTTTCAAAATATTTGAACAATATTTAATTTTTATCAAAAAATTTAAATCAAAAATTGCACTGAAATCAAAATAACTGCAAGCATCTTAGGGCTTAGAATTTTATCTTATTTTTCCTGTATTATTACAACAGGAATTTAATTAATAAAAATTAAATTTTCCTTATTTTGAGGCCCCTTGATTTACGAGGCCCTAAGCGCGCGCTTCTTGCGTCTGTGGGGAAATCCGCCACTGAATATTAATCATATTTTTGGTATAGTTTAGGGTAAGTGTCATTAAGAATCATAAAAGGGCATCAAAATTTTTCTTAATTTTTAATTTTGAAACTTGCGTTTTGAAAAACGAAAAATTCTTGTTTAATTAAAAACCAATTTTTTTCAAACAATATTTTCTTATCTCAAAATTCTATTAATTTTAGACAATTTAACCTTGAAATGTCCACAAAAAGCTGCCTGTGGCGCTTTTTCTATTATTTATTTCCATGAATAGCTTAGTAAAAATTTCAAAAACCATGAGAACCCACCCTTGTAAATTAGAAACTTAGCTACGAGCCATTATTATATTAGTCAATAATTGTCTATTTTCTATTGCATACTACATTATGTATTTTCGGGGAACCCCAGGTACAATGATTAAAAAATGTAGATGTACTCCATGAATTAAAGGGAAAATCGAACATCAAGAAGAACCATTATAATTAAATATTTACATAATTTATTAAAGTTTAATTAGCAAAGGTTACTGCGTACATTGAAAAATCATAATATTACTGTTAACCTCCTGGCACGGTGGGGGGGGGGGCGTTGCAACCTATTGTGCACAGTGAACTAAACACACGGGCGGCCAAAATCAGTTTAAGGGGCAGCGGTAAGCGAAGGAAGAGATATTTGCGAAAGCAAAATGTGGTAGAGGGCGAAATGTAGACGAGGTAAGAAAGTACGAGTAAATCTGTAGGATAGGGGGTGAAAAAAAAGGTAAATCGCCATACACCAAGGAAATAATAACAGCAATTTAGGAAATTGTATTAAACAAATCGAAAATATGGATTACAGGAGCGACCAAATTAAACTTTGCACACAGGCGGAAGTACCCTTAGCGACGCGACGATCCTGCTGGAGGGTATTCCATACCCCCCAGACCCCCCGGTCCCTAATACTATGACATATTGATTATTCATTTGGAAGGGTTTCCATTTGATTTTATTGCTGAATTAGTACCTCTGCCCCAAATTTGAGAGTACCTCCCTCTTTGATAATAATACTGACTGCAAAATTCAAATCCAAATAGTTCGCTAGAATAATTATTATCCTCCTCCTTGTAATTTATAGACGCACCCAAGTTGGTTCATTCTTTTCTATCATCTTAAAAAAAGTATATACGTCTTATGAAATAGACATAAGCATATGATTTGATATTAATCACGCACTATCCAATATAGTAATTTGCTAGAAAGCTCCTCCTCTTCCTCTGTCTCCAGTGTCATTCATGGGCGTCCTTCTAGTAGTTTAAAATTATTTATAAGTAAGGGGTAAGAGGACAATTGATAAATTTGGCTAAGTATTCCCTTCCTTCTTGTTTCAATTCAATCTCCAAATGAAGAAGGAAGAACGAGATCATTAGCTTCAAAGATAAGGATTTGTAATAACGCAACCATGCGATAAATTTAGAATTTTTTAATAAAATTAATGATCCTTCGTCTGGAATTTTGGTCGTCAATGAGTCGGATGTTTAATAACCAAACTTCTAATTTGGTCGAGTTATAAAAATAATTTAATGAGTCAACTACAAATTTACACGATTAGGTTAAAATTGGACAATTTGCATGTTGTAATTTTTAATAGATGCACTGTTTTGCAAATTTATTTAAAAATAAAACACTTTATTAAAAAGATACTTCTCAAACACTGTAACCACAGTTTGCTACATTTCAAAATCCAATTTTTGGGTGTTGCCAAAAATTTTAACAATGGCTTGTTGCACACAAGTGCTCTAAATTTGTCAGTCTTGGGTTCAATTTGAGCCGATTGTTAGTGACGAGGAAGCTTATAATACATTCTGGAAGATTGCCAACAGACGACACTTATCTCCAAACTTATAATTGAATTTACTATCAAAATATTTACGTGAGGAGGATACTTGCTTTGGCTTTTTAAAAACTTCACTCTCATTTCCATAGTAAAATGCATCGCGTGCTGAGCGATGAAACTTCCAGATGTGTTGATGGAAGCCAAGAATTTATTACCAAGAAGCTGTGCATTAGTGCTGTTTTTGTGTTTGCATTTTTTTCTGTACTTGCAGGTTAGGTAGCTTCTATTATTTTAATTAACAATTTTTTTAATTAACCAAAAAAATTTTTCTTTAGTTCAAAATTTACCTCCATTGAAAATTGACTAATCAATATGGACTATTTTTCTTATAACGAAAAACATTTCCTAAAAGAGATTTCTTTTGTTTAGCCCAAATTTGTTGCTCATAATATTAAATATAAAACACGTGTAACAGAACGCATACTTTATGACAGATTGTCTGGATTATTTTTGGATCTGTTTGTGTTTCACGGGCAATAAATAATTTTTTATTTGTTTAATTTTCCTTTGATGCGGATGTTAAATATAACAGATACTTTTACTTATTGGGTATACCAAAATTGAGATTCGAACTTTTTTCTTCTATATTGGCGAGTTTATAATGGTTTATGAATCTAGTTTCGAATTTTGCCTTTATGTCAACAATAGAAGGAGTGTTTGGGTGGTGAATCATTAGGAAAGACCAAGGGATAAGTGACTCTGAAAAATGGTGTACAATAAAATTCCAAAAATTCACAGAAAAGTCCAGAATTCCATGAAAATTATCCTGATCACTCCCTTAATATGCCTCTGATTTCCGAAATTTCGTTCATTATTCCAATTATATTTCAAATATTATTTTTTATGCTTGTACTCTGCGTCACTAACTAAAGGTTAATATTTCTTAAATTTTAATTAATATATTACTGTAAAGTTGATACAATTAATTGTGACACGTTTAATACGGAGGCATTTTGGACAAAATTACTGATTATTATCATTAGTTTTCGTCATTTCGAGATATAATGAATTACTTTACTCTCACATTTTAGAGAGAAAAGCACAATAATTATGCTCCGAGCAACATTCTCGACATGAAAGCGGGAATAAAGCAGACGGAGCGCACTGTAGCAACAGAAATACCGTCTCCTAGCAACGGGAATAAAGTAACCTATAGTCTGTTTTTTTTAAGAAACGAGTACAAAATTTCATTTCCACGTGGATAACGTGAATGTTAACCAATGAAATTGGTTGAAATTAAATTTCAAGCAAGGTTGAACCCTATTCAAGGTTGAAATTAAATTTCAAGCAATTTCATTGGTTAACATTCAAGTTATCCACCTAGAATAGAAATTTTTTACTCGTTTCTTAAAAAAAACAAACTATAGTAACTAGAATAAATACTAAAGGAGGAAATTACTACAAATTATTATAGTAACTACTACAAATTATTGTAGTAATTCTTATAAATCTAATCATAAATAATCTTTAATTTTGAAGAAGGGGCGTGGTCTCAAAAATATCAGTTGCTCCAAGTCTCAAATTTTCTCTGAAGGGTTCTATGTTAGGGTGCTTTGGTACCGGCATAGGCGCAACTAGGGGGGGGGGCTAAGCCCCCTAAAATTCAAGTTAGCCCCCCCAAACTTTTGACCCTAGTTGCGCCCATGGGTACCGGCCTTACAAAGATGGTTTGAATATAAAAATGATATTCGGCCTCACAATGTGGGTATCATCCCCATATGTGACGGCTGTAGTTGTTCGGCATCACAGTGTGAGATGGAGGGGGTTGGCTTACCATATTTAAACCCAGACCTCCCAGCTTACACCTATTTGTTTACATTTTATGCAAAGTTCCTACAATAAGAGGCTATATTTCCGACTTTACCACTAGAAGATGGGTAAGCCATGGGGTAAGCCAATGGCTTAGGTGTGTTTTAAATATTTCTCTACAAAGTTATGTCTCCTTTATTTTTTCATTTTGGCTTCTGGCATTCCTATCAGAAGCTTGTGTCCCGCTTGGCCTAGCTCTACTAACTTGTATATGAATTACTAGATAACACAGGTTGTGCGGCCTAAAGGCCGCACTATAGCTCTCATTAGGTTGATAGTAGATCAGGAAACCAATGCAAATTTCGTCACGAACCGATACAGAGGTTTCTCGTTATAATTACTAGAATGTCAACGCACATTCACAGTTCTAGAAGTTTCGTATCATAAAACCGCATTGGAACAAAGGTAGCCTCGAATGTTCGGGAGTACGATCTTATTAGATCATTTAAACTTTGAATACAATCTGAGGCAAACATTTGTGACGTCACACGTGAGATTGTATCGAGATTTATATTATTGAGTGGGGGGGGGGGGTCATTACCATACGTGAATGTCATATTTATTGTAGTAATTCTTACAAATTTCGCTCGTACGTGACTTTGCGTTACTAACAGACAGACAGACAGACAGACAAAACTGGTATTTTATATAAAACTAGCTGTTGCCCGCGACTTCGTCCGCGTGGAATTCACTTTTTTGCGCGCAAACCTTTTTTCTTCCGTCTCTATATTATATTCTCTACTCCATCGGTCTCTCTCTCCTGGTATGTTGTCCACAGTTTCTCCATGCAGTCCTGTCCTGCACGCTCTCTTTCCACTCATCCACCTCTACAGCTCCCAAATCGTACCTCGCTTGTTACTCCTGGTTTCAACATTACTCTGGCACTCCATCCTCCAACTCCCATCAGTTCCCATTTCCGGCTACCTCCACCTCTCGTACTCTTTGTATCTTCCACATTTTCCCTTCTTATTTCCATTCCGTTTGACGTTTCATTTCTCTCTCTCTACTCGCGCTAGAAACGACAACCCAAATCAACTTTTCGGAGGTTCTCGTTCTATCCTAACCTATCTCAAACTTTTATTTTTTAATTTCTAAAAGTTTATTCTTTTCCTTTCTAAAAAAAATTCCATGCTTTTGGACAGTAGACCCACCGGTTTAAGCTTTGGAAACTTGAAGGTTTACAACAATATTGTAGAAAAATTTTGATTTTTAATACAAATTTTCAATTTTTAATTAGCACGAGCAATTAAGCCGATATACCTATATCAACAATGAAATTTTAATCTTATTGTCATGCTCTGCCATAAAAGTGTTACGATCAACTTTATCGAATAAACTTGAAGGACGTCGACAGTGAGAATCTCGTTAATCCATTCATGCGCGTCAACACTAATTAGTGTAACACAACAATAAATCCCCTTGGGATAGGATTTTCATAAAATCCTTTCTTAGTGCTCGCCTACATGATAACAGGAACCTCTGTACCAAATTTCATCGCTAAGGACCCAGTAGTTTGGGCTGTGCGTTGATATATCAGTCAGTCAGTCAATCAGTCAGTCAGTTTATTCTTTTATATATATAGAAGATAATCTAGAGAAGGAACGTTTAGCTTGCAAATATTGTTGGCAATGTATATTAGTGTTAGAAAAAGGTCCTCTAAAATCTCATGTGAGCTTCACTACCCTGGTAAGGTGGTAATCCCCCCTAACGCAGGAGTTCTTTTGCCTACAATAAGTCGGTTAATTTCAAGTTATTTGAAAACTACCATGAGAGTTGAGAGCAAAATCGAAGAATACAAAATTCCCTACGAACAGATTAATTCAAAATTTTTCGACATTGTTCCGCAGCGCCACCAGTCGCGAATTTCATGTAGCATTATTAGACGATTGTCTCGCGACAGTAATAACCTGGCTGTGACTGTGGCGCCATCTGTGGTGCGGTGATGTAACTCTTAGAAAATTTTACTTCACAGTGAGGTTATGCGAAGTTGTGTTATGTTTCCAAGCATGCGCATTTGGTGCTGTTTTGTACTTAGGATTACCAAATTTAATTTTGACAGATGTAAAATTTCTGTAATGAACTTACTACATGAAATACCATTACTTTACGTTAACAATATTCTAGTCATGTTATTTACTCTACTGCTATTACTATTTAAGTTATTGAATAAATTATTTAAAAAAATAATGATGTTAAAAAACACATTCAATATTAATAATTATCTTAAATTCAATATATTATAACCTTAAAATGAAATTATTCAATGTTTAATTACTATTAATATTAAGGTAAAATAAGTAAAACTGTTGTATATGAGTATTATAATGTATGGGTTTTTAGATTCTCTTATGTGCACATTTATTTTTAAATATGTGCAAATTATATACTTCAACGGTTTTTCGCCTGTATGAGTTTTAAAATAATTTTTTTTTAATTATTATTATGTACACATTTGTAATCACAAATTTCACAGTGAAACTAATAAACAAATAGTAGTAGTACTGTTTATGATTTATTATTGTACAAGGAAAAAATTTAAATAATAAAATATGTACTTTAACAAAATTTGACATATGTCAAAATTAAATTTGGTATTCCTAAGTACAAAACAGCATCAAATGCGCATGCTTGGAAACATGACACAACTTCGCATAACCTCACTGTGAAGTAAAATTTTCTAACAGTTACATCACCGCACCACAGATGGCGCCACAGTCACAACCAGGTTATTACTGTCGCGAGACAATCGTATTATTAGCCCCTCCGTAATGCAGTTTTTCGCTTATAACTCGTTTAAGATCACATTTACGGAAAATGATCATCCGACTAAAATGGAAGAGTATAAAATTCTCTACAAAATAGGTTATTTTAAAAATTTTCAAATATTGTTCATAAATAAAAATTAGTTCATATTTTAGAGAGGTAGCTGAGCTCAGGATTCACAATTTCAAGGGGCCTCAGGGGAGTGATATGGGAAATTAAATTTTAAAAATCTGATAAAATTGAGTACATTTTCCTAAAGGTTATTTTCCCAAAAAACATAATATAAGACTCCCATAGCTTGGAGAATAAGGAGAACTGCACGAAAGATGATTTTTTATTACTAACTTAAATGCTTGGGATAGTTTTCCCAAAGATATTAATTTTAATAATTTATGGATGACAATAATGATCACTGATAATCTTCAATTTTGTCAAAATTAAACTGTAGTACTCCATCCATTCCACAGAGAAGCTCTAATCATCAACCCTGATGATATTATCAACATTGTTTTCCCGAAAACCTCGAACTAAGTTTGACCAAAAAATGTATAAGCCAAAAAACAGAGAGCCAAAAAATTGCCAAAAAAACTATTCAGTTACGAAACCCTAAGCTAAAATTCAACCTGCATTTCTACTCATTCCACCTTGAGCTAAATGCTGTAACCAAAAAATAGAGCCAAAACGTAGGTGCCCGCCCGCTCTATGAAAAATAAAAACCATTTCAGTACTGCGACATCTAATTTCTAATTTTTCTTCTCTTTTTAGGTTTTTTACTCGGAAAATTTGTATCGGGAAAGCATCTTGCAGAGCACTCGCCCATCGAGCAGCCTTATCCTGAAAATGTGAACCAATTCTTGTTATCCATTAAGAAATTAAACAACATAACGAACACTTTTACTCAACATTCCACATTAAAACTGAAATTAAGTGATTCGGAAAAATTGCAGCGTCTGTTCCGGTGCGGTGGCAGTTTTGAAGTGACGTTTCCAAAATTTGAAAATTCCACCAGTGATATGAATTTGGCGTCCGATCAAGTAGTTAATAATAATTTAATGGTTTTACAGACATGTTATAATAATATTAGCAATTATTTAGAAAACATATTTACTACTACTAACAATAAGGAATCGTAAATGACTTGAAATAAATTATTTTGTCATGTTTTTCAAATTGTTAAATAGATCATGTCAAATTGCCAAAAGTGTAAGAAATGTATTTAAATATTTTTATATTTTGTTCAATAAAGTGAGTTAATTGTAGTCAATTATATCCATGTGCGGTAACTGGTTTAACCCAATTCGATATAAGCAAATTGCCATACAAAACGTAATTAAATTAACAATTAGAATGTTTATTTATAGAAATTTTTGTTATTTCCATAAATTTGTATTAAATTCTTCAACAAATAACAGACAATAGATGCGATTTACGATTGATGACGTAGGTGCCAACCACTGAGATTGTTTATAATTTTCTTCCAAATTAGGTATCTAATTTATACCAATTATGATCGATTAGCAAAATTGATCGGATAGTTTGCTAATATTTAATGCAAATAATTGTATAGGTAAAGCGAAAGACTTGTTATTGTGACGTCATAATTAATGTTGATGAAGTATTGCAAAAACATCCAATTAATTTTTTTTACAGGGAACAAACTTTCTCTCAAGTGTTTTAACTGGCTTGGAATAAAGTTAACGTTCCAGAACGGAAATTCTGGGTTCAAATTGCTGACTTCACGGAACTCAACCCCGACCACCCTCCAGGATTTTAGAAAATATTCTAGAAGTTAAGGCTAAAAAAGAGGAAAGAATCAGGTTCAAAACTTTTGAATATTTTTGAATCTGTCAGTATTGTTCTATTGTACGTGCATAACGATTATTTTGAATCTAAATTTGATCAAGGTCAAAAAAAATTAGGATCATCATAGTTAAATGGTGATCATCTCACAATATTAGTACCACCAATCAGAAATCTGAAAAACAACGCGCATATTTTATGTCGTCAGTTTCTAAGGACACTTAAATTTTGTGTAGACAGAACCGCGCCAAATTGCTTCGTCGTCAACTTGCATCCAATGCAGTTTTCCACGCTATCCACCAGCCTGTGGTAGATGGTAGTGTGGGATTTAAGCCGCACGCCATCGACGTCCCCTCCTGCCATTCTCAACATTGGGATGTCAAGGAACGAACAAATTTACAATTTTTTATCAACATCAAGGGGAGAAAATTAAACTCAAGTTAAACTTTGCTACATTTTTGCAAAGCGAATATATCAAAGATTCCATTTTAGCAGCTGTAATTTGGTATCTTTCAATTCGTTGGACCTCAAGGACTATAAATCCGTCAAAATTACACTACGCAAAATACACAATGATGAAATATCAGCTGATGAAACTAATAATAATATTAAATTATATTTGCTAATTATTGGAAGTTAGCAACCACGAAAATCATAATCCATTGCGTTAGGTCAGTGTGTATTGATTTATTTGCAATAATGTGTTAGTTAATATTCAATTAACAACAAATTTTGGTTTCAAGATTTTACCTGTTTGTTGCTATTCTGAATTCACTTGTTAGTTTTCTAAACATAATTGGTTTACATCCTGTAGGTAGTTTGCTGATGTCACTGTGGCCCTGATGGTTTTATTTTGTTAAGGCTAGGGATTTACAACTGCCGGACTAGGAAATGAGGTGATGATGTTTAAACGGTTGAAGAAATTTTCTTCGTTAATAGTTAATAACTCTCGATGAAGTCATCTTTAAGAAAAAAAGTAAATCTTGTTATCTATTGTAAAAAATTTAGAGGTTGATAAATTTGATGGGGTTAAATTGAGAGTGGGTTAGTCCACTTGGGTTAGAGCTCGTAGCAGCAATTGAAGCTCAGATTTTTCATTTTGAAAGTGCATGTAGTAACTTTCAATTTCTGACAAAATATTTTATGTATCGATTTATAAAAATAAAATTTTGGAGCAAAAAAAGCTAATAAGTACATTTTCTTTATGAGTCGGGGGGGACCACTCATCACACAATTACCATAAGTTTTTAAAACAAATGAAGTTTTTACATGTTATCCAATAATTGCTGTAATTTGAGAAATATATAGTATATTATTATACAAAGCTTAGAAAGTCCCATTTTAGTAAACAAGGCGGGAGCTTAAGGAATAAGCCGAAGGTGAATTCTGGAACTTGTTGCTGTTGAGTTACATAACACAGGAAATCATATGAAACTTTTGTGACCAATGTTTACCAGTATAAAACTACATGTAATTACATATAATTAAATATAATTACATCAGTCACAATTTATTGATAGGTGTCGCATAAGGAGGAGTTAATAACATTAGACATGAAAGCAATGTGCATATAATTTATTTTCCTAATTTTGACTAGCTTATAGTATAGAAAATAACATCATTTTTAATCAAATTCTACATAATAAGTTGCATCAACTCTTTGGTTTTCTACAGTAGATAAGTTGCCTTAAAAAATATATCAATATTTTAGAATATCAATAGCTTCTTCAATTTTACAAAAATTAGATCATGTGTTCCTGCTATCCTACTAATATCTTCGTGATTACATTAAAAATATGCTGTACAACATAAAATTGTTAAAAAAAACATAACACTTAATAATTTTCGATACATTAGCTAAAAAATAATAAACAACCAATTATTATTAAAATATAAAACAAATTGAGCAGTGAGATATGTGTATTTTGTTCAAATTCGCAAAATAAATAATTAATAGGTACATCACTTTATAGTAATAAAGAAATAATAACAACATTTTTTAATAAAATTGCAACAAAATTAAAACACCCAACCCACACATTTATTGACTTACTTAGATACTATCTAATGGACTGAGTGTCATGTCAATTAGTAATACCTATCCATAATTGTATCTTCTTTACCTTCTATAGCAGGCAAAAATGTTAACTTTATCCATGCAAGGCGTTAAATTGTAAGCTATTTATGTAATTTTGAACAAGAACTTGCAGCCTAAAGTGTCGTTGTGAAATTTAACATTTAAAGCCACAGCATGGTCTAGAAGCAATTTTTCAAGTGCATAATATCTTTCCAAAATTTCACACACCAAATCTCTATTCCAATTGCGACTGAACATTAGGTCAATCAAATTAGACATTTTTAAATCACAAAATTAAACTAATTTCGATTGTAAGTATTGAAAATTTTCGTATTGAATTTAATAACTAAAAGGCCAGTCGTTAAAATTGACTATCAAAACTCACGGATCCACCAATAAAAATAAATATAATATGCTGTCACTGACTTTTTTGTAGGAAAATTTCTGATCTGATTGGCCTATTTTGAACACAAAAATGTGCCGATAAAAATACGACGCGGAATGTCGTTTTTGAACACCTAAATTTTAAAAATTCTACTAAATTGTTATAAAATGGTTAGCTTAATTCTTTTGTTCAAATTGGCAACATTAGGAGACTAAATTTGATGGTAGTAGTAAAAGTTTATTTTCAAAAATACAAAAAACATAAAATTGGCGTTTGTTTATCTATTTATATCGTCAAATTTAGTTCCTTGGTTAAAAAATTAAATAACAGTTGACGAAAAATATTCTCTTGTTTACCGTTTTTTTTTCTTATTTTATCACAAAGTTGCAGTAAAATTTCGTTGATCTCTCACTCACTATCAAGCAAACACATACAATACACAAACAAATTAAAAAAAAACAGAATGTGCAATCTAATGTTTCCTTACATCTAAAATTTCAAAAAACAACAACAAACAAAAAACGCACTAAATAAAATCACAACCGAGACCTCTCACTTGTTTTAATGCAATGGTAATAATAATTAAAAAAAAGACACTATAAGAAACTTAGAAATTAAAAACATACCTCGTATCACAATTTTGCTTACAAAAAAATCTCAGCAAACTTTTTGGCGTTATTTTGTGATTTGTAACGTGACTAATTAATGAGGCAAATTTAGATCATGAAATATTAGACACTTTCATGACATTCTTGCGTCCACCTCCTGGTATCTTGAGACAATTATTGTTCACAGCATTTGGCAAACATTTAAGCAAACCTTGGTAACTATTTTGACGTTTATTGTGCTTGGGCTCGTTGTCAAACGATTGATACATCAGTACTTCTTCAAGGTCAGACTCGCTAAAAATTCAAAAATATTAAGTATTCCGAAGATTCGACCATTTTAACACGTTAAGAGCCACCAAAAACATTTTTAATAGTCAAATAATACCACATAGATCTTTGTCTTCAACTTGTCCTTCGTTATTTCGAGATTCTTCGATTTCCGCAGCTACAGCCATTAATTCTTCGTCTGAATATTCTTCGCCTGTTGTTTCGACGGACCTAAAAAATGTTTCTCAAAATATTTCATCTTACAATAATTATTTATGAATCTCGGTTATCTAAAGGATTCGAATGGCGCTTAACGTGTTAAAAAATATTGAAGAAGAAGAAACGAAACAATACTTACTGCGAATGTTCTAAAAATTGTACAAATAAATTGTTCGGTAATTGACTAGGCCTTTCCAAAATGTGACTATAAGTATCGGTTTCTCTATTATACAAACACAAAAATTCGTTCAATTGCTTAGCAACTATAGCAGCCCTATCTTTGTACAACAGTTGATGACTTGGAATCTAAAAAGTTTTGAAAATCAAGCGGAAACTAATAAAAAGCTTTGGATTTGCGTAAGCGTGATAAAATGCCAACGCTTGTGGTTGTATTTTTTCAAAGTCACCTAGAAAAGTATAAAATTGGACAACTATTCGAGATGACCTTGAAATGTCCCAAGAAAAATCAAAAGTTGACCTTTTTAGCGAAAAGTTACCGCCTACTGAAAAAAAACTGTACTTAAAAGTGGTACAATTTGGACCAAATGATGTAGAATGATTGTACTCTTTTCTAACACAATTGTACTAAATTTTAGCACAATATATAACTTTTAAGCAGTTTATTTTCAACTTTTCGCTTATAATTCGGATACGGTTACTCCTATGAGAATTTCAGTTTAGAACTTAATTTGTAGGCAATTAAATTTTCTATCATAAATGTCGTTTATTTCTTTTTGTAAATCTAATGGTGGGGAGAGGAAGGATGTGTGCAATCCTGCTCGACTTCAGCAACATTTACGTTACCCCTTTGATGCTTAAAACCCCCACCTGCCAATCATAGACATTCCGAACGTAGCCACACCGCCCGCTACGTGAATGGGAAAGTAAAAGCCACGTAAACATCTAGAATGGGGTCCTATTTACCTACGAGAGTAAGTTTAATATTTTTTATTTGGATGGAAAAGAAAATGTCGAACAAAAACCCAACTAGGACTTAAATTTTAAAGACTTGGTTCCAATACTGTAACACGGTAGTTTTTTTACAAACCAATTTAAGAAATATTGTTAACAGTTTAAACCTCGAAAATAATTTTATACTCCAACATGACAAAGATCCGAAGCATACTTAGAAAATGATGAAGGAATTGTATTATTTAATGAAACCATCAATCAATACTATCATCAATACTACATACACAGTTTGAATACAAAAATCATAAAAATATATTTGTTTATACTACATTCAAATATGGTAAAACAAACGTTCTTTTCAAATATGGTACAATGCATGACCGAAAATGGATTTCCCGCAAACCGGAAACTCAATTATATATTTTTGAACTATGAATTGATTGTTAAATTTTCTTAATAATTATATCAAATTTCTTATAGTTTCGATAAGACAATTTTGTGTTAATAAATTGACGAATCACAAACATAAGGAAACTGGCAAACTAAAGGTACAAACATACTACGAGGTGTAGCAATATCATATTTAGGTAAACAGATTTGATTCCGTTATTGTACAATGAATAAATATCGTTTTAAAATTTACAGTTGTTTCCCCTTAATTTATATGGGTCATTCCACCAATTAAAGTCCAACTCAAAGTCTCACCCCCGCGGATTTTTTTCAAATTTTGTGGAGTTATTCTCTGTATAAATATAATGACTCACTGAAAATTTTGGCTCTTAAGATTAAGTACTTTCGTCGTAATGATTTTTTGAATTTTGACAAAATTTTTTTTTGAAACTTTTTCATTAATTTTTTTGAATTAGAAACATTTTTCCTAAAAATTCGAAAAGTACGGTTTCTTTTGTCAAAAATTCTCAGCTTTTCAACGAAGATATTCATTTTTTATTATAAGCCACAAAAGCCCCTTAAAAATTCAATTAAAGTCAAAAAAGCGATTTTTCTGACAGTGCGGCAAGTTTTTTTTCAAATTTTATATTATTTTCTGAAAGCTGAGAATTTTTTACACAAGATATGTCATTTTTACGATGTGCATATTTTTTGTTTAAATATAAATAAATAAAATGTATGCACTATACCATTCAAAAATTCAAATTAAAGTCAAAAAAGCGATTTTTCTGACAGTGCAGCAAGTTTTTTTTTCAAATTTAATATTATTTTCTGAAAGCTGAGAATTTTTTACACAAGATATGTCATTTTCACGATGTGCATATTTTTTGTTTAAATACAAATAAATAAAATGTATGCTATACGATTAAAACACTTTCATTTTTGAAATTATTTCGGTTTTTGAAGTTTAATTTCAAATTTGATATTATTTTCTGAAAGTTGCAAATTTTTCACACAAAATATGTCATTTTCTCGATGTGCTTATTTTATTGAATAAAATATTTTTAATCATATAGGGTATATTATACATTTTATTCATTTGTATTTAAACAAAAAATAAGCACATCATGAAAATGACATATTTTGTGTAAAAAATTATCAGCTTTCAGAAAGCTTCAAATTTAAAATAAAACTTCAAAAACCGAAATAATTTCAAAAATGAAAGTGTTTTAATCGTATAGCCTACATTTTATTTATTTGTATTTAAACAAAAAATATGCACATCGTGAAAATGACATATCTTGTGTAAAAAATACTCAGCTTTCAGAAAATAATATCAAATTTGAAAAAAAGCTTGCCGCACTGTCAGAAAAATCGCTTTTTTGACTTTAATTGAATTTTTAAGGGGCTTTTGTTGCTTATAATAAAAAATGAATATCTTCATTGAAAAGCTGAGAATTTTTGACAAAAGAAACTGTACTGTTCGAATTTTTGTGAAAAATGTTTCTACTTCAAAAAAATTAATAAAAAAGTTCCAAAAAAAAATTGTGTCAAAATTCAAAAAATCATTACGACGAAAGTACTTAATCTTAAGAGCCAAAATCTTCAGTGAGTCATTATATTTATACAGAGAATAACTCCACAAAATTTGAAAAAAATCCGCGGGGGTGAGACTTTGAGTTGGACTTTATTTGGTGGAATGACCCATATAAATATAAGTAATATTCCGAAAAAATCTGCCCAATATTTTCAGTGATAATCTCGCTAATCCATTCATGCACGTCGTTATCAAAAAAATTCACCACGAATGGATTGTATTGTATATTCAACAGAAATAAAACGTGGTCAACTTTTGATTTGTTAATTAGGTCCATCATACCTAATAAATGTGCAAAAATTGCAATACTATAAATTGTGTAGACCTGGGTTAAAACTTGGAGTAAAAATAATCTCAAAAATGTAATATTTTGCTCCACAAAAATTGCAGCATTCAGTAGTAAAAATAAGTCCAAAAACTTACATTAATATTGAACGGACTCCTCAAATAAGTGGAAGCCTTTTGCAAGAACTTCAACACAATTTCAACATGACCTTCGTGTTCGGGTGCACAAGCTATCCGCTTCAAGACGAATCCCAAATACTGACTAAACGTTCTTCTCGCTTCCGCTTGACTGTAATTATAAAAAGAATAAAATTATGAGTTAAAAGAGCCCGCACCATATAAAAACTAACGATAACTTTCCGCCATTCTTCAGAATCTCAATCACTTGATTTTTCAATTCCACAGAATGGGTCTCTTTAAGTGGAATCTTTTTAGGCGTCAATGCAGCTCTATGACCCTGACTCAACATTCTTTCGTATCTATCTTGCCTATTTTGCGGTACCCCTTTATCACCAGCATCCAAAGGCGTAGCACCCCTATTCTGTGTGGAATCAGATGTCGCCGATTTTTCGTTGGGTTTAACGGCAAGCATTAAAGGAACATCCGGAAACAATTGCGAAAACAGCATTTGATTGAAATTGCGCGGTACAAGTAAAGTGTAAGTACTAGTTGGTGTACCACACGTGGGAACTCCCGTTGTCAGATCTGAAATAGTAAACTGATTAAACTTTGCTCGCAAGTGCCTGACAAAAATTTCGCCTACCTAAATATTGGGAATATTTTGACCAACTGTCAACTGTAGGAAATATTCGAACGAAACCACCTCGCCGTGCAAATTGTGCCTTGGCACACCGTACTAATTTTACTTCCTCGGCAGTCATCACTAAATTACCTTTAGAAAATGGTCCATTTTGAGAATTCTTTTTTGATGTGTTGTTTAGACCGTCTGCAGAGTAAACTCTTCTACACTGCAGAAATCACAAAAATGTAATTTATACTGAAAAGCAATAAGGAAAGTGTCCGCTTACATTGCTAAGTTTCATTCTCAACGTACTGGTACCTCCCCGCATGGATGAATTTGAAGGAGTTGTGACCGAAGAAGTTGAATTTCGAAGCATCGGATCTACAGCAGGAATGCCAACCAAAGTTAACAGATCTGATAACATGGCAGATTTAAGGCGAACATCCAATGGACTATCACAGCCTAATGAAGGTGAAAGATTAACCTCTAATAACCAAGGCTTTAAGTGTTCGTCAATCAAAATATCGAAACCGTAAAGTTCTGAAAGGATAAAATAAAATTTAACTTATTTTTTTAATATCCAAGTTAATTACCAAAACAATTGTTTGTATAAGGTACAAACATTTGACAAGCGGGCACGATTGTGGGAGCGGTCGCAATCATAGCCTTCACCACAACGTCTTCAATTTGAGCCATCAAAAGTGCTGTATCTTTCTTTTGCGCTTTCAAATGTCGTAAAAGTGCACTTAAGGTCCATTTGTGACCTACGTTTTCCGCACTAGGATCATCAGACCTAAAAAAAAATAGCATTGTCCAGTTTGATTTGAGCGGCGTCCTTTTCATGATTACTTACTTAACATAATCACTATGATATTTATTAATACTGTAATTGCATAAATGCATGCAGGGATTCCACAACTGCTTATGACTAGCATCGTATCGAACAGTCGCAAGCCTCACTAACCCTTCCTCGTAAATATACACAAGAAGCGGATCCATTGACGTTACAAGAACATACAGTCGGAGGTCGCATTTATGACCTTCAACTAAAAGTGGTTTATTGATATATTTAGCAACCACCACGGGTTCGTCTAATGGCACTTGATTGGGATTCTCCACAATAAATATGCCTAAATAATAAATCGTTAATTTTCATCAACATCAGCAAGATCCGTCATACCTCTTCCTCTACTAGAAGCAACCGGCTTCACAATCCAAGGTCCTTTAATACGATAGTGGGTGCTACACAAATCCCGAAATTCTCCGGGCATAACAAAAGTTTGTGGAACGAAATCAAAATGTTTAAAACCACGTGCATGTTGCATTCTCTCTATATTCTTGTACAAACGATCTTTTCGCGTCAATTCATAAGAACGTGGAAAATGATTCACTCTCTGATGAGGAGCCATCGCACGCAGTATTCCTGGTAAAAAAATCTATTAGCATTGTCAAGCATTACAACGATTCGGGTTCGATTCGAACCACAAACCTGGTTTCGGGTGCGATCCGGTCCATAATAAATTAAAATCATTTGAATATGATTCAACTTCCGTAACTCCATGACAGTCCAACAATTTTGATAATAATTTCGTTTCGGCTTGAGAAACTTTGTAAGTGATATGCAATTTAAATGCGGGTTTACTTTGAACAGAAATTTCGTTAGGATGCGCTAATGCGGAACTTCTGAATATTAAAAGTGAATTACGGGAACCTAACGGACCGCCTAATAACCAACAACTTGTGTCATTTTCGTCCACGGTCGAACTACAATACGAAAAACATTTGGATTAGTAATAGGCTAATAAAACAATAATGCAAATGTAAAAGCGCCTTTGGCGATTATTTGAAAAAGTTTAAATATTATGTTCACAATGTCGTTGTGATTGAAACCATAAAAAACTATACCGCTGTATATCTGTTTCTATGTACCTACTTATTTATTAATTAAAGATCTGATGATAGCTGAAAAGCTCATCAGAAAAATTTGATTTTTATTGTGTTTAATTAGCTCGTAATTATAAAAATAGTTTAAATAAAAGTAAATTTTAAAGGCCCTAAATAACCCTTTTAAAAGGTCCTTTTAGGGCCTTTAAAATTTACTTGTCAGATAAATTTACTTGGGCCATTAACTAGAGATCGATAAACTGGACCTTAATAAATTAAATTGTTTGCCAAATATTTGGTTTAAAAAAAGTTAATGATCATTAATTTTCAGTGTGTCGAAGGTATTAGACTGGAGATCTAAAGGCTCCTGGTTTCGATAGTTTTTGTATTAATTATAAATAATATTATTGGTGAATAACCTGTGAAATTCAGCATTTCCTGCAAATAACGACTAAAAATAAGATTAAAAATTTATTTATCACCTTTTGTCTGGTGTGCACGGTCGTCATTTACATGAAAAACTTTGCTCAATTTCGCAAACAATTCTCCCAACAGCGCGGCGTTGGGTGAATAAATATCAGAAACGTCTCACATGGAATATCAACTAAAAAAATCACCATTATTGTAATTTTTATACCCACTTCTTCTTTTTCGGCAAAAAAATGCCGAAACCAGGGATCGAACCAGGGACCTTTAGATCTTCAGTCTAACGCTCTCCCAACTGAGCTATTTCGGCTACTTATTAAAAAATAAGCGTAATGTTTTTGGAAAAATATTAACAACCACCACAAGATGTTCAAATGGTTAAATTATTTAGCTCAAGAACAGTCATAAAATAATTTTTAGAGGGAGAATACCGAATTGATAAACATCCTCGTTTTATTAAAGTCGGTTAATAAAGGACGTTCTCGATTGTGAGTGAGACCAAAGGCCGAACCATTATGGTTCTGACATAGTACAATGTCATGACATTATTATAATAGTATTCAAAAGTTAAGAAGTATCAGAATATTTTAACAAAATTTAATTTGTATCAAAAAATTTAAATAAAAAATTTACACTGAAATCAGGGCTTATTCGCACAAAAACCTCTGCAATACATGTGGCTTGGTCAATCGTAGACATAAAAAGCATTCAGATCTCTGCTTCAAAACTGGACGTAAATCAACTTCAATTATTTATTGCTATCGGTGGGTAAGTTGAATTTTCTAATAACATTTGCATTCATCTGCACAAATTTTATGGTTCATGACCCTGCTGCTATATTTTGCTTCCCAACTAATAAGTTTATTTATGTTTTGTTATTATAGGCGAGCGGTTTATAGCTATTTTCAGTTCACTAACCGACCAACTAGCGTTCTAGTGGCTGGAAATGATTTTATTCGATTTCTTATATTATCACGAGAAAAAACTTCTATATACACTTTTTTTTGTATGTCATCCTTTAATAGTTATTAACAATCTTTTGTTTTATAAATCTAAATGTCGAGAAAAAAATCTGAAAAAAATATATATGCTTAATCGGACTAAGATAAACATTTTTTGTCTCTTTAACTTTTCTCGTAAAATCAGTGGTTCTTAAGATAATATTCGATAAATGGCGAAAAATGCCTAACTTTATGAATTTTTTTCTCAGGAACCAATTGTCCAATCAGAATAAATAAAAAACAAAAATATTCACCCAACCTTAAACTATCACGACATATTTTTTTCTTTTTGATTTTTAGTGTTAGTAACAGTGAAAACTGTATTGGAGTAGAGATCTAACAATTTTAATTCTGAATTCAAATTCAAAATTTTTAAAAAATGTCCGGACCTTCGGGTGAAACCTCCCCATCAGCCCTTGGTTTTGTATAACTAAAGAATATGTTCACATTGATTCTAATTTTCACTGTGATCATATCGATGCAGATACACGTCTTGTTTTTCAAGTCCAAAAGATTCAAGAACGTGGACCACAAAATCAAACGATCATCGTAGAATCTCCGGATACAGATGTTCTCGTTTTACTTTTAACACATTACCATAACTTCAAATCACAACCTCAACTATGGTTTTACACAGGCAAAACATCAGCACGTATCGATCATCGTCGATATATTCCAGTATATGTTATCGGAAATACACTTGGTTTCATTAAATGTTTGTCCATTTTGAATCTCCAAGCACTAACAGGTTGTGATACGACTAGTTCAATCTTTGGAATAGGTAAGAAAACAGTATATTTAGCAATGGAAAAACTAAACGACGAAGAACTAGAACAACTAGCTAATTTACATATTTTGTCTACCGATGATACGTTAGACATACTTAGTTAGTACGCTATTTCCTTTCATGTATGATCCCAGTCATAAAAATATGGCAATTCGAAATTGCATTAATTTATTACGATTCAATTTAGCCGTTGAAAAGAATTGTTTGATCGATAAATTACCCCCATCGCGACCTGCTCTGCTTCAACATATTCTTCGATCTAAATGGCAAATTAACGAGTGGATTCAGGCACCTCTAGCACATATTGAATCTTTAAAACCATCTGAATGTGGTTGGTTAGAAGAACATGGTCTTTTATATCAAAATTATTTTGACGGTGATTCAGCAATGCAATTGTTACAGAAATATTTTTGTTCTTGTGGTGGAAAGTTTCCTTGTACAGCTAAAACATGCTCTTGTTTGGCTTTAGGTTTAAAATGTTGTTCGGTTTGTAGGTGTTCTATTAAATGTATAAATAAAGATAAAGACAATAATGATTACAATGATGATGATTAATATATTATTGTATCTTAATGGCTAATAAATAGTTTAAATTTGAATTTAGAATTAAAATTGTTAGAGCTCTACTCCAATACAGTTTTCACTGTTACTAACACTAAAAATCAAAAAGAAAAAAATATGTCGTGATAGCTTAAGGTTGGGTAAATAGGCATTTTTCGCCATTAATCGAATATTATCTTAAGAACCACTGATTTTACGAGAAAGGTTAAAGAGACAAAAAATGTTTTTCTTGGTCCGATTAAGCCTATATATTTTTTTGAGATTTTTTTCTCGACATTTAGATTTATAAAACAAAAGATTGTTAATAACTATTAAAGGACGACATACAAAAAAAGTGTATATAGAAGTTTTTTCTCGCGATAATATAAGAAATCGAATAAAATCATTTCCAGCCACTAGAACGCTAGTTGGTCGGTAAATGTAGTTTCTAGACGAGTTTTAGAGAGTAAACCGCTCGCCTATTAAGATTACTCTGGATTTTATAATTATGTTTATACAATAATTAAATGAAGTATAATACAGTATAGCTTCGATAATTGGGACATGCGTTAACTAGGACACTCCAGTAATTAGGACACTGCTACAATTGGGACAATTTTGTTCCATTTACCTCTATAATCGGGACACATAAAAATTGTATAAATTACGTGCTTTAACAGTAAATAAACTTTAGGGGAATCACGGGGAATCCAATAATTTTCTGCATAAGCATCGAAAAGCATTAGATTTGCGTTTTATTTGTCCATTTATTCAGTTTGTTAACGTTAGTGAAGCTTTATTCTCAAGTTCATATTTGAATAATTTACTAAAAAAATGAAGAGAAATCATAAAACGCTTACGCTTCAAGAAAAATGTAAAATTTTAGATTTTCTTGAGAATGACAAAAGTATTCGTCATGTAGCCGAAATATTCGGAATACCAAAATCGACAGTTTTTAATATTAAAAAAAATAAAAGTAAAATTAAACAGTTTGTTTCAACTACATTTCAAGGGCCAGGTATACTTATGGTTTTACAGTTAAAATTTTGGAAAAATTAAAAGAGAATTTATATTTTATTAGGTTCCAAAAAAAGTTTTCGTCAAGGTGAACATCCTAAGGTAGAAGAAGCTTTGTATGCATGGTTCTTACAACAAAGAAGTCTTCATGTACCAATTTCATCAGACATTTTATGCGAAACAGCTAAATTTTTTTATAAAGAAATAGTAGGAGAAGGTAATTTTTTAGCAAGCTCTGGGTGGTTGGATAAATTTAAAAAGAGGCATGGATTCGATTTTTAAAAATTTGTGGTGAGAAAGTGTCCAGTGATACAACTGCAATAGATCCATTCCAAGCAAAGTTCCTCAAGATGGTTAAAAAAATAAACTTATCAGAAGACCAGGTGTATAACGCTGACGAAAGTGCTGCATTTTGGAAAACTTTACCAACTACAACGTGGGTTCACCAAAAAGAACCATCAGCTCCTGGCAGAAAAATTTCCAAAGATAGGATAACATGCATGCCTTGTTCTAATGCGACAGGTACTCACAAGCTATTACTTATTCTCGGAAAGTCTGTCAAACCCAGATGTTTTAAAAACATCGACCTTCCTGTCGAGTATAGAGCCAGCAAAAAAGGGTGGATGACCCAAACAATTTTCATGGAGTGGTTTAAAAACTGTTTTATTAAGCAAGTAACAAAATTTTTAAACGAGAAACATTTACCAGAAAAAGCACTGCTTTTAATCGATAATGCTCCTTCACATCCAACAGAAGATGCATTAAATTTTAATCCAAATTTCGTAGTTATGTTTTTGCCCCCTAACTGTACAGCAATAATACAACCAATGGATCAAAATTTGATTCAAAATGTAAATGTGACTTACAGAAAAAAATTATTATCTCATTTAATATCTCAAGAGAATGATTTAACAACCACTTTAAAGAGTTATAATTTGAAGGAGGCTGTCATGAACTTGCATCAAGCATGGAATGGTATAACAGAGAGAAATATAAAAAAACGTTGGGCGCAACTGTGGCCAAAAGGTCAATGGGACGAAGATGATGAAATTCCGTTAAGTCAGTTGAAACAAAAATGGGAATCAACATCAATAAATGCAGATTTAAACATCATGAAGCAAATGTTGAATTCATTTGATCCACAAATTAGTTATGAAGAAATCTGTAATTGGGCAACTGGAAAAAATGAAAATATTCCAAATTTTACAGATGATGATTTAATTGCAGAGGCTTTAAAAGCTGAAGATACTGTTTTGCATATTACTGACTCAGATTGTGCTGTAGAAGAATCTTGCAATAAAATCTTGCATAAAGATGCTGTTTGGTCATTTTCACAATGCATTCAATGGGCAGAAGAAAATAATATTGCGATACAAGATATTCTTTTATTAAGAAGATTGAAAGAAAACGCCAGCACACATTTTTTTGAAAATATCAAACAGCATAAAATTAGTGATTATTTCAAAAAAAGTATTCCAGTATGAACACCTAAGACTTATTGTTTATTTCTAAAAATATGTAATACTAGATGATTAAAATATGTTTAAAATTCATTAAAAAAGTTTTTCTTGTGTTATTTAAATAGTTTTATAAAATACTTCTATAATCGGGACAATTCGAAAATCGGGACAGGTTGAACATTTTATCTGTCCCAATTAGTGAAGCTATACTGTACATCAATGTGACCTTCGTTCAGTCGGCATTCGATTTTCAACTCTTTTTCTGAGCACATACGCTCTCGTGTGATTTTGACAATCAACTTTGGAATATGACAATATAATTTGAAATTAAAATAAAAAAATGCCGAAACCAGGGATCGAACCAGGGACCTTTAGATCTTCAGTCTAACGCTCTCCCAACTGAGCTATTTCGGCTTCTTATTCAATAATAATTTTGTGAACTTGATAAATTAGGTTATCATCATCACAGCGATAATGAATATTTTTATGATTATACTATTCGGATATGGTTGTTCAGCCTACGGCTTCATTACCGAGAAGAATGCAAGCATATTTTGTGTAGGTCATAGTTGTTCAGCCAAAATAACTACAATACCGAAGTTCTAAAAATTTCGTAATAGAACTTAAACGTTAAAGGTAAATGACGTGATAATATAAAATGTTATGTTAATGTATAAATGAATCTAAAGGTTAATAAATTGATTTTTGGTTCAATACTGTCTCAATATAATATAAAACAAAATTCTTTCTCTGATACTTAAACATCATAATAAAAAAATTAAATAACATTTTGTTGATCCAAAATTTAGTAGAACAAAAACGATAAAATTTGCAGCTTTTACCAGTAAAAATTAAAAAAAACATTCAATTAAATTTAACTGGGACACAATTTTTATGGTCATTGATTAGAACGCCAATAGAAGATTACAATCTAAATTTTATGTAAATTCACCTTTTTAACACAAGGTTATAGTTGACCGTAACAAAATATAGCAACAAAATAGAAAGTATCCCTCTCTTTCTATAATTCGAATGATCTACATTTTCATATTTGCAAATTGCAGCAATTTTGCTAAATAAATAAGTAGGTAGGTATTTGATAATAATTAAAAATTAAAGCGACACTTACTACATTATTAATAGGTGGGTATCTGTACAAGGCAACAGTACTTTAAATCAATGATGCGGCACAAAAATTAAATATGAATGAAGGAAGGAAAAATACCTTTTAGGAGCATTAGTTTGGGCAACTGTAAGGTTTGAATGGTTAGGATCTTGGAGGGAATTTTGGGAATCTTTTCTCCAAACAAAACGTTCATAAACATCATATTCTTCGATATATCTAAAAAGCACCGAGAAATCTCAACATTGTTATTCTATTTTAACATTTTTCGTCACATAAGTTTCTAAGTTTACAAAAAAATACACAAATTGTAAAGAAGGGGTAAAATGCAATAAATACCTAACGTTGGGATCCTTATCCTTTTCAATTTCAAAAACCAAACCCGAAGACTGATCAGAATCCGAACTGACGGCACTAAACGATTCGCCGAGGCTGCTAACTGTTTTTACGTTTTCCATTATTATACTTTATTAAGCGACTGAAATGCGAAAACATCTATTTTGGTCAAACTTTGTTAGTCATTTGATGTAGCTAAACTTAAACTAGGTTAGAAATTTTCACCAAGTACGGCAATCTATTGCATTTTCAAATTTGAAATCGTTCGCGTTTTACTAATGTTTACTTTATAATTGTAGAAATATTCACTGTAAATTTTGGTAAGGCCGAAATGAAAATGTTAAATTTTAGTAATAAATTTTGACGTATGTTCAAATCATTTTTTTATCGCGTAGCCATTTTGTTTGTTTGTTTTTTGAGCGAGAGCGCACCAACAGATGTTGGATGACTAATGTCACATTGCTTTTTCTTTCTTTTGGCAAAAAATTCATAATAATCTAATAATCATATTAGGAGAAAATAATATGCTTACGAAAAACATTGTAAACGTTTGTTATTACGATAATGTAATTACATATTATTGTAAATAATATAAAATATAATAAGAAAATTGTTGTCAAATTTGACAGTCACTTAATTTGATCATTCGATCGTCCTAAAAAGAGAAATAAAACTCGAAAACTTGGAGTTATTCACGAAAATATTTCAATATTGATAACCCCTTAATGAAAATTATTGGATCCGCCTATGTTTAAAGATGACAGCCAATAATTCCAAAACATAACCTAGAAATTTCACTCTTGTTTATAGTTTCTACTGAAAATTGTTATATAATTTTCCAAATCATTCAGAATGGTTTTCTTTCAATTTCGTTGGCTGCGTTTATTCGTTAGAAGATACACAAGTCCAATTCCACAAGATAATGCTGCAATGTGGAAAAGACGTTTGTCGGTGACATATGCAATTTTGGCATGGAATTCACTAGCATTGGTGGGATATATGTGTTACACTGGAAAAGCAGATTGGGCTCAATATTACGGTTTAAAGTCCGACGAAGATTTGAGCTCGACTCCAGGTAATTACTTGCTGCATCTTTGAAACCCAAACGACCAACTCTTAATTTTCAGCACAACAATGGACAAAAACTTTCGGTATTAAAAAAGCAAAAGTAATTCGAGTTTCTGGATTTAACGTCGTTAGTTACGACATTGACAACGAAAGTGGGGAGAACAAGACTATCGAGTTTGTCGAAAACCTCAAACGTGAATCTAAGGAAAACAATTCTAAATAGGATATTAGTATAATTTTAGTCAAACAACCAATGATTGTAAATATTTAGTATTAAATCTTTTATTTAAATTATATTTCAACAGTCCAACTTTACAAATCAATCCACTCGAGTCCCTTTTTCTTTAAATCACAATTTTGCTTATCGATAACTTACACCCTACGATTATTTTATAAATAAATTCGTTCATTTCATAACGGAATACTTATCAATTACGAAATTTGTCCTAGAACAGGTCTAGAATTATTCCGATTATTTCGAAACTTTTCCATTTCGACCAGCAATGCTGACCTGAAGAAATCAAACACTTACAGTGGGCACAAAAATTGTAAAGACTCACCTGTACGATTCGTAACGCATGACAATTTTTTGTAACTCTTGTTTGTACAACCGAGTTAGCATGGCATTATAACAGTCTAATTCGTTCAAACGAAACATATCCCATCGTAACTTATGATCCAAATCGGCACTGGCTAAAATCATAACAAATTCATAATGTACAGAGTTAGTAACAAAAATTTAGTACCTTTAAAGTAAATTATAAGCCAATTAGGTATTTCTTCTAACAGATAAGGGTTTGCAGGAACTAAGACACTGTGAGGTTGGTAGTGAGTTTGTCCGGGGGCACTTAAATATCGAACATCTGGTTGATAATTGTAACATGGCACTAAACAAGGATGTTCATATTGAGCTTGCCGGGTTATGTGACTAAAACATTACGAAATTTAAAAAAATTGAGCTGCCACCCCTCTCTTAAGACATACTTCACGTAGTAAACTCCATAGTGAGGTGAATGGATGCACTGCCACCCAGTGGGTAAACCTTCCCTCTCCAATGGATGCGACCAATGTGTAGTTTTCGTGTTGTGATCAATGTAATATTTTCGTCCACGTAATGTGTAATCAATGGACCAACCTAAAGGCAATGGCAATTCTTCGGAATGTTCTGAAAAAATTGCATTTCTGTCAAAAATTGAACTATAATGTGAACTTAAAAGGTCTAAGGAATAATGTAGCCGACTTAATCTAAGAATTTGTTCATTATAGACAAGATACCTATTATAAACGGATTGTACCTATGAATGATAATAATTAGAGACAGGATGGTTAGGCAAAATGCCTTTTTTTTTAAATTGAGATATTTTAGGCAGACCCGATTTAAAATCTGTTTCAGAGTATGTACTCTTCAAAAATGCATATTTTATTTTGCTTTTTTTGCCTTTTTGGGGGTATTTCAATTTATTTTGCCTTTTTCGCCTATTTTGTGTTGTTTTTTGCCTTTTTAGTACCGTTTGGAACCAAAATTTTAGTGTTTTGCTTATTTTTAATTTATTTCTTAATTTTAAAATTTAAAATTTTCTGCGAAATTTCTAAGACATTGAAACTGATAAAAATAAATGGAAAGGAATTTTAATCTTCTTATAACTTAGAAATAGGTTGCAGACAGGGGCGGATGGGCTATCAAAAAGTTACCGGGAAATTTAAGTCGGCGGCCCAAAAATGCAATCGTCACAGCCCAAAATTGCGCCGCAGGCAAAAATTTTTTGAATGGGGGTTCCCCCTCCCGTTGCGAAAAAAATTTAATACCAGTAACAAAAATTATATTTTTATTAATAACAAACCATAGTGAATATAAAAAAAATTAAAATAAAAGTGCATCTTTCATTAATTTGCTGCTGTTATTGTCGATGTCATTCATCAAGTTTCTTTCTATATTCATCAACTTGAATGACTTTTATCTGCGAAATGGGCAATGAATGTAAAAATTGGTACGCTAAAGTAGGCCCATACAGCCAGACCGAAAATGAAGGTAGGGTAAATGGTTTGTATGGCCGGGCAAATTATGGGCGCGTGAGGGTGGCGGAATTTTTGTTAAGCGCCGCAGGCGAAAATTTTTGAAATGTCAAGGTCAACGCTGTTTAAGAAAAATTAGAAAATTTATCAGTTTGGCAGATAACTAAAAATAGTGTAACATTAAAAAATTGACTTAGGAAGAGTCCTAACATATAAGTCACCAATAGAGAAAGAATAGAGACTTCTCCTAAGTCAGATCTGTTTTTACCTAACTATCCTGTCTCTAATTACGATATAACTATTTATTAGGATATCCAAGGGAAAACACAAACAAATAATGATTGATAAATTCTAAAGTTGATATTATATTTCATTATGTTTAGTTAGAAATGGTCCAATGGCCGTCAACGCGGCCGACACCCGAACCGTGATAATTTTTTGACCGACGCGACGGCCCACGGTCCCACAACCGACGGCCCACGGTCCTACGGACCGACGGCCCACCGGGAAATTTCCCGGTATCCCGACGGCCCCATCCGCCCCTGGTTGCAGAGTGAATTTTTTCCTTAGTGGTTATATTGGGAGCGGCCAATGTCATTGGTGGAATTAGGTGTCAAGACTGTCAAGCATTCTCCCTCCACATTTTCCAGCGCAAGCCTAAGTCACGTACCAACTAGTGCTGCAAGAAACCGTCAATTTTAGAAACCGTCAATTTTAAAAACCGGTTAACCGGTTTGTAAAAAAACCGGTTCGGTAAAAAACCGGTAAACCAGTTTACCGGATAGATAAAAAACAGTTTCTTAAAAACCGTTTTACCGGTAAAAACCGTGCCGGTAAAAAAACCGTTTTACCGGAAAAACCGTGCCGGTAAAAAAAACCGTTTTACCGGTAAAACCGTGCCGGTAAAAAAACAGCATAAAGACCGGTAAAAAAAGACCGGTTATGAACTATAAAGACCGATAAAGAAACCGGCATAAAGAAAATACCGGCAAAAAAACGATTAAAAAAACCGGTAAGAAAAAAACCGGCAAAAAAACGGTAAGAAATGTCGACAAATAACCGGTAAAAAAAACCGGCAAAAACCGATAAATAAAACCGCTAAGAAAAAACCGGCAAAAAAACGGTAGGAAATGCCGACAAATAACCAGTAAAAGAACCGGCAAAAAACCGATTAAACAAACCGATAAAAAAAACCTGTAAGAAAAAAACCGGCAAAAAAAACGGTAAGAAATTCCGACAAATAACCGGTAAAAAAACTGGCAAAAAAACGATAAAAAAACCGGCAAGAAACCGGTTTTCGATACTAGTAAAAACCGCGGTTAACCGAAACCGGTTAACCGAAAAAACCGGTAATCGCTGACAGCACTAGTACCAACCACTAAGGAAAAAATTCACTCTAACAACAAACAAGAATTTGGATTGACTCAATTTCCCTAGTTGTAATAATAGCTATTAAAATTTGCCCCTATTATACGACTTGCTACGTGGAAAAATCGTTTTCCACTTTCAAACAAATTTTGAGTGACAGAAGAACCAACTTAACGGTTGATGATATAGAGAAACTTCTAGTAATTATAGTTGGCACAAGAATAAAGAGAATTAATTATTTGTATGATTTTGGTTTAAAAAAAATTTTTTTCAGATACAGTTTTTGGGGTTTTTGCCTTTTTCATGCCTTATTTGCTTTTTTCGTGCCTTTTTTGCTTGTTTTTAATGCCTTTTTGCCTGCTTTTTTTAAGGTTTTATTTTGCCTAACTATCCTGTCTCTAATGATAATACTCTTGAAAATACACATATGTGTACATACACAATATTATATTCATGACCTTTGATTTACAAAAAAAATAAAACAATTCTACAAAATAGCAAGGGTATCTCGTTAATCAATTCATGCGAGTCACTCCCATTCTCACGTTTCCGTGAACCAATTTCAACTAATATCGAATCAGCTGTAAGTTTCAATATAAAAGTAGCACATACGAAATTTGGTTGTGAAATTTTTATTGATTTGGGGTTCCAATTAGCACCGCAAACAATTTTTTTATATTTTTTTTTGAAAATCTCAAAAACTATTTGGGTACAAACGAAGATAAAGCCTAAACCGGCACAAATGAAGTACAAACCATAGTACAAACGTTCGAGACTATTTTGAATCCGAATTCGGAAATTTCAAAAAACTATGTATTGTGCATGATGAGGAGAATCTCGTTAATCCAATAATACGCGTCTGGTCATTGATGTTTTTCTTGAAAACCTCAAAAACTATTTGGATACAAACTAAAATAATACTTGCACAAACAAGCTGAAACGAAATACAAACGATCTAGACTATTTTAAATCCGAAATTTCAAAAAAGGGAGGCTGGAGAGCCCCCCCAGCTAAATTTTGAAATTTCTCGGAAACTGTTTGGATACAAACAAAAATAACTTTTGCACCAACAAAGCACAAACGATTAAGACAGACGATTTTGAATCCAAAATTCGAAATAGGGGGGGCTCCCGACATGCACCTGTTAAGACTGGTATTATAAAGTTGAGGTGGTTCCCTTTGTTAATTGCTAAGAGATACTTTGTGAATTGAGTTGTGAGTTGAGACGGTCGTTAGCATAGCGATTAAACGCATAGACTGCTAACACAGAGAACCCGGTTCGACTCCGGGCGAAGCAAGAATCATATTGTGGCCGTCTCCCCTCGGCAGGCAATGGCAAACCACCGGGGTGTAATCTGCCATGAAAAGCCTTTGTTAAAAGGCTCGCCACACCCTGCAGAAGGGTTATGGACTGAGGAAGACTTTGTGAATAACATCATAGCATGGGTGTATGGGGTTTAAACATAATATGTAAATTTCTCCTATGGTTATTTTGTTTTTGTAAAGAATTTTTGTTATAGGATTGGACGGTGGTAACTTCCACTGATGGTATGACTTTAATCCACTGATGAATTAAATCTTTATTAATCCGGCATATAAGTTCCACCACTCAACAGCAGCGTTTCTTAACCTGGGGGTAAAA
Organism: Rhagonycha lutea; assembly: GCA_958510855.1. NCBI lineage: Eukaryota > Metazoa > Arthropoda > Insecta > Coleoptera > Cantharidae > Rhagonycha > Rhagonycha lutea. Next base: position 5,771,424 of record OY294036.1, read on the forward strand.
TAGCCATTTAATGGGGTAATAAAACTGAGATCTTTAGAAAAAATATATACCAGGCAAATCTGGCCTGTGGTAGGGGGCCAGATTGGTGGCACTTGCAGACCAAATTATGGCACGCGGACCGTAGTTTGGAGACCTATGTGGTTGGTGGGCGATTTCTAGTTCTAGGGGGCGATGGTGCCTATGAAAGAATTTGGGGGACGTTCAGGATCGGCCGGGGGGCGGTAGAAATAGAACGATTTTGATAAAAAAAAAGTACGAATTACCTTTTTTAGGTCTATGTAACCCCCAGAGAAGGGGGTAAATTTACATTTTAGTTATTCCAGAGGATACCTCCCCCCCGGTAAAAATAAATTTTATTTATGTAATTTTTTGTACCTAATGTGGTTTTTACCACATACATAAATTTTACCAATATTAGGTTGTCCTAAATTTTTGTTTGTGTTATCTGCAATATAAAATATGTAACAACCTGAATACAAAATATTAAGGGCATTACGACCTGCATTAAATTCTAGCCTTTTTTGACCTTTTTGATACGCTAAAATAGCTGGTAAATTTTACCATATTTGCAAAGATAAAAAAGTTAAAGTTGTACCTTGATTGGTATCCGATGATTCCACCTGATTTGCAATCGTCTCGCCATAGACCACAGCTTGCGGCTGAGACTGATAACGCTCGACATTGAGATTACTATAAATTGGCGACACGTCTTGTGGCCGGTTGGTATGAACGGTCTCCATAGTGTTCTGGTAAATGGGAGAATGATTGCGATTATAGTGAACTTCGATGTACTGAGAATAGCCAGCGGCACTGGTGCTTGGACCTTTTAACGGATAAATTTGATCAATTTCCACATAATTTGCGTTGTTCTAAAAATGCGCATCAATAATTCAAAATTAACACGAATTTACTGCTCAAATTACGTGGTCAATTGCGTAGGACGAATTAAAGAACTGATTGGCATAAGTGTGCTGCGACGGTGATGTATTATACGATGAACTACTCGAAACTATTTGATTATTTGAATTATTTCCTTCGGACCCCATTCCAACTGATAAATTCGCAAAGCGTGTTGCTAAATCAGGAACCGAAGCGCTGGGAGTGTACTTTCCTTCGTGAGCCCCCAAGCCGACATCGCTAACCGTAGTTTTCTGATTTCCAAATTTTTGAATTGTGCTAGGTTGCGAAATCGAACCGCTCGGTAGCGTAGACGACTGCGATAACGAATTCCTGCCCTGGTTGGAACTTTTACGTTTCGGTTCCGTCGTCCAGACATTGATAACTACAAAAATATTTAAGGTTAATTTTTTGAACAAAACCAAAATACAAATCATACTGGGCATCTCCGGAGGTGTATCCTTCTTCACGTATTTCCCCACCACTCCTTCTTTGATAGTCCTCAATTCCTTGTTCTTTCTCGACAACATTTCTGTTCATTCGAAGTGACACTCAGTAGCACACACAATTTATGTCAAATTCGCAGTGAAAATTAAAATCTACATCACAAATTAAAGTAAATATGAAAAAATAAATTCAAAGTAACATAAAAATACCTAATAAAAATTCAATGTTGTGATTAATGGTATGAACGACTCAGTGAGGACAACTCTGCACGATTTTCTTGCTGGATGGGCAGGAGGTAAGTTAAACGTTGCAGTTTCATTGCGATTATTTAATTACATAAAAGAAGTATATTTTTTGTTTATTTTACTTAAAAATGCGGTGACAAATATTTGGCTTTGTTTAGTCATACATGCGCATATCGCAATTTTCACAACTAATTAATTTAAAACCGATCTAACCTAACATTAAATCATTACAGGTTTCCAAATTCTATTAATAATTGATTCCTTATTATTTATTAATTAAACACACCTTAATTTAGGGCATCGCTAAATCACTAATTTATTAAAACATTTAACCTCAAATTATTGTGAAAACAAACTTTCAATGACATTTCATGTACAGGATGTATGAAATTTTATTGACACAATTGATGGTCACAAATATACGGTATTTATTTAGGCATAAGTCTGCAATTTTACTTACAGACCACGATCTAACTAGATCGTGTTACAGATTATGCATGTACGTATAAAACCTACAGTTTAACGCGGAATCCAAACCACTGCATAAATAATTAAGAGGGGCCTTTAAATTGGATGCAAAAACATGTTCCAAAAGGTGGCGCGCCCTAAAATATTAATCTTTTCTACTTATCTGTTCACCAGTATAGAATTTTAATAATTTATAAAAGTCATATGAATAAGCGATAACTAATTTAGGTACCTAATGAGGAAGTTTGAACTTTCAAAGTTAAATATTAAAAATATTCAATATTTTCATTCATAATATGAATATCTTTTTGGAATACACTTGAAAATATTCAATAATGGAAGCTCAAACTTCCTCATTACCTAAATTAGTTATAGTTTATTCATATGACTTTTATAAATTTTTAGAATTCTTCATTTGTGAAAAGATAAGTAGAAAAGATGAATATTTTAGGGCGCGTCATCTGTTGAAACATGTTTTTGCATTAAAATTTAAAGGGCCCTTTTAAGGAAGTGACTAATAAGATTCGAACTCGTAACCATTAGGTTCGCAGTTTTAACCCCGTCCCATCTACACCAAACTACGTCAAAGTTTAAATGCGGCTTTTTGCAACATTTATTTGTTTAAAAATCGTAAAGAGTCTCACCTGGGATGTACCCAAGTAGGGGGAACCCCCATATTTTAGGAATTTGGAAGAAAGTTGACAAAATCACTCAGAATTTGGTTAAGTTGACAAAAGCCGTTAAACCGACAATAGGCAAAATAGACAATTATTACAAAAAGTTGGCAATTTTTAATTAATTAAGTTGGCAAATTCCCCCCTCAAAAAAGTTGGTTGGGCACGTCCCTAAGTCTCATAGGGACCAGCCTCTACCACCAGCGTCGAGAGCTTGGAATTTTCACTCAGGTATTTTTGTCTGGCAGCTGACTATGGAAACCGAGCGCTAGTCACTAGGTGACTTTATTCGGTCAGTAAAAGAAAAGTAAGATGGGCAGACACAAACAATAAACATTCGTCCCAAGGGTTAATTGTTATGTTGTTTAAGAGATAATAGATAAATATATTTTGTTTAGGCGTCGCTGGTTTAATAGTTGGTCATCCCGCCGATACCATAAAAGTGCGACAACAAACCGGCGGTGGTAAATTTATGGTCACCGTCACCAACACTTACAAATATGAAGGATTTTTCGGCTTCTATAAAGGATTTATGGCTCCGTTTTTCACTATTGGTCCATCGAACGCAGTATTTTTTTCTACTTATGGATCATGTTTGAGATTGCTGCAAGATAAGCATACGACAGGACGTGTGGATTTGAACAACCCGCATTGGCGAAGAAATACTATTATCGCAGGTAACTTGACAAGCAAGCGCGTCTCTTTTTACTGTAAGCCGTACCCGTTTTAAGGTTTTATTGCCGGCTTCATGCAAGTTTTGGTAACTTGTCCGGTTGAAGTAATCAAAACTCTAATGCAAACTAATGTACCATTAGGAGGTTCACAAGTATGGAATAGGCAAAATAAACTTGTTTATAGAAGTTCCAGACACGCTTTCATGGGAATTTTAAAACATAACGGCGTGCGTGGTTTATACAAAGGTCTCACTCCAATGTTGTGGCGGTAAGTAGTATTTTAACTTTTTCACCTAAAATTCTATCAGAATATTTTGTTCTCCTACGAACTTTGAATGTCTAGTCTAGAAGAACATTTTGGTCCTAATATAAGATTTTCCTTTGGCTACCCTTTGAAGGGATGTCTATGACTCGCATGAATGGATTACACTAAAATACTCAACAGATTTGAACCAAAGTACACCTCACTGACGTGATAACTACTAACTTAAGAAAAATCTATTTAATAAAATAATAAAATCAATGACTGGGGGGTTTGGGAGGTATGGAATACAATCCAAGAGTAAACGAAGTTACGGGGTTTTGTAAGCACACGCAAAATCTGAATTGATGCTATGAGCTCGAAAGAGGACTAACCCCCTCCCACCAAATAATAGCTCGGTCTATAACCCAGTATAATAATTTAATTGGTTACAATTCCTCACGAGTGAGGCCGAAAGTCGAACAATAGACAATTTGTCTGCAGATAAATACACAAAAGTTTCTTATGCATTTATGTGAATAAACATAAAAGATGGGACTTTTCGCTCTAGCAATAAGCTAAAAAATTATGTAACATTACGCTACTGTAACGCGCATGAATGGACCAGCGAAATTACTACTGAAATACATAAACCGAACAAAAATAAATAAAATAAAAGATGCCAATTTTTTATTTATACTTTTGTACACTTAATTTTATCTGTATTATTATTTACTTTCAGTGATGTCCCTTCCAGTTCAATCTACACTTTAATATATGAAATGGGAATTCCTAGGGGACCTACTCTTCCATTGTGGCAACAAATATCAGCTGGAGGTGTTGCAGGTAATAATAAAAATTCCTCTCAGCATTCTAAAGTATCATGATAACTTTTGGATCTTATCAATCAATAAAAAAAATTTGCATTTGTCAAAGAAATAATAATAATTGTAGGAATTTGTTCCTGGGTGTTAACATTACCATTTGATGTCATAAAATCGAGAATGCAAAGCGATTCCCAAATAAACCCCAGGTACAATGGAATAATGGATTGTATAAACCAATCTTACCAAGCGGAAGGATTTCGAGTATTTTATCGCGGATTTTGGTTAGTCACTTTAAGAGCTTTCCCTGTTAATGCAGCCATTTTAGTTGGTTATGAGAAAATATCTCTTCTATTGAAAGAATCGACAAAATCAGACACAAAAAATCGGTAGTTGACAATAGAACCATATTTTGGTACCAATTGGAAAGGTAATTTATAGATTCTCAAGTCTTGATATAGGAAATCTTCAAGAATGAGTAGTTTTATGACGCCCTGCCGTTTCATAGAAAAATGTTCTCGCTGTTCCATCATTAAAGAAAAAAAATTTAAATTTTTTTACCAATTTATTAAAATTGCAATTGTCAAGTTTGAAATGTAACAACACGAATAAACAAATTCATTTAATGAAAAGTGCATCATAGTTCATAAATAATAGCAATAAAAGTTCAAAGAAAATAATGAATAAGTACAAGTAATTTAATCATCAGTCTTTTTCCGCCCACTGCTGGATGTAAGCCTCTCCCATTAATGGAGGTTTTTGGCCATAACTCACCCCGCTGGCCAGATCGGTTGGCGAGTAGTCCTTAGATCGATTTTTGGATTATAGTTGTTTTACATCCAGTAGCAGCTTACTAAAGGCGCGTTCTCACGATTCAAGTTTAGTTAACCGATTTACAGTTGATTCGAATAAAAAGTTGTTCAACTACCTTAAAACAAAGGTTCTCACTACAGATTTCATTCAACTTTTGTTGATCAACTACAATCGGTCAACTAAACTTGAATCGTGAGAATGGGGCTTAAGGCTAGCCCTCAGATGTGTCTGTAGCCCTGTTTCTTGTTAACGGTGGCAATTCGTCAACTCAGGGGGACCGCCGGCTTAACGTGCCCTCCGAAGCACGGAGACTTGGTCTCAAGAAAGTTTGACTCTCCCCCTTTACCCCGCATCTAACTGCGTTAGCTGCAAGGCTCTTATTCGACTAAAGATTTAAAAAAATATTAATTAATAATCTTGATAAGTTAAACAAACCACCCTTAATATCCATTATAATTTATTCTTTGTGACACTTTTCTGGAATAGTGCTGCTGAAATTCATAGGCGAAAAGTGTCACAACTTAAAATAATATCCACACAAACAATTTATACACACTAAATTGGACTTACTTTATCATTATAAGTGACACAACACAAATTATATAGTTGTTCTTAAACGGAAACTTCACTTTATAGGAGACTTAACTCAAAAAGTGTCGGTTTTCTTCAAAATTTCACACAAATACAATAACTTGCTCGACACATCTATAGAAATGTGTAATTTATTCCGAGCGGTACTAGTGGCAATTTTTAACAAGAAAATTACGGTTTTTGAGTTGTGTCACTTTTGTTATGCACCGAGGATTTGTTGATGTTTGGTCTCTTTCAACTCGAGGGAGGGACCTCAATGAATGTAAATCCATCAGGATCTTATAAACAAGCTAGCGCTAAATAGCAGCACTTGAAAAAGGTATTTTGAGGAGATGCCGTGCTCCATTGGGCCAATAAGTGCATAAAGAAAAAATAAAACGATCGGAAATTTAACAATATATTTTTCATATATCTACAAGTTTTATAGTGAATTTAGATATATTACATTACTTTTATGTCTAAATGAGAGGTGGGCGTATTCTTTTTAAATAATGGGCCCTACTTTCATTATACAATAGCGATGGGTTATGAAATTTTTCGCATCGTATCCATGGAACTGAAACACTTTCAAAAATATTCCAATAATAGTTTGCGACATTTTCATTTTATTTAACTTTTACGTATATCACACCTCGCATCACAAAATTTTAATAATTATCTATCGCTATTAATATTACAATAATTAAAAGTTACTTATTACATTTTTCATTCAAAAATTTCAACTTTATTTACACCTTAGAATTACATAAATGAAGCTTGGAATAAATTTTTTTTTCATTTTCCTATTTAAAAAAAGGTCAGGGTAAGTTTATGTACATTTTCCAAAAACGAGAGCAGAGCTAAAAAATGATGGTGAGGGGGTAAAATAAAAAAATTGTAGGTAGTTACAACAACACCCAAGAAGAGACACGGTAATTTACGAATAGAAAAGAAGATTTAAAAAAGTGAATGAGCTCCATGAATATCAACATCAGATCGTAACTTGAAATATTGAGCTGTCATGCGAAACTTAACGTAACTGTTAAGTTATTAATATTTTTTTGACTACCTAAAACACAATTTACTATTTTATATTTTACCTTATCAATTATATAAAGCATCTAAGGTGAACATAACGGTGCTTCTAAAAAAGTTTGGTTGTGAAGTGGCACCATCGTATAGAAAAATTCATGCGGCTGTATAAATTGTACGACTTAATTATGTATCAACAATCCACAAAAATTACAATAACTCTAAATAATTATCTAGCATTTGGTTCCATTTATCCTTAACTAACAAAATTTTAAAAAAATTTCACATCTTCTAAAAGTAAAACAAAAAACAGTGGACCTAAACATTTTAGGTTATGAAAACAAAAAGGAAACAATTGGTCAAGTTTCCAATACTTACACATCAAGAGGTCGACTGTTTAGTATTTATTACCTTACAAATTATACAGCCTCTAAATCTGTACAATAACGTTACATAGAATTTTCTTCCGTTCATTTTAAACACACGCACGCACGCTTACAAATTTTGTGTTATAAAATTTATGTGGTTAAATTGTGTTTGAAATGAGATTGGAAATAACAGCCATTTGCATATACACATACACACATTTTAATTGTTTGGTATAATTTAATGTTTAATGGCGCCACCGTGGGGGGCCCCCACTTACACCCGTAGTAATCTCAGTTAGGCTTAGTTTGTAGTAACAACAAAAGGTAAAAAAAAACAGTTACATTAACAAATAAATAGTAGGCCAATCAATTTACTTCTCAAATCCAAGTATTTCTGATTCTCCAAAATTTACTAAAAACACAAAAACAATATACCAAATTTGTTTGAAATCAAATTTTTCTACAAAAATCACAAGCAGTCAATATCATATGATTATTTTTTCAATTGCTTAAATCAGTACTTTCGCATTTTACCATGATTAAATTATATTATTTCCGCTTATAATGGACTTTAAGAATAAAAACGTTAGTTCATTATCGACGGGCCTGATTCTATTTATTTTAATACATTGATAACATAGAAGTTGATCTAATTCAGACGCGTAGGAGCGCCTAAAATATCGAGGGGGGCTGTTTTCAAATTCGTCATCAAAAAGACGGCTAGACCTTTTCTGGTAAAAAAATTACTTATTTTCAAATTCATTTCAATTCTAAAATTAAAGATGGGCTTGAATCGATTAACAGGATTCCTGATGTCCACTCAAAAAAATTAGTTTTTATTAAACTAATTATTTAATTAAATTTTAAAGTAATAATACTTGAGTTTTAAATTTAATTTAAAAAAATATTTTAAGAAACTTACGTAAGGAATATGTCGGACCCCCCCACCCCACATAAGGGTCCGTAAGATTTCTGATACCTCCCCCAAACCCTTACGTAATTAATGGACGCCCCTAAACAAATGCAATTATAACAAAAATGTTGAATCTATCAAAGCAAAAATTTTATAAGAAATTAATTTCCAGAATAGTTTGAAAATTAATCTTGCCAATGTTTCTTTTTTGCTTTAACCCCCCCCCTCGCTACGTTTTTTTTGTATCTTTCATATTTTTCAAATATTTCTGGTTCTACCCTGTCACAAAAGGGATAAAAATGTCTTTAAGTGCTTTTTAATAAAATTACTTGTGTTATTCACTTATGGTTGATTTATACGCAACATTTTAACATTTATCATTTAAGAGCAATAACCAATGGTTAAATACATAACGGTTAAAATAAATGGCTATACATAATTCTACTGGTAAATTTCTCAAATGTCATTCTAATATTTTAACGCTTAGTTAAGTTTTTTAAATTTATATTTTACAATACATACTAATATCACACCTATTCTTGAAATTTCCTTTTTAAGGTTGAATTCTTAAAAAAAAAAAAAAGTTAATGCTCATTAATTTTCAGTGAGTTAATGGCATAATTATGAATTTCCAAGGAAATTTTACTTCGTCTCTTCAAGTTAAATTAATGACTCAACCTAATTTATATTGTATTTTCCGCTTTGTTTTTTTATTTATACAGATTTTGTCTTTTCCTGTATGTGAAATTGTCTAACGGTCACAGGGGACCTACAGTTTAGCATGGATTCCAAACCATGGGAACAAACTATTTTTAAATCATTGTTTCCTGATCAGGAAAGCATTTTAAACCATTTATAATATTATCTAAGGAAGTAGGAGAAAGAAAATTCCTACTAAAAAATTTTTTTGAGTTATTTTAACGCAATGTTATTATTAAAAATTTTTATGAAAGCTATAAATAATATTTTCACTAAAAGTTCATAAAATATATTTGACTTTTATTGCGTTAAATTAACTAAAAAATTTTAAATAAATATAGTAATCTAATAAATTACAAAACAGATATTAATGAAATAAATGAATATAAAAAGAATAAATTATTTATTAATTTCATTAAAAACCTTTTTTTTTCAATTTTTATCTAATGTTATTAGTATTTATTATGCTTTTGTTATAATAGTATTTATATTTTAAATTGAGTATTCATGTCTTATTGCACCATTTAATCGTTTTACTAAACTTGAGTATGTTTCTGCCTCAAACCCTGAACCAATTTTAATAAAACTTTCACTGATTGATGGCTCTTTTATCAGTGAGTCACATAGGCTATATTATCCTACCAAATTGGGATGTGATACTGAGGGAACTAGGGTAGGAATACCCCCCCCCCATGTAAGAAAGCAACATAGCAAAGGCCATACTGTTGTTTCTGGTTTCTGGGGAAAGTTTTTTGTCATATATTTAATTTTATCACGTTTTTTAAATGTTTTTTTTTCGTTTTATGAGCTAAGCCGCCCCCCCCCATCCTAGCACGTGAGGCTCTGAACTTAGCCTCAGCACCATCTTTAATGAAACATCAAAAGATCAATTTTAAGGAAAATGAGTGGAAATTTTAATTTATTAAACAAACAAAATCAACCATTTTTAAACTCAATAAAAGTTCACCTATGCCATCCAATTTCATCATGAACTTTTTGAATAATAAAAAATGACCATTATTGAATTTATATAAATCTTTTGGACATCTTCCATGCCCAAGCTATTAAAAAATAATCATATAGGTAATACTGCTACAAATTATTTATGTTTTTTTATTGTTTTTGTTTGATGAATCTGAAATTGGTTGGGTTTGAAAACCTAGGTTTGATTGGCCTAACGTACACAGATTACAATTTGACACCTTCAGCTCTACAATATTAAAAATTATGTTTTACATCTACAAAAAGCTCCTCTAGCACCTTCAAGTAAAAAAAAGTGATGAAAAAATAAAAGTTTCGATTTTTTGGCACACCTAGGAGGCAGGCAGGCAGGCAAAACAAAAGTCTCGTGAAACCAACCACAATCCAAACACAAAAAAGTGTAACCACATTTGTTGCATAGCTATTTACAGTTGACCATTTATACTATAGCACATTATCATGTTAACATGGTCCTGTCGTAGACAGCTACAATACCACAGACAGGCAGTTAGTAGTAGACATTCACAATAATTTAAAAAATACACTTGATTATGACGAAACTAACACTTGATTTTTTGGAAAATTAGTCCACGTCGTCACTTGTGCCTTCGCTCGGTTACACTCCGACTTTTTTTTCATAAAGCAACAAAGAAATAATTCTTCAAAATACACTTAATAATTTTTTATTACTACTATTACATGTTAGGAGAAACTACAATCAACGAAAAAAAAATCATACACCCAACATAATTTGTAGTGTTCCGAGCTTTCACCATGCACTGTCAATAAACGTCATGTTGATTACTCACCAGCGCACGGTTACAGATGAACAAGGGCGACAGTTAGGCTGTGGTATCACTTTCTATTGGCTGGGCTATTGGCAATGGGGACCGCGTTTTTAGTGTGACTTATCTCCAATTCTCCTAATCGTTTCCACAACTCTTCCCGTTCCTTTTCACGCTTTTTTTCCCTACAAAATCATTTTTCTTTTCAGACACATCAAATAAAATTTGAATTACTCACTTTTGTCTTTCGGCTTTATAACTGGCCGTTAATTCGTCAAATAATTTCGAATTCATTTCCATAAAAGTCTTGAGCACGTTGTAAACGAGAGCCACTATGGTCTGATTCCAATGTTCTTTCGAAATGCGATAAAGTGCAGGAAACATGATTGGCATAATGACGTGATTATTCTCTTCCATCAGTGACATTATGTACTCGTTGTTCCAGAAGTATAAAGCCCTCTCTGCAACCTAATGGAAAAAGTTAAATAAATTTGGATACATTGGACCCATTGCACCAACATCATTTTATGTAAATATCTGTTAAATCTCCACATGACATTGCTGTAATTGGCCCTTATATTTTATAAATATTAAAATACTTTTAAATGAAATGTCACCCATACTAATAAAATCCCATCCAAATCATCTCATTAATTTCAGTCTGTCTGTTAGTAACGCAAAAACAAACAATTTTCAATCATTCAAATGTGACTACATATTTTTGCACATAAATATTCAAAATAAATGAATAAGAGATAATATTGTTATATAACAACTATGTTCATTCCATGACACTTCTAAGCTTCTCACATAAGAAATACATGGAACGACTTTAAGTTCATTAAAACACTAAATAAATAATTATAGCAGACCCGTCCTCCATCTTGGAGCCCATTCTAACATGGTTTGTGCAGCCATGTAATAATGAAATTCAAGTACCTTTTCAAGAAAATTTCTTTAAAAAAAGTAACGTGTAGGTTATGATTACGACCTCACAAAGTTTAAATTGTAAGACCAAAATTTCGGCCGATATAACAAGATTCCCACTGGTCTCACTAAACCAGTGAGAATCTCATTAATCCATTCATACGCGTCGTTTCCTCAATCCAACTAATTAATAGTAAATAAAATTTTTCAATTTGTGGGTAACGTAAAATGCAGATTAGATTAAGTATAAGTGGATAGAGTGGCTACATTGGTAGCGCAGATATGGCTATATCACACGGGCAATAAACAAGTGTTTGAATTGGAGAGCTGATAAGGAGTCGATTGATTTTAAAAGGGGAAATGGTCTAAATCAAACAGTAGTCCCGGAGTACGCAATAAATAGCAAGGTCACAATATTAATAATGATAACCAGGGGCGGGTGGGCCCACCAGGCTGCCGGGAAATTTCCCTGTGGGCCGTCAGTCCATAGACCGTCTTGGTCGACACACTATTATTTTAATTTGTTTTCTATTCACTATTAATAGTTGTTTGTTATTATTATTAATAAAAATATAACTTTTGTTACTGGTAACAAATTTTTTTTCACAAAGGGGTCCCCTAGTAAAGGCTCCCCTTCAAAAATTGTTTTGGGCCGTGACCTTTGCAAAAACCCCCCGTTTTTTTAACAAAAATTTGTTAAGAGGGGCATTTAAAATTTGATGCGAAAACATGTTTCAAAAGATGGCGCGCCCTAAAATATTCTAAGAATCTAAGAATCTTTTCGCCAATACAGAATTCTAATAATTTATAAAAGTCATATGAATAAACGATAACTAATTTAGGGAATGAGGAAGTTTGAGCTTTCAAAGTTAAATATTTTTAAAAATATTCAATATTTTCAAATATGAATATCTTTTTGAAATATACTTGTAAATATTCAACATTGGAAGCTCAAACTTCCTCATTCCCTAAATTAGTTATCGTTTATTCATATGACTTTTATAAATTATTAGAATTCTGTATTGGTGAAAAGATTCTTAGATTCTTAGAATATTTTAGGGCACGCCATCTTTTGAAACATGTTTTCGCATCAAAATTTAAATGCCCCTCTTAACTAATTAGTACAGGTATCACACGACCTTTAGGATTTTGAATTTCAAATTTTAAAAGCAATTTTATTTAATTTTTGAAAGAGAGAAATTGAATTTTAAATAAATATTAATATTTTATTCTACAAAGATAGAAGCCACCCCCCCCCCAGACTACCTGAAACCTGAACAACCCCCCAAATTTTTTCATTCCCACTATCGCCCCCTTAGGACTAGGAATCGCCTACATTGAGAACCACTGGGGTAAGCAATAAAAATGTTTGAAACTATGTAAATTTATTGCCATTTTTAAGTTAAAAGTAAAAGTTTGGAAACCACTGAATTAAGGTGCAAGTTTTGAAGGAAATATTAAGTTTGGAATTAAATAGAAAATATAATTATGGAATTCTGCAACTTTTGAGGGATTGGCCCAAGTGGTAATCTGCATCCTACTACTTCTGGTGGTATATAATTATAATAATGTAATCAATGATTCAGACGAATTTTGTGTTTGTACAAACCAAAATGTTTGAGTTGTTATAATAGCCATAGCGTTAAGATGATTTCTTTTGCAAGAACAGTAGAGTCGCGTTTATGTGAACATTTTCAATAATATGAACAGTAAAATGTTTACATTTAGTATTCCGTACGTGCATTTTCACCCCCAACAGAACGGAGTAGGTTTAGGGTCTAATTTTGTTTAGATGTTTGTCCATTTCCTTTATAATCTCAAAACTAATACACAAATTTTGATCCAATTTCTGTAAATATTAGATAATTCCTATTTAGAAATGATTAATATTGTATTGATAGAAATATGTAAATAATAATTTAGAATAAAAGTGTGAGATCTCGTTAATCCATTCTGAATCCAACTAAATCAAAATATCAGCTTTAAATCTGAAGATAAAAGTACTACTATGAAATTCTTATTGGTTTGGGAGCTAGAGTGCACACAAAATTCAGTGACCTACAGACAGACACACACACAGACATTTTTAGATGTTAGGTCTCTTTTTTTTTTAATAGTGTGACAAGAATTTATGGTGTTCACATTAACGCAAGTCTATTGTATCATATCTTGGAAAAGTAGAGCTCTGAAATGTAGTGATTAAATTTAGTATGCGATCTTACCCTTACCTGAAAGTGGGGACTAGAGACACATCTAGAAATTTGTCGAAACAGCGGTTCTTGAACTCGTTGAAACTGACTTGGTTCTATTACGTCTAAAACTTCTTCGATTTCACCCAAATACATCACTTCCTTTTGACTACACGTTTTTGGCCAAAATTTGAGCAAACCGCGTACCACAGGCTCCGTGAGACTTGGATCTTTTTCCAAAAACTGCACCACACAATAGGCTAATTGCGCATGGTACAGCGACAGGCACTTAACCTTGTGCAACGGTATGAGCACTTTTACAAGGAACTGCTTGTGTTCTGCTTTCAAAGGTAGCGCAAATCCATTTATTATGGAACCCAAAATTTCCAGCAACTCGCCTACGCCGTTAAAATGTTCAGTCTCGTAAATAAACCTAAAATTAGTAATCATAATAATAATAATTCTCTCTCCATGCTAATTCAACTCACCTAAGAAATATATTGTTAATCTGCTTTCGAATAAAAGCTCTAAGACCGAGAAACTTTCCATAAATACGATGTAACACGGTTTTAAGAAAATCGCGTTCTCTCGGGTCTTCCGAATCGAAAAGTTCTAAAAGTTGTAAAACAAACTTCTGATCGATAACCCGTTTCCCGATGGTGGGTTGAAAATCTGAACTTTCCAAGAATCTTAAAAAGAATTCGTACACTAATTGTAAATGGGGCCAACTCGCTTCTAATGTAGGATCGTCTTCTTCGGGATCGAAGTCTGGATTTTCGCTTGGTGGTAGAGTACGAAATAAGTTAGCCGATATCTGATAAAACAAAAGTTAAATAAATATTACATTTATCAAAAGTTAGCATTCACATAATATAACTTCAAGATTATAAAATAAATGTTTTATACACCTAACCTACAGTTGAATGTGAAATTCGAACACCATCTCAATATTCTGCCCACTACTCAACAAATCGTACTGCCTGTGTAGTGGAACAACCAGTTTCCACAAAACAGAAAGAAAAATAGAGAAGTAGTCTTAAAACAGTACTAAAAAATTGCAAAACTGCGATGGTGTCTTATTATTGATTAGTACTTTGGCACGCAATTGATTCACGTAGAATTCACTTGATCCGCACGATTTTGAGCTAAGGTCATTTTAAATAGCATCCACAGAAACTAAATACAACTTTCATATCAAATAAGAAAAATGGACGGAGCTAATGTGCAGAAACGAAAAGTCACTGGACTGAGTTCTGGAATTTTAAATTTTCACCTGTTGCTATCACTAATTATGACCAAAAGGTATATTAAAAATGGTGCAAATTGGTGAGTGCCAGTGTTGACTCGCCCCTTGTTAGTACTACCTCTTGTGCCCCCCCCCCCCAGACCTGCATCCCAGCAGTGTCAAAAACCGTAGCGATTAGGTGTTTAAAGAAGAATTTTAGAACGGAGTCCGGAGTTGGAGCAAAGAAAATTTTACTGCTCCAGATGATTTTTTATTATTTATCGTAATTATCACAAATGATTTACAGTCATTTTATATTTAGTGGCAATCTCGCTAATCAATTTTATGTCCGTCGTCAATAGTTTACAAATATAGTACAATCCAAATAAATTGTCACTATAAGATCCATATATTTTATTTGCTAATGCCGGCACTAATGAAACAGAATAATAATAAAAATTATAAATCATAGAAATGCTGACCCTGGTCAACATCAAACCAATTAAGATTAATTCAAAAATGGATTCAAAAACGGTTTCTAATGACTTTAAAAGTCGTAACACCGCATATTTTATGATTTTGAATGGAATTTGATCCTTTACAATTATTTATGGTAATCTCGAATATAATGAATAATATAATGAAAAATTATGACTTCAAAATATCGTTAGCAACGGTTAAAAATAGGAAATTGTTTCAAATTCAGATTCCCTCTTACATAAATTTTAAATTCCCCCTCCCAACCTTTATCACAAAATTTTAATTAAAACTGATTTGAGAAAGAGACTCAAATAAAATAGGACATTCAAACTTTCTTGCAACTGCAAAGAACTTGTTTGACGGTGGCTCAGTCTCAGAAAGATTATTAAATTAAAATATGTACGTATAATTAAGATTCCTGCATTACAAAGAACATTTTGAGTTGTACCCATGTTCCACAAAGAAATGGTTAAGTTTTGCGAAGCGAAACTGTGACTGCCAGTTTGTTGTAACTTCAAAGACGTTGCTTTTGCAAAGACTTACAGTAAGTTAAAAATTAAACCTGGCTGGACCCTGTAAATTTTTGTATTGGACGTTCAAACAACGTTTACAAATAATATAAAATTCAAATCAATTAAAATTAGTTTGAAAGATTGTGCACCAATAGAAAATCGTAGGTGGTAAGTTAACACTGCAAAGAGTGAAAGCAATGAAAATATACTTGTATTTTCAGTGTGCTTTTTAAGAACAACCGTAGCATTAAGAAATTTAGTTTGAGTTTAAATAAATATTGATAATAAGCATAAATCAGCATACAAAGTATGTAATTTCGTTCGTGCAAAATGTGTAAACTTGAAAATCTAATTAACGTTAAAATCGATCAGAAGAAACCCAGTTTTCCAAAAAAAAAAATTGAATAAATTAAGCACTTGCGAAGTTCTTTAATATGCCGAATATAAACATTCTTTAAAGACCAAGACAACCGAGTCAAAATAGAAGCATGCTATTGGCCGAATTTAAATTTGCGGAAATTGCTGCGAGGTGCTTCGGATTTCACGTTAAACTGCACCCATACCTTTATTCCAAAACAGCAGTTTTATGTTACGTATAAGTTTCGTTCATTGCGAACAAAAATCGAGGATAAAAAATACTATTTCCAAAAATACTGACCGATATGAAGAAAAATCTGATGTGTCAATATGTACTGGTAAGTAATATAAATACACAAGCGATTGATAAGACAATTTTATTACGAAAACCAAATCAATATTAATAAATTTTATCGATTAACCTTGAAAAAGGTTATTGCGGCTCCATAATAAATCAGAATTAAAAAAGGTCCTACTAATTAAAAAATATTTAAAAGTTATTATTAGCCGTGCAAGGGCTTAAATATTTAAAATTATATGAGAACTTCCCATTCAACTTCAAAAGGGACGAACTGATACTAAAATTTCAATTCTAAAATAATTGAAAACTGCAAATTTTTTGCCTAAAAAGGTTACGAATTTCAATAAAAATAGAACAACAACATTTGCAGACCGGATTTGATTTAAAGAACTGCAACTATAAATTAATAACTTATCGCTCAAAACATAATCCAATTAGGTTAAATGTCTAGTTTTTCTAATCCTTTTAAAAAGTAGATTGTTTCGAAGTTTTCCGCATTCTTCATATAGCCAGTCCGCCCCTGAATTGAAATGTTCATATACCTACACTGCTGTGCTAAATTAATATTCTTGTAACGTGGTTCAGCCTCCACGTTCAAAAACTTGGCCGATAAATAAATCAATTTTAGAGCACAAAAATTACTTCAAAAGCAAAATTTGTTTACAATAATTATTTCCGAGTAAATAATAACGAAAATATCCGGAACGAAAAGAGAAAAACTATAAATTGATCGAAAATGTAAATATTTATGTAGGTAATTGTAATTACTATAGTACTAAAAAAAAGTGTTATGTATTCAATAATTAACAAAACAAATTACCAAATATGGTTCATCGTTTCAAAGTAGAAAAATTGAGGTGGTGGAATTCCCGCACAATGGAAGACATTTTACAATTGATTTAAAGGCCCCCCTAGTGCGTTTAATTTTTTGAAAAATGTTATTTCACCTCCACATTTCTACAGCTACAGGTGTAAAATGAACACCTGTAAAGCAAAACTGTTCCAGATTAAAAACAAACAAAGAAGAAAATAATTAAGTCAACACTGGTGGCAACTGCTAATAAATTTCAAGGAGAAAATTAAATTATGAGTAGGAAGCTGATTAATTAAATTTACATCTTGATAGAATTATTTTAGCCGATTATTTGTGGTTTAAAATTCTACCACAATATTGGCGGCGCCACTAAATTTTTCATTCAGTTAAATTTTCCAAGGTGGATAAATTTATAAACAAGCAATTTCAATTTTGGAAATTTTTTTTAAAACAAGTGATTGAAATTATCCAGAAGATCTAAACTCAAGGAAGTGAGTTTTTCTAGCAGAAGTATGCAGGTAATTTGGCGCAGTGAAGTGATTGTAAAAAAATTTTAAATCAAAATTTTGATTGGACAGATAGTAGTTACTTCGCAACTCTTAGTTCTCATTGGTGGAATCTTCGATCACGACATTAACATTATTGGCACGCATGTACCTTTTCCTTTTCTATAGTACTATATTTTGTATGTACAAATTATAACAGAGTTCATGAGAGATAATGCTGCAATAACTTGTTGAGAACCAGATGACTTCAGTATTATCTAAATTTAGTATCAGTTTGTTTATTTTAAAGAATAACCAAGAATCGAGCAAACTGTTATAATGCATAAAGGCAGAAACATTTTTTTAAGACATAAATTTCAAATTTATTTGTTTATCAATCCCATTTCCATGATAATAACGATCGTAAATCATACGCATCTACTTTAAAAAAGTATGAAATATTTTTTTATGAATTAATTGGGCGGCGGCGCTTCACGATTATGCCAATAAAGCTACGTTTAGATCTGACACTTATTTCATGAACTTTATGTCGGACAGAAATTCTGTCTCTCTTATTCTCCGAGTCTTACTCTTACTGTCTTTTACTGTCCGACATAAAATTCGTGCAAAAAGTGACAGATGTAACTGCACCTTAAAACTAGTTGGAATTTTTGTTAGAAAGTTGTTTGTTGTGATCACATCCAAACATTTTAATAAACCCATTTCTATCATCCATGAAAACATTGGTATTTATTTGAATTTCCACCCCACTCCCCTCGAAATAAAGTTCTGGAAAACCACTGGTAGCGACCTAAATATTGAAACTAAAAGCCCCATGTGGCCTACAAACCGGGAAAGACGACGCGATACACATTTTCATCTCTGTGGTTTCGTTAATAAGCAAAATTGCCGTGCCATATAACAAAAACTTTTTATCACTTGTATTGGATGTTGACGATATGTGGTTTCAACAAGACGGGCGCCACATGCCACCACAAAGCATGATTCCCAAATTATTTATTCCTTTTATTACAAAATCCTAATGAAACCTCATATTTGATCCCCCCCCCTTAGTATAATAATAGGTACAGCCTTAACCCCGCGAGAGCTCGAGTATGATTTACTCCAGCTTGAAAACGGTCCAAGATAACACAAAAATATTCGTCGATTTCTCATCGTTTTCAAGTTATTGGAAAAAACTGGGTTAAGTTAAGTCATATTCGAATTGATCAGTTTTTACAAGTTTCTACTAATTTTCAATGCAACACCATTAATCTACATTTATGTGAACAATACTAAAGCAGGGCCAAAGCCAAGGGAGGCTCAGTCCTCAATTCCCAAAATTTATGGAATTGTAACGCTTTTGATTTTCGTCTTGTGAGTTTTTGATACATAATATGATAAAAATAATATGTGAAGTAGCTTTCTTTTTTATGACAATTTACTTGGAGCCACCCCAAAAATTTCATGAGTCTCCCCTAAAATCGTATCCTGGCTACTGCCCTGCACTAAAACAGTTTGAAATTTCAACCCTTGCGAAGTTGAACCTTGAACTTCAATTTATGATTTTATTCATTATAAAATTTTATCTTATTACGTATGTAATGTAATTTATAATTTTAACTTCATGTAAAATAAAATATTTCCTATTAGTATTCAGACACAAATTTTATGCAAAATAAAATGTTTTGTATTTACCCGGATATAAATTTCTTTTTTAATTATTCTCGAATTTATTAAGTGTTAAAAATTATAATTTTAATGTTTGCACATAGAAGCTTAGTGCAAAATGTCACATTTTCATTTTTTGGGGTTTCATTGTCATATTTTTACTATTCTACTTAATAAAAACCAAAACTGACAGACAACGCACAGCCTAAACCGGTGGGTCTAGAAGCATGAAATTTTGCACAGGAGTTCCTTATATGACGTAGGTGAATACTAAGAACGGGGTTTACGGAAATCCTATCCAAAAGGGATTTATCGCACACTATCTATTAGTAGTGGCGCGCATGAATGGATTAACGAGATTCCAACTGTTCCTTAAGGTCCTAGATCAATAGCATAAATAATAAAATTCAACAGATGTCACTAGTTATTTTATGCTATTTCATTTCATTGTATATTGCTTCATTTCTTGTGTCAAGTTGAACTCAAAAACGAATAATCGTAGAAAGCTGAAATTTTCAGAATATACTTAAAATATGATTTTACTTAACGTAAGCTATTTTATATTTATAACTAAAGTGTATTTTATTGAAAACTGATAGCAAATTTTTTTTATATTAATTTTTTTAAAATAAAAAATAGCTTATGTTAAGTAAAATCATATTTTACGTATATTCCGAAAATTTCAGCTTTCTACGATTATTCGTTTTTGAATTGAACTTGACACAAGCTCAGTGTCTATTGATCTGCTCCCTTAACCCTGTGAGGCCGAACAACCACATCCGACATTCATAGGAGGTGGATAGATTCATAGGAGTTAATTAATAAAATCAAAAACACCGCAATACTAAATAAAATCTTTGAGAATCCCTGATCCATCATGACGATTACTTTAATTTTTTAATTAGATCTAGTTTCCGCGATTTTTCACTTGAAAGGTAGTTTTCACGATGAAAGGATCCAGCGTTCGAATTCCGCCCAAGCTCAAATTTATTTATACCGTGGTTCGGATTCCACGTTAAATTGTAGGGCCATCTATAACATTTATTAAAATAACTACCGTTGAATAATAATAAATTTAGTAAATTTCCTACAAAAAAATGCAATGCAAAAAATCTGCAATAAGTAGTTTAAACGTGAATATATTAATTCAAAATTTACGACTTTCGATGAATCCTTGGCAAATTTGTTTTAAATAAAAATATGCTGTCCGGGACTTTCTTGTATTCTTGTATATACATCAAGTGCTTTATATGCAGATGGGAGAATAATCACGCCATGAGAATACTAGATAAAGATCACAAAAATAAATAATTTAAAAGACAGGTGCGTCGTATTTGTTTCAGCCAATGTGCGGTGTGCGACACATTTCTAGTTTATTTTTGCTGTAAAAGCTAAAAAAATTTACTATCAATATTTTTACTTGAAATAGTAGTAGTATCTTAGCCAGCGGTCGATAACCTTTTCTTGTAAGAGGGCCAAATATTTTCCATGGGGATTAGTGCGGGCAAATCCACTAAAAATCCATTAAAGAGACGATCGGAGCATAGTGGTCGAATAAGTTGACTAGGAATGCTAAATGCCCGGTTCGAATCCGGGTGAAGTAGGAACTTTATTCTGCCGTCTCTCTGGTCCTCCAGGTTGGGGGTCTACGTCGGGCTTGCTCCTCGTCTAGGTAAAAAATGTAAAATGCTAACAAACCAAACACCAATTCGCAAGGTTGGTAGTTGGGCTCGGATAACGTTGTAATGCGTTTCAAAAACCGATTATATCACAAATCCACTAAAAAGAGCTCAATTTATTGTTTTAGAGTCCGCGGGCCGCACCAAGACCCTTCGCGGGTTGCCGACCCCTAATCTAAGCAATAGATTTTTTAATTGCCTTGAATAATACGCCTCTACTTTCTTTCTGACACAGAGATTTATTTAGACGGAGTCGTCGACTATTTTGCAATGAAACGAAAGCAATATTCATTACTGTATTTTATTAAAGCGTAAATCACCTATAATAAACTCGCTTGTATTGGAAAGTCGTTTATAATGAACAATGTTTTTGGTTATTATAACCAATTAAACTGTACCTACTATGCTATGTTCGTTGTTCTATGAATAATATTGTAACTTTTGTTAGCCCCCCCCCCCCCAGTAAGCAATAGTATAGTCCAATATTTCCACATTTCAACTGGTTGTCCAATAGTAATTTTGAATTAGCCTCTCACATTTGTTTAAGCTTTTTTCAACAAATGGCGCAAAATCGAAGAGAAAATATAATTTTCAACTAAAACTGACTACAGTAGGCAATACGTAATATTATTTTTATCTCGGTTAGTTATAAATTTTGTATTTATGAAGATACTATTAAATGCTAATAAAATCAATATCCACATCAATCAAGACAATTTTAAATTATATTATACTTTATAGGTTTCAACATATTTGGGTTTTTTCTAAATAAAAATGTAAAACAGCAATAAATAAATAAAATAGAAACAAAGTTCACAATAATTGATTTGCAACAATGCCCACCTTGGTTTTTATAAGGAATTTTTTAAGTAGAATAATATTACATAGTACTAATTATACCAATGTACATCACAAATTATTTCCAACTAGCAACGGGCAAGTCCAAACATGACTCCACAGATTTGGAAACTGTATGAGTAATTCAGAAAGTGTCAAGAGTAATTCAGATTAGCCAGTAATGGAATTTCATTCATAAGTAAAACATCGACCTTTTTGTACTATTTTCTAAACGGCACCCTTTCCAATTTATCGATCTTTTTTACAGAACAAATCAGATCAGTATATCAAAAACAGCATTTAATACCAGAATTTAGTTCACAAAAACAGAACAGTTCTGGTTAAATCAGAACAGTTGATCACCTTACCTACTTTTCAAGTACTTTTTTTATAGATCTAAGGAATATTATTCACTCAGTTTTACGGGTTGAGCCCCCGGTGCCTGGTGATACGTCTGTGCCTGACCTATATCTAGTCCTTGCCAGTAAACTTTGGTGTTACGTTATTGTACACAACCAAAACAGCTTCCGTGGTTGGGTTAGGATCACGGTGTAGAAACTTCATATGGAAAATATTAGATCCTGATACCTGGTATTTTAGTTGACAGATTTTCGTAAGATGGCGCTGTTTTAATAGTTATTTAGAAAAGTAAGCAATGACATAATAATATATCATAGAATATCCTATAAGTTGGAATTGTAAGACGATTAATAAATTATAACAGTGAAAAATAGTTAAATTGAGTGGAAATATAGTGGAATAATTTAGTTTAGTCTAATTTAGTTGACCCATGACACCCAGAGGGCGCAACGAAAACACAGTATAAGACTGCATACATTTTTAACATGGAAGTTTCCCTTCTATTGTAATCTTTTATCTATGGTTCGGATGACGTAACACCAAAATTTCCTAGCAAGGACTGTATTAGTCCTAATCCATGGCCTACATCTACATCATCATAATAATTAATGGATCAAATCAGTACGGTCACGTTCGTATTTTTCCCATGTAAGTTTAACAATATAGCGGTGTAAAAATTTGACATCAAACGCACTAATAGAAGCAAAATATTTTAACATTGGTCATAAAAACACGGCATTAGGGTGCCCACCAGGATGTTTACCCCCCTCCCGCAATCCTAATTGCAAAATTACAAGAGTGCCTTTCACACATTTCAAAAAATCAATAAGAAATATACAGATATATACAATATAAATCGTAAAATATATACACTACAGCAGTGATGGCGAACCTATGGCACGCGTGCCATTGATGGCACGCGACACAATATTTTGGGCACGCCACCGATAAAAAAATACACTATTAAATATTATATTTAATTATCTGATGGCACGTCTATGGCCTCATTAAACATTTCTTTAGAAAAAATGGCACGTTGATACATAAAGGTTCGCCACCCCTGCACTACAGTGTAAAAGTTTGAATACACTTAATAATTTTTAGGTGTATTCAAACTTTTCCACTTTAGTGTACTTAATACCAGCAAAACTAAAGCGGCGTTCATCTAGAAATTAGTGTCTTGCCTTGCTTAGATAGAAGCTGGTAAGAACCTATCAGATTTAAGTATTTTTTAACCATAGAAAAGGATAGAAGAACATACATCAATCAGATTGGCTATTGCCAGTTTCAACCAAAGCAAGGCAAGACAATAATCTCGATTAACTGCTTAATCCTGAAGTTGTTTAACGCGAACATGAAAAGAGTATTTTAACAATCACTTAAATCAAAGATGGTAAATAGATTTGATCAATGTGTCAAAAGTTTAAGGTACTGAATGCAGAGAAAACTTGCAGACAGTAAAAGTTAACTAAAGATTTTTTAAATAAATGGTCCATTAATTGGATACTATTAATACCAATAAGTTCTGACTATTTTCCGACAGAAAACGAATTATTTCATAATAATCAAAATATAAGTTGACAATTTTCACTGTAATAAAAAATAATTTCACGTATCAAGTTAGACACCCAACTACTTTTTTCCCATCACTGATTAAAGGTAGGTAAAACCGAGCTCAGCAAGTAAAATATTCATACAGGTCCGGTAAGTTTTTTTTTTATTCAAAAGAAAACTGTAGGTTCCCTACAAAAAGATAATCAAGAAAAAGGGAAGGTCTGAAATAACCCCAATCATAGATAATCAAATGAAAAGCATTCCATTTCTTGTGGTCGAGAGTTCACATTAAACTGTAAGTCCCCTATGTGTGTAATACAATTTCTAACACACTAAAAACATACAGAGAAGTGCTGCAACATTAGGAACACTTAAAAACATCTTCTCAGACAGGCTGCACCGAAATATTGGTGCTAGTCCGTCCCTGACAAATACTGCAGATGTTTATATTATAAAAATGATTCAATTATAAAGTTTTCAAAGAATTTTGTTGCCAATTTTCAATTTATAACCTTAAAGCAAAGTGAGAAGAAAATCAATAAATGTTAAAGTGGCGAGTTCTTAAATTTTAACAAAAAATAAAAGAAATGTCTCTGCAAACCTTACCATTTTAATAATTTCTGGATAAACAGGCTCGGTGAGGACTCCTCGACCACCGGTGATATAATCGACTAACTCGTTGAGAGTGGTACGTTTGACTTCCTTGCCTTTGATGTCGGCAACGGGGTCCATAAAATCAAACGGGACACAACATTGTCGCAATTTTCGAATGAACAGTTCTTCCTGTTCGGCAGACGTAACATCTAAAACAAGAGAGCACAATAAGAGGAAGGAATGTTTGTGGAGCATAAAAAGTTTCTCACTTTTACCAACACACGAAAGGCTCAAGTGCACAATTTTGGTGTTGAAGTTGAACATAACGGGCGTGACATTTTTGTTTTAAAAGTTTAACGTCGTGCGTAAATGGAAACAAATTTCTATCTATTAAGACAATAATTGGTAATTGAAATTGTTAAGGAGAGCATGGAGATCGAAGAACTTTAACAACATTAAAAAGTTCCATTAAGCCACTTAAGTGCATCTTTCTTGGACGCAATAAATTGCGACGAGACGACACGAAATTGAGGTTTATTTAATATTGAATATTTTTAGCAGTTTGATTTTCGATACGGAGCGGTTTGGTTCACGACCTTGCATCGAAGACGTGACCTTGCGCACCGCTAACCACAAATTGTGTGCGAAACAATTGAATTTAAAACACATCTTCGTTATATAATTTGGATGGACGACGTTTATAAGTGGGTCGGAGTAGGCGACGATCGAAAACAAAAGAAGAAAATGGTAACAATAATGAGGAAATAATTTGAAAGGAAGATAATAATTAGGAAAATGGTCGCGAGTGTGCGTGATTGTCAGAAAAAAACAACAAAGGCCAAAGTGCAGGAAAACAATATTTTGCGGGCTTACCTTTAAGCAGGGGCAACTGTTGAAGTTCGACGTCTTGAGAATTGCGATAGCGGGAGCTGCCTTGTGATTTTCTAGTCTTTTTCTTGAGAGATCTTTTTGCAAAGGGGTCGATTCTATCGACGAACGTCGTCGTCGACATGATGAAAAAATTTTAGTTTTATATATATTTGAAAAAAAAAAATAAACACAAGCACGCACACAAAAACACTAATTATTATTTACACACGAGGAGGTTGTATAACAGTACAAACGCTGGTCACTTTCATTGGCATTTCACCACCAGTGTAATCAAAGATTTAAAAAAAAATTCAAATGAACCGGTGTCAAATTGCACAATTTTTAAATTTCATATTCGCACCTATTAATAGTATCAAATATTTATGAATGATATTGGAAAAATATATGAATGAATGCAAGGAGTGCCTAAAGCCTGTCTTACTTGCGAGTGCACGCCCAAACGCTCAGCCGGCCAAGGTTTGGGTTTTTAAGTTTGCCAAAACTTGGGTATGCGTCAAAACACGAGTCCAGTGTGACTTTTCAACACCAAAAAGCACTGCAAAAACAATTATAAAACAAATTATCGGGCAACGTTAAACGGGCAAACTAATGAATTGTCCAGTATTTTCACCCGCCATCAGCTGGTTACAACGCCACAAATTTATCATTTTCAAAATAACCGCACCCCTTTACAATTCCACATTGCGTTACAATCACGCTAAATGTTTTCACCGACACAATTAAAACGTTTTCGCGTTTATATTAGCTCTCGCGGATAGCTTTTTCGCCAATTTTTAACACACTTTACGAACGATGCCGTAAGTACCTAGGGCTGAAAATAGATGGGGGATACTAAGTGATCAAACGACGCACCGTCGACACTACAAATTTCACCACTAATTTTTAATTTTGTTTCACCCTTCGGTTAAAATTAACGCGTTAATTTTATTTGTTCATTTTTGCTAAAAAACTTTCAGAAATCGACGATTATTTCACCATCGGTCACTCAAAATACTAGCAATTATTTTTTCTCCACCAATGGCAGAATTATATCAACAGTTTTCGACCAATCCCGATGCGAGTTATAATATGACTGACAACCATTTTGGCAATCGAATTCGTTTGACAGTTGTTTGATATTTCTATAACCTATGCAATTTTTTCGTGCAAAAATCCAAATATTGACGTATTCCGGATTCTTATTTTGTGGGTGAATATTTATGTTGTCCTAGAAGATTTCCATGGAAGTTAACCTTTCTTTTAACTGTCAAGATCGACTCGATGTATACTAAAGTTCTTTCTCCTATCTGATTTTTTCTCAATTTTCTAGTAAGAAGAGGACGAATTCCTGTTTTCTTGTAAGTCACGGAAATACTGCATTAACGTGGTTGTAATTGTCTTATTTTTGGATACCGTAGTTTTTACATTTCTATGTCGATATTGTACCCCGAACAACTACGTACTTATAACCAGTGGGATTTCTATTCAAGCAGGGGCGAACTGGTCACATGGAGAATGTTAAAATTTCCATAAGCCGTTTTTAGGTTTCCATTGTGAGAGCAGGAAATGTTATTCTTTAATTTTCTAAAGTTGTTTTTGAAGAGTCGTTTTCCAACATAGGATAATTTTTGTAATTTTTCATAAGGGCCGTCTTCGAAATCAATAACAAAATAGCAAAAAAAAATAATTAAGCCCTGAAACTTTAGGTGTAATTTTAAAGCTAGAGACTTAGGTTAATTCTCCCCCCCCCCCACATCCTTCTCCCTCCACCTTTATTTTTCTTTTCAAGTCTAGCTCAATGCCATCAAGGGTAAGAAATTCCCATTAAATTTCCCAAAGTCACGTACTGAATTCAGATGAAGGAGATAAGGGAGCTTCAAGTTTATGTGGGGGGGGGGGAGATTAGTTAAATTTTTCACGATAAAATCTGAAGTTAAATTTTTTACAATTATAATTCATTTAATCGGCTTTTGGTAACTCGAATTCGAAATATTTTACTTGAGTTTTAACCCGAGTAATACTCGAGTCGTCACATCACTAGTTTCTAACAAGTTTATTTTTCAACTTTTAAATTGCTAAACTCCTATCGTAGACTGGATGATGGAAAACTGTTCCAGAATATAGATTACGGGTTACTAACAGATCGACAGACAGACATAACTGAGATTTTATAAATATGATTCTTAAAATCTTAATTTTGAAAATGATCAGATTGGGCCAATTGCTATCATAGACTGGGCGACGAAAAAGCGTTCAATATTTCAGGATATTGTACAATATTACCCGTAAGCAGGGACATGCCTGAGGGGGAGCCTCCCCCCAATATTTTAGGAAGTTGGCAAAATAGACAATTACAAAAAGTTGGTAATTTATTTAGAATTAAAATATTTGTTGCTTACCTAAGATTATCTATAATTTAAGGTCGTTCGGGGTGCCACGCTTCCGAAGAATCACTTCTTCTCTGGAAACCTCTCCTGCGATTGCGAAAAAATGATTCCCACCGAACATGGAAGGAATTAAAAAATAATTCTGCAAATATTAATTTCGTTAATATGGGGATAAAATGAAAACTCAAAATTTGTTGCTTATACCTAAGATTAAAATTTAAGGTCGTTCGGGGTGCCACGCTTCCAAAGAAACACTTCTTCTCTGGAAACCTCTCCTGCGATTGGGCCCAAAAAATGATTCCCACCGACCATGGAGGGAATTAAAAAATAATCCTGCAAATAAAAATTACATTATTATTGGGATAAAGTGGAAAATTCAAAATATCTTGGCTTACCGCAGATTATTTATGGGCACTCATTTTGGGTCCATGATCCAAACCTTTGAATTTACACGGGTCATAGTGCAGAATATCGATCATTTCGAAAATGAAAATTCTGCAGTTAGGCGCCTAAAATAAATAGTTAAGAAAATCCTAAAAGATAAAATTGCATCTGAACAGAACAAAAAGTGGTCGCTTCTATTTGATCTGTTCTGAAATTAGTGAAAACTTCAGAACGTAACTCACTTGAGAAATATTAAAAATATTCCTACCTAGCTTTCCTTCGAGGGTTTTCGGGGTACATTTAAATAAAAATCTACCCCTTACTTGGACATGACACACTGAAACTTGCAAATCACTGTACCTACATCACTGGAGAAAGATTAATTTTCACCAACCTTTTCCGTTGAAAATCCATCCACCATTACGGACCTACCTACATTAAACAGAAAATTATCTTTTAGTATTTTCATTGATAAATGATCAGTAAAAATTTGAGATTACCTTTAATCCTGTCGTCCTTGAGCCAGATGCCTCTCCGCGGCTCTGCTCCATCTCCACCAGGCACAATAAACAACAACACTTTGCACCACTTTTTCACTTTGAAATTTAAAACCACAACCGATTCGCGAAATTTAAAGCTTCCATCAAGCTTTTCCTTTACAAAACGAACTCGACACTTTTCACTAACCCGACCGCGAAAATTAGAAACGAAAACGGTTCGCGAAATTTAGAGCATCCAACAAGAAGCTTGTCACTAATAAATAACGAACTCGCCACTTACACACATCCGACCGCGGAATTTCGAAAATCTTATCGCGAAAACGCATTAATTAAGAAAATTAATCCTGCAAAAAAAAGTTTCCTTATTGTAGGGATAAAATGAAAACTCAAAATTTCTTGCTTACCTAAGATTATTAAAGATCCTTCGGTGTATTAAAGCTCCGAAGAATCACATCTCCTCTAGGAACCTCTTCTGCCATTGGGCCAAACAAAGATAACACCCGACGAACATGGAAGGATTTAAAAAATAATCCTGCAAATAAAAATTACATTATTATTGGGATAAAGTGGAAAATTCAAAATATCTTGCTTACCTAAGATTATTATTTATGGCCACTCAGCGTACTAATATTTAGCGGATCTCCATTTTTCTCAGCCCATTTCCACCGTTCCGTTGGGGCCATGATCCAAATCTTTGAAATTACACACGTGTCAAAGTGCATACCTAACCGGTCACATTTCGAGAAAAAGAAAATTCTACAGTCAGGGGTCTAAAATAAATGGTTACGAAAATGCTAAAGAATAAAATTGCATCTGAAACAGAAGAAAAAGCGGTCGCTTCTATTTGATCTGTTCTGAAATCGGTGAAAACTTCAGAACCAACTCATTTTGAAATATCAATAATTTTCCTACCTTTTGAGCAGGGGGGGGGGGGTGTTTCGGGGTACATTTAAATAAAAATGTACCCCTCACACTACTTGGACATGACACATTGAAACTTGCAAATCACTCTGTACCTACATCACTGGAGAAAGATTAATTTTCACCAACCTTTTCCGTTGAAAATCCATCCACCATTACGGACCTACCTACATTAAACAGAAAATTATTTTTTAGTATCATCATTGATGAATGATTAGTAAAAATTAGCGATTACCTTTAATCCTGTAGTCCTTGAGCCTGATGCCTCTCCGTGGCTCTGCTCCATTACCTTCCATCATCACCAGGCACAAAACCGACACACTTTGCACTTCCTTTTCACTTTGAAAATTAAAACCGAAAACGGTACGCGAAATTTAAAGCTTCCATCAAGCTTTTCCTTTACAAAACGAACTCGCCACTTTTCACTAACCGACCGCGAGAATGAGAAACGAAAATGATTCGCGTAATCCTGCAAAAAAAAGTTTCCTTATTGTAGGGATAAAATAAAAACTCAAAATTTGTTGCTTACCTAAGATTATAATTTAAGGTCGTTCGGGGTGCCACGCTTAATAAAAATCACATCTTCTCTGGAAGGAACCTCTCCTGCGATTGGGCTCAAAAAATTATTCCCACCGAACATGGAAGGAATTAAAAAATAATCCTGAAAATTAATAATTACCTTATTATTGGTATAATGTGAAAGAAAACACAGCAAGATTTGTGAAATCACATGTCAATTTCTGCACTTTTACAGCCCAAAATATGGAGACACAGGAAAAGTTCTTGAGACGATGTTAACTCGACAATGGTCAATATAAAAATGAATAAGTAAATTTTTTGACGGTTAATTTGGGTCGATAAATTTTTTTATAATTTAAAAGGTGTATTTTCGGTATAGTCGCACAACCTTTTTTGATAAGCCGGAAGTCAAAAAAACTTCGTTGTTTTGAATTTTGTGGATCGCATTTATATTTTTTCGTTGTGATGGGAAATATAAATTATTACTAAAATCTGCTTTTCGGTAGGTATAATGTTCAAATTTATGATTTGGTGAAAATTATTTAAAATTACGCAGAATACTAATAATTTGAAGATTACATCTCTTTTTACCACTTCTACTTTTGGATCTATAATAAAATTCACACTAATCACATTAAAACATAATTTTATTTTATTTGTTTGTTGCATTCAATTTGATCTAAACTCAAAATTTCCAACAGTAATTTTCATTGCGAGAAACTTATTCTAAAACTAACCGCAGATACCTTGGAGGTTAAAGGAAGTAATTGCGCCCGGTTTGTTAGTCCTTGTCAATGAAAAAATTAAAATTATCTAATACCAGGGTATCACATCTTAAAGATAATTAGCATCCAGAAGCTGCGGGGAAGATGGGGATTATTACTAACAATACAATATTTTAAATTTTTTTACTATCCAGCTTCTTGCTCATGTAGTTTTATATTACCACCAAATAGAAGAAGGAAAAATCGAATCATTTCGAAAGGCTTCCAGGCTACATTAATTTACTTTTGAATAGTTTACATTGTAACAATTTTAAATTATACCACCAAAAAGTTGTGCACCTGAGTGAGGCCGTCTTCGCAAGATGACTAATTACAGCGCAAGTTATGACATGTTTTTGTTTTCGATCGATGACGCATTACGGCGTACAAAATTTTGAAAATAAGGTACAAAAATGGTAATCATGCAGGCATAAATATAAATTAAACTTACATTTTACTATCACCAAAGATTTTCTTGCAGATTTTGCAGTGCAGGATTCTTCATGAGTGACCTGGATTTCAGCAGCAATTTTTCCGCACTGGAACAAAAAAATATTTGTGAATTTTCTGAGATACTGTATTTTACTAAGAGTGAATATCAAATTAAGATTTACAAACAAAGCTATTAAGAAAAAACAAAAGAGATTTCTTACCTAAGCGCTGCTACTACCAAGTACCCACAACGTCGCTTGGAAATTTGACATCGATGCTATTTTTCACGATTTTCACCTTTTATGGATGAAAATGTAACAGAAAATTTGTGTAACAGCATTTAGGCAACTAAGAAATAACTTTTATTACACTAGATCGCTATTTTACTGTAATAGAGCAACAAAATTCGATCCGAAACAAGAGTGGCGTCATTTCATTCTTTTTGAATTAGTATATTAAAATCAAGTAGGCGAGTTTGGTGCATTAATAATGAACTAAAATTATTTAAGTTTTAAATATGTAAAAATTATGTTATAATTTGAAAAAAAAGGTATACGAAAGTGGTAAAAATGACTCATTATCTTTTGAAAAGAATATTTTACCCTTTTATTTCTTGTATATGAAATTTCAATCATTCAAATAAAACAAATGCAAAGAAACATTTTAATACTTCTAATAAAATAAGCCTGGCAAAGAAACCGAAATAATTGGATAGTTTCTAATAAACGAAAATTTTAATACTATAATTTGAATTTTTGAAACTTGTAAAAATTAGTTATGTTACAAAAGTCAAAAAACAAAGCATTTTGAATTGTCCGGTATTTTTTATTACTAACCCTTGCACACCAAGAAAAATTGAAAAATGTTTTGGTTAACTTACCCATGTTTAATATGCAATAAAATCTTGTTTCTTTAACGATCACGAAAATTATCAAATTGTAGTCCACTGTAATTTTATAATAAAAATTTTCAATTTTCCACACTAAATTAACGCAAAAAAATAAAGGCACACACGAATAATCTTTCAGACGATGTTAACTCAACAATGTTTAAACTAAGAATGACCAAATCAGAATTGACGGTTAATTTTCGTCGATAAATTTTTTGTAGTTTAAAAGGTGTATCAGCAGTAAGGCATAACTGCAATTACTCACACATATTATTGCGATAAACAGGCCCAACTAGAGGGGGGGGGCACTCGGGTATTTGTCCCCGGTTCCCGAGCATCCTCAAGGGCCCGGAAGGGTCCGGAAAATATTTGGTTTCATGCTTTTTCTTTCTTAAAAAAAAAACAAATGTACCAACTAAATAATAATATAAGGCAATATCAAAAAGATGTTGATTTCTATTTTTTTTATTTCATTTTACCTATTTCCGATATACTATACTTATTTTTCCTAAATAAAAATGCAAAGTTTTTGATGTTTTCTTTTTATACATGAAATTTTTAAGAGCAAGGGGCCCTCGAAAAATCTTGCTACGGGGCCCGACGTGGCTCTCGACGGCCCTGGATAAACTGGAAGACAAAAAAATTAAAATGATTTGAATTTTCTTAGAGGACGCATTAAATTTTTTATAGATCTAACAGTGTGGAAGTAAAAAATAGACTATTTTTGTTATATTATTTGCTGTTCTGTTCTTTATGTTACATAATTTTGTAATCAAAATTACCTAGACGATGACCTATGTTTTCGAAAAAAAATTGGTGTATTTAATTATTTTAAACAATTATTACATTGCTTAAACATTTCATGAGTTTTTCTGCGTTACATAGACTTTTCCCAACTCTTCTAGTCTTAAAAGCTAACAGTTTGCACCAACTTTTATTGATAAACACCAAAGATATTCTATTAGACAGATTTCTTTTCGAACATTTCAACTTCAATATTATTCCATCAATCTAGTGATCACTTAACAGATTAAGCAGGATTTAAGTTTTCTTAATCGGTTCGAAAATTTTAATTTTATAAAATAGATTTAAAATTGAGGGTTATTGAACGGAACTTGCTCGGAGTACTCGAAATTTGAAATACTCGTAACTTTGCAGAAAATAAAATGATAGGAATGGAAGCTCATTCAAGCACAAACGAATCTCTATCGATAGACATCAATTTCACAGAAAAATTCGAAATAGGAACGAAAATAGAAAAGCATGTGTCCAGCCCACCCCCCCAAGTGTTTCGCGAATAACTCCGCGACGGTTGAGGGTCAAACGAAAATGTTGGAAGCTCATTTATACGTTTAGGCGTAGTTTTCAAATTAATTATTAGGAGTTCAATATGTTTTTTTTTAATTTTCTGACCTATTTTCCCATGTAAGGGATCATAAGCAGGTGATATGAGTAAGCGAATGTAAGCTATGCTTAGGGGCCCGGGATCATAAGGGATCATAGAAGATCATAATCCTACCTGCCCATATACCGTTATTAAAATAAATAGACAGTACCCAATAGCAATACTTTATATAACGTACAAAAATAAAAGATTTTGTATGCAAGTAAAAACCTTACGAACTTTTTTTTTAGGCGCCCGCTTTGTATATTTGCTTACGGGCGAGCTACTCCTGCACCGCCGCTGGTTAGAACCAATATTTTCATGCAGTTGCAGAATATTAGAACAAACTTTATTTTTTATCCAAAAAAAATCAAAAATCGCTCCGAAATCAAATCATCGGAAATTAAAGACAACTTTTGGTTTAGAATTTTTTCATTATTTTTCCTGGCTTTACTAGGTTGTAATCAATAGTTTTATGCAGTTGCAGAATATTTGAACAAACTTTATTTTTTATCCAAAAATTTAAATCAAAAATCGCTCCGAAACCAAATCATCGGAAATTAAAGACAACTTATGGTTTAGAATTTTTTCATTATTTTTCCTGGCTTTACTAGGTTGTAATCAATAGTTTTATGCAGTTGCAGAATATTTGAACAAACTTTATTTTTTATCCAAAAATGTAAATCAAAAATCGCTCCGAAACCAAATCATCGGAAATTAAAGACAACTTTTGGTTTAGAATTTTTTCATTATTTTTCCTGGCTTTACTAGGTTGTAATCAATAGTTTTATGCAGTTGCAGAATATTAGAACAAACTTTATTTTTTATCCATAAAATTAAATCAAAAATCGCTCCTAAACCAAATAATCATCGGAAATTAAAGACAACTTTTGGTTTAGAATTTTTTCATTATTTTTCCTGGATTTACTAGGTTGTAATCAATAGTTTTATGCAGTTGCAGAATATTTGAACAAACTTTATTCTTTATCCAAAAATCAAAAATCGTCCCGAAACCAAATCATCGGAAATTAAAGACAACTTTTGGTTTAGAATTTTTTCATTATTTTTCCTGGCTTTACTAGGTTGTAATCAATAGTTTTATGCAGTTGCAGAATATTTGAACAAACTTTATTTTTTATCCAAAAATGTAAATAAAAAATCGCTCCGAAACCAAATCATCGGAAATTAAAGACAACTTTTGGTTTAGAATTTTTTCATTATTTTTCTTGGATTTACTAGGTTGTAATCAATAGTTTTATGCAGTTGCAGAATATTTGAACAAACTTTATTTTTTATCCAAAAATGTAAATCAAAAATCGCTCCGAAACCAAATCATCGGAAATTAAAGACAACTTTTGGTTTAGAATTTTTTCATTATTTTTCTTGGCTTTACTAGGTTGTAATCAATAGTTTTATGCAGTTGCAGAATATTTGAACAAACTTTATTTTTTATCCAAAAATGTAAATCAAAAATCGCTCCGAAACCAAATCATCGGAAATTAAAGACAACTTTTGGTTTAGAATTTTTTCATTATTTTTCCTGGATTTACTAGGTTGCAATCAATAGTTTTATGCAGTTGCAGAATATTAGAACAAACTTTATTTTTTATCCAATTTAAATCAAAAATCGCCGAAACCAAATCATCGGAAACTAAAGGCAACTATTGGTTTAGAATTTTTTCATTATTTTTCCTTGCTTTACTAGGTTGTAATCAATAGTTTTATGCAGTTGCAGAATATTTGAACAAACTTTATTTTTTATCCAAAAATGTAAATCAAAAATCGCTCCGAAATCAAATCATCGGAAATTAAAGACAACTTTTGGTTTAGAATTTTTTCATTATTTTTCCTGGCTTTACTAGGTTGTAATCAATAGTTTTATGCAGTTGCAGAATATTTGAACAAACTTTATTTTTTATCCAAAAATGTAAATCAAAAATCGCTCCGAAATCAAATCATCGGAAATTAAAGACAACTTTTGGTTTAGAATTTTTTCATTATTTTTCCTGGCTTTACTAGGTTGTAATCAATAGTTTTATGCAGTTGCAGAATATTTGAACAAACTTTATTTTTTATCCAAAAATGTAAATCAAAAATCGCTCCGAAACCAATATCATCGGAAATTAAAGACAACTTTTGGTTTAGAATTTTTTCATTATTTTTCCTGGATTTACTAGGTTGCAATCAATAGTTTTATGCAGTTGCAGAATATTAGAACAAACTTTATTTTTTATCCAATTTAAATCAAAAATCGCCGAAACCAAATCATCGGAAACTAAAGGCAACTATTGGTTTAGAATTTTTTCATTATTTTTCCTTGCTTTACTATGTTAAATTTTGGAAACCCATCTAAGGGTGGATTCAACCAAAGTTCTTAGAAGGGTAGTTAAAGTTTTCACAATCTGAAAGTAAATTTTGTACAATATTAATTCATACTGATTTTCTCGACCTTAGAAATTTTATGAAGAAAATCCTAAGACTGAAACTAGATTTTTTGGGAGAATCTAATCGCAGCCTATAACCTCCCATTTCTATTAGGGGTATTAACTAGTGATGGGAACTATCAAACTTTTTTGACTATCGATAGTTAGTTAGTTACTAACTAGTTTTTACTATCGATAGTTAGTAACTAAAAATTTAGTTACCGAATAAAAACTATCGAATAAAACTATCAAATAAAAACTATCGAATAAAAACTGGGATTATGTAAACTGCCCTCCAAATTTGACCATAAACTGTAAACTGCCCTCCAAGCAAAAATATCGTAATAACATAAAATTTAGTATAAGTCCCTATATCAGTGATTCTCAACCACTGTGCCGCGGCACTTTTGTGTGCCGCGAAATTCTAAAAAGTGTGCCGCGAAATTTTAGATATATAATTATGTTAATATTATTAAATAATATGATTTAAAATTATTTTATTTCGCACATTTAAAATTATTATCATAAACTATTTTACGCAGTGTGTTATAGGTAAGTAAATAATTTTTCAACTTTTCTTTTTCTTTGTGTGCCGCCAAATTTTGAAATCATTACAAGTGTGCCGCAACAAAAAAAAGGTTGAGAATCACTGCCCTATATACTAATAAATAAATCCCATTATCCTTCGTGTAAGCGGGGTGTAAACTGCCCTAATACCATACCAACTTTGGGGCAGTTTACATTCGGGATTAGTGTTGCCATTTTTTTTCGGAGGGCAGTTTACAGTTTAAAAATTTTACCTGTTTCATGAATTGAAACAGTTTACATCGACCCATATTAGTAACTAAAAATTCATTCGATAGTTTTTAGTAACTAAAAAGTTATTCGAATAGTTTTATTACTAACTAAAAATTCATTCGATAGTTTTTAGTAACTAAAAAGTATCCAACTATCGATAGTTGATATAAAGACTAACTATCGAATAATTCGATAGTCCCATCACTAGTATTAACATATTATTATAAATCACGATCGGATATGGGTGGCATTGGTTCTTTCCAACGTTCTTCACCTGCGAGAATCTTGTCTTAAAATAGTACGAAATTAGAAAATAAAATCAAATAAGTAGTTTTGGCACTCAGGTTCCTCAAAGTAACAAGTTTTTTGCAACCTTTGTAGTTTATTAAATTTATAGTTTACAAAACTGGATCAGACAATACAAAGTGAATAAATATATTGAATTTAAAAAGATTGTTGAAGTTCATCTAGAAATTATTTTTATAAAAAAATTACTTAATCTAAATTATAACTTAAAACATAAAATTTAATCTTCTGGTTTATCTGGTGGTGGACCGCAGGGTTGTAACATCTTCTCCATTAAGTTAAATCGGGTACGAGCTTTGGATTCATTTTCAGCGATTGCAAAGTAATTTAACAAATCTGGATGACCCAAGTAACTCGAATAACTATCTCTGTGTTGGTTCACTAACCATTCATATTTGGTTGTATCTGCGTGCCCCGTTCCTATGTACTTGGATTGTAAATGCTCCAACTGACTGTGGATGTTGTAACGATCGCCCATCTTAATATTCTACCTAAAAATAATAAACGGAACAGTTTATTTCGACTCAAAATAGTTAATTTTCAAGATTTTACCGATTTTACCTTCTTCACAATTTTTTAACCTCACTTTTGGTTATCGTTTATTTATTTACTGTCACTATACAGTGTTGTATATATACTAAGTTTATGAAGGGTTTATTACCAATAAAAAAAATTATTTAATAGTTTTTTTCAACAGGGGCGGATTAGCGATTCGTAAATACAAAAAATGACTTTTGAAAAACAAAACTTGCAGGGGGGGGGGGTTAAACTGATACGAGCAATGTGTATTTAATTATTTTTATTTCAAATATGGATAGAAGTGGATGGATACCGATGAAAGGAACAAGAATGTTCATAAAACGGTTCAAATATTTCCATATTTTATTTAAAACATAATTAAAATAGCAACCAGCGCCATGGTGCTGTATTCAAAATTGTATGTGGTGTCGAGCCATAACATTACATACGCCACGATAGCCAACTTGATTACAATGTACTTAATTTTACGAACCACTGCGAAGAAAACGGCAATTAATAAAATTAATATTAAAACACCATCCTGTATATATTGGATATTTTTTTCCACAGTATAAGCATGGTACGCTGCTAAAACCAAAACAATCAGCAACAGGATTTGCTTTATTGATATAAGTTTGGTTGTTATAAATTTGAACATCTAAAAAACCAAAATATAATTATTTTTGTAATAAAGCTTATAAAAATTACTTACTTTTTTATTAATTTTTTTTAGCTCGAACCAGTTACGTTGGTAAATTTTGATTCAATTAAATTTATCTTGTTGATAACTGATGAAGTGGCCGATTTGATAAAAGTTTGCTGCTTTTATGGGTTAAAAAGTAGCATTTCAAAATTTAAAGGAGTATAAAAAGTTGGAGGATTCAATCATTTTACAAAAGTAACGGAGTATAAAGATTTTATACTTGTGAAAAAATTTACCAATAATTTTTTGTTTTTAAATGTTCACAAGAATTTAGTAACCTGCAGGTACTTCAATTGAAATTGTGGTTTAAAATATAAGATAAGAAATTTGTTATCAGGTTATATTGATTACGTAAAGACAAGATAGTTAGGCAAAATAAAACCTTAAAAGATGTAGGAAAAAGGGCATTCAAAACAAGCAAATAAGGCACAGAAAAGGTACAAAAGAGGCAAAAAGTGTGAAACCCACTTTTTTTATATCTAGCGTTGCCACCATAGGTTTGCCACACGCTCGAATTAAATTATCCTTCTCTGTCGGCCCATTTTGAAGCAAACCTCTCGTTAAAATTAAATAATTAGTAAACATTTTGACATAGCAAGCGGAAAACTTCGCTTCAAAATGGGTCGACTGAGGGGGATTTGTTTGACTCTCCCCGGGTTTGAACCCGGTACCCCGCATTCACATCCAACTGTGTTAGCTGCAAGGCAATGACCGTCTCCTGGGACTCCACTGGGAGTAGTCGAAGGAATTTATATACGTCCTTCTTTAAACTTCCTAAAATATGGGGGGATGGTAAGAAAATTATTTTGCAAATTATTGCAATTCTAAAATTAAAGACGCTTACGAACGGCTTAACGAGATTCTCGTTGTCCAACCAAAATATTGATTTTTATTAAAGAAATGCAATTATAGAAAGATATTGAATATATTATGTAGGAGTGATTTGCTCCCAAAAAGTAAAAACATTTGAATGTTTTGTTCCTTATGTCTATAATACACCAATTTTTTTTCGAAAACATCGGTCATCGTCTAGGTAATTTTGATTGCAAAATTATGTGTGCTTTACCTAACATAGAGAACAGAACAGCAAATAATATAACAAAAATAATCTAATTTTTACTTCCACACTGTTAAGGCCCCTTCAGACGTTCAATATATATTGTCAATAAAATATTGTCAATACTGTCTATAAATATTGACACAGTGCATTTGATTCAGACGATAAATTAATATTGATTGACCCTCACACGTTCAATAATATTGACAATATATATTGATCGTCTGAATGGGCCTTTAGATCTATAAAAAATTTAATGCGTCCTCCAAGAAATTTCAAATCATTTTAATTTTTTTGTCTTCCGGTTTATCGCAAAAATATGTGAGTAATTGCAGTTATGCCTTACTGCTGATACACCTTTTAAATTACAAAAACTTTATCGACGAAAATTAACCGTCAATTCTGATTTGGGTTAGTAATAAAAAATACCGAACAATTCAAAATGCTTTGTTTTTTGACTTTTGTAACATAACTAATTTTTACAAGTTTCAAAAATTGAAATTAGTATTAAAATTTTCGTTTATTAGAAACTATCCAATTATTTCGGTTTCTTTGCCAGGCTTATTTTATTAGAAGTATTAAAATGTTTCTTTGCATTTGTTTTATTTGAATGATTGAAATTTCCTATACAAGAAATAAAAGAGTAAAATATTCTTTTCAAAAGAGAATGAGCCCTTTTTACCACTTTCGTATACCTTTTTTTTTTCAAATTATAACAAAATTTTTACAAATTTAAAACTTAAATAATTTTAGTTCATTATTAATGCACCAAACTCGCCTACTTGATTTTAAGGTAGTACTAATTCAAAAAGAATGAATTGACGCCACTCTTGTTTCGGATTGAATTTTGTTGCTCTATTACAGTAAAATTGCGATCTAGTGTAATAAAAGTTATTTCTTAGTTGCCTAAATGCTGTTACACAAATTTTCTGTTACATTTTCATCCATAAAAGGTGAAAATCGTGAAAAATAGCATCGATGTCAAATTTCCAAGCGACGTTGTGGGTACTTGGTAGTAGCAGCGCTTAGGTAAGAAATCTCTTTTGTTTTTTCTTAATAGCTTTGTTTGTAAATCTTAATTTGATATTCACTCTTAGTAAAATACAGTATCTCAGAAAATTCACAAATATTTTTTTGTTCCAGTGCGGAAAAATTGCTGCTGAAATCCAGGTCACTCATGAAGAATCCTGCACTGCAAAATCTGCAAGAAAATCTTTGGTGATAGTAAAATGTAAGTTTAATTTATATTTATGCCTGCATGATTACCATTTTTGTACCTTATTTTCAAAATTTTGTACGCCGTAATGCGTCATCGATCGAAAACAAAAACATGTCATAACTTGCGCTGTAATTAGTCATCTTGCGAAGACGGCCTCACTCAGGTGCACAACTTTTTGGTGGTATAATTTAAAATTGTTACAATGTAAACTATTCAAAAGTAAATTAATGTAGCCTGGAAGCCTTTCGAAATGATTCGTTTTTTCCTTCTTCTATTTGGTGGTAATATAAAACTACATGAGCAAGAAGCTGGATAGTAAAAAAATTTAAAATATTGTATTGTTAGTAATAATCCCCATCTTCCCCGCAGCTTCTGGATGCTAATTATCTTTAAGATGTGATACCCTGGTATTAGATATTTTTAATTTTTTCATTGACAAGGACTAACAAACCGGGCGCAATTACTTCCTTTAACCTCCAAGGTATCTGAGGTTAGTTTTAGAATAAGTTTCTCGCA
Source organism: Rhagonycha lutea (assembly GCA_958510855.1). Lineage (NCBI taxonomy): Eukaryota > Metazoa > Arthropoda > Insecta > Coleoptera > Cantharidae > Rhagonycha > Rhagonycha lutea. Next base: position 5,812,631 of record OY294036.1, read on the forward strand.
ATGAAAATTACTGTTGGAAATTTTGAGTTTAGATCAAATTGAATGCAACAAACAAATAAAAGAAAATTATGTTTTAATGTGATTAGTGTGAATTTTATTATAGATCCAAAAGTAGAAGTGGTAAAAAGAGATGTAATCTTCAAATTATTAGTATTCTGCGTAATTTTAAATAATTTTCACCAAATCATAAATTTGAACATTATACCTACCGAAAAGCAGATTTTAGTAATAATTTATATTTCCCATCACAACGAAAAAATATAAATACGACCAACAAAATTCAAAACAACGAAGTTTTTTTGACTTCCGGCTTATCAAAAAATGTTGTGCAACTATACCGATCATACACCTTTTAAATTATAAAAAAATTTATCGACGCAACTTAACCGTCAAAAAATATACTTATTCATTTTTATATTGACCATTGTCGAGTTAAACATCGTCTCAAGAACTTTTCCTGTGTCTCCATATTTTGGGCTGTAAAAGTGCAGAAATTGACATGTGATTTCACAAATCTTGCTGTGTTTTCTTTCACATTATACCAATAATAAGGTAATTATTAATTTTCAGGATTATTTTTTAATTCCTTCCATGTTCGGTGGGAATAATTTTTTGAGCCCAATCGCAGGAGAGGTTCCTTCCAGAGAAGATGTGATTTTTATTAAGCGTGGCACCCCGAACGACCTTAAATTATAATCTTAGGTAAGCAACAAATTTTGAGTTTTTATTTTATCCCTACAATAAGGAAACTTTTTTTTGCAGGATTACGCGAATCATTTTCGTTTCTAATTCTCGCGGTCGGTTAGTGAAAAGTGGCGAGTTCGTTTTGTAAAAGAAAAGCTTGATGGAAGCTATAAATTTCGCGTACCGTTTTCGGTTTTAATTTTCAAAGTGAAAAGATAGTGCAAAGTGTGTCGGTTTTGTGCCTGGTGATAATGGAAGGTGATGGAGCAGAGCCACGGAGAGGCATCGGGCTCAAGGACTACAGGATTAAAGGTAATCGCTAATTTTTACTAATCATTTATCAATGATGATACTAAAAAATAATTTTCTGTTTAATGTAGGTGGGTCCGTAATGGTGGATGGATTTTCAACGGAAAAGGTTGGTGAAAATTAATCTTTCTCCAGTGATGTAGGTACAGTGATTTGCAAGTTTCAGTGTATCATGTCCAAGTAGTGATGGGTAGTGAGGGGTACATTTTTATTTAAATGTACCCCGAAATACCCTCCCTGCTCCAAAGGTAGGAAAATGAATTGGTTCTGAAGTTTTCACCGATTTCAGAACAGATCAAATAGAAGCGACCGCTCTTTCTTCTGTTTCAGATGCAATTGTATTCTTTAGCATTTTCGTAACCATTTATTTTAGGCTCCTGACTGCAGAATTTTCTTTTTCTCGAAATGTGACCGGTTAGGTATGCACTTTGACACGTGTAATTTCAAAGATTTGGATCATGGCCCTAACGGAATGGTGGAAATGGGCTGAGAAAAATGGAGATCCGCTAAATATTAGTACGCTGAGTGGCCATCAATAATCTTAGGTAAGCAAGATATTTTGAATTTTCCACTTTATCCCAATAATAATGTAATTTTTATTTGCAGGATTATTTTTTAAATCCTTTCATGTTCGTCGGGTGTTATCTTTGTTTGGCCCAATGGCAGAAGAGGTTCCTAGAGGAGATGTGATTTTCGGAGCTTTAATACACCGAAGGATCTTTAATAATCTTAGGTAAGCAAGAAATTTTGAGTTTTCATTTTATCCCTACAATAAGGAAACTTTTTTTTGCAGGATTATTTTTTTCGAAATTCGGCGGTCGGTTGTTTGTAAGTGGCGAGTTCGTTATTCATTAGTGACAAGCTTCTTGTTGGACGCTCTAAATTTCGCGAACCGTTTTCGTTTCTAATTTTCGCGGTCGGTTAGTATATGTAGGTGTCGAGTTTGTTTTGTAAAGGAAAAGCTTGACAAATTTTTTCTTTGTTCCAGTGCGGAAAATTTATTGCTGGAATCCAGGTCACTCATGAAGAATCCTACTCTGCAAAATCTGCAGAAAATCTTTGGTGATAGTAAAATGTAAGTTTAAATTATATTTATGCCTGCATGATTACCGTTTTTGTACCTCATTTTCAAAATTTTGTATGCCGTAATGCGTCTTCGATCGAAAACAAAAACATGTCATAACTAGCGCTGTAATTAGTCATCTTGCGAAGACTGCCTCACTCAGGTCCACGACTTTTTGGTGGTATATTTTATAATCGTTACAATATAAAATATTCAAAAGTAAATTAATGTAGACCGATTAACATAGCATCAGGTAATACATGACGATCCGTGGAAAAATCTAGGGCCCTTTTTATTATTGCATATCAAGTAGTTTGGTGCGTAGAGTACGAAAAACGCATTTTCAATTTAAGGAAATGCATGAAAGTCTTTGAAATTCTCTTTCAAAGCTGAGAAATCAGAAATCGATTATTAGATATTCAATCGACCGTAAAAGTTTAACCTTAATACTAACTAAAAAATAAACCGGTGCCGTCTAATAGTCCCATGAAAATAAATGAGGATCCGTGGAAAAATCGAAAATTTTCCTAGTTTTGGCGTTAAAAAAATTTCATCGATTAGGTCAGAAAATTTTTTGGTTATATTAAAATCCGAAAGGAATTTCTAGGGCCCTTTTTATTATTGCATATCAAGTAGTTTGGTGCGTAGAGTACGAAAAACGCATTTTCAATTTAAGGAAATGCAGGAAAGTCTTTGGAATTCTCTTTCAAAGCTGAGATATCAGAAATCGATTATTAGATATTCAATCGACCGTAAAAGTTTAACCTTAATACTAACTAAAAAATAAACCGGTGCCGTCTAATAGTCCCATGAAAATACATGAGGATCCGTGGAAAAATCGAAAATTTTCCTATTTTTGGCGTTAAAAAAATTTCATCGATTAGGTCAGAAAATTTTTTGGTTATATTAAAATCCGAAAGGAATTTCTAGGGCCCTTTTTATTATTGCATATCAAGTAGTTTGGTGCGTAGAGTACGAAAAACGCATTTTCAATTTAAGGAAATGCAGGAAAGTCTTTGAAATTCTCTTTCAAAGCTGAGATATCAGAAATCGATTATTAGATATTCAATCGACCGTAAAAGTTTAACCTTAATACTAACTAAAAAATAAACCGGTGCCGTCTAATAGTCCCATGAAAATACATGAGGATCCGTGGAAAAATCGAAAATTTTCCTATTTTTGGCGTTAAAAAAATTTCATCGATTAGGTCAGAAAATTTTTTGGTTATATTAAAATCCGAAAGGAATTTCTAGGGCCCTTTTTATTATTGCATATCAAGTAGTTTGGTGCGTAGAGTACGAAAAACGCATTTTCAATTTAAGGAAATGCAGGAAAGTCTTTGAAATTCTCTTTCAAAGCTGAGATATCAGAAATCGATTATTAGATATTCAATCGACCGTAAAAGTTTAACCTTAATACTAACTAAAAAATAAACCGGTGCCGTCTAATAGTCCCATGAAAATACATGAGGATCCGTGGAAAAATCGAAAATTTTCCTATTTTTGGCGTTAAAAAAATTTCATCGATTAGGTCAGAAAATCTTTTGGATATTTTAAAATCCGAAAGGAATTTCTAGGGCCCTTTTTATTATTGCATATCAAGTAGTTTGGTGCGTAGAGTACGAAAAACGCATTTTCAATTTGAGGAAATGCAGGAAAGTCTTTGTAATTCTCTTTCAAAGCTGAGAAATCAGAAATCGATTATTAGATATTCAATCGACCGTAAAAGTTTAACCTTAATACTATATAAAAAATAAACCGGTGCCGTCTAATAGTCCCATGAAAATACATGAGGATCCGTGGAAAAATCGAAAATTTTCCTATTTTTGGCGTTAAAAAAATTTCATCGATTAGGTCAGAAAATCTTTTGGATATTTTAAAATCCGAAAGGAATTTCTAGGGCCCTTTTTATTATTGCATATCAAGTAGTTTGGTGCGTATAGTACGAAAAACGCATTTTCAATTTAAGGAAATGCAGGAAAGTCTTTGAAATTCTCTTTCAAAGCTGAGATATCAGAAATCGATTATTAGATATTCAATCGACCGTAAAAGTTTAACCTTAATACTAACTAAAAAATAAACCGGTGCCGTCTAATAGTCCCATGAAAATACATGAGGATCCGTGGAAAAATCGAAAATTTTCCTATTTTTGGCGTTAAAAAAATTTCATCGATTAGGTCAGAAAATTTTTTGGTTATATTAAAATCCGAAAGGAATTTCTAGGGCCCTTTTTATTATTGCATATCAAGTAGTTTGGTGCGTAGAGTACGAAAAACGCATTTTCAATTTAAGGAAATGCAGGAAAGTCTTTGAAATTCTCTTTCAAAGCTGAGATATCAGAAATCGATTATTAGATATTCAATCGACCGTAAAAGTTTAACCTTAATACTAACTAAAAAATAAACCGGTGCCGTCTAATAGTCCCATGAAAATACATGAGGATCCGTGGAAAAATCGAAAATTTTCCTATTTTTGGCGTTAAAAAAATTTCATCGATTAGGTCAGAAAATCTTTTGGATATTTTAAAATCCGAAAGGAATTTCTAGGGCCCTTTTTATTATTGCATATCAAGTAGTTTGGTGCGTAGAGTACGAAAAACGCATTTTCAATTTGAGGAAATGCAGGAAAGTCTTTGTAATTCTCTTTCAAAGCTGAGAAATCAGAAATCGATTATTAGATATTCAATCGACCGTAAAAGTTTAACCTTAATACTATATAAAAAATAAACCGGTGCCGTCTAATAGTCCCATGAAAATACATGAGGATCCGTGGAAAAATCGAAAATTTTCCTATTTTTGGCGTTAAAAAAATTTCATCGATTAGGTCAGAAAATCTTTTGGATATTTTAAAATCCGAAAGGAATTTCTAGGGCCCTTTTTATTATTGCATATCAAGTAGTTTGGTGCGTAGAGTACGAAAAACGCATTTTCAATTTAAGGAAATGCAGGAAAGTCTTTGAAATTCTCTTTCAAAGCTGAGATATCAGAAATCGATTATTAGATATTCAATCGACCGTAAAAGTTTAACCTTAATACTAACTAAAAAATAAACCGGTGCCGTCTAATAGTCCCATGAAAATACATGAGGATCCGTGGAAAAATCGAAAATTTTCCTATTTTTGGCGTTAAAAAAATTTCATCGATTAGGTCAGAAAATTTTTTGGTTATATTAAAATCCGAAAGGAATTTCTAGGGCCCTTTTTATTATTGCATATCAAGTAGTTTGGTGCGTAGAGTACGAAAAACGCATTTTCAATTTAAGGAAATGCAGGAAAGTCTTTGAAATTCTCTTTCAAAGCTGAGAAATCAGAAATCGATTATTAGATATTCAATCGACCGTAAAAGTTTAACCTTAATACTAACTAAAAAATAAACCGGTGCCGTCTAATAGTCCCATGAAAATACATGAGGATCCGTGGAAAAATCGAAAATTTTCCTATTTTTGGCGTTAAAAAAATGTCATCGATTAGGTCAGAAAATTTTTTGGTTATATTAAAATCCGAAAGGAATTTCTAGGGCCCTTTTTATTATTGCATATCAAGTAGTTTGGTGCGTAGAGTACGAAAAACGCATTTTCAATTTAAGGAAATGCAGGAAAGTCTTTGAAATTCTCTTTCAAAGCTGAGATATCAGAAATCGATTATTAGATATTCAATCGACCGTAAAAGTTTAACCTTAATACTAACTAAAAAATAAACCGGTGCCGTCTAATAGTCCCATGAAAATACATGAGGATCCGTGGAAAAATCGAAAATTTTCCTATTTTTGGCGTTAAAAAAATTTCATCGATTAGGTCAGAAAATTTTTTGGTTATATTAAAATCCGAAAGGAATTTCTAGGGCCCTTTTTATTATTGCATATCAAGTAGTTTGGTGCGTAGAGTACGAAAAACGCATTTTCAATTTAAGGAAATGCAGGAAAGTCTTTGAAATTCTCTTTCAAAGCTGAGATATCAGAAATCGATTATTAGATATTCAATCGACCGTAAAAGTTTAACCTTAATACTAACTAAAAAATAAACCGGTGCCGTCTAATAGTCCCATGAAAATACATGAGGATCCGTGGAAAAATCGAAAATTTTCCTATTTTTGGCGTTAAAAAAATTTCATCGATTAGGTCAGAAAATCTTTTGGATATTTTAAAATCCGAAAGGAATTTCTAGGGCCCTTTTTATTATTGCATATCAAGTAGTTTGGTGCGTAGAGTACGAAAAACGCATTTTCAATTTGAGGAAATGCAGGAAAGTCTTTGTAATTCTCTTTCAAAGCTGAGAAATCAGAAATCGATTATTAGATATTCAATCGACCGTAAAAGTTTAACCTTAATACTATATAAAAAATAAACCGGTGCCGTCTAATAGTCCCATGAAAATACATGAGGATCCGTGGAAAAATCGAAAATTTTCCTATTTTTGGCGTTAAAAAAATTTCATCGATTAGGTCAGAAAATTTTTTGGATATTTTAAAATCCGAAAGGAATTTCAAGGGCCCTTTTTATTATTGAATATCAAGTAGTTTGGTGCGTGGAGTACGCAAAAACGCATTTTCAGTTTATGGAAATGCAGGAAAGTCTTTGAAATTCTCTTTCAAAGCTGAGAAATCAGAAATCGATTATTAGATATTCAATCGACCGTAAAAGTTTAACCTTAATACTAACTAAAAAATAAACCGGTGCCGTCTAATAGTCCCATGAAAATAAATGAGGATCCGTGGAAAAATCGAAAATTTTCCTATTTTTGGCGTTAAAAAAATTTCATCGATTAGGTCAGAAAATTTTTTGGTTATATTAAAATCCGAAAGGAATTTCTAGGGCCCTTTTTATTATTGCATATCAAGTAGTTTGGTGCGTAGAGTACGAAAAACGCATTTTCAATTTAAGGAAATGCAGGAAAGTCTTTGAAATTCTCTTTCAAAGCTGAGATATCAGAAATCGATTATTAGATATTCAATCGACCGTAAAAGTTTAACCTTAATACTAACTAAAAAATAAACCGGTGCCGTCTAATAGTCCCATGAAAATACATGAGGATCCGTGGAAAAATCGAAAATTTTCCTATTTTTGGCGTTAAAAAAATTTCATCGATTAGGTCAGAAAATTTTTTGGTTATATTAAAATCCGAAAGGAATTTCTAGGGCCCTTTTTATTATTGCATATCAAGTAGTTTGGTGCGTAGAGTACGAAAAACGCATTTTCAATTTAAGGAAATGCAGGAAAGTCTTTGAAATTCTCTTTCAAAGCTGAGATATCAGAAATCGATTATTAGATATTCAATCGACCGTAAAAGTTTAACCTTAATACTAACTAAAAAATAAATAGGTGCCGTCTAATAGTCCCATGAAAATACATGAGGATCCGTGGAAAAATCGAAAATTTTCCTATTTTTGGCGTTAAAAAAATTTCATCGATTAGGTCAGAAAATTTTTTGGTTATATTAAAATCCGAAAGGAATTTCTAGGGCCCTTTTTATTATTGCATATCAAGTAGTTTGGTGCGTAGAGTACGAAAAACGCATTTTCAATTTAAGGAAATGCAGGAAAGTCTTTGAAATTCTCTTTCAAAGCTGAGATATCAGAAATCGATTATTAGATATTCAATCGACCGTAAAAGTTTAACCTTAATACTAACTAAAAAGTAAACCGGTGCCGTCTAATAGTCCCATGAAAATACATGAGATATCAGAAATCGATTATTAGATATTCAATCGACCGTAAAAGTTTAACCTTAATACTAACTAAAAAATAAACCGGTGCCGTCTAATAGTCCCATGAAAATACATGAGGATCCGTGGAAAAATCGAAAATTTTCCTATTTTTGGCGTTAAAAAAATTTCATCGATTAGGTCAGAAAATTTTTTGGTTATATTAAAATCCGAAAGGAATTTCTAGTGCCCTTTTTATTATTGCATATCAAGTAGTTTGGTGCGTAGAGTACGAAAAACGCAATTTCAATTTAAGGAAATGCAGGAAAGTCTTTGAAATTCTCTTTCAAAGCTGAGAAATCAGAAATCGATTATTAGATATTCGATCGACCGTAAAAGTTTAACCTTAATACTAACTAAAAAATAAACCGGTGCCGTCTAATAGTCCCATGAAAATACATGAGGATCCGTGGAAAAATCGAAAATTTTCCTATTTTTGGCGTTAAAAAAATTTCATCGATTAGGTCAGAAAATTTTTTGGATATTTTAAAATCCGATAAGAATTTCTAGGGCCCTTTTTATTATTGCATATCAAGTAGTTTGGTGCGTCGAGTACAAAACCGCATTTTCAATTTAAGGAAATGCAGGAAAGTCTTTGAAATTCTCTTTCAAAGCTGAGAAATCAGAAATCGATTATTAGATATTCAATCGACCGTAAAAGTTTAACCTTAATACTAACTAAAAAAGAAACCGGTGCCGTCTAATAGTCCCATGAAAATACATGAGGATCCGTGGCAAAATCGATAATTTTCCTATTTTTGGCGTTAAAAAAATTTCATCGATTAGGTCAGAAATTCTTTTGGATATTTTAAAATCCGAAAAGAATTTCTAGGGCCCTTTTTATTATTGCATATCAAGTAGTTTGGTGCGTAGAGTACGAAAAACGCATTTTCAATTTAAGGATATGCAGGAAAGTCTTTGAAATTCTCTTTCAAAGCTGAGAAATCAGAAATCGATTATTAAATATTCAATCGACCGTAAAAGTTTAACCTTAATACTAACTAGAAAATAAACCGGTGCCGTCTAATAGTCCCATGAAAATACATGAGGATCCGTGGAAAAATCGAAAATTTTCCTATTTTTGGCGTTAAAAAAATTTCATCGATTAGGTCAGAAAATTTTTTGGTTATATTAAAATCCGAAAGGAATTTCTAGGGCCCTTTTTATTATTGCATATCAAGTAGTTTGGTGCGTAGAGTACGAAAAACGCATTTTCAATTTAAGGAAATGCAGGAAAGTCTTTGAAATTCTCTTTCAAAGCTGAGATATCAGAAATCGATTATTAGATATTCAATCGACCGTAAAAGTTTAACCTTAATACTAACTAAAAAAGAAACCGGTGCCGTCTAATAGTCCCATGAAAATACATGAGGATCCGTGGAAAAATCGAAAATTTTCCTATTTTTGGCGTTAAAAAAATTTCATCGATTAGGTCAGAAAATTTTTTGGTTATATTAAAATCCGAAAGGAATTTCTAGGGCCCTTTTTATTATTGCATATCAAGTAGTTTGGTGCGTAGAGTACGAAAAACGCATTTTCAATTTAAGGAAATGCAGGAAAGTCTTTGAAATTCTCTTTCAAAGCTGAGATATCAGAAATCGATTATTAGATATTCAATCGACCGTAAAAGTTTAACCTTAATACTAACTAAAAAATAAACCGGTGCCGTCTATAGTCCCATGAAAATACATGAGGATCCGTGGAAAAATCGAAAATTTTCCTATTTTTGGCGTTAAAAAAATTTCATCGATTAGGTCAGAAAATTTTTTGGATATTTTAAAATCCGAAAGGAATTTCAAGGGCCCTTTTTATTATTGAATATCAAGTAGTTTGGTGCGTGGAGTACGCAAAAACGCATTTTCAGTTTATGGAAATGCAGGAAAGTCTTTGAAATTCTCTTTCAAAGCTGAGATATCAGAAATCGATTATTAGATATTCAATCGACCGTAAAAGTTTAACCTTAATACTAACTAAAAAATAAACCGGTGCCGTCTAATAGTCCCATGAAAATACATGAGGATCCGTGGAAAAATCGAAAATTTTCCTATTTTTGGCGTTACAAAAATTTCATCGATTAGGTCAGAAAATCTTTTGGATATTTTAAAATCCGAAAGGAATTTCTAGGGCCCTTTTTATTATTGCATATCAAGTAGTTTGGTGCGTAGAGTACGAAAAACGCATTTTCAATTTGAGGAAATGCAGGAAAGTCTTTGTAATTCTCTTTCAAAGCTGAGAAATCAGAAATCGATTATTAGATATTCAATCGACCGTAAAAGTTTAACCTTAATACTATATAAAAAATAAACCGGTGCCGTCTAATAGTCCCATGAAAATACATGAGGATCCGTGGAAAAATCGAAAATTTTCCTATTTTTGGCGTTAAAAAAATTTCATCGATTAGGTCAGAAAATATTTTGGATATTTTAAAATCCGAAAGGAATTTCTAGGGCCCTTTTTATTATTGCATATCAAGTAGTTTGGTGCGTAGAGTACGAAAAACGCATTTTCAATTTAAGGAAATGCAGGAAAGTCTTTGAAATTCTCTTTCAAAGCTGAGAAATCAGAAATCGATTATTAGATATTCAATCGACCGTAAAAGTTTAACCTTAATACTAACTAAAAAAGAAACCGGTGCCGTCTAATAGTCCCATGAAAATACATGAGGATCCGTGGCAAAATCGATAATTTTCCTATTTTTGGCGTTAAAAAAATTTCATCGATTAGGTCAGAAATTCTTTTGGATATTTTAAAATCCGAAAAGAATTTCTAGGGCCCTTTTTATTATTGCATATCAAGTAGTTTGGTGCGTAGAGTACGAAAAACGCATTTTCAATTTAAGGATATGCAGGAAAGTCTTTGAAATTCTCTTTCAAAGCTGAGAAATCAGAAATCGATTATTAGATATTCAATCGACCGTAAAAGTTTAACCTTAATACTAACTAGAAAATAAACCGGTGCCGTCTAATAGTCCCATGAAAATACATGAGGATCCGTGGAAAAATCGAAAATTTTCCTATTTTTGGCGTTAAAAAAATTTCATCGATTAGGTCAGGAAATTTTTTGGTTATATTAAAATCCGAAAGGAATTTCTAGGGCCCTTTTTATTATTGCATATCAAGTAGTTTGGTGCGTAGAGTACGAAAAACGCATTTTCAATTTAAGGAAATGCAGGAAAGTCTTTGAAATTCTCTTTCAAAGCTGAGATATCAGAAATCGATTATTAGATATTCAATCGACCGTAAAAGTTTAACCTTAATACTAACTAAAAAATAAACCGGTGCCGTCTAATAGTCCCATGAAAATACATGAGGATCCGTGGAAAAATCGAAAATTTTCCTATTTTTGGCGTTAAAAAAATTTCATCGATTAGGTCAGAAAATTTTTTGGATATTTTAAAATCCGAAAGGAATTTCAAGGGCCCTTTTTATTATTGAATATCAAGTAGTTTGGTGCGTGGAGTACGCAAAAACGCATTTTCAGTTTATGGAAATGCAGGAAAGTCTTTGAAATTCTCTTTCAAAGCTGAGAAATCAGAAATCGATTATTAGATATTCAATCGACCGTAAAAGTTTAACCTTAATACTAACTAAAAAATAAACCGGTGCCGTCTAATAGTCCCATGAAAATAAATGAGGATCCGTGGAAAAATCGAAAATTTTCCTATTTTTGGCGTTAAAAAAATTTCATCGATTAGGTCAGAAAATTTTTTGGTTATATTAAAATCCGAAAGGAATTTCTAGGGCCCTTTTTATTATTGCATATCAAGTAGTTTGGTGCGTAGAGTACGAAAAACGCATTTTCAATTTAAGGAAATGCAGGAAAGTCTTTGAAATTCTCTTTCAAAGCTGAGATATCAGAAATCGATTATTAGATATTCAATCGACCGTAAAAGTTTAACCTTAATACTAACTAAAAAATAAACCGGTGCCGTCTAATAGTCCCATGAAAATACATGAGGATCCGTGGAAAAATCGAAAATTTTCCTATTTTTGGCGTTAAAAAAATTTCATCGATTAGGTCAGAAAATTTTTTGGTTATATTAAAATCCGAAAGGAATTTCTAGGGCCCTTTTTATTATTGCATATCAAGTAGTTTGGTGCGTAGAGTACGAAAAACGCATTTTCAATTTAAGGAAATGCAGGAAAGTCTTTGAAATTCTCTTTCAAAGCTGAGATATCAGAAATCGATTATTAGATATTCAATCGACCGTAAAAGTTTAACCTTAATACTAACTAAAAAATAAACCGGTGCCGTCTAATAGTCCCATGAAAATACATGAGGATCCGTGGAAAAATCGAAAATTTTCCTATTTTTGCCGTTAAAAAAATTTCATCGATTAGGTCAGAAAATCTTTTGGATATTTTAAAATCCGAAAGGAATTTCTAGGGCCCTTTTTATTATTGCATATCAAGTAGTTTGGTGCGTAGAGTACGAAAAACGCATTTTCAATTTGAGGAAATGCAGGAAAGTCTTTGTAATTCTCTTTCAAAGCTGAGAAATCAGAAATCGATTATTAGATATTCAATCGACCGTAAAAGTTTAACCTTAATACTATATAAAAAATAAACCGGTGCCGTCTAATAGTCCCATGAAAATACATGAGGATCCGTGGAAAAATCGAAAATTTTCCTATTTTTGGCGTTAAAAAAATTTCATCGATTAGGTCAGAAAATTTTTTGGATATTTTAAAATCCGAAAGGAATTTCAAGGGCCCTTTTTATTATTGAATATCAAGTAGTTTGGTGCGTGGAGTACGCAAAAACGCATTTTCAGTTTATGGAAATGCAGGAAAGTCTTTGAAATTCTCTTTCAAAGCTGAGAAATCAGAAATCGATTATTAGATATTCAATCGACCGTAAAAGTTTAACCTTAATACTAACTAAAAAATAAACCGGTGCCGTCTAATAGTCCCATGAAAATAAATGAGGATCCGTGGAAAAATCGAAAATTTTCCTATTTTTGGCGTTAAAAAAATTTCATCGATTAGGTCAGAAAATTTTTTGGTTATATTAAAATCCGAAAGGAATTTCTAGGGCCCTTTTTATTATTGCATATCAAGTAGTTTGGTGCGTAGAGTACGAAAAACGCATTTTCAATTTAAGGAAATGCAGGAAAGTCTTTGAAATTCTCTTTCAAAGCTGAGATATCAGAAATCGATTATTAGATATTAAATCGACCGTAAAAGTTTAACCTTAATACTAACTAAAAAATAAACCGGTGCCGTCTAATAGTCCCATGAAAATAAATGAGGATCCGTGGAAAAATCGAAAATTTTCCTATTTTTGGCGTTAAAAAAATTTCATCGATTAGGTCAGAAAATTTTTTGGTTATATTAAAATCCGAAAGGAATTTCTAGTGCCCTTTTTATTATTGCATATCAAGTAGTTTGGTGCGTAGAGTACGAAAAACGCATTTTCAATTTAAGGAAATGCAGGAAAGTCTTTGAAATTCTCTTTCAAAGCTGAGAAATCAGAAATCGATTATTAGATATTCGATCGACCGTAAAAGTTTAACCTTAATACTAACTAAAAAATAAACCGGTGCCGTCTAATAGTCCGATGAAAATACATGAGGATCCGTGGAAAAATCGAAAATTTTCCTATTTTTGGCGTTAAAAAAATTTCATCGATTAGGTCAGAAAATTTTTTGGTTATATTAAAATCCGAAAGGAATTTCTAGGGCCCTTTTTATTATTGCATATCAAGTAGTTTGGTGCGTAGAGTACGAAAAACGCATTTTCAATTTAAGGAAATGCAGGAAAGTCTTTGAAATTCTCTTTCAAAGCTGAGATATCAGAAATCGTTTATTAGATATTCAATCGACCGTAAAAGTTTAACCTTAATACTAACTAAAAAATAAATAGGTGCCGTCTAATAGTCCCATGAAAATACATGAGGATCCGTGGAAAAATCGAAAATTTTCCTATTTTTGGCGTTAAAAAAATTTCATCGATTAGGTCAGAAAATTTTTTGGTTATATTAAAATCCGAAAGGAATTTCTAGGGCCCTTTTTATTATTGCATATCAAGTAGTTTGGTGCGTAGAGTACGAAAAACGCATTTTCAATTTAAGGAAATGCAGGAAAGTCTTTGAAATTCTCTTTCAAAGCTGAGATATCAGAAATCGATTATTAGATATTCAATCGACCGTAAAAGTTTAACCTTAATACTAACTAAAAAGTAAACCGGTGCCGTCTAATAGTCCCATGAAAATACATGAGATATCAGAAATCGATTATTAGATATTCAATCGACCGTAAAAGTTTAACCTTAATACTAACTAAAAAATAAACCGGTGCCGTCTAATAGTCCCATGAAAATACATGAGGATCCGTGGAAAAATCGAAAATTTTCCTATTTTTGGCGTTAAAAAAATTTCATCGATTAGGTCAGAAAATTTTTTGGATATTTTAAAATCCGAAAGGAATTTCAAGGGCCCTTTTTATTATTGAATATCAAGTAGTTTGGTGCGTGGAGTACGCAAAAACGCATTTTCAGTTTATGGAAATGCAGGAAAGTCTTTGAAATTCTCTTTCAAAGCTGAGAAATCAGAAATCGATTATTAGATATTCAATCGACCGTAAAAGTTTAACCTTAATACTAACTAAAAAATAAACCGGTGCCGTCTAATAGTCCCATGAAAATAAATGAGGATCCGTGGAAAAATCGAAAATTTTCCTATTTTTGGCGTTAAAAAAATTTCATCGATTAGGTCAGAAAATTTTTTGGTTATATTAAAATCCGAAAGGAATTTCTAGGGCCCTTTTTATTATTGCATATCAAGTAGTTTGGTGCGTAGAGTACGAAAAACGCATTTTCAATTTAAGGAAATGCAGGAAAGTCTTTGAAATTCTCTTTCAAAGCTGAGATATCAGAAATCGATTATTAGATATTCAATCGACCGTAAAAGTTTAACCTTAATACTAACTAAAAAATAAACCGGTGCCGTCTAATAGTCCCATGAAAATACATGAGGATCCGTGGAAAAATCGAAAATTTTCCTATTTTTGGCGTTAAAAAAATTTCATCGATTAGGTCAGAAAATTTTTTGGTTATATTAAAATCCGAAAGGAATTTCTAGGGCCCTTTTTATTATTGCATATCAAGTAGTTTGGTGCGTAGAGTACGAAAAACGCATTTTCAATTTAAGGAAATGCAGGAAAGTCTTTGAAATTCTCTTTCAAAGCTGAGATATCAGAAATCGATTATTAGATATTCAATCGACCGTAAAAGTTTAACCTTAATACTAACTAAAAAATAAACCGGTGCCGTCTAATAGTCCCATGAAAATACATGAGGATCCGTGGAAAAATCGAAAATTTTCCTATTTTTGCCGTTAAAAAAATTTCATCGATTAGGTCAGAAAATCTTTTGGATATTTTAAAATCCGAAAGGAATTTCTAGGGCCCTTTTTATTATTGCATATCAAGTAGTTTGGTGCGTAGAGTACGAAAAACGCATTTTCAATTTGAGGAAATGCAGGAAAGTCTTTGTAATTCTCTTTCAAAGCTGAGAAATCAGAAATCGATTATTAGATATTCAATCGACCGTAAAAGTTTAACCTTAATACTATATAAAAAATAAACCGGTGCCGTCTAATAGTCCCATGAAAATACATGAGGATCCGTGGAAAAATCGAAAATTTTCCTATTTTTGGCGTTAAAAAAATTTCATCGATTAGGTCAGAAAATTTTTTGGATATTTTAAAATCCGAAAGGAATTTCAAGGGCCCTTTTTATTATTGAATATCAAGTAGTTTGGTGCGTGGAGTACGCAAAAACGCATTTTCAGTTTATGGAAATGCAGGAAAGTCTTTGAAATTCTCTTTCAAAGCTGAGAAATCAGAAATCGATTATTAGATATTCAATCGACCGTAAAAGTTTAACCTTAATACTAACTAAAAAATAAACCGGTGCCGTCTAATAGTCCCATGAAAATAAATGAGGATCCGTGGAAAAATCGAAAATTTTCCTATTTTTGGCGTTAAAAAAATTTCATCGATTAGGTCAGAAAATTTTTTGGTTATATTAAAATCCGAAAGGAATTTCTAGGGCCCTTTTTATTATTGCATATCAAGTAGTTTGGTGCGTAGAGTACGAAAAACGCATTTTCAATTTAAGGAAATGCAGGAAAGTCTTTGAAATTCTCTTTCAAAGCTGAGATATCAGAAATCGATTATTAGATATTAAATCGACCGTAAAAGTTTAACCTTAATACTAACTAAAAAATAAACCGGTGCCGTCTAATAGTCCCATGAAAATAAATGAGGATCCGTGGAAAAATCGAAAATTTTCCTATTTTTGGCGTTAAAAAAATTTCATCGATTAGGTCAGAAAATTTTTTGGTTATATTAAAATCCGAAAGGAATTTCTAGTGCCCTTTTTATTATTGCATATCAAGTAGTTTGGTGCGTAGAGTACGAAAAACGCATTTTCAATTTAAGGAAATGCAGGAAAGTCTTTGAAATTCTCTTTCAAAGCTGAGAAATCAGAAATCGATTATTAGATATTCGATCGACCGTAAAAGTTTAACCTTAATACTAACTAAAAAATAAACCGGTGCCGTCTAATAGTCCCATGAAAATACATGAGGATCCGTGGAAAAATCGAAAATTTTCCTATTTTTGGCGTTAAAAAAATTTCATCGATTAGGTCAGAAAATTTTTTGGTTATATTAAAATCCGAAAGGAATTTCTAGGGCCCTTTTTATTATTGCATATCAAGTAGTTTGGTGCGTAGAGTACGAAAAACGCATTTTCAATTTAAGGAAATGCAGGAAAGTCTTTGAAATTCTCTTTCAAAGCTGAGATATCAGAAATCGATTATTAGATATTCAATCGACCGTAAAAGTTTAACCTTAATACTAACTAAAAAAGAAACCGGTGCCGTCTAATAGTCCCATGAAAATACATGAGGATCCGTGGAAAAATCGAAAATTTTCCTATTTTTGGCGTTAAAAAAATTTCATCGATTAGGTCAGAAAATTTTTTGGTTATATTAAAATCCGAAAGGAATTTCTAGGGCCCTTTTTATTATTGCATATCAAGTAGTTTGGTGCGTAGAGTACGAAAAACGCATTTTCAATTTAAGGAAATGCAGGAAAGTCTTTGAAATTCTCTTTCAAAGCTGAGAAATCAGAAATCGATTATTAGATATTCGATCGACCGTAAAAGTTTAACCTTAATACTAACTAAAAAATAAACCGGTGCCGTCTAATAGTCCCATGAAAATACATGAGGATCCGTGGAAAAATCGAAAATTTTCCTATTTTTGGCGTTAAAAAAATTTCATCGATTAGGTCAGAAAATTTTTTGGTTATATTAAAATCCGAAAGGAATTTCTAGGGCCCTTTTTATTATTGCATATCAAGTAGTTTGGTGCGTAGAGTACGAAAAACGCATTTTCAATTTAAGGAAATGCAGGAAAGTCTTTGAAATTCTCTTTCAAAGCTGAGATATCAGAAATCGATTATTAGATATTCAATCGACCGTAAAAGTTTAACCTTAATACTAACTAAAAAAGAAACCGGTGCCGTCTAATAGTCCCATGAAAATACATGAGGATCCGTGGAAAAATCGAAAATTTTCCTATTTTTGGCGTTAAAAAAATTTCATCGATTAGGTCAGAAAATTTTTTGGTTATATTAAAATCCGAAAGGAATTTCTAGGGCCCTTTTTATTATTGCATATCAAGTAGTTTGGTGCGTAGAGTACGAAAAACGCATTTTCAATTTAAGGAAATGCAGGAAAGTCTTTGAAATTCTCTTTCAAAGCTGAGATATCAGAAATCGATTATTAGATATTCAATCGACCGTAAAAGTTTAACCTTAATACTAACTAAAAAATAAACCGGTGCCGTCTATAGTCCCATGAAAATACATGAGGATCCGTGGAAAAATCGAAAATTTTCCTATTTTTGGCGTTAAAAAAATTTCATCGATTAGGTCAGAAAATTTTTTGGTTATATTAAAATCCGAAAGGAATTTCTAGGGCCCTTTTTATTATTGCATATCAAGTAGTTTGGTGCGTAGAGTACGAAAAACGCATTTTCAATTTAAGGAAATGCAGGAAAGTCTTTGAAATTCTCTTTCAAAGCTGAGATATCAGAAATCGATTATTAGATATTCAATCGACCGTAAAAGTTTAACCTTAATACTAACTAAAAAATAAACCGGTGCCGTCTAATAGTCCCATGAAAATACATGAGGATCCGTGGAAAAATCGAAAATTTTCCTATTTTTGGCGTTACAAAAATTTCATCGATTAGGTCAGAAAATCTTTTGGATATTTTAAAATCCGAAAGGAATTTCTAGGGCCCTTTTTATTATTGCATATCAAGTAGTTTGGTGCGTAGAGTACGAAAAACGCATTTTCAATTTGAGGAAATGCAGGAAAGTCTTTGTAATTCTCTTTCAAAGCTGAGAAATCAGAAATCGATTATTAGATATTCAATCGACCGTAAAAGTTTAACCTTAATACTATATAAAAAATAAACCGGTGCCGTCTAATAGTCCCATGAAAATACATGAGGATCCGTGGAAAAATCGAAAATTTTCCTATTTTTGGCGTTAAAAAAATTTCATCGATTAGGTCAGAAAATATTTTGGATATTTTAAAATCCGAAAGGAATTTCTAGGGCCCTTTTTATTATTGCATATCAAGTAGTTTGGTGCGTAGAGTACGAAAAACGCATTTTCAATTTAAGGAAATGCAGGAAAGTCTTTGAAATTCTCTTTCAAAGCTGAGAAATCAGAAATCGATTATTAGATATTCAATCGACCGTAAAAGTTTAACCTTAATACTAACTAAAAAAGAAACCGGTGCCGTCTAATAGTCCCATGAAAATACATGAGGATCCGTGGCAAAATCGATAATTTTCCTATTTTTGGCGTTAAAAAAATTTCATCGATTAGGTCAGAAATTCTTTTGGATATTTTAAAATCCGAAAAGAATTTCTAGGGCCCTTTTTATTATTGCATATCAAGTAGTTTGGTGCGTAGAGTACGAAAAACGCATTTTCAATTTAAGGATATGCAGGAAAGTCTTTGAAATTCTCTTTCAAAGCTGAGAAATCAGAAATCGATTATTAGATATTCAATCGACCGTAAAAGTTTAACCTTAATACTAACTAGAAAATAAACCGGTGCCGTCTAATAGTCCCATGAAAATACATGAGGATCCGTGGAAAAATCGAAAATTTTCCTATTTTTGGCGTTAAAAAAATTTCATCGATTAGGTCAGGAAATTTTTTGGTTATATTAAAATCCGAAAGGAATTTCTAGGGCCCTTTTTATTATTGCATATCAAGTAGTTTGGTGCGTAGAGTACGAAAAACGCATTTTCAATTTAAGGAAATGCAGGAAAGTCTTTGAAATTCTCTTTCAAAGCTGAGATATCAGAAATCGATTATTAGATATTCAATCGACCGTAAAAGTTTAACCTTAATACTAACTAAAAAATAAACCGGTGCCGTCTAATAGTCCCATGAAAATACATGAGGATCCGTGGAAAAATCGAAAATTTTCCTATTTTTGGCGTTAAAAAAATTTCATCGATTAGGTCAGAAAATCTTTTGGATATTTTAAAATCCGAAAGGAATTTCTAGGGCCCTTTTTATTATTGCATATCAAGTAGTTTGGTGCGTAGAGTACGAAAAACGCATTTTCAATTTAAGGAAATGCAGGAAAGTCTTTGAAATTCTCTTTCAAAGCTGAGAAATCAGAAAACGATTATTAGATATTCGATCGACCGTAAAAGTTTAACCTTAATACTAACTAAAAAATAAACCGGTGCCGTCTAATAGTCCCATGAAAATACATGAGGATCCGTGGAAAAATCGAAAATTTTCCTATTTTTGGCGTTAAAAAAATTTCATCGATTAGGTCAGAAAATTTTTTGGATATTTTAAAATCCGATAAGAATTTCTAGGGCCCTTTTTATTATTGCATATCAAGTAGTTTGGTGCGTCGAGTACAAAACCGCATTTTCAATTTAAGGAAATGCAGGAAAGTCTTTGAAATTCTCTTTCAAAGCTGAGAAATCAGAAATCGATTATTAGATATTCAATCGACCGTAAAAGTTTAACCTTAATACTAACTAAAAAAGAAACCGGTGCCGTCTAATAGTCCCATGAAAATACATGAGGATCCGTGGCAAAATCGATAATTTTCCTATTTTTGGCGTTAAAAAAATTTCATCGATTAGGTCAGAAAATCTTTTGGATATTTTAAAATCCGAAAGGAATTTCTAGGGCCCTTTTTATTATTGCATATCAAGTAGTTTGGTGCGTAGAGTACGAAAAACGCATTTTCAATTTAAGGAAATGCAGGAAAGTCTTTGAAATTCTCTTTCAAAACTGAGAAATCAGAAATCGATTATTAGATATTCAATCGACCGTAAAAGTTTAACCTTAATACTAACTAGAAAATAAACCGGTGCCGTCTAATAGTCCCATGAAAATACATGAGGATCCGTGGAAAAATCGAAAATTTTCCTATTTTTGGCGTTAAAAAAATTTCATCGATTAGGTCAGAAAATTTTTTGGATATTTTAAAATCGGATAAGAATTTCTAGGGCCCTTTTTATTATTGCATATCAAGTAGTTTGGTGCGTCGAGTACAAAACCGCATTTTCAATTTAAGGAAATGCAGGAAAGTCTTTGAAATCCTCTTTCAAAGCTGAGAAATCAGAAATCGATTATTAGATATTCAATCGACCGTAAAAGTTTAACCTTAATACTAACTAAAAAAGAAACCGGTGCCGTCTAATAGTCCCATGAAAATACATGAGGATCCGTGGAAAAATCGAAAATTTTCCTATTTTTGGCGTTAAAAAAATTTCATCGATTAGGTCAGAAAATTTTTTGGATATTTTAAAATCCTATAAGAATTTCTAGGGCCCTTTTTATTATTGCATATCAAGTAGTTTGGTGCGTAGAGTACGAAAAACGCATTTTCAATTTAAGGATATGCAGGAAAGTCTTTGAAATTCTCTTTCAAAGCTGAGAAATCAGAAATCGATTATTAGATATTCAATCGACCGTAAAAGTTTAACCTTAATACTAACTAGAAAATAAACCGGTGCCGTCTAACAGTCCCATGAAAATACATGAGGATCCGTTGCAAAATCGATAATTTTCCTATTTTTGGCGTTAAAAAAATTTCATCGATTAGGTCAGAAATTTTTTTGGATATTTTAAAATCCGAAAAGAATTTCTAGGGCCCTTTTTATTATTGCATATCAAGTAGTTTGGTGCGTAGAGTACGAAAAACGCATTTTCAATTTAAGGATATGCAGGAAAGTCTTTGAAATTCTCTTTCAAAGCTGAGAAATCAGAAATCTATTATTAGATATTCAATCGACCGTAAAAGTTTAACCTTAATACTAACTAGAAAATAAACCAGTGCCGTCTAATAGTCCCATGAAAATACATGAGGATCCGTGGAAAAATCGAAAATTTTCCTATTTTTGGCGTTAAAAAAATTTCATCGATTAGGTCAGAAAATTTTTTGGATATTTTAAAATCTGAAAAGAATTTCTAGGGCCCTTTTTATTATTGCATATCAAGTAGTTTGGTGCGTAGAGTACGAAAAACGCATTTTCAATTTAAGGAAATGCAGGAAAGTCTTTGAAATTCTCTTTCAAAGCTGAGATATCAGAAATCGATTATTAGATATTCAATCGACCGTAAAAGTTTAACCTTAATACTAACTAAAAAATAAACCGGTGCCGTCTAATAGTCCCATGAAAATACATGAGCATCCGTGGAAAAATCGAAAATTTTCCTATTTTTGGCGTTAAAAAAATTTCATCGATTAGGTCAGAAAATTTTTTTGTTATAATAAAATCCGAAAGGAATTTCTAGGGCCCTTTTTATTATTGCATATCAAGTAGTTTGGTGCGTAGAGTACGAAAAACGCATTTTCAATTTAAGGAAATGCAGGAAAGTCTTTGAAATTCTCTTTCAAAGCTGAGATATCAGAAATCGATTATTAGATATTCAATCGACCGTAAAAGTTTAACCTTAATACTAACTAAAAAAGAAACCGGTGCCGTCTAATAGTCCCATGAAAATACATGAGGATCCGTGGAAAAATCGAAAATTTTCCTATTTTTGGCGTTAAAAAAATTTCATCGATTAGGTCAGAAAATTTTTTGGTTATATTAAAATCCGAAAGGAATTTCTAGGGCCCTTTTTATTATTGCATATCAAGTAGTTTGGTGCGTAGAGTACGAAAAACGCATTTTCAATTTAAGGAAATGCAGGAAAGTCTTTGAAATTCTCTTTCAAAGCTGAGATATCAGAAATCGATTATTAGATATTCAATCGACCGTAAAAGTTTAACCTTAATACTAACTAAAAAATAAACCGGTGCCGTCTAATAGTCCCATGAAAATACATGAGGATCCGTGGAAAAATCGAAAATTTTCCTATTTTTGGCGTTAAAAAAATTTCATCGATTAGGTCAGAAAATCTTTTGGATATTTTAAAATCCGAAAGGAATTTCTAGGGCCCTTTTTATTATTGCATATCAAGTAGTTTGGTGCGTAGAGTACGAAAAACGCATTTTCCATTTAAGGAAATGCAGGAAAGTCTTTGAAATTCTCTTTCAAAGCTGAGATATCAGAAATCGATTATTAGATATTCAATCGACCGTAAAAGTTTAACCTTAATACTAACTAAAAAATAAACCGGTGCCGTCTAATAGTCCCATGAAAATACATGAGGATCCGTGGAAAAATCGAAAATTTTCCTATTTTTGGCGTTAAAAAAATTTCATCGATTAGGTCAGAAAATCTTTTGGATATTTTAAAATCCGAAAGGAATTTCTAGGGCCCTTTTTATTATTGCATATCAAGTAGTTTGGTGCGTAGAGTACGAAAAACGCATTTTCAATTTAAGGAAATGCAGGAAAGTCTTTGAAATTCTCTTTCAAAGCTGAGATATCAGAAATCGATTATTAGATATTCAATCGACCGTAAAAGTTTAACCTTAATACTAACTAAAAAATAAACCGGTGCCGTCTAATAGTCCCATGAAAATACATGAGGATCCGTGGAAAAATCGAAAATTTTCCTATTTTTGGCGTTAAAAAAATTTCATCGATTAGGTCAGAAAATTTTTTGGTTATATTAAAATCCGAAAGGAATTTCTAGGGCCCTTTTTATTATTGCATATCAAGCAGTTTGGTGCGTAGAGTACGAAAAACGCATTTTCAATTTAAGGAAATGCAGGAAAGTCTTTGAAATTCTCTTTCAAAGCTGAGATATCAGAAATCGATTATTAGATATTCAATCGACCGTAAAAGTTTAACCTTAATACTAACTAAAAAATAAACCGGTGCCGTCTAATAGTCCCATGAAAATACATGAGGATCCGTGGAAAAATCGAAAATTTTCCTATTTTTGGCGTTAAAAAAATTTCATCGATTAGGTCAGAAAATTTTTTGGTTATATTAAAATCCGAAAGGAATTTCTAGGGCCCTTTTTATTATTGCATATCAAGTAGTTTGGTGCGTAGAGTACGAAAAACGCATTTTCAATTTAAGGAAATGCAGGAAAGTCTTTGAAATTCTCTTTCAAAGCTGAGATATCAGAAATCGATTATTAGATATTCAATCGACCGTAAAAGTTTAACCTTAATACTAACTAAAAAAGAAACCGGTGCCGTCTAATAGTCCCATGAAAATACATGAGGATCCGTGGAAAAATCGAAAATTTTCCTATTTTTGGCGTTAAAAAAATTTCATCGATTAGGTCAGAAAATTTTTTGGTTATATTAAAATCCGAAAGGAATTTCTAGGGCCCTTTTTATTATTGCATATCAAGTAGTTTGGTGCGTAGAGTACGAAAAACGCATTTTCAATTTAAGGAAATGCAGGAAAGTCTTTGAAATTCTCTTTCAAAGCTGAGATATCAGAAATCGATTATTAGATATTCAATCGACCGTAAAAGTTTAACCTTAATACTAACTAAAAAATAAACCGGTGCCGTCTAATAGTCCCATGAAAATACATGAGGATCCGTGGAAAAATCGAAAATTTTCCTATTTTTGGCGTTAAAAAAATTTCATCGATTAGGTCAGAAAATTTTTTGGTTATATTAAAATCCGAAAGGAATTTCTAGGGCCCTTTTTATTATTGCATATCAAGTAGTTTGGTGCGTAGAGTACGAAAAACGCATTTTCAATTTAAGGAAATGCAGGAAAGTCTTTGAAATTCTCTTTCAAAGCTGAGATATCAGAAATCGATTATTAGATATTCAATCGACCGTAAAAGTTTAACCTTAATACTAACTAAAAAATAAACCGGTGCCGTCTAATAGTCCCATGAAAATACATGAGGATCCGTGGAAAAATCGAAAATTTTCCTATTTTTGGCGTTAAAAAAATTTCATCGATTAGGTCAGAAAATCTTTTGGATATTTTAAAATCCGAAAGGAATTTCTAGGGCCCTTTTTATTATTGCATATCAAGTAGTTTGGTGCGTAGAGTACGAAAAACGCATTTTCAATTTAAGGAAATGCAGGAAAGTCTTTGAAATTCTCTTTCAAAGCTGAGATATCAGAAATCGATTATTAGATATTCAATCGACCGTAAAAGTTTAACCTTAATACTAACTAAAAAATAAACCGGTGCCGTCTAATAGTCCCATGAAAATACATGAGGATCCGTGGAAAAATCGAAAATTTTCCTATTTTTGGCGTTAAAAAAATTTCATCGATTAGGTCAGAAAATTTTTTGGTTATATTAAAATCCGAAAGGAATTTCTAGGGCCCTTTTTATTATTGCATATCAAGTAGTTTGGTGCGTAGAGTACGAAAAACGCATTTTCAATTTAAGGAAATGCAGGAAAGTCTTTGAAATTCTCTTTCAAAGCTGAGATATCAGAAATCGATTATTAGATATTCAATCGACCGTAAAAGTTTAACCTTAATACTAACTAAAAAATAAACCGGTGCCGTCTAATAGTCCCATGAAAATAAATGAGGATCCGTGGAAAAATCGAAAATTTTCCTATTTTTGGCGTTAAAAAAATTTCATCGATTAGGTCAGAAAATCTTTTGGATATTTTAAAATCCGAAAGGAATTTCTAGGGCCCTTTTTATTATTGCATATCAAGTAGTTTGGTGCGTAGAGTACGAAAAACGCATTTTCAATTTAAGGAAATGCAGGAAAGTCTTTGAAATTCTCTTTCAAAGCTGAGATATCAGAAATCGATTATTAGATATTCAATCGACCGTAAAAGTTTAACCTTAATACTAACTAAAAAATAAACCGGTGCCGTCTAATAGTCCCATGAAAATACATGAGGATCCGTGGAAAAATCGAAAATTTTCCTATTTTTGGCGTTAAAAAAATTTCATCGATTAGGTCAGAAAATCTTTTGGATATTTTAAAATCCGAAAGGAATTTCTAGGGCCCTTTTTATTATTGCATATCAAGTAGTTTGGTGCGTAGAGTACGAAAAACGCATTTTCAATTTAAGGAAATGCAGGAAAGTCTTTGAAATTCTCTTTCAAAGCTGAGATATCAGAAATCGATTATTAGATATTCAATCGACCGTAAAAGTTTAACCTTAATACTAACTAAAAAATAAACCGGTGCCGTCTAATAGTCCCATGAAAATACATGAGGATCCGTGGAAAAATCGAAAATTTTCCTATTTTTGGCGTTAAAAAAATTTCATCGATTAGGTCAGAAAATTTTTTGGATATTTTAAAATCCGAAAGGAATTTCAAGGGCCCTTTTTATTATTGAATATCAAGTAGTTTGGTGCGTAGAGTACGCAAAAACGCATTTTCAGTTTATGGAAATGCAGGAAAGTCTTTGAAATTCTCTTTCAAAGCTGAGAAATCAGAAATCGATTATTAGATATTCAATCGACCGTAAAAGTTTAACCTTAATACTAACTAAAAAATAAACCGGTGCCGTCTAATAGTCCCATGAAAATAAATGAGGATCCGTGGAAAAATCGAAAATTTTCCTATTTTTGGCGTTAAAAAAATTTCATCGATTAGGTCAGAAAATTTTTTGGTTATATTAAAATCCGAAAGGAATTTCTAGGGCCCTTTTTATTATTGCATATCAAGTAGTTTGGTGCGTAGAGTACGAAAAACGCATTTTCAATTTAAGGAAATGCAGGAAAGTCTTTGAAATTCTCTTTCAAAGCTGAGAAATCAGAAATCGATTATTAGATATTCGATCGACCGTAAAAGTTTAACCTTAATACTAACTAAAAAATAAACCGGTGCCGTCTAATAGTCCCATGAAAATACATGAGGATCCGTGGAAAAATCGAAAATTTTCCTATTTTTGGCGTTAAAAAAATTTCATCGATTAGGTCAGAAAATTTTTTGGATATTTTAAAATCCGATAAGAATTTCTAGGGCCCTTTTTATTATTGCATATCAAGTAGTTTGGTGCGTCGAGTACAAAACCGCATTTTCAATTTAAGGAAATGCAGGAAAGTCTTTGAAATTCTCTTTCAAAGCTGAGAAATCAGAAATCGATTATTAGATATTCAATCGACCGTAAAAGTTTAACCTTAATACTAACTAAAAAAGAAACCGGTGCCGTCTAATAGTCCCATGAAAATACATGAGGATCCGTGGCAAAATCGATAATTTTCCTATTTTTGGCGTTAAAAAAATTTCATCGATTAGGTCAGAAATTCTTTTGGATATTTTAAAATCCGAAAAGAATTTCTAGGGCCCTTTTTATTATTGCATATCAAGTAGTTTGGTGCGTAGAGTACGAAAAACGCATTTTCAATTTAAGGATATGCAGGAAAGTCTTTGAAATTCTCTTTCAAAGCTGAGAAATCAGAAATCGATTATTAGATATTCAATCGACCGTAAAAGTTTAACCTTAATACTAACTAGAAAATAAACCGGTGCCGTCTAATAGTCCCATGAAAATACATGAGGATCCGTGGAAAAATCGAAAATTTTCCTATTTTTGGCGTTAAAAAAATTTCATCGATTAGGTCAGAAAATTTTTTGGTTATATTAAAATCCGAAAGGAATTTCTAGGGCCCTTTTTATTATTGCATATCAAGTAGTTTGGTGCGTAGAGTACGAAAAACGCATTTTCAATTTAAGGAAATGCAGGAAAGTCTTTGAAATTCTCTTTCAAAGCTGAGATATCAGAAATCGATTATTAGATATTCAATCGACCGTAAAAGTTTAACCTTAATACTAACTAAAAAATAAACCGGTGCCGTCTAATAGTCCCATGAAAATACATGAGGATCCGTGGAAAAATCGAAAATTTTCCTATTTTTGGCGTTAAAAAAATTTCATCGATTAGGTCAGAAAATCTTTTGGATATTTTAAAATCCGAAAGGAATTTCTAGGGCCCTTTTTATTATTGCATATCAATTAGTTTGGTGCGTAGAGTACGAAAAACGCATTTTCAATTTAAGGAAATGCAGGAAAGTCTTTGAAATTCTCTTTCAAAGCTGAGAAATCAGAAAACGATTATTAGATATTCGATCGACCGTAAAAGTTTAACCTTAATACTAACTAAAAAATAAACCGGTGCCGTCTAATAGTCCCATGAAAATACATGAGGATCCGTGGCAAAATCGATAATTTTCCTATTTTTGGCGTTAAAAAAATTTCATCGATTAGGTCAGAAAATCTTTTGGATATTTTAAAATCCGAAAGGAATTTCTAGGGCCCTTTTTATTATTGCATATCAAGTAGTTTGGTGCGTAGAGTACGAAAAACGCATTTTCAATTTAAGGAAATGCAGGAAAGTCTTTGAAATTCTCTTTCAAAGCTGAGAAATCAGAAAACGATTATTAGATATTCGATCGACCGTAAAAGTTTAACCTTAATACTAACTAAAAAAGAAACCGGTGCCGTCTAATAGTCCCATGAAAATACATGAGGATCCGTGGCAAAATCGATAATTTTCCTATTTTTGGCGTTAAAAAAATTTCATCGATTAGGTCAGAAATTCTTTTGGATATTTTAAAATCCGAAAAGAATTTCTAGGGCCCTTTTTATTATTGCATATCAAGTAGTTTGGTGCGTAGAGTACGAAAAACGCATTTTCAATTTAAGGAAATGCAGGAAAGTCTTTGAAATTCTCTTTCAAAGCTGAGAAATCAGAAATCGATTATTAGATATTCGATCGACCGTAAAAGTTTAACCTTAATACTAACTAAAAAATAAACCGGTGCCGTCTAATAGTCCCATGAAAATACATGAGGATCCGTGGAAAAATCGAAAATTTTCCTATTTTTGGCGTTAAAAAAATTTCATCGATTAGGTCAGAAAATTTTTTGGATATTTTAAAATCCGATAAGAATTTCTAGGGCCCTTTTTATTATTGCATATCAAGTAGTTTGGTGCGTCGAGTACAAAACCGCATTTTCAATTTAAGGAAATGCAGGAAAGTCTTTGAAATTCTCTTTCAAAGCTGAGAAATCAGAAATCGATTATTAGATATTCAATCGACCGTAAAAGTTTAACCTTAATACTAACTAAAAAAGAAACCGGTGCCGTCTAATAGTCCCATGAAAATACATGAGGATCCGTGGAAAAATCGAAAATTTTCCTATTTTTGGCGTTAAAAAAATTTCATCGATTAGGTCAGAAAATCTTTTGGATATTTTAAAATCCGAAAGGAATTTCTAGGGCCCTTTTTATTATTGCATATCAAGTAGTTTGGTGCGTAGAGTACGAAAAACGCATTTTCAATTTAAGGAAATGCAGGAAAGTCTTTGAAATTCTCTTTCAAAGCTGAGAAATCAGAAATCGATTATTAGATATTCAATCGACCGTAAAAGTTTAACCTTAATACTAACTAGAAAATAAACCGGTGCCGTCTAATAGTCCCATGAAAATACATGAGGATCCGTGGAAAAATCGAAAATTTTCCTATTTTTGGCGTTAAAAAAATTTCATCGATTAGGTCAGAAAATTTTTTGGATATTTTAAAATCCGATAAGAATTTCTAGGGCCCTTTTTATTATTGCATATCAAGTAGTTTGGTGCGTCGAGTACAAAACCGCATTTTCAATTTAAGGAAATGCAGGAAAGTCTTAGAAATTCTTTTTCAAAGCTGAGAAATCAGAAATCGATTATTAGATATTCAATCGACCGTAAAAGTTTAACCTTAATACTAACTAAAAAAGAAACCGGTGCCGTCTAATAGTCCCATGAAAATACATGAGGATCCGTGGAAAAATCGAAAATTTTCCTATTTTTGGCGTTAAAAAAATTTCATCGATTAGGTCAGAAAATTTTTTGGATATTTTAAAATCTGAAAAGAATTTCTAGGGCCCTGTTTATTATTGCATATCAAGTAGTTTGGTGCGTAGAGTACGAAAAACGCATTTTCAATTTCAGGAAATGCTGGAAAGTCTTTGAAATTCTCTTTCAAATCTGGGAAATCAGAAATCGATTATTAGATATTCAATCGACCGTAAAAGTTTAATCTTAAAACTAACTAAAAAATAAACCGGTGCAGTCTAATATTCCCATGAAAATACATGAGGATCCGTGGAAAAATCGAAAATTTTCCCTCATTGTCTTTTTGGCGTTAAAAATATTCCAACATTTCGGTCAAAAAATTCTATCTTTATTACCAAATTGTAAAAAATTTAATGCGGTCTGCAAGAAAATTCAAATCATTTTAATTTTTTTGTCTTCCGGTTTATCGCAATAATATGTGTGAGTAATTGCAGTTATGCCCTACTGCTGATACACCTTTTAAATTACAAGAAACTTTATCGACGAAAATTAACCGTCAATTCTGATTTGGTCATTCTTATTTTAAACATTGTTGAGTTAACATCGTTTGAAAGATTATTCGTGTGTGCCTTTATTATTTTGCATTGAGTTAGTTTGGACATTTTAAAATTTTTATTATAAATTTACAGTGGAAAATTTATTGCTGGAATCCAGGTTACTCATGAAGAATCCTGCACTGCAAAATCTGCAGAAAATCTTTGGTGATAGTAAAAGGTACGTTTGATTTATATTTATTCCTGCATGATTACCATATTTGTACCTCATTTTCAAAATTGTGTATGCCGTAATGCGTCGTCGATCGAAAACAAAACATGTCATAACTTGCGCTGTAATTAGTCATCTTGCGAAGACGGCCTCACTCAGGTGCACGTAAAAATACACGTAAAATACAAAGTAAAAATACTTCCCTGGTATCCTTTCGATCTGATTCTTTCTTCCTTCTTCTATATGGTGGCAATATAAAACTACATGAGCAAGAATTTCGAATTTTGCATCAGCAGTGAGCAATTGTATTGTTAGTAATAATCCCCATTTAACGCAGCTTCTGGATGCTAATTATCTTTAAGATGTGATACCCTGGTATTAGACAATTTTGATTCTTTTCTTTTCCTTCCTTTGATCTCTAGGGTATCGCGCTCAGTTTTAGAATAAGCGTCAGATTTAAGTTTATCCTTTATCTAATGTTGGGAACTACCTTAGAGGAACTACTGAAAATTATACTGTTGGAAATTTTGATTTTAGATCAAATTGAATGCAACCAAAGGTACGAGTTGCTGCTTTTAAAAGATAAGAGGTCAAAAAAGTGTGATCTTCAAAATATTAGTATTCTGCGTAATTTTAAATAAATTTCGGTCAGAACCAAATGTTAAATTTGAACATTATCCCTACCGAAAATCAGATGCATATTAGTAATTTATATTTCCCATCACCACGTAAGAAATATAAATGTGATACACAAAATTCAAACCATACGCATACGAAATTTTTTTGACTTCCGGCTTATCAAATAATGTTGTGCAACTACCGATGATATACCTTTTAAATTATAAAAAATTTAGCGACACAAACCAACCTTCAAATATTATATCTATTCACTTTTGTATTAACCATTGCAGAATGAACATCGTCTCAAGAACTTTTCCTGTGTCTCCATATCTTGGCTGTAAAAGTGCAGAAATTGACGTCGGATTTCAAAAATCATGTTATGTTTTACATCGGTTTTACAATATTAGAGAAGGAATCGCATTTTACTTGAAGAATTAAAGAACCACTAACCACAAATTGAATTGAAGTTGCTTTACGATAACGAAGCTTTGTACAAGCTTGAAGAATATGTAAGTTAAACAATATATTTTTTAATTAATGTTCATCAATTAGTTAGAAATTCTCTTTTGTTTGCATGGTACAGAAAAATGAATCTTATTTTGCCCAAATATTATATAGTCAACAGAGATGGAGCAAGACACGAAGAGGCATCGGGCAAAAGGACACCAGCGTTCAAGGTATATAAATCTTTGTAACCATTTTAAAATCATGTTAGCAAATGATTTTCTGTCTAATGAAAATAGGGTCGTAATTGAGTGGTCGTAGAGGAGGTCACCCAAGATGTGAGTAGGAAATGGGACGACTTGGTCTGTGAAAAGGTTTTAACCACTGGAAAATGTTATAATGCCTGTGTACAACTATAAGTCATTTAGAGGTGAATGACTTTATCCAAATATTGTGACGACGGGTTCCCATTTGGGTATAAATGAATGGTTGACACCTCTAATCAGATTCTCATAGAGAACACGTATCAACTTCGGATGTTGCTAAGACGGGCTTACAAACCCCGCTGACATCCTTAAGGAGTTCGGTATATACTAGAGTTGAGTCGACCTAACGACCTGTCGAATTAACAACTATCCTACTGCATAACAAAATTCCTACTCTCCAAAACCATTCCACGATATCAGAATGTTTGGATAGGTCATTTACCTCTAAATCACCTACAATTAACACCTCTATCTGTTCTCGGCAACACAAAGGCACTCTAAAAATTCGAAATTCCGCGGTCGGTAGTGATAATAGTGTCGAGTTCGTTATTTACTAGTGACAAGCTTCTTGTTGGAGGCTCTAAATTTCGCGAACCGTTATCGTTTCTAATTTTCGCGGTCGGTTAGTGAAGTGTCGAGTTCGTTTTGTAACGGAAAAGCTTGATGGAAGCTTTAAATTTCGCGAATCGGTTGTGGTCTTAAATTTCAAAGTGAGAAAGTGGTGCAAAGTGTTGTTATTGTGCCTGGTTGTGATGGAAGGAAGAGCTGGCGGTGATGGAGCAGAGCCACGGAGAGGCATCTGGCTCAAGGACGACAGGATTAAAGGTAATCACAAATTTTTACCAATCAGTTATCAATAATTATACTAAAAAATAATTTTCTGTTTAATGTAGGTAGGTCCGTAATGGTGGATGGATATTCAACGGAAAGGTTGGTGAAAATTAATCTTTGTCCAGTGATGTAGGTGCAGTGATTTACAAGTTTTAGTGTGTCATGTCCAAGTAAGGGGTAGATTTTTATTTAAATGTACCCTGAAAACCCTCGAAGGAAAGTTAGGTAGGAAAATTGTTAATATTTCTTAAGTTCTGAAGTTTTCAATAACTTTAGAGCAGATAAAATAGAGAAATCTCAATTGCTATATTTCAGATGACATTATCTAGTTGTACCTGTGTTAGGAATAAGCTAGATTTTTGTCACGTTTTACTTCTTCACTGTATGCAATGTTGAAGCGATTGGGTGTAGTACCGAAGTGTTCAGAATGGCCACTTGAGCCCTGTTCGCCGGGTCAACGCCACGAAAAAAATTAACATTTTTAATTTTCAAAGTAATCCCACTATTTAGAAATTTTTATCACTGGAATTATATCTTCCTCTTTTTCCTTCCTTCCCCGTTTAGTGACAATTTCGTCATTGATCCTACAGTAGAGAAGGTCAGAGAAGATTCGGTCTTCAAAATGTTTATGCCTTTAGTGAGTGACTTTAATAGTCTTCGGTAAGCAAAAATTGTTGGATTTTTCCATTAGCTCAATAATAATTTAATTTTTATTTGCAGGATTATTTTTTAAATCCTTCCATGTTCGGCGGGTGTTATCTTTGTTTGGCCCAATGGCAGAAGAGGTTCCTAGAGGAGATGTGATTCTTCGGAGCTTTAGTACACCGAATGATCTTAAATAATCTTAGGTAAGCAACAAATTTTGAGTTTTCATTTTATCCCCATAATAACGTAATTAATATTTACAGGATTATTTTTTAATTCCTTCCATGTTCGGTGGGAATCATTTTTTGGGCCCAATCGCAGGAGAGGTTTCTTCCAGAGAAAATGTGATTTTTCGGAAGCGTGGCACCTCGAACGACCTTAAATTATAATCTTAGGTAAGCAACAAAATTTGAGTTTTCATTTTATCCCTACAATAAGGAAATTTTTTTTTGCAGGATTATTTTTCTTAATTAATGCGTTTTCGCGATAACTTTTTCGAAATTCCGCGGTCGGATGTGTGTAAGTGGCGAGTTCGTTATTTATTAGTGACAAGCTTCTTGTTGGAGGCTCTAAATTTCGCGAACCGTTTTCGTTTCTAATTTTCGCGGTCGGTTAGTGTATGTAGGTGTCGAGTTCGTTTTGTAAAGGAAAAGCTTGATGGAAGCTTTAAATTTCGCGAATCGGTTGTGGTTTTAAATTTTAAAGTGAAAAAGTGGTGCTAAGTGTTGTTGTTTGTTGTGCCTGGTGGTGATGGAGCAGAGCCGCGGAGAGGCATCTGGCTCAAGGACGGCAGGATTAAAGGTAATCTCAAATTTTTACTGATCATTTATCAATGAAAATACTAAAAGATAATTTTCTGTTTAATGTAGGTAGGTCCGTAATGGTGGATGGATTTTCAACGGAAAAGGTTGGTGAAAATTAATCTTTCTCCAGTGATGTAGGTACAGTGATTTGCAAGTTTTAGTGTGTCATGTCCAAGTAAGGGGTAGATTTTTATTTAAATGTACCCCGAAAACCCTCGAAGGAAAGTTAGGTAGGAAAATTTTTAATATTTCTTGAGTGAGTACTATGTTCTGAAGTTTTCACTAACTGCAGAACAGATGAAATAGAAGCGACCACTTTTTCTTCTGTTCCAGATGCAATTTTATCCTTTAGTATTTTCTTAGCTATTTATTTTAGACGCCTAACTGCAGAATTTTTATTTTCGAAATGACCGATATTATGCACTTCCACCTGTGTAAATTCAAAGATTTGGATCATGGACCCAACGGAACGGTGTAAAAGGTCAGGGAAAAATAGAGATCTTCTGAATTTTAGTACAATGAGTTCCCATCAATAATCCTCGGTAAGCCAAGATATTTTGAATTTTCCACTTTATCCCAATAATAATGTAATTTATATTTGCAGGATAATTTTTTAATTCCTTCCATGTTCGGTGGGAATAATTTTTTGGGCCCAATCGCAGGAGAGGCTTTCAGAGAAGAAGTGATTCTTCGGAACTGTAGCACCCCGAACGACCTTAAATGATCTTAGGTAAGCAACAAATTTTGAGTTTTCATTTTATTCTTGCAATAATGAAATTTTTATTTGTAGGATTATTTTTTGTATCGTCTCGAGACTTGATATATTTTCTGTCGTGGACGATCTGTAAATAAAAATTTTAGGTGAGAACTAGTTTTGCCTTTTGGTTCTTTACCTTATAATAATGCAATTTTTATTTGCTCCCTAGAGATCCTTAAGTGGATCCGCCACTGCATTGTGCACTGCATAAACGCAGACTCAAGTTGTAAACTTTTCTGACAGTTTAATAGTTTTATAACCTACAAATTTTTCATTAAAATGAAAATATCGAGGTGTCCCGGTTTGTATTGCGGAAGAACGATTTTAGAAAATAACACTTTAAGTGAGTGCTTGGCTTGTCCTAGAGGTTTCAGACGGAATGACACCACTTACATTTGTGAGCCATGCACCGACGTTCCTATATTTTACGATTGGCTCTATTTGGGTTTCATGGTTTTGTTGGTTCTGGTTGGTAACTGGTCCTTCATCGATATGATTGCAATGAGGAGAACGTATGCCAAGCTCACATTTATTTCGTAATTTATAAGTAAAACAGTTTGGTTTTAGCTTCAACAAAGAGGTTATCCTACTGCATTTTTCAGCATTCATGGAAGTTGTTTTGGCTTGTGTTTTTACCATTCTTTCGTTTCAACCTTACGGGAGCTTTACCATTCGTAGCTGTAATGTTAGGAAATTATCTGATTGGTACACTTTGTTTTATAATCCTCGACCTGACTATGAAGAAATTATACATTGCACGCAAGAAGCTGTTTTTCCTCTGCAAGTAATTGAATAATTTTACCACCCTAAGTTTAATTGATTTTTTTTTTAGATATTCTATAGTTTTTATATTTTTTGGTTACAATTTGTTGTTGATGCTTCTCATCCGACCCTGGATTTGCAGAAAGTGCTTACCAAGAAGGAGCAAAATGTCAATTTATGCTGCAATGTATTTGTTGCCCATTTTAACAGTAATTCAAGCTGTAGCCGGGGGACTCTTATGTAAGTATAAAGAAATATTGGTTTAATTATTGAACAAAGATTTATTGAGTTTTATATTATAAAAGGGCGCAGGGCCTAATAAAAGTTTTTTTTTAAATCTCTAAACAATTGTACCTATTTACTGTCACAAAAATTAGCATTTAAATTTTTGCAGATTATTCTTTCCCTTACCTGATAGTGATCTTATCAGTAGTATCTTGTGCGGTGCATTTCGCTCTGCATATAAACCAAACTATCTCATCTTTATTAGTAACAACTGTAGCGAACCTTCGCAATGTTGTTATTCTTATTGGTCATTGGTGTCTACATGCATATGGAATAGTAGCAATAACTCAATTAACGAATCCAACTTTACACGCCCTTATGATTTTCCTAGTGCCATTACCTGCTTTATTCTACATATTTACTGCCAGGTTTACAGATCCTTCAAAATTTGTTAATTTGTAGGAAATTAATTTTAGACTGATTTATTTGTGAATATTAATTAATGTAAATAGTTTATTTATTTTTATATGGTAAAGACAAGAAGAAAGTTTTTTATTATAATAAAATATTGTTGAAAAATTGGAAGTTGTACTAAGCATTTAGAAAAATACACCTCTCTATGCATGGTTATCTTCGTTTGATTTTAACAAAAATCTGTGAGGACGCCATGAACTGTAAGAACTGGATCAATCCGGTTTTATATCCAAGCGCTATCCTAATGAGAAGAGCAGGTGCATGTCCCCCTCCATTTCGAATTTTGAAATTTCGGATTCAAAAAAGTTGAGATCGTCTGTGTTTCGTTTGTGCAACTTTGATTTTCTTTTTTGAGATTTTCATGAAGAATATCAACGACACTGACGCGCATGATTTGATTAACGAGATCGAAAATGGGGGGGGGCAACATGCACCTGAGCAGAACAGTCCCCCTTTATTTAGTTTAGTTATTTCCAATACTCTTTTGTTATTATAAAACTTTATAATTAATCTTAATATTTAATACAAGTTTAGTTTAGTAGTAATTAGAACTCGAACGGCTTGATCATAAGAAGAACATACAGATAAGCCAATTTTATCGACGCACCAATCAAATCCGGTAATTGGTTGGCTGGAAATAGTACTATTTTGCACTAAAGAAAGATCACCAATTACTCCGATTGGTACTCCATCCAAATCTTTGTCTGTTCGACTGTCCGGGTAGTTGCTTTAAGAAAAAGTTATAAAAATTATTAACAAAAACGTTTTGACTTACTATTTCCACAGACACATCGAACCACCTCCTCCAGTGGTCATAAAAAGTTCTCTATTTTGCGGCAGGTGCTTCACCGCCCATACTGTGGAACTGTGCGCTTTTTCTGTGAGATGAGCAAATCCACGTTTTGGATGTTGAGTTCGGAGATCAAAACAATAAATTTTAGCTTCTAATGTAGTGGCTACAAGTTTATTCATTTGAATGTCTTTGCGATCGAATTGTAACCCTACTACTCCATTTTTGACGCATTTTGACCAGCGTAGAGACATAGTTTTTAAATCGAACATTTTAATATCTCCGTTATCGTAACCTGCACACACAATTCTCTCTTCGGAGTTATACGAATTTCCGAATGCAACTGACCAACAATCCCTAGCCGCCGTTCCGTCCGTGGGCAAAAACTTAGCGACTGGATTATCTTTTTGACGAACGTCCCACACCATGACTGCCCCTAATACATACAAGAAACTGTAATCAAAGAAGTAGCAAAATTATACAAAATTCGAACCATCTCTGGAACCGGTAACAATTTCGGGAGCACCGCAACCAACTTTTGTTCCAGCAATACCGTCAATTGCGTTTATTATTGCTTTGTGAACCGTCGTCTTATAAACAGGAACCATCGAATCTTCCAAATCCCTATATGATATTTAATTATGGGTTTGCAATAATTAAATGAAAAAATTTTTGCTTACCATACTTGCAGCCGACCGCTAAAGTCTCCGGTAGCCAAATGGCGCGCTCGCAAACTTGAGGCATCAAAAGTCGCACATTTAAATTCACTACGTTTAGCAAATTCGCTGATTTTTTCAATTCCTTCATTGTTCATGCTATAAATTTCGATTATTCCTGTTCCGTTGGGTTTTCCACCAAGTGCAACAAATTTTGCGGAAGATGGAATCCATCTGACGTCGTGGACCGAATAACCGACGTCTTTTTCGGCGTGACATATAATTTGTGGTTTTTGTAATCCATCCATTTTCACGCTTTATCAATGACATGGAAAAGTCTGTTATTGCCTTGGTGATGAGATGACTTTTGGTGTTGCTAGGTAAATATTTATAAAAAAATTGATTAGGTACTTTTTAATATCTAATTTCTTTTTATTTTAAATTACTATCAATGCTATTTTTAAACATTTTGATTTTTTAATTTATGAAAGGCGCCACCCGTAAGAACCAAAGTTAAAGTTTTGAATTTCGACTCCTTCATTTTAAATTTTTTAATTATGCCTACGGCCAGGGCCATATCCTACTTCCGGAACTGCGAATATATTATAATGCAGGGTCAATTATAATTATATTAATTATAATAATAATAATATATATAAACTCAATTATAAATTTTGTAAATATAATTTTTTTTTCTTATTGGCCGTGAGGAGTTGACGGTACATCCTCGGCTTGCGACTTTTCTGCGATTTTGGATCTTACTTATCAACCATTGACGCGCATAAATTAATCAACGAGATGATTCCTGCCAGTGACCGCTATCTACCTTGGCTCACTAGCTAATCACAAATTTATTTTAAAAATAAAGGTTAGAATTTGTATGGAATATTTGAAATAAAATGCAACATATTTAAATTACCTTAATGAATGACCTCTGTTTAGGTATTTTCAGGGTTTTATCGTAAAAGTAAACTTTTCGGATTCATGTGTGTTCACGGGCGCAGCTACGGGGCGGAGGGGGGAGGAGGGCTTAGCTATACTAGAAAATAAAATAGAATTTTAAATGTGTTGAAATTAAATCGGTACATCTAGGAGGGTATTTGTTTTAAACATTTTTCTTAATAGACCAGGGGTAAGGCGTCCTTTTAGAAATCAACTAACTTTGTTACCAATTTTGAATTGGTATTTAAAGGGATTTTTAAAGGGGTTCAATATTTACCCTTCTCAGAAAATTAGATAAGAGAAAACAATTTATTAAATTACAAAATTAAGCGATATCAACTCTTTATGGCATTATACAATTACATCATCACATTTTTCAAGCGTAACAATTCGCGCTTTCTTGCGCTCAATTAAATCGATGGTCTTTTCTACATCATACAAAGAATAACTCTTCATTTTAACGGGAGACTTTTGTTTCAACCTTGCCACCTAAAAAAAGAAAAAATTGAGAGGAAACTCTTGGGTGACATTACAACCTGCCCACCTCAAACGGAAAACTTTGAGCATATTCGGGGGAAACGCACTCCGAATGCAAGAGCCGCGTTTCAATCTGCTTCAGTCGTTCGTTGACGCTCCGATTGCCAAAATTTCGAATATTCAGCTGCCTTTCTAAATTTTTTAGTCGTTCTTCAATTCCGTTTGCGGGAATATGGCGTTTCAGGTATTCATTGTCGCCTTGATCTCGATTCCAGTAATTCAGAACGCGATTTACTACAAAATTACCACAATTAAGCACCAAGAATGGAAATACAAAAAAGCTGTTGTAACCTTGCAGGTGGCCTTTAGAATCTTTACGCTTACACAACTTAGCGGAACTTCTTGCACAACTTTCCTCGTCGTCGAAACCAACATTAGCATCGTCTGAGCAAAAATCCCTAACATTGTGGAGATTCGCTTCGTTTTGCTTTTTTTCGATAAATTTGTCGACCTTTTCAAAAATATCATTTAAATTTGCGTTCGATGCGATTAAATGGGAATAAAGAAAGGGAACCTCAACTTCAAATTTGTTTGGTGACTTTGCTATAAAAGTTAAACGCGTTAACAGTAACATTTTATTAGCATAAAATTTCAAAACAATAACAAAAAATTTAAATAAATTGCTTATGATTATTATTATTACATTTTGACCAACTGCATTCTTTGTTCTCCTTCCATTCTGGGGGATCATTTAAGTAGACTTCCTTTTTCCACACCGGGACAGTTTTTTTTAACGTGTCGATGCACCACTGGGTGGCTTGCATTGCCTCGATTCGGTGGGGAGAAGAAACTGCAATTATGACGCTGGCCTCACAAACCGGGACTGTTCCTAACCTAAAATAATTCAAAATAAAAGGAGGTGGTCTTCCCGGACGGTTCGAAAGCTCACCTATGATAAATTGCAATATTCTCAACTTGGGGCCACTTTTCTCTAACATCTACACAAATTTGTTTCATGCACTTACAAGCCATAGCCTCATATGCTTCGTATTCCAAAGTAACCACTGTTTTCTCTTCGAAGCTGTCTCTCGTTGTTCCAACAAAAATCGACACTGCACCACATTTTGGAGAGGTAACAAGTTCGGTAACGGTTTGAATGTCCAATTTATCACCGGTTAATTTAATATGATCCATTTTTACGTTATTTATCCTCCACTTAACGGCGGTATTACGCCAACTTCGTCACCCGGTTTTAGAACCAAAACGTCGTTAGGATTACACAGAACTTCGTTGTGGGACAACAAAATATTTTTTTTCAGTTCGTTCAAGGCGAAGTTTTTTACCACCTCGTCTAACAAGTTTTCGTAGGTAATTTCTGCAGGAACATTCAAATTTGCGTTAGGTT
The DNA here is from genome assembly GCA_958510855.1 of Rhagonycha lutea. Taxonomy (NCBI): domain Eukaryota; kingdom Metazoa; phylum Arthropoda; class Insecta; order Coleoptera; family Cantharidae; genus Rhagonycha; species Rhagonycha lutea. Next base: position 5,852,446 of record OY294036.1, read on the forward strand.
TTCCGACAATTTCGCGCGTCTTTGCAAAAAAGTACAACTTGATGTCAACATTCATGGTATACTTTACGTAACACTAATTAGTTTTTGATTCATCATTGTTTAATGATGGATTTGTGATTACATATACATGGCATACAACAATAGAACAATAATAAGTACCACTTCCAAATTACAACATTTATCCGAAGGTTAGGACGACACGTACGCGCTCGTTCCACCTAGCGACAAACTGTCGAACTACACAACCCAGAGCCGTACTTGCACAAGAAAACCTTCTTAAATTATGTGGATTTTCAAATTTTTGATTAACACAATGAAAGGAACACATGAAATTTTAATAAATTTAATTTATCCCAAAAAAACATTAGAGCTTAACTGTTATGTGTCCACCACTGTGGCGCATGAATGGATTAACGAGATTCCCGCTACATAGCGACCCTCACTTACTGACCACAAATTTATTTTAAAAAGAAAAGCACAGTTTAACAAATAACGTAAGCTCTTCTTTTTAAAATAAATGTATGGTTAGTGAGTGAGCGATCAGTGAACAAAAAGCAAACTCGACGCAGACCCCATTCCAAATCGTCAGTTTTACAGTTTAATTTGTCTGTATTCGTACCCCTTCAATAATGGACACGGCACTGCATTTTCTCCTTTTTACTTTAATCATTACCTTCCGTTTCTACTAATTCCTAATTATTAAGCATTTTTAACCCCGAAACTCAACTAACCGGAATAATTCAATAGTAAATTAAGATTAAATAATATAATATAAAAAATGTTTACTCTGAAAGTGCGCAAAAAAATATAACCATGCAATGGAACAGTAAAAGTATGTCACGTATGGTCACGACCTTTCAGCTTTCACTCAAAAACGCACCATTGAATAGTATATGTGTATTATTTATAATATCTATTAATAAATATTATAAAATAAAAATATTATAATAAAAATTGTTTAAAATTGGTATATTATTAATTCGTGAAATTAAATATATTTTATTTTTAATAAAAAATAACGAATTTTAATAGTATAGGGTGTTTTTTTAGCTGCATGAGAACTTCAAAATGAAATAAAACATTAAAAACCTGACGGAATGTATTGGTTATAATTTTTTTATGAAAGTACAGTTAAAGGCATTTATGATTTGAACATGACTTCCGGCATGTGACCACCACGACTAATGGTTACGAAGCGCATCCGTTCAGTCCAATTTTTGACCACTTTTTCCAATATTTCTGGCTTTATTTCATAAATGGCTTGCTGAATATTAGCCTCCAATGCTTCTAGAGTTGTTGGTTTGTTAGCATAAACCATGGATTTAACATACCCCCACAGAAAATAATCTGGAGGTGTCAAATCACACGATCTTGGAGGCCAATTGATAGGACCACGTTTTGAAATAATGTTGTCACCAAATTGTCCTTTCAATAAATTGATGGTTTCGTTGGCTGTGTGGCACGTAGCACCATCCTGTTGGAACCATAAGTTGTCAATGTTTAGCTCTTGAAGTTTTGGAAACAAAAATGTATTGAGCATGTGTCGATATCTCACACCATTCACTGTAAAGGTAGCTCCTTCCTCATTTCGAAAGACATATGGACCAATGATGCCGTTGGCGTGTATTCCACACCAAACAGCCAATTTTAATGGATGCAATGGAGTCTCAAGATAATGTCCCGGATTGGTCTCACTCCATATACGGCAATTTTGTTTGTTCACATACCCATTTAACCAGAAATGTGCCTCGTCACTGAACAAAATTTTACGGTAAAAAAATGGATCCACTTCCAATTGGTTGTGAGCCCAATTTGGTAGCGTTGTTCAATGGTCAATCTATGCATTATCAAATGCCAAACCTTGCTAAACACAAATGTCAAAAAACTGTTTCCATAGCAATCTTGATTCAATTGTTATCCCTATTGAAAGTTCTCATGCAGCTAAAAAAACACCCTATATAATAATATAATAATACTATTATTTATATAGTATAAGGAAATACTATTAAAAGTATACTATTAACTTTTAATAGTATTTCCTTAATTCGTTATTTTATTAAAAATAAAACATATACCGGGTGACCGGCCGCCGCGCCGGGGTGAACATAGGAAATTAATTTTTCTTTAATTCCTGCTTCCCATCAGAACGGATAAGACTGAAAATGGTATCAATTAAAAGAGTTTTATTTTCCGCGTCTAAAGACATCCAACACTTGATGTTTTGTTCTTTAATAATGTTAAAAATGTAGAATTAAAATAAGCGATATTTTAAAAATCAGACCTGCCTTGGATGGTTGAACTGTCAAAACTTGCGTTTAAAATTAGTTTTCAAACAAAAACAATTGCTATGAATTTGAACAAGGCATCTAATATCTATTTAAAAGTGCTATTTTGTCATTTTATTTTGAGTTTTTAACAATAATCAAAGAACAAACCATCAAGTGCTAGGTGTCTTTAGACGCGGAAAATAAAACTCTTTCAATTGATACCATTTTCATTCTTATCCGTTCTGATGGGAAGCAGGAATTAAAGAAAAATTAATTTCCTATGTTCACCCCGGCGGCCGGTCACCCGGTATATCCAAATTGTTTTATTTGGATGCATTTTTGGAAATTATACCAATCCACCAAGTACCTACCTGAAGTTGTTATAGTAAATGAATCGAGCATACTATTTAACACCGAAATGGTTCGTGTTCCTGTTGTCAGGCACGGATTGGTTAGGTCGGCGATCACCGACGGCCCCAAAGGGGCCTCAAAAATAGTTGTTTCTACTGAATACCTACTGAGGGTAAAAGTGGTTTGTATTTTTAATTACTCATTTTTTGGGCGCAACTATACTCTGTTTACCCAACAGATGCACTAAGGCTCCTCCCCAAAAATATAAGCCAATGAGCGCATCAACCAGTTTTACACGCTAAAAATTTCTACATAAAAATTCAAATGTTTGTATGACATTAAAAATTAATTTATAGATTAAAAAACTATATCGTTAGTGTTGTAAACGGGAGTTTCAAAATTTGAGCAATAGAAAAATTCTATTCGAATGTCCCGCGCGTTTTTAGGGAGGAGCTTCGGTGCACCTGTTGGGTAAACAGAGTATAATATGGAAACATTCGCAAAAGTTAAAGTTGCAATGCCGTAGACCAAGCTATGTTTGGTGGTTTTAATTCACCCAGTAGGTCAAAGACCGGACGATTTCCCCAAATGTTTATAAGTATATCGATAAAATGTTTAAATTTATCTATTTTTTATTTGAAACATTGGCATAGATAAAAGTTGCGATGCCGTAGGCCGAGCCAAATATTATTGTAAAGTAAGTAACTGTTGAAAACATCTGCAAAAGTCCAGTTTGCGGCAGCAGGCCGAGTTATGTTCGATGCAAACTTAGGGCCAAAACCCGTAAAAATAAATTTAGCTCAGCCCACCCCTAAGTTTATTAATACAGGCTGCAAAATGCAAATTTCTTACAGTTGCAATCATCATGAATATTTCAAACTCGAAATTCTAGAGTCCCTGAAGCCCACCATAACCGAAAATCGGGATCCTGTAAGCCCACAAATCTGCGTAGTATGCTTTTATGTAAATCGCTGTAAGTTGGATGAGTGTCGTTAAAAAATTTTGCAGTAGAGGTGGAGGGAAAACGTGCCAGTGCTGTCGTGTAAATAGACCTAACCAATTCTCGTTACTGCACATTATCCACCACCCATTCAACTTAGAGCGGTTTTACTATACATGTTGTCTGTTTCACAAGTAAATGGCAACTGCAGTGGTCCCCTCCCCTTAATAAATCTTGCTAAAAACTATTTACGTAAAGTTCAATAAGTATCGTCAACAGAATGAGGTGCGGTTCCAAGCTTACGTGAAAAATCTAAACTTTTAAAACTTCATTTTAATCGTATCTCTAATCCAGGACTTGTTGACAATTAAAACAAAAACAATGGAAATGAAGGGAACATTTTATTATTGACTTTGTATCTTTAGATGCCGAACATAAAACTCTTTAAATTGATACCTTTTTCATTCTTATCATTTCATTTTAATTTTTAAATAATAATTTTTTTCTTTGTTTAATTTTTAAAAGCTTTTACGTATTAATTCTTATCAATAATAATTGTACCTATTCAATTTTTATCAACTGGATAGGTATCTACATAATAAAAATTATTAATAAATTTAAATTATAATAATTTATTTATCAAGTAAAAAATAAAAAAATAATTACGTACTTGCAAAACTTTTGAACTAAACAAAGATAAGTTCACGTCTTGCTTATTCAAATGATAACCTTATAATTTTGATTGCCGAACTATGTTTGTAGTTCAAGTTACAAATAATATGGTACCCTTTTCGAGCAATTTTTTAAAAACTACTTGAATATCGTCAAAGTCTATATTATTTAGTTGCATCAGTAACTGATCAATTAATTCCAAGTCGGTTCTTGTTGTCTTAATTGAGTTGTGATTAACCGACCTTTTCATATCCAAAATCCGCATATGCAATTGGAATTTAGAAGAGAAGTTAGAAAGAAGTTAAATATGAGCTAGAAACTCAATCACCCATGTGGCTCTCAGAAATGTTTGTAGTTTTGTCTAACAGTTAGACTAACTGATTATAATTTGTTGTTGTAAAATTTATGTATTTGTAAAAGTAGTAATGGAATATTCCGTAAATAAAAAAATTACCAAATTTTTGAAATTCACCGGTCGTTTTCTATGCGATATGTATTTGAATTCCCATAGTTAGAGGTGCATTACGAACAGATAGATAGATACACAGACCAAAAGATATCCAAGTTGTAAAGATAGAAAACATTATAAAAATGTATTTATAATTAAATTTATAAAAGAAAACAAACTTTTCGAAAAATTTATTTACATCCTAAGCTAATAATAAAATTTTACAATTTTTGGTTCCATCTAATATACCCCAATTTGTTTGCAACACAATATTTGCAATATAAATGCAACAATTTTTATAATAAAATAAAATTACACACACGCACACATAATTTTCTAATAAGGTAAACAATTTAATTTAAAAATCTAATACTCATTTTTTGTTCCACGTCAGTTCTTAAGAGAGCTTTGCAAAACTCTTCGAAGGAAATCATCTGATCACCATCTTCATCGGCTTCCAAAATTGTACGTTCGGCGATACTTGTCAACTGTTCCTCACTAATATTAGCACCCACCATCATGTGCAGAATGGCCAACAATTCGTCACGCGAAATCATGTCATCGTTGTCCAAATCGTACATTTTAAAGGCAACTAAAATGAAATCGGTTGAAATTTTTTGTTATTTATCAAAAAATTATTACTCACACTTCAATTTCTCCTCTCGCGAGTTCAATAAATTCTCTTTATTCTTCTTAATGGGCCTAAAGTGAGACAAAACGTTCATGAATTGGCGAAAGTTGACTCGGTCGTTGCAAACGTTGCCCTGAAAGAACGAATTTACTATTCTTTCACCAAGTGGGTTAATAGCGAGTTCCGGAATACGAAGAAAGTCATCGCGACTAAGAGTTCCACAATCACCACGATCCAAAGATGTGAAACGGGAATACAGACGTTCGATTTGGTTAGGAGTAACTAAAATTAAAAATGGTAGACTACTGTTTTATGGAGTGAAAATGAAAATTTACTTACACCCAGTTTCCTGCTGGATCTGCAAGATTTCCTCTTCCCGCAGCATAAGGGACGATCGGTTACCCATTTTCGAAAATTGTATAAGGAGTGCAAACTTCAAACTGCGAATCGACCTTCAAATTTCACTATTGTGTGATTGTAAGCGTTTAGTCATAAAAATATCACGTGACTCGATTAATTATAACGCAATAATATGATAACGTTTCAGAATTCACTCTCACTTTTTATATATCGGGAAAAATTGAGATTTGAAATTGAAAACTGACAGATCCACAACATAACCCCAATCTTGAGGTTTTTGATGGGTTTTTGTTACGCCCACTTTGCCACATACAGTGGGGTGCTGTTGATAATTTGCCAAGGGGCTCTAGGAGTCTCTACAATATTGAGGGAAGGCCTTAATCAAAAATAATTTTTGTATACTCTACCCACTCTACCAATGCGATTTTATAAGAAAATAAAAATAAATGGGGAAAAATATTAAAAATAAAAAAATCAACACTTCAGTTATGGGATTTGAACTCATAAAACGCAGTATATAATCAACCATACCCTTCGTGTGCCTATAAGCAGATGTTTAAAATTTCAAGTAACCTGTCGACCAAATTTTGAGTGATTTTTCCAACCTTTTTCTAACTTTCTAAAATATTAGGGGGGCATCCCCCTCTCCTGAATAGGAAGTATTAAAGATGAGCTTAGATCTCCTACATGAAAGTAAAGGCCATCAATTAAGCTATTGTTGTAGATCGAAGCCCAATGGGGGCAGTATAAGGAGATTGAAGAAAATTCTAATGGGTGATGCGCGCTGATTGAAATGGAACACGAGGGAGAAGACCTTCAATGGTTAGGAGAAAAATTGGAGGATACTCGCAAAGGTCTGCAAATGAGAAAAAGATCTAAAACGGAGGATTTCCAAAGTGGTAGGGAGGTGAAGGACTGATGTCACTTCGATTCACTAGAACCACGCGTAAAGGCATGCGGGTGGCAATGGCGACTGTTGACCTAGAGCAGAAAAAAATGTTAGTAATGATGGTCCATACAAAGTTTAAGAATTTTTAAATAAAATATATTATTTTCCCTTCTCAGGTAATTTAATGAACATTTGCATTTGAATTTAGATTAAAAATTCATAATTATCTTTTCAAACCTTGAAAATGGACCGCAGTGGTACGGATGCGATCGATCATTAGCAAATCATTAGTATATTATAATTATTATGTTTATCTTCACTAATAGAATATAATTACCATAAAACGTTAGTATTTCATCTCATATGTTTCCTGTACGTCGAGAGATAGTAACTACAGTAATATGGTTTTCTTAAGGACCATTTTAATATTTTTAATTGGAATCTTTTCAATAATTTTGTGCGAAATTTTGACACTGAACGCTGATGACACTATGCTATCAAAGGTAAACGACTTTTTTTACTTGACTATGGTGAATTAGGATATATCTGATGTTGAATTATTTCTCATTATTTTTAGTTTCATCAAAACTTATACAAATTGAAACTTATCAGAATGGAAGTTGTCAGCAAAAATATGAAATATGTGAACAAATTTGAAATAAAAACTTTCAAATATAATCGCACTATGACAGCATTTAATGGTACCTATTGTTATAAACGTGATATTGGCGAAGAATTGGATGTAATAATAATTACATATTTCTAATTTTGTTTACTTATTCGTTTCAATTTTTTTAGTTTATTGGGCAAGTATATAAACGTGCCAGTAATGAATATCGAATATTTCCAATTCGTATGCGACTTAATTACTGTAGATATTTTAGTCATAATATATTCGGACTACTTAATACTTTGAAATGTGGAAATGTTACTAATGACTGCGTATCGAAAAAGGTAAATCAGGAAAGATCTAATGATTACAAAAAGGTAACATAAAATTCTAATTTAAAATTCCGTAGGATGTCGTTTATCACATCTGTAACTTTGTTATCGATGAAACCAAATTTCCACCTTTAATTCCAACTGGCGAATTTAAAACAGAAATAATAGCGATGATTGGGGATGAAGTACTTGGAGTCATTCATGTATACTCAGAAATATATCTTCCAATGAAAATACCATATGAAACGTAATTTAGTATTAGTATTATCCAAACTCAATTTTATTTTCTATGTAATATTGTATTAATCAGTAGATATTCATTTTTTTTTTTTTTAAGAAAAAGAACAAATCAAAAATTAATAAATAATAATCGGCTTTGCAGATGCGCAGCCTGGATTTCCCTAATTTAAAATGTAGAATTCTTCTTCTTCTACTACCTATAGCGTGAAATTTGTATGTGCGTGAAGTTAGCACTGCCATTTTCGAAAATCGTAAATTTTTTTATTGTGCTGAGTTGTGCCCGGTGTGTGCCGCGTTGTGCCGTTTTTTTTTTTTTTTTTTAATTTTTCTTTTTTCGGATTTTATGGACATAGCCGATTTTTAGGGTAGAAGTTAGCACTGCCATTTTCGATAATCCTAAAAAATTTTAGTGTGCTGAATTGTGCTCGTGGTGTGCCGGAGTGTGCCGTAAATCATAAAATTTTATTTTGAAAAATAAGACTTATGGCCCAAAAACGAAAATCGAAAACGAAGTTAGCACTGCCATTATCGACAATCCCAAAAAATATTTTGTGCCGGATTGTGCTCGTGGTGTGCTACTTTGTGCCGTAAATTTAAAAATTTTATTTTGACAAATAAAATTTTTATGGGCCAAACTCTAAATTTGTTTAGACGCGCATGAATGGATTAACGAGATTCATATGTCCGAACCTCCTTTCTAGCCAAACTACAGCCAAGGGAACGGACTTGGAAAATAAGTGGGGAAAGAAGACCCTGTTGAGCTTGACTCTAGCGTGGCATTATAAGGTTTTTTAAGGATTTAATTTATAAGGATTTGGGTCAATTATTTAGGATATAGGAAGTCATGGCTGGGATGCTTCTTTATGGGGGCTGTTACTCTCTTTGTTGATTTTCAAGAGGATTATAAATTTTGAAAACTCACAAGTGACTGTACTTTTACATTTAAATATAATTATAAAGTTTTATTCATTAGCATATTTATTTATGATTAATGATTAAAGTGTTGCTAAAATGGCTCTGGAGCGCTGCAAAGCGAAACGGAGCGTAGCGCGGCGCGCAAGAGTCAATTTTGGCAACACATCCACCTACGACAGAGTTGGTTGGTGGTGTGCTACTTTGTGCCGTAAATTTAAAAATTTTATTTTGACAAATAAAATTTTTATGGACCAAACTCTAAATTTGTTTAGACGCGCATGAATGGATTAACGAGATTCCTACTGTCCGAACCTCCTTTCTAGCCAAACTACAGCCAAGGGAACGGACTTGGAAAAATAAGTGGGGAAAGAAGCCTGTTGAACTTTAAATTGGAAATTTACATTTTCTATTGGTTAGTTTGTTAGGGTTACCTTAAGACCGGTCTGTTGTTGCATATAATTCTGTGCTCTACTCATCAATAACATCATTCACCAATACAACCATTTGCTAACTTTTTCACATATTGTGTGGTTGGTAACAGTAATAATTTCGAATTTTTTGTTTTATCATCCACCCTGTATCTCGCTTCCTATACAGGGTGACCCAAATCTCTAATTAAAATTTTTAAAACTATCGATTTAACTTCCATCGATATAGTGTTTGGTCCAAAAAAATTTAAATGTAAAAATAAAATTTTATGATTTATGGCACACTTATGCTACACTTCTCATGAATCCTTATAATGCCACGCTAGAGTCAAGCTCAACAGGGTCTTCTTTCCCCACTTATTTTTCCAAGTCCGTTCCCTTGGCTGTAGTTTGGCTAGAAAGGAGGTTCGGACATATGAATCTCGTTAATCCATTCGTGCGCGTCTAAAAAAATTTAGAGTTTGGCCCATAAAAATTTTATTTGTCAAAATAAAAAATTTTATTTGTCAAAATAAAATTTTAAATTTACGGCACAAAGTAGCACACCACGAGCACAATCCGGCACAAAATATTTTTTGGGATTGTCGAAAATGGCAGTGCTAACTTCGTTTTCGATTTTCGTTTTTGGGCCATAAAAGTCTTATTTTTCAAAATAAAATTTTATGATTTACGGCACAATTCAGCACACTAAAATTTTTTAGGATTATCGAAAATGGCAGTGCTAACTTCTACCCTAAAAATCGGCTATGTCCATAAAATCCTAAAAAAGAAAAATTAAAAAAAAAAAAAATACGGCACAACGCGGCACACACCACGATTGTCTCGCGACAGTAATAACCTGGCTGTGACTGTGGCGCCATCTGTGGATGGGATGATCCTGTGGAAAGGAATTTTATTTGAAAGCATGCGCATTTGTTTCTGTTTTGTACTTAGAAATAGGAATACCAAATTTAATTATGACAGATGTCAATTTTCTGTAATGAACTTACTACATGAAATTACATTACTTTACGTTAACAATATCCTAGTATGTTATTTACTCTACTTCTACTACTATTTAAGTTATTGAATAAATATTTAAAAAAATAATGATCATTAATAAAAACGTGTTAAAAAACACATTCAATATTAATAATTATCTTAAATTCAATATATAACCTTAAAATGAAATTATTCAATGTTTAATTACTATTAATATTAAGGTAAAATAAGTAAAACCATTGCCTAAAACCATAGGAGGCAATGGTAAAACTTTTTGTATATGAGTATTATAATGTATGAGTTTTTAAATTCTCTTATGTGCACATTTATTTTTAAATATGTGCAAATTATATATTTCAACGGTTTTTCGCCTGTATGAGTTTTAAAATGATCTTTTTTAAATAATTATTATGTGCACATTTGTAATCACAAATTTCACACTGAAATAAAATAAACAAATAGTAGATAATATTACTGTTTATGATCTATTATTGTACAAGGAAAAAATTTAAATAATAAAAAATGTACTTTTACGAAATTTTACATCTGTCAAAATTAAATTTGATATTCCCAAGCATTTCCCAAGTACAAAACAGCACCAAATGCGCATGCTTGGATACATAACACAACTTCGCATAACCTCACTGTGAAGTCAAATTTTCTAAGAGTTACATCACCGCACCACAGATGGCGCCACAGTCACAGCCAGGTTATTACTGTCGCGAGACAATCGTCACACACCGGGCACAGCTCAGCACAATAAAAAAATTTACGATTTTTGAAAATGGCAGTGCTAACTTCACGCACATGAAATTTGTTCTTCCTGTTGGCACTAATGCCAGCTAACTTAAATTTAATCAATTTTTGTTATGTGTTTGGAATCTAACATTTTTCGATCGTGATTTTTAATAGTTGGATGCGAATGCGGGACACCTGGTTCAAACCTGGGAGAGTCAAACTTTCTTATGACTAGTCCCCGTGCTTCGGAAGGCACGTTAAGCCGGTGGTCCTCTTGGGTTAGTGAATTGCCACCATTAACATAAAAAAACAGGATACAGGCACATCTGAAGGCAAGTCTAGCAAGCTACCTAATGGATGTAAAATATTTATATGCTCATAGTCTAGCACTAGCACTGCCAAAGAAATGATGCAGATGTTCGGAAATAACAGGCCCTAAGGCCTATTAGAGAATTGCTTCTAGAAAAGAGGAAGAAGAAGAAGATTTTTAACATGGATTGTTTTCGACTTTTTCAAAAACTAGAACCGATTCCTCAAATTTTAAGCACTGTTTTTTAGGGATTTTTCTCTATTTAAAATTGAAAATATTGCATTTTGTAAACAATCCTTAATTTCTCAAAAAAATAGCATGATGTGTGGTTATTTATAAAAATTGTGGGGAATTGATTCGAATTTGAGAAGCTACAAAAGGAAGCACGCAAAATTCCTCCATTTTATGTTTTCCTGATAGCAGTTGATATATTATTTTTGTATGCAAGCAAATATTTTAGCAAATTATTCCATTACAAGTTCTTCCAGCAGATTGTCTGTGAATAACAACAATCCAATTCTTCTAATTTATGTTCTCTTGGTTGAAAATCTAAAATATTTTGAGAATCATCCTGCTGAATAACGACGCGACGGTAGCCAGGAATTTTTTTCCTGACCAGTGACCAACGAGAGTAGCACCGAAGAGGTTCAAATGAAAATTTTTGCAACTTCTTCTTTATGTTATCCTAATATCAAAAATGAAACAGTTTCAAATTATAACCTGCGACGTTTGGGTGTCGACACAATAAAAGAGTTTCACTTTGAAACTTTATTTATTAGTGCATTAGTGGAAAAATAACTTACTAACATAATTAAATGGACGTAGATTTGGCACTTCAAAATATTATTTGAATTATCATTGAATTTTAGTTAACTGTAAAATCTGGGTATTATCAGCTATAATGTACCAAGGGCGATGGTAATCACGCAATAATTTTGTTAATAATTTACCCAACCAATCACGGAAGCTGCTTTGGTTGTATAACCAATGGCGTTTCTTATGTACGATTCGATGTGCGATGATGTAGAACTTTAACTTTCCCGATAAGGGCTATAAGTTTTCGTTTTGTTTAAAAATTATTAAAGAGATTATTAAATAGGCAACAAACAATATTCTTTCGATTAATACATCAAAAACCCATACTATGGAAATTGGATAGAAGTATGGGGCGCTGTATCTGATGAGCTCGACCATCATTGAGTCGTCAAGATTCTGATGGATCGAGTTTTGTTGTTATTACTATGTTTTTTTACCGTTTGTATGAATGTTTGTTTGTATAATAAAACATACAATTTTTCATAATCATAATAATCATAAATAGTATCATTATACCAATCCAATATTGCTATTGGTATTCATTTCCTCAACTAACATAAAAAAATCTTGGAAGGTCGAAATATAAATTACTTAAAAATAAGTTTTTGTTAACCACGTAGTAGTATACGGTGTTACCGCGAAAGTTCCAGTCAAATAAATCATTTTTACAGTCACTGCAACCTTTGTTCACACCTTTGGGATTGCGTGCAAGTAGATAATAGCTTTGTTAGAGGTAACAATCCTGAATACGTTTTGGAGTCCTACGCATGCGGATTTATAATTTTTATCATCTAATTTGCGTTTTAATGACAATTTTATTATAAATCCGCACACCCAGGATATTAAAACGTGTTCAGGATTGTTACCGCGAAGAAAGCTTATATTATAATTGTACAAAGTTACCTATATATTTCATTAATTAATTTGTACGTCGATAGATAGTGAATAAAATAAAATGGTTGCCTTAAAGACCATTTTAATATTTGGAGTTGGAATTTTTTCAATCTTGCAAAGAATTTTGGCATTAACCGCTGAAGATATATTCTTATTAAAGGTAGAGGAGAAGGTAGTAATATGGAACCGCCTATTGTTTTTTTCGATTAACTCTACAATTTAGTAAAAAAAAATGAAAAGTAATGATATGTACTGAATCCTACACTAATAACCTATCAGATTATGAAGATTGCAAAGTAATAAAACAGATATTTTTCTAAATAAAACGTTTAATTTAAAATATGAAAATTGACAAGGTATTTTTTTTTATGCCTTTAATATGGGACACAGGTGTCTTTAAAATGGACCGGGTGAAATATAATATAATATAAAAATAAATGAGTTCATAGATGTATCCAACCTTTGTGGTTGGATACAATGACTAACCCTAGCTGAAAAAAATATTCTAAATGTTCCAATTTTATGTGTTTTAATGCCTACAGTAGTTGGCCTTCACGCCTTGCCCTCGTAAAATGCTCATACATTTTTTAACATAAAATTCAACATATTTTTCTTAAGAATTCAATTTATTTATTCATAATTCGATATATTTTAAAATTTCTTATTTATTTATTATCAAAAGTTAATTGCTATGGATAAATGCGGTTCCATAATAAAAGCACCAATGTGGACCATAATAAAAGCAACTTCATTTTTAATTATTTTCAAATTTACTTCAAAATTATTTAAAATCAACTGAGCTTACCATCACTGTAGTCTAAAACAATCTTTTATACTTCGATTTCATTCTTTCTTTAACTGAAAATGTTTATTTAACACAAATAAAACGATCACAACTTATACACGCACAAATCATTGAAACTGTGGGTAAACTAAAACTTGTTAGACGAGCCCTATAAACAAGTGTGGGTACACTGTTTCAGTTTACTTCACCCTTTTAGTATCGCTTAACATTTATTTTGTGATTTTTGGGCAGGGGGAATGAATTGGTTCGTTGTAATTAGGGTGGTCCATATTAAATGCTGGTTCCATATTACTACCTTCTCCTCTAAACTTTTTAACTTTGTTAATTTATAGCTCATAAGAGGCAATCAATTTCTGAAATTTTTGAAGTAATTTTAATTATTTCTAGTATGGCCAAAAAGCATATAAACTGAGGGATTTAAGAGCCGACGTTGTTAGTGTGAATAAAAAGTTTTTCGATAGATTAGAAATAAAAACTTTCAAATATAATCGCACTGTGACCGCATTCAATTTTACCGTAGCTGCTAAATATGATTTTACCAATAAACTCGATGTAAGAATACACCGTTCTTATTTTGTTCACTTCTAAAATTTTATTTTGTAGTTAGTTGTCCAAGTGTATAAACGTGCCAGTAACGAATATCGATTATTTCCAGTTCGTCTGCGACATAATTTCTGTAAATATTTTAATAATAATATAATTGGACTTCGTGAGATGATGAAATATGGAAATATTACTAGTTGCGCATGGAAAAAGGTACGAAAACATCATAAATTCGAAAAAGGGAGAGAAAATGTAACACAAAATTTAAAATAGTGAAAGTAAATTTTTTTAGGGCGTTGTATATGTTGTCTCCAATTTTGTTATCGATGAAACTAAACTTCCACCTTTAATTCCAAATGGTGAATTTAAATCAGAAGTTACTTTGATATTTGAAGATACAGAAATTGCAGTCGTGGATGCATACGGCGAAGTATATCTTCCAATTAAAATACCAAAAAAATAAAATTTATTAATTCAATTAATTATTAATGATTCTTACAAATATCTATGGTATCCAAATAAAGGAATTATTAAATAATATTGTACTCTTCTCACTAGTTTTATTATTATTAAGGTTACCGGTTTCGGCTACGTGCAGCCATCATCAGACCTCTTATCTTCTATTACACTTAATTTAATTAAAAAAACTTTCAACATTTGTATTAATCAAAATAAAAAATTATTGGGTTAGTGAATGCCACGATTAACATAAAAGACAGGAATACAGGCACATCTGAAGGCCAGTCTAGCAAGTTACCTGATGTAAAATATTTATATGCTCAAGAGTTTCTAACACTCTGCCAAGGAAACGACGAAGATGTTGGAAAATAACAGGTCTTAGGGCCTAC
The DNA here is from genome assembly GCA_958510855.1 of Rhagonycha lutea. Classification (NCBI taxonomy): domain Eukaryota; kingdom Metazoa; phylum Arthropoda; class Insecta; order Coleoptera; family Cantharidae; genus Rhagonycha; species Rhagonycha lutea. Next base: position 5,867,464 of record OY294036.1, read on the forward strand.
TAGAAGAGGATTCTCTAGAGAATTGCTTTTAGGAAAGGAAGAAAAAAGAATGAGTATTTTAAACTTATATACTCTCAAAGTTTGAAAGAGACGCACCCACCGTGGCATCGTTAGCTATGGCCATTTAAATATTATTATCAAAACAAAAAATAGATTGTTATTATTATTATTCATTTCCTCAACTAACATTTATAAACATCATGGAAGGTCGATAAATAAATTACCATAAATATCATTATCTTTTTATAATGGTTTGCTTATTTTTAGTAATAATAGAAAAGAACATTTTATTTTCTTAATAGATCAGAAATTTAGTTACACACATCTAAAATTGTACGGTACGCGGTGCTGCTGCAAAAGTTTCACCCAAATAAATATTTTTTGCAGCCACTACAACCTTTGTTCACACGTGGCTACATTTAGGACTGCGTATTATAAGTACATTATATAATTGCACAAATTTATCTATATATTTCATCAATTTGTGCAACGACAGATAGTAAAAAAGATAAAATGGTTATCTTAAAGACCACTTTAATATTTGGAGTTGGAATTTTTTTAACATTTTTATGTAGAATTTTGGCATCAACTCCTGAAGATATTTTGTTATCAAAGGTGAACTTTAACTTTACCTTATATAGTTCTTGTTGAAATTTTTACATTACTGAATTAATGGTAATTTTTTCTAGTTTCACCAAAACGCTTACAAACTGAAGGATCAAAGAGCCGACGTTATCAGCGCGAATAAGAAATTTTTTGATAGATTAGAAATAAAAACTTTCAAATTTAATCGCACTGTGACCGCATTCAATGTTACCGTTGCTACTAAATGTGATTTTACCAATAAACTCGATGTAAAAATACATCGTTCTTATTTTGTTCACTTCTGATATTTGATTTTTTTAGCACGTTATTCAAGTGTATAAGCGTGCCAGTAATGAATATCGATTATTCCCTATTCGTATAAGAATTAATTTTTGCAGATTTTTTAATGCAGATATAATGGGAGTTCGTACTAAGGGGATGAATTGTGGGAATGTTACTAACTGCGAATGGAAAAAGGTACGAAAATATTATAAATTCGAGGAAAGTGGAGAAGGTAAAAGGTAATTAAAACAATTACATTTTTTTAGGGTGTTGTATATTTCGTTTGTAATTTTGTTGTCGATGAAACTAAACTTCCACCTTTAATTCCAACTGGTGAATTTAAAGCAGAAGTAACTGGGATGATAGGAGATGAAATAATTGCAGTGCATGCATACGCCGAAGTATATCTTCCAATAAATATACCAAAAAAATAAAATTCATTAATTCAGTTATTAACAGTTCTTACAAATAAGGTTGGAATCCAATAATTGGATGTTTGCTTAGTCTGTAAAATTTTGAATTAATAATAATTATTGTAGATCAGGTTTTCGCAAGGTTGTTTATTAAAGGAATTTATAAATAATATTGCACACCAATCTGGTAATTTTAATAGGAACAAGTCCTTTACTGTCCTTTCTCCATCTATAGTCCAGTGGGTTTTTCTGTAGGCACATCCGGTGTGAAGATCTGCACCCTGTTTCGGTGGCAGTCTTTCGTCAAACCACCGTTTGGGCACCAGGACGTTTAATTTAAAAAAAAATGGATTCCTAACACTAACCTAAGCTCGACCCTGGATCTTTCTTTTAAGGGTTATATTTATTATAAAGACGTTAACATAAAGGTATCCGCTATTTATTAGATTTTTTGTACCCCCCCCCCAAATAAAAATCGTTCGGTGCCCCAACGCCGGTGCCCTAATACCCTACCCCGCCACTGTAATATAATTTTGACAGGTCAACATAACCTCAATCAAGTAGTAAATAATTTTCGTCTTGATTAGCGTCCTTGTTTCCTTTGATTGTTTACCAATCTTTTTTTTGTCCATGTTTTTCAACAACGCAGGTAAAGATGTTCTAAGAGAAACTCGAATATTTGTTCAATTCTTGTTGATTTTTAGATAAAACGTAAAACTAAAAAATCACCGGTGATAGCAAACGGAAAAAGTTAGCAGATATGGCAAATGCAGAACATGTGCAACTCAAATTTTTTAATCCAAGCAATGATTGCGTTGTGAAGGACACTTATAAGTTTCCTCGTGAAGTTCGCGAAATTGTTGAAGAAATTTGGAAGAAAGGTCGTCTCGGATTATCGTCTGAACATGTACAAATTGGCTATTATTATCATTTGCGTTATAAGTTTTCCAAAGATGGGACTGCTGGAAACTGGGAAGAGCGATATTCTAATAACTATTTACTAGGAATACCGTATGCAGGGAGAACCATTAAGTGGGATTTAATTTTAAAGAAAAATTCTAATTATTTACCCGATTTTGTATTTGATGATGATTTTCAAGATAATCCAAACATTGATGTAATAGCTAAACATATAAACAGTATGGTAACGTGGATGAACGGCACTCACTCATTGGTGAACGTTCTTAAAGATTTGATGAAATTATATAAACAATTCAATTTATGGAAGTTAGAACAAAGTGGAAATCATTTCGGCTTTATTAAAGACCAATATAGCGAGTTAGTGTCGGCAAAGAAGAAAGAAACAGAAGTACTGGTTCGCAATGATCGTGTGTATATTTTAGTTCCCCTTAAGTTGAAAGATACTTCGAGCCTTCCTCCTTATGTTAGAAAGGAAGAACCACATGAACCACTGGAGTTATTTAAAAACGCACATGAAGATACAGCAACTCTACAATTTTCGGCTGTTCCTACAACAAAAGAAAAGTTTGATACTACACTTTTTTTATCGCCTCGACTGGAGCAAGTTTTGGCTCATTCGATAGAGCTTCCAGAATTCGAAAGTGGTGAGACAATGATCGATTATATTACAAAAGTAGAGACTTTATTAGAAGATAATATCAGGGTTGTATCTAGTAGTTATGCAAAGAGACGCACATTTGTAAGCACAATTCTTAGTCTGTCTGGTTTTGCAATTATCGAATACGACGAAGCTTTATTCTATATGATTACTTTGTTGTACGATTTTGATGGGATTCATGTACTTTTGCAAATCAACATTCCCGAAGAATTTCCAATAGAGCAGCCACAGGTAACTTTATCATCTGTTTATCATAAGAATAAATATATTTCGTGTGATAATTATGATTATGATTCTACTTGGAATGCAAATTCAATTTTTTCAAAAATAATAGAAGAAGTTACTAATCACGTATCCAAGTTGAAGGTTTAAATGTTTATGATTTTCTTTGTGAATTTGTTTTTATGAATTGTAATTATTATTATGTAAACTTTTAAGCATAATATAAAGATTTTTTTTCGAATTTATTCAAGAGGAATTTGTTTACCAGGGTTACCAAATTTAAAAAATCTAGGCAGCAAAATGTAGAAAATAAAATCCTTTTTGACTGAGGTATCATTTGGCCTCACTTCTCATTAAATATTTTTGAGGGGGCAGTTGCTCTAGGGCAGCAATTTCTAAAATAATGCATTTTTTACCTTATAAAATGTGTATATTATTTTATAAAATAAAATTTAAACTGGCTCCTTTGAGGGCCCTCAGCTAGAGACTGAGGAGGGGCCACCTTACCAAGAGCCGAGATTTTTGAAAATCACATTTTCCGCTATTTGCAAGGTATATAAAAATACAAACCACTTTTACTCCAAGTATAAACGAAAAATAAACTCCATATTTTTTACTTGTTAAATAATATTTATTTATACATAATTTTTTCTCCTTGCTCAACAACGAATGATTCTTTTTAACCCTCTGAATAGGGTTTAATTATATACATCTTTTTACATCTCCTTTGAGAACCACTGGTTTACCATTTCTAGATTTTTACATATTTAAAATTATAAGAATTATTTTATTATTATTAGTATTGAAAAATATTTTGGGGTACGGGGGTAACCGGGTTCACGAATTTAAAATGTTTTGAATTAAAAGATGATTCTTTTAAAAGGAGGTGAATTTTCAAAAAACTTCTGCAGACTTAACCAAATGGTTACATAGTATTTCAAATGAAAATTAGGTTGTGATGGTTAAATACATTTTTTTCAATCGTAAAACAGAAAATCTTTTTTTCCCGGTAAATAGGTTGGAACTACTAATTTTCTCTCCATTTACAGATGGCTATACCGATGTGGGGTTACTATTTTTAAATATCGTGAATTTATTTGTTAATATAAAAAAAATCCAAATCGGTAACAAATCAGCTTATATATAAATTTTGTATAGTATTTTCCATTGATTGACGCTTTTATGAATTTTGTGAAAATCAAAACAATAAATCAGTTATCATGTGCCACAGGTACGAAATTTCATATTATAAGATTATAATTTTGGTAAAGTATCCCTGAATAGCCCTGCTTTTGATCACAGATTAAAATAGAAATAATAGTGCCATACTTTTAGAAAAAAAAAAAGTTTGTGTCGGACTCGAGAAGCTTTTTTTATATTCCAACTTCCACTCTTCATACTTAAAAATAAAATGTACCACACTAACCTGACAAGTTATTTTAAAAAATTGCTCATTTAGTGTAGTTTTCAAAATGATATAGCATTTGCTATACTTTTACTTTAGAAAAAAAGATATAGCTATTTTACTGCAAAATGAGCTTACTGTGAAATTGTGTCATTAGTAGTGATGGGAACTATCAAACTTTTTTGACTATCGATAGTTAGTTACTAATTATTTTTTACTATCGATAGTTAGTAACTAAAAATTTAGTTACCGAATAAAAACTAGTTATATTGAATAAAATATATTTCTTTAATTAGTGGTGACGCGCATGAATGGATTAACGAGATTCACTCTCACTGTCTCCCCCCATTCCGGTGAGGCCAAGGGCCCCATAACCTTGACTTGCGTTTGGTTAACTAATAACTAAATATTTATTCAGTTAGTTTTAGTAACTAAAAGATTATTTATTTGACTAGTTTTAGACGATCGTAGTTTTAGTAACTAAAAAGTAAAAAGTTACTAACTAGTAACTAAATAAGTTATTTGAATAGTTTTAGTAACTAAAATGTTATTCGAATAGTTTTATTAGTAACTAAAAATTCATTCGATAGTTTTTAGTAACTAAAAAGTTATTCGAATAGTTTTAGTAACTAAAAATTCATTCAAATAGTTTTATTAGTAACTAAAAATTCATTCAAATAGTTTTATTAGTAACTAAAAATTCATTCAATAGTTTTTAGTAACTAAAAAGTATCCAACTATCGATAGTTGATATTTCGACTAACTATCGAATAATTCGATAGTCCCATTACTAGTCATTAGCTTGGCCTATCAGCCCTCCAAGGGATAATGTTGAGTTCTGGGACACCCTGTATATTGGCTAAAACGCCTAAATTCTTAATTGTTGTGCCTTTTTTAACATTTTTTACATTCCAAAATCTGTGCTTTAATGTTTATATGCTACTGCCAATAGCAAAGAAGCTTGAAATGACGTTATATCGCAATTATCACGATTGTTTTCCTAATTATTTTATTATATTTTGCAACTTTTCTTTAAATCTCCGCGTTTTTTAATTCACTCCCCTTTTTACATTTCTATCGTATTTTTCAAGGATTTCTGGTTCTACCCTGTCACAAAGAGATACAAATGTTTTTTAAATAAAATTTTGCTGTATGTATTCTTCACTTCCAGTTAACATTCTAATATTTTAGCGTTTAGTTAAGTTTTGTCCAATTTAATATTCCAATTAATTGTAAAAAAGTTTTTCGAATTTATTTTCCACCATCATTATTCTGCCGTGCTAGCAAGAGGGTCGTATCTGCAAATGCCGATTCAGGCGATATCTTTTACATAATTATTAATAGAATCTTCAATTTTTACAGCAGAAGGTTGCAATTTAGAACATAATTTTGAAAGATGTTACTCTATCATTTCGTGTGTAGCAAATATCAAATTTTATAACGTATGTTATTAAAAATTATGTAAATGTGGAGACATCTCAGGACCGGCATATTTGCAGATACGACCCTCTTGCTTAGCACGACAGTATTCTACTCTGTTAAGCAAGGTATATAGCTTTCTATGTATTATATAGTATATACTTTCTCGTAGTGAAATATTGGAGTACTTAATGTTCAAGTACTCTCAACTTCTAGGCAGGAAGTTGGTCTAGTAAGGTGGGTGCCGGACTTGTTAGTAGAATTTCTGAGTTCGAATCCTACTCGGAACGATTTTCTTTCTGTCCTAGTGGTTCGGATTCCACTTTACACTGTAGGTCACATAGAGTGGTGCTTATGCACTGCTCTCTGTAGAAATATAGTAATATATCAAAAAGGGCTCATGAAAATGAGATATCCACTTTCCTGTTATTGGGTTCGCCTGTTGGAATTTAACTGATTATTATTATTAACAAAGTACTATGTAATTCAATTACTTTCATCAAGTGCTTTGAACAGTTCTGGGTACAAACAAAAATAATTTTTGCATGACGAAGCACCGACGATTACACTATTTTTGATTCAAAATTTGAAAACTTAGATTTAATATAAGAAGACCAGTTTATAAAACATATTAAAAAATTGAAACTACTAGAATAATTATGATCGGAATCGCTAATTGCACTGACTTATAAGTTTTGCAAATAAAATTAACTAAAAAATCAAAAACGCTAACAAAATTAAAGATTTATAATATAAATTTACTATATTTATACAGTACTCATACATTAACGCTTAATTATTTACTTCCTTAAAGAAAGGCAAATACACCAATGCAATATAATATAAAACTTAAATAAAAATGCCCAAGGTACTCCGCTTAAGAAGTAGACGACACTGCTAATTTTTTCAAGTGATCCATAAATACTTGTAATGATACATCGTCAGTAAACACAGGAGCTCCACCTCCATCCTGCAAATAACCAATTCTCAGAACTAGAAATATTAATAAAAATAAAACGTAAACTTACCGCTCCATATGAATACATATTATTGTGTGTCTGACTGGGATTTACTTTGGAAAGTAAAAATCGTGCTTGCGATCCTCCCTGTTCCGTGTCAATGTATCGCGGCATGGGAAATCTCGTCTGCAAAATTTCATAAGCATCATCCACCGGTGCTTGCAAAAGTTGCCTGAAATTTTCGTATTCCGGCATATCTTGATACTTGAGGCTGCGCCATTGTGCAATTGTCTTAAATAAAATGAAATTGAAAATAAGCTTATCATTTAACCCACAGAAAATCAAACCTCGCCGTGGAAAATCAAAATCTGGAAGAAGGTATCCATAAGTAAGATGCGGTCAGCCTGTATGGAACTCGTGTCTAGTAATACTGGTTCCGGGGGGCCATTGAAACTGTAGCTGTACAAAATAGGCTGAATCATGATAAGAGACTGAGTTAAATCTTCGCGCATCAACATGTGCCTATAAAACGACGTTTCGTCGGGTGAATTGTTAAAAACTTGTAAGAATTGTGATCTTCTCAGATGATACATAAATTGCGGGTATAAACTGAAATTTTCACTTAATCGAAAACTATTCGGATCGTCCTTGTTGTATTCACCAAACTTCTGACACTAAAATTCAATAACAATGTAAGCAAAATGCAGGCGTTTGTAAATTAAACAACGGTACCAATCGGATGAGCATTCTATCGACCCAGCGGAGAACGTCCGGTCCATCGTCGGTCTCGGCCTTGTACACCACCATCCTCGACATCAAAACGGCCGCCGCTTCTTGATCGAATCCTGCACTGATATGATGCAAAGATGTGGTTGCATCAGCCCAATTACGAGCAACTGTTGTTACTCTAATTCGCCGTTGTCCGCTCGAATGCTAAAGTATGCAATTGATTAAGTGAATCGTGAATAGTTTAGTAAACAAACCTGATATTGTGTAATAAATTGTATGCAGCCACGTCCGCCTTGCGGAATTGGAGCCGAGTGTTGATTTACAACTTCAAAAAATAAAGCCATTGTTGTGCTAGGTGTCAGAGTGCACATTTTCCACTGAACTGTATTTCCCATACCTATTTCAGTATCGGATACCAAGGTACTCTTGACGTTCAAACTAACACAAGAACCAATACCACCTTGCACTAAAATTCGAAATTGGGAAATAAAAAATCACCAGTTCAAAAATTAGTTACCTTTGAGTTCTCTCGAGCACTTCAATTCCAGTGTTCCGTTAAATGCCATTTTGAGGTCTCCTTTTTGGTCACGTGAAAATACCCTTTGAAAGGTTTGTTTAAATAATGACGAGTTGAAGGTGTCCGCCATAACCATGTGACCCCCCGTCGAGTTGCAGCACTGCTTCATTTCCATTAAACCCGTTTGATCAAGGGCACAGGAATAAATGTCAACTGCATGTCCATTAGTAGCGGCACGCATTGCCAAAGCTTCATAGTGCTTAATAGCTTTTTTCATATACATTGCATTGTCTTTCTGAATATCATGATGAGACCTAATAGGCTGCTTCAAGTCATCATTGAGAACGGAACCAGGACCTTGAGAACAGGGACCACCAAGGAACGTCATAATTCGGGAACCCGTATTTGGGTAAGTGCATTCCAAAAGACCTACAGCGATCGACAACGCAGTGCCCGTTGATCGTAAGGACCGTTTACCTTGAGGTACCGGCCAAGGATCCCGTTGAAGTTCACCTGGAAGAAACCACCGCTAAAAATCAGAACGATTTTTAAATACAAAAATTTACCAATCAGATCTGCCAGATTTGTTTCACACTTAGCGAGCGGTTGTAGAAAACGGCTGGAAGGTGGAACAACCTGAGCTTGTTGCGGTGGCGCCCGCATAGGTTGACCAGGCTGAACTTGGGGTTGAGGTTGCTGTTGGGGCGCACCTGACACTTTAGTTAAGCCCAACATGTCTTGAATTTGCTTTGCTGTCAAATCCTTTGTACCCCGAAACACATATGATTTACTGCAACCTTCGGTTCCTGTCAAATTGAAACAGTTGTAGAATACAAACTTCTAGGTGTTGTTGTAAAATTTGTTACCTAGTTCGTGAACTTGGACCATTTTACCAAACGTAATCAAACCAACCAGCGCATTTTGTGGGATCAAACTGAGAGACATTTGTAAAGTATCTTTAAGAGATCCCAATTCCTCTTCATCCATGCAAGTATCAACCACAAACAGAAAAATGGGAGGAATGCATTGTGCTCGTGTGATGGTGTACTCGATGGTCGAAAAACTTGGCAGTAATTCGGCGGGTTGGTGTTGTTCCGAAATGGCGGCATATTGTGGCGGAAACTATAAAAAGGGTAATCAATCGGGCAAATAAGATTAGGGTGGTGTTACTTACAGGGTTGCGTTGAAAACAAAAATTGCACACCCACAATTTTGAACGATAATCGACCTGGCACAGAGGGTTCAAAATAGCACGACAGTTATTTCGGGTACAAAGTACAGGATCATACTGAAGAGGAGGCAAATCGGAACGTTCCTTGATGGGCTGATAAAGGCAACCTAGGGGTACAACCATTCGGGTTGCTTCTATCCTACTAAAAGGCCACACGTTCCAAGTAAAACGAACCCCATCGCGATCCTCGTTTTGTTGAATGTATTCTTCGAAAGTAGCCATCTAATTTGTACAATTAGCATAGTTCATTTGCAGGAAATTGTTATTTACTTACCTTAAAATTAGTGCCTTATAAAAATCAAAACTACGGGTTTTTTAATTAACAAATATTTAAAAATTCATGACTTTAGCTAAACTCCACGTCAGCTGTCATCCGCGTTGGCATGACATCTGGCAGCACCACCCTTTTGGAATGGTGCGTAGAGGAACTAAATTATCAGGACCTAACTGAACGATTTTGAATTTTAATTAAATGTTTGTCTTTATCTACTTATTTCTTATCTGGTTATCTTTGTACATTATAGAAAATATAATTAAATTACTAATCAGTAATCACTAATCAGATAGGGAGTTAAAAGAAACTGTCAGAATAGAAGAATTTGAATAAATAAATATTCTAGTTATTGCAGTTGGATGCGAATGCGGGGTACCGGGTTCAAACCCGAGGAGAGTCAAACTTTCATATGACCAAGTCTCCGTGCTTCGGAGGGCACGTTAAGCCGGCGGTCCCCCTGAGTTGACGAATTGCCACCGTTAACAAAAAACAGGGCTACAGGCACATCTGAATGCTAGGCTAGCAAGCTGCCATCGGATGTAAAGCAACTATAGTCCAAAATCGATCTGCGGACTACTCACCAACCCGTCTGGCCAGCGTGGTGAGTTATGGCCAGATCCTCCATAATATGGAGAGGCTTATGTCCAGCAGTAGGCGGAAAAATTGCTGATGAAGAAGAAGAAGAATTTTGAGGGATTTCAAACCCGAAGTTGCATTGAGCATAGACATGACATTGTACGAAAAAAAGAGGAAGTGCCGCCCGCAGGTGCTTCCCAAATGCCTTCTTAGTTACCTGTTACCTTTTATTTACACAAAAATGCAAAAGTACAAATAATATAAATACATCCCGACAAGGTTAGAGATTACAAACGATACAGAAAAATGTGTTACAATAAGATATTGATTTAAAAAGTTGGTGATTTTTATAACCAAATTTACAGCTATACGTTACTGATGAGATCTAATAAGATCGAAACATGTCTGTCGGTATTGTATTTTGGTGTTATAATTGACTTATTTTTCGATTTTGAGCGGTATTTTAAATGTTTAGTTGATTTCGGCAGTTTATTTTCTGACTTTTTCTTTGAATTTTGAATGGTTGTTGTATAAGCGATCGTACCAGGTGGAGTGGAGTGTACCAGGGCGGCCTTAGAGAGGTTGTTTTTCAGTACGCACGTTTATCAACAAAATGGCCTTACGTTTATAAACCTATCAGAACTTACGCTACTTGATATTTGTTAAACTGTGCTCTTCTTTTTAAAATAAATTTATGGTCGGTAACGGAAGTCTCGGTAATCTATTCATGCGCACATGAACAGCCCAGGTATTCCGCATTGCGTTCTACGCTTGCGTAGAACAAAATCTGTGTAACTTATTCTCATCAGTATAGCTTATTCGTAATTTATACTTGCTTTGTAGAACTGGCCCTTAATCCGTCCCTGTTTTTTCCGTAAAATACGTGTTGTTAACAGGGCGCATGCGCAAATGAAAGCATGTTATAAAATTATTACCGCCTATGGTTCAAATAAATGTCAACGAATGAAGATAATCTCGTTGTGAAAGTTAACCTATCAAGGTGAACGTATTATTTGAACTTAAAGGTATTTTGTTCCCCTTCAAGTTTGTTAGTTCGTGAATAGAAGTGAAAATGGGTGCCTCAAGAAGAGAGGTAAATTTTATTAATTATGATTTTTTTGTACAGTAAATTAAAATTCTGCTATCAGCGTGGGGGCTTATTATTTAATGCGGGAATTTGTTGATAAGAACTATTAAAATAATGCTGATATGATTCTAAACATATGGTGACGTGGTATTGCCATAATATTTTCTTTTAACCATGCAGGTGCCCAATTCTGGTTCGTATTTGTATGATCCCAGTTTGTTGGAAGGGCTTCAATGGAATTTAGTGGAGAGTTCTATGTCACCCCGTATAACTAACGTGGAACCTGGAGAGCAATGGTTGTCGGTGAGGCCCCTGCAAGTCGAGGATTATGACAAAGGTTTTATATCTTTGTTGTCACAACTTACCTCGGTTGGAAATGTTAGTCGTGATACCTTCGAACGTCAATATAATTCAATGAAAAGAAGTGGTGGTTATTATGTAACAGTCATTGAGGATCTACGAAAGGGAGCTATAATCGGTGCTGCCACTTTGGTGACCGAGCTAAAATTTATTCACGATGGTGGTCTTCGTGCAAAATTGGAAGATGTGGTTGTTAACAATACTTACAGAGGAAAACAGTTAGGAAAATTGTAAGTAGGATATGGGACCTTCAGCAGGATTCTCATGTAACACTTTTTGTTAACAGAATTGTTTTAACCGTTACCCTCCTGGCTAAAAAGTTGGGGTGCTATAAAATGTCCTTGGATTGCAAAGATTCTCTAATTCCGTTTTACAAATCGATAGGATACAAGCTGGAGCCTGGAAACTCAAATTCTATGGTGGTACGCTACGAGTCACCTTCCTGACAATTAGCCGTCAATATAACTAAATCTAAATCCAAATTGTAATTATTTGCAATAATTTTTAAGAGCCCTGTTAATAAAATTGTAAATTAGGAGTTTTTGTGTATTTTTTTGGAAATTTTCGAGGGCTCATTTTAAATAATTTTTTAAACTTATTTTTTGAAAAGTTATTTAAATTTGGATTTAACTTTATTTGTATTGACTGTTTTAAGGCGCTTAGGAAACGCCACTGATGTACTTAAAACGATTTTTAACTTTTCCACAAATTAATAATTTACTAACATTTTATTTCTTTTAAGTATGGTTGAAGAATAGGTAAATAAAATTGCTGATTTTTAAACATGAATTTTGTGTTTAATTTTCCTTGAGTGGTCGGCGTAAAACCCAATAAATTGTAACGGTAAAAAAAATTGTAGAAGTTGGGAGGAAGAAGAAATGTGCTTGGTCAACCTTTAAAGGTCGCCAACATCAATAAAATCTACTTTATGAATATTTTTAGGCGACAATGACAATTAACCTTTCCAATATTGTAGAAAGTAAAATGTTTAATTTCCTTAAATTAATAAAATTACAACCTTGTGGTATGGTACAAGGTGATAATATGGAATCTAACATTACCTCGCCAGATTTCCTGAATCTAATTATTATTATTTTCATTATGAGGCCCCCAAGAAAACTGACACATCTAAAAAGTTAATTTAGACCAGGGGTAGCATAATATTATATTTTTGACTGGCGTTACTATTGTTCCAGATATTGATGTTTCTTGAGCTCATTTACTTGAAAAAAATTAAGAAACTAAGAAATTTGAATTATGTAACTCTGTCCAAGTTGAAAAGAAACGATTTTCAAGCACTTTCAGATTAGCAATCGTGTTAAAACATATTTTATTCCTATGTATTTCAAATGACCATACAATAATCTATCATTTTAGATAGAGGAATTTTTTTAGACGAGAAGAATCTCGTTAATCTATTCATGCGCGTCCGCGAAAATAAAAACAAAAGGTGCTAGGGGTAGAAATTTAAAGGAGCAATCGTGTTGGGACATTTAATCCATTTATATTTTGAATCGTCATTCAATAATCTGTCGATTTTTATAAAGAAACTTTTAAGACGACGCGACTCTCGTTAATCCATATATGCGCGTCATTAATCAGAGAAACGAAAATAAATAAAAGAAGTATCAGCGGAGATATTTCAACCAAATTCTAATCAGTTCCTTAGAGTTTAGACCGTTTCTTCAAACTAGTATGCGAAATTTTAAGTCAATTTGTCCACGCGTTTGTTCGTAATTGTAGCCGAAAAAAATGTGCACACATTCAGAAATTGTTCCAAATATAGTTAACGATCAAAATGATACCTTTGAATCAAAATTCTTTCCATTACTACGTAAATGGGAAAGTAAAATTTATTATGGACCGATTTATTGAGATACATGGGGGTGCCATTAAAAGTGTACTTCTACTATATCTGGCGTTTACGTCTCAAATTGTAATGGATTCATTGCTTCATGATGTTATTTTAGACATTGTGACATTTGTTTAAAATCGTTTTTTTAATCAGATCAAAAATTTTAATTTGATAATATAAAATTAAACGGAACTTGCTCGGAGGACTCATAACTATGGCCGTGTATTAGGGAGGGGGTTCACCCCCGTGACACGGTCGACGCATGTTGTTGGGAGCAAAATATAGGCGAGATATCAACCGGAAGATGCATGTTGCTTGGAGCAAATGTAGGTGAGGGAGTCACTCAATTAAAAAAAGGAGATTACAGCCCTGCTCATAACTTTGCAGAAAATGAAACTAAAATGATGAGAATAGAAGTTCATTCAAACTGAAGTCATAGAGATTTCTATATAGATAGCCAACCTCATTGTTAAAATTGGCAACACATTTTGGAGACTGCAAATGTGCTTGCTCGGAGACCACCATACTTAACTATGGTGGTATCCTGTACTATATGGTTTTGTCTCCAAAATGTGTTGCCAATTTTAACATTGGGGTTGGCTATCTATATAGTAATCTGCTGAAACAAAACTCTATCAATAGGCATTGATTTCACACAAAAATTTGAAATAGAAACGAAAATAGAACCCCCCCCCCCCAAAGAATTTCGCGAATAACTCTGCGACTATTGAGCTTTGGCTCAAACCTCAAACGTTGGGCACCAATAATTTCACCCCAAAATTCCACTGGGGGAAATGTATAGCATATCTACAGAACCCCCCCCCCCCCAAAGTTCTCTCAAATTACTCATCAATGGTTGTAATCTTCATATAGACTTCAACAAAAGATTATTTGTTTTGTGTACCAATTTTATTTTAATTAAAATCATCAATTACTTCCTATTTATATAATTCAAAAAATTAAATTTTGTTTCAACAAACGTAAAAAATAATAAAACGCAAAGTTCACTTACACACAATAAATTATATTTAAAATTTGAACTCCTTATACTTCTTCGTCTGCTTAGTGTCCAGATTTTGTTGTCTTTTGCGTTTATTCTTCTGTTTGGCGACGTGTTCGGCCAACATATCACTGAGATCCTCCTTTTGTAACTGCGATTGATTTTCCCTCATTTGTTGTTCGTAACGGACTGCCATTGCATCGCTATCCATATCCAATTCCGAAGGATCCAGCGCTAACTCGATCATGCCTTCACGAGTTTCCGCTTGTGCCTGAACACCTCTTTTAGCAGAAATGACCGCCGGAGGCGGTGCGCCAACACCGGTCATATCGTAAACGTGATTACTTGCCATCATCGCAGCACCTAATCGATCCGTACGTTTTTCTGGTAGAATGTGATACAGAACTGGTGTTTCCGTACCCTCCATCTCACTTTCTATCTTTTTCTTTCTTAACTCAATCGCCTCCGGCGTTTCCATTCCTGCAGGAATACTCGTCAATCCGCTGGGCGTGACAAGACCCTCTGCCGGTGTTATGAGACCACTTTCATCAGCCATATCAATATTATCTTTGTCATCTTCTTCTTCTGCCTCCACGCTCTCATCTTCAGATTCTGAGCCAAGCTCTCCCCATAATTTGCGATCCACAGTCAAATCCTCACCAACATCATCAATGTTTGCTTGGATTGTTCCAAATACATCACCATACAACGGTTTGCCCGTTTCATCAACTGGAGGTTTACCCCAACCACCGGCATGATAACCGAATGAACAAGCCTCCGGAATGGGCGCATTTAAACCTGGCACTTTCAAATTTGGGTAACTCGGCGGAGGTCCATACCGCTGCATCGCAATAAGCCACGGTGGTGGCACTTTGTGCGCATTGGGACCCACGGGCATACCTAAAGCGGTACGTAACTCTTCAGACAAGTCACCGGGTTTCTTCTCCTTTAACCTGGTTTCAAACTCCTTCCCCTCGTAATACAAATCCCCATGAATTGTCATTTTTGGTTTAGTCTGCCATTTAAAGAAGGCGTCGTGCAATTTCTGGTAGTCGATGTCGATTTTTCCTAATTTAGGACGAGTACGTTCTCGCATTTTTGCCTTCAATGTTTTCGACTCATCTTTATCTTGCAACGAAGCTCTCATTTCCATTATACCGGTACGTTTAATAAAATCGGGTAAATTAAACGGAGGCTTTTCAATTCCTCTTTTACCTTGTAAATATTTGCGTTTGAAACACCAATGGCGGGGTACCGGAACCGTATTACGATAAGCTTTCAGCTGCACCAATAACTTGGGATCCCTCGCAGTCACATCATGCATTTCTACTACGTCTGGCCTGTTGACCAACTGTTTCAATTCTGCTACACTTAAACGCGTCAGTTTCTTCAACTTCCGTTTTGATAGTTTCGATTTGTCGTCTTTAATCTTTTCTTCCCCGTCTTCAAAATCATCCGTGAAGATGTCTCCCAACGCTGGAGCAGACTTGCTGGAAAGAGTTGGAATAGCCAGCTGTGGTGGCGGTATACTGGGTCGAGGATCGGAAATTTTAAAAGCTTCAAATATGTGGAAAAACTGGCGATATTGTGGAGCTAATTCGTGCAATCCTAAAGATTCTTGGATGTACTCGATATCGGCATCGCTCTCCCCATTTTCAACATTCACAGCTGCTTCTTTTCCCACTGCTGGTTTGCTCCTGTTCTTCTTCCTCTTCTTCTTTTTCTTGTTCCTCTGATCTTTTTGTTTCACACGCACTTCTGTATCACCACCACCTACACTTTCATCCCAAGCACTGTCCTTTTCTTCGACCGTTTGTGAATTTTCGGCGTTTACATCATCGTCACCCAATTCTAACGCTCGCTGATTTTTGAGAGCTAGAACTTCTTCTAAAACTTGCGGCAAAACGACTTCGCTTGGTGGACCCTCTTCGGTCAACTGATCTGGCAGGTTAACTCGTATAGACAAAAGCGACGGTAAGTGTTTGTCGTTGATATTTGGATTGTTGACAAATTCTTCCCCAGGCCAACCTTGCGTACCCGGAGGTCCTACAAAACCGGGAGGCGGTATCATTCCTTCTGGGATAACTTGCGGAGGTAAAATACCTTCCGGGTTAAGCGGATGTCCCTGATTATCGTGTAATTCCATCAAGGGAGGAGGTTGAAGATGTAAATTCATCTAAAAACATAAAACGTAACAAAACCGTAACGTTTATAACCTCAACTTACGTGTTGATTTCCATCGTTCATATTTAGGACGCTTCGCTAGGCTACAATAGCCTAATCAAAAGCAAAACAGCAAAAGTTTACTTTATTCCACTAAAAAGTATCACGAAATTATCGAAAATGCCAATTTTTTGTTCGATACTTTAAAATTCCTGGTTTGCTGCTGTCAAATATCAAATAAATTAGGGTGGGTTCACATCGTTCCTTAATTTCGGTTTACACTATACAGTGCCGTACGTGCTAAGAAAATAATTAAAAATTAATTAATTAAAATTAATTGAAACTCGGTTAAAGCTAATCAACAATTTATTATTAAAGTATAAATTTGTACTACTTTTTATTTATCTGATAACCTATTTTAAGAATTTATTTACTTTTTCATCAAACATTTCATTTCTTTTCATTTTCTACACAAGGTGAAAGTTTTATTTCCTCGGTATCGTGTTGTCATCTAGACAATATTTCTAAAAAGTTATATGTCGTTCATTACCTTGCAGCTCACACGATCGGTTGCGAATGCGAGGTACCGGGTTCAAACTTTCTTATGACTATTCTCCGCGCTTCGGAAGGCACGCTAAGCCGGTGGTCCTCCTGGGTTAATGAATTGCCATCATTAACGTAAAAACCAGGGTACAGGCACATCTGAAGGTCAGCCCAATAAGCTACCTAATAGATGTAAAATATTTATATGCTCATAGAACTAACACTGTCAACACTAAATTTAATTATGAAAACGTTAATAAACTATTGTTCTTTTTCTTTATTTTTTTCCTACATACTAGGTTATTAGTACCTATTTATAACTATATAGGTTACAAAAACAAATAATTTACTATTCTCCAAATAAATCCTGACGTAATTTTAATAAAAACATAAGCACGGTGGAAATCATTCCCATGTGCTAAAAAATTAAGAGTAAAATGAAAAATTAACACAATATTATAATTTACAAAATTTTACCACCGTAATTACGGCCATATCCATTTCGTAACATCCACTGGCATGGATAACTATTTTTTCATGTAACATTTGCTGAAGAAGTACTTTGCGCTAGAATTGCATTTAAAATAATAAAATAAAGAATTTAAAAAATAATTTTATTGAAATTATGGTAGTTGCGTAGGTACCTTGTTTGAAAGTTCACGATTGAAATATGGTAAAGTCAGCTCAGATACAATTCTGTGCGCTTGGTTGATCTGAAATATTTTGATATTTATAAAAATATATTTTTTGTAATGTGCAAAAAAGGGTAAAGTCCAATAAGAAGGTGGTTGATTAAATTGAATAAAAGGAATCAAGTGTAGTTTATTTTCTTTGATGTCAAAGAGAATATTATCCCTACGCATTGTATCTCGTCACAACTGACGTATTGAATTCGCGGGTCGGTCTATCCGCGAATTAAAATCTGACCAAGACCTGGTGGCAGCTAATTAATATCCATCTATAATTCTTCTTTGGACAACAAAATTAAACAATTTTTTAAACAACAATAACAATGTTTGTTTCCAAACTTTCTTTATGTTATTTAAGTTTTACCTGGAATTTCAGCATCTGGCATATATAAAGTAACAGAAGTAGTTCGACTCCATATATCGTAAATCCAATTACACCTTGTTGCATGCTTATAATCGAAGTATATTTTAGAGTAACCACTAACGTGATCAATTCACAAAATGTAATGGCATTGAAGCACAATATTGGAATTGAGAAAACGGTAGTAATTTCTTTTACCAAATGAAAACACAAGTTATGCACTTCCATAAAAATCGATAACGTATCACTAACCAATTCGAAATCTTTAGGTCGATACCTTTCCAATTTTCTAGTATAATTACTTAGAGCTTTGAGTCTATTAGAAGCAATCAATAATGTACTGGTATAAAAATAAAGAATTACGTGGCGAACGATATATACGGGTATCAAATTAATTAATTGAGATAAAATGTTTATACAATTATAAGAACCAAATGGTTCTGCAGATAAAACCTGCACCGCTGGAATTATCGGCGTCGATGCCATAAAAGTATAAACTGGAATAATAACAAACCACATAAATAAAGCTACCAGGTGGAGCAATTTGTAAGAATGTGACAAATTCATCTTATCGAATAATTTGTCCATTTTATCGATGATCTCGAAGCAATTTATAAAACTTTCTTGTTGAAATATAAATATAAAAACGGAAATGATCGAAAATATGTTGAAAGTCAAATAAGTGGTACCAACAATAAAATCTATTACGGATATATACGTATTAAGAACTTGATTTAACATTCGTACAGCGCATGTTGCAATCATAAATACCGAAATACCTAAAATAAAATTTTTTATTAATTAAAGTCATAAATATAATCGAGGTAGTATCAAGTTCCCCCAAACTACCATTTTTTTCAAAATCTACGGCTTAGCCCCCGCATAAATCGAGAGCTAACATATTAACAACGTGGCTAAACAAAATGGAGAGGTCTTCTCCGGATAATGATATAGTAAATCTAAATTTGTGATCTGGGGAAATAAAAAGAATCCCCCCCCCATATAGTATTTACATAAAAAAAAGTGCTAAAAAATTGTGTATTAGCTAGAAATTATTTAAATTTTTGTAACGTCTTGGAAATAAATGACATAAAAAACACAACTCATTCACTGTAGCACTGAACAACTATTTTATACAAATTAACCTTTAATTAGTGACGTGAATCTATCATACATATATTTCAAATGGGGACTATTGTCTCGGAGGCGCCCACGTCACTAATTAAAGGTTAAAAAGACTTATTATTACCTCCGTTGTATAAAAAATGATGAAGCCCAGGTGGAGAAACTACGTAGTGTCTGTTATTATTTTTATCATAAACCCTGGTAAATGGTGCTATACCACATACTTTTGCGGGATAATACATAAAGTCCATTATTTCGTTTAAGTTCTTAGCAATTTTAACCATTTTTCAAGCTTGCTTTTCGATTCCAAATTTTACTTGCGGTAGCCTGCCTACACGCATAGGCGAAGACAATAATATAATTTTTATGTAGGTGCGTAAAGTAACGCCAATAACAAAATAGCATTATTATACTCACATAAAATATTTATAATTAATTACTGTGCTAAGTATATTATGTATATCAATTTGAGAATTGTTTATTATAATTTGACCAATTTGTAATAATTACGTAGGTCTATAAATAAGTAATAAAGTAAAATATTCATTAGATATTATTATTATTATATTTTTTTTATTATACAAGGTGGCCCAAAATGAGTCACTTTTTTGCTATATCTTTAAAATGAAACGAAATACTTTCATAATTTTTGTCTTAATGTTTATTGGGACCTTTAGGCTTTTTCCATTACTTTTTAAAGCTGGTTAGAACCAATATTTTTATGCAGTTGCAGAATATTTGAATAAACTTTATTTTTTATCCAAAAATGTAAATCAAAAATCGCTCCGAAACCAAATCATAGGAAATTAACAACAACTTTCGGTTTAGAATTTTTTCATTATTTTTCCTGACTTTACTAGGTTGTAATCAATAGTTTTATGCAGTTGCAGAATATTTGAACAAACTTTATTTTTTATCCAAAAATGTAAATAAAAAATCGCTCCGAAACCAAATCATCGGAAATTAAAGACAACTTTTGGTTTAGAATTTTTTCATTATTTTTCTTGGCTTTACTAAGTTGTAATCAATAGTTTTATGCAGTTGCAGAATATTTGAACAAACTTTATTTTTTATCCAAAAATGTAAATCAAAAATCGCTCCGAAAACAAATCATCGGAAATTAAAGACAACTTTTGGTTTAGAATGTTTTCATTATTTTTCCTGGCTTTACTAGGTTGTAATCAATAGTTTTATCAGTTGCAGAATATTTGAACAAACTTTATTTTTTATCCAAAAATGTAAATCAAAAATCGCTCCGAAACCAAATCATCGGAAATTAAAGACAACTTTTGGTTTATAATTTTTTCATTATTTTTCCTGGCTTTACTAGGTTGTAATCAATAGTTTTATGCAGTTGCAGAATATTTGAACAAACTTTATTTTTTATCCAAAAATGTAAATCAAAAATCGCTCCGAAACCAAATCATCGGAAATTAAAGACAACTTTTGGTTTATAATTTTTTCATTATTTTTCCTGGCTTTACTAGGTTGTAATCAATAGTTTTATGCAGTTGCAGAATATTTGAACAAACTTTATTTTTTATCCAAAAATGTAAATCAAAAATCGCTCCGAAACCAAATCATCGGAAATTAAAGACAACTTTTGGTTTATAATTTTTTCATTATTTTTCCTGGCTTTACTAGGTTGTAATCAATAGTTTTATGCAGTTGCAGAATATTTGAACAAACTTTATTTTTTATTCAAAAATTTAAATCAAAAATCGCTCCGAAAACAAATTATCGGAAATTAAAGACAACGTTTGGTTTTGAATTTTTTCATTATTTTTGCTAGCATTACTAGGTTGTAATCAATAGTATTGATTGAAAAGCATCTCATATACCAAAAGTCATGGACCCCCATTTACATCTCATGGACCCCTAATTTCTTTTTTCGTCGACATCGACTCTTGGGGGTCGATATATTTATAGCACTTTGGTAAACACTGGTCCAAATGAACATTTTAAAAAAAATTATAAAATTATGTCGTTTCATTTTAAAGATATAGCAAAACAACATTATACCACAGGCCCGTAGCCAGGATTTCATTTCGGGGGGGGGGGGGGGCACTTGTAAACAAACTTTTGTAAAATGTAAAATTTTCGGTTGTTCCCCTTCCATTTTCTTTGTCTTTTCAACATTTCGGGGGGGACACGTGCCCCCCCTGGCTACGGGCCTGTTATACCAGAACAAGTTTATTTAATATTTAAAATTGGTATATTATTAATTCGTGAAATTAAATATAACATATTAAATATTTAAACTATAGATAAATTTATCAGAGCTTTAGAATGTCGGCTATAAAACGACTAATTTACTATTCTCCAAATAAATCATGACGCAATTTTAATAAAAACATAAGCACGGTAGACATCATTCCCATGTGCTAAAATATTAAGGATAAAATAAAAAATTCATATAATATAATTCGAAATATATTACCACCGTAATAACGGTCATATCCATTTCGTAACATCCACTAGCGTGAATTTTTATTTTTTCATGTAGCATTTGCTGAAGAAGTAATTTGCGCTAGAAAACAAAAATAGTAACCATAATTGGATTTAAAATAACAAAATGATGAAGAAATTTAGACATTTTAATTTGATGATAGATAATAAGACCACGGTGTGGAGTGATGTGATCGCTGGTTGAGTAACGGAGCGGAAATTCTGGGTTCAAGTCGCGGACTTAACAGAATTTCTTAGCCCAGCCTTCCGGTGGACATTCACACGTTGTGGTGAAAAGTTGTAGTAAAAAGAATAGCAAAAGAGGATTAATCCACCTCGTGAAATGGATTGTAAAGACTTCAATAGAAGTGGCAATATTCCGACAGAAATGGAAAGCCCTTGAATTGAATTGATAGATAATAATTCCGAATTTTTAAAATTTGCTATTGAAATTATAGCATTGTTGAGGCTGTAAATTACAAATGTACATTTAACATTTTGCGGATCATTCAAAAAAATTTGGGCGAAACCCACCCGTAGCTGCAGCCGCTACCACCCGACTATCAACCCTTCTCAGGGTTCTCCAAGCCACAAAAAAGATTCTCCAAATCACGATGCTCCGCAACCAATGGCCTGAAAGAAAAGAAATACCTGGAACGATGAACTTGAGGACTTGTCCGGAGCCTAAATGTTATGCCCCATATCTCCTTCACCTATAGGGAACCAGGCGGGTGCTGGCCCACCAGGCTACCAATACTTTCCCGGTAGGCCTTTCATAAAGTAATGAAATGGGTACTGGGTTCCAGGACCAAAAAAGTTATCAACCTTGAAAAAGGAGAAGCAATAGAAATTTTATGAGAAATATAGAAAAAGGTCGTATTTCCCGTGGCCTAAATGCTCCCCACACTCCTGGCTGTAACATGCGTGGTACTTATTGAAAAGTCACCTCGAAAGAATAACGTAAGGGAGATGTTCTCGATGAGTTGACTTTATTGTCGAATGCGGGCGAGAATCGTCTTTTCCATGATTTTCCGGATGGATGGAAGGTTTGGATTGGACTATAATTTTGAGAGAGGTGACTGTCTTGTCCTGCTTTGTGGATAAATACAAAGGCGACGAAAGAAGATGTTAATTAGGCCTGAAATGGCGGTGAAATACCATCGGGTCCTGGGTGCTCTTTTGGCCTTGATTGCTTTGATGGTGAGGGTGACTTCATCAAATATGGTGGGATCCATCGGCGTGGGCTCGTCGATCGCTAATTCATCTTTTATGTAGGCGTTGACCATGTCGATGTGGTCCTGGTTGACTCGATTGGCGTTCAAGGCTGTTAACGAAAACTTCAGCTTTATCTTTGTCACTTTTTACGAGGGTGATATCGGGTCCTTTGATGGCAAGCACGGAGGGGGGGGGGTCTTCCTGGAGCTTGGGGTCATCGAAGGAGAACCTACGTATTTGAAAACAACTTTCCTGAAGGTCGACCGTACCTACTGCAAAGTCGGGATCTCTGGGTTTTTGTCTGTTTCATTAAGATTATACCCTATTATAATATTGGCATACCTTGTTTGAAAGTTCACGATTGAAATATGGCAACGTCAGCTCAGATACAATTCTGTGTACTTGGTTGATCTGAAATATTTTGATATTCAAAAAAATATATTTGTAATGTGCAAAGTATCAATTCTGCGGGTAAAGGAGCAGAGAAAGGCGAAATAAGGGAGATATGTGGATATAAATCTTTGAAAGCCTGTCATCAGATAGTGACTATTTAACTTTAAAATAATTAATAATAATAATAAAATAATAATTTGAATAACAAAATTTGGTAAAAACAAAACTCTCAATAGATTTTTAAAAATACTCAAATAACTAGTCCAATTTATTAAATTATAATAAATTGAACTGAATAAAAGGAATCGGGTAGTTTTTTTTTAATTGAATTCGCGGATCGGTCTTTCCGCTAATTAAAATTTGACAGTGGCCTGGTGGCAGCTAAATAATAATCCAAATAATTCGTCTTCGTACAATATATAAAGCATTTTTATATTTTTTAAGTTTTACCTGGAATTTCAGCATTTGGCATACAGAAAGTAACACAAGTATTTCTGTTCCATATATCGTAAATCCAATTACACCTTGTTGCGTGGTTATAATCGTGGTATATTTCAGAGTAACCACTAACGTAATCAATTCACAGATTGTAATGGAAATGATGCACAATATTGGAATTGAAAAAACGACAGTAATTTCTTTAACCAAATGAAAACACAAGTTATGCAGTTCCATAAAAGTCGATAATGTATCATTGACCAATTCGAAATCTTTAGGTCGATGCCTTTCCAATTTTCTCGTATAATTAGTTAGGGCTTTGAGTCGATCAGAAGCAATCCATAATGAACTGGTATAAAAATAAAGAACTATGTGGCGAATGATACATGCGGGTATCATATTAATTAATTGAGACAAAATATTTATGCCATTATAAGAACCGAATGGTTCCGTGGATAAAACTTGCACCGCTGGAATTAGCGGCACTGATGCCATAAAATTAAAAACTGGAAAAATAACAATAAAAAAAGATAAAGCTACAATATGGAGCAATTTGTAAGAATGTGAC
Organism: Rhagonycha lutea; assembly: GCA_958510855.1. Classification (NCBI taxonomy): domain Eukaryota; kingdom Metazoa; phylum Arthropoda; class Insecta; order Coleoptera; family Cantharidae; genus Rhagonycha; species Rhagonycha lutea. The sequence goes on from OY294036.1 coordinate 5,891,900, forward strand.
AAATTCATCTTATCGAATGATTTATCCATTTTATCGATGATCTTGAAACAATTTATAAAACTTTCTTGTTTAAATACAAATTTTAAAACGGTAATGGCCGAAAATATGTTGAAATTTAAATAAACGGAACCAATAATAAAATCTATTACGGATATGTCCGTATTAAGAACTTGGTTTAACATTCGTACAGCGCATGTTGCAATCAAAAATACCGAAATACCTAAAATGAAATGTTATATTAAGAGGAATCCTTAAAGTTGTAAAATACACTTTCGCAATTCAATGATATCTTGCTTATTACTCAAGAAAATTGCACAAACGTATATATTTTTTAAAAGAGGACACTTGGACGCACTTCACTGTGTTTTTATTTTTTTTAAATTCAAATTTTTTGAAAAAAAAATTTTGAAAAAAATTTGAATTCAAAAAAAATAAAAACACAATGATGTGCGTCCAAGTGTCCTCTTTTAAAAAATATATACTTTTGTGCAATTTTCTTGAGTAATAAGCAAGATATCATTGAATTGTGAAAGTGTATTTTACAACTTTAAGGATTCCTCCAATATTTATAATTGACGTAGTAGCATCATAGTATAAATACCAGGCCCGTAGCCAGGATTTCATTTCGGGGGGGGGGGGCACTTGTAAAAAACTTTTTGTAAAATGTAAAATTTTCGGTTGTTCCCCTTCCATTTTCTTTGTCTTTTCAACATTTCGGGGGGCACATGCCCCCAAGTGCCCCCCCTGGCTAAGGGCCTGATAAATACTTATAGAATTATATTAAAAATACTTCTTATTACCTCCGCTGCATAAAAGATGATGTAGCCCAGGTGGAGAAACTACGTAGTGTCTGTTATTATTTTCATCATAAACCCTGGTAAATGGTGCCATACCACATACTTTTGCAGGATAATACATGAAATCCATTATTTCGCTTAAGTTCTTGGCAATTTTAACCATCTTTCAAGTTTACTTTTCGATCCCAAATTTCACTTGCAATAATCTGCGTATACGCAGAGGTGAAGTGAATATTGTATTCTTTATATAGGTGCGTAAAACAACACCAATAACATAATTGCTTTAATATTATTTTTTCATAAAATATTTACAATAAATTACTGTCTAAGTATGTATGTCACTTTTAGGAATTGGTAATCATAATTTGACCAATGTAATAATTAGGTAGTTACCTATAAATAAGTATTAAAGTAAAATAATTGGAAAAATTTTCGTGTTTAACTTATGAAACCATATTTAGTCAAATAATATAGAATAACGAATATTAATTTAAAATTCAGTAAAGGGTAAAATTGACCGAATATTAATATGCAACGCTTTAGTAGTAATAGTAGCCCCCCCCCATGTCCTTAGTTTTAGTTTGACACATTTTTCAAATTTTGTTTGAATTTTTAGGGTGGGCTATGCCCCTCAGTTTCCCCTAGCTACGCCCCTGATCATATAATTATGTATTACGCAGGCGTAATACACGCCATCGCTTTATTTATTTAATTATCAATTTAATAATTGCCTTCTACGCCTCATATTTCAATATGTTACACAGGAAGCTATAAAGAACAACCTGTAAAATTTTCGTAACTGTAGCTTTAGTATTAAATAATTGTAGTGGTAGTTGCTTCTTATTGCCAAATCCCGTGAAATCCAGGTATTTTGTAACTGTACAAGTATCGATCGTATGATAAGAATTTGAAAATAAATTAAGGACCCCAGAAAATTTGTCCTTCGAACCACAAAAGTCTAAATACGCCACTGACTTGAGTCCATGTTTAAATGTTTACAGTTAGGGATTTTCACGTTTACTGTTTGACCGTTTGTCACTAGCACCAGTTAATCAAGTTTGAAAATATTTAAACGTCTTTTTATAACTGTCGGATTAATCAATTGAAATCCTAAAAGTGAATAAGTTTTATATCGCGAGAAATTAATAATCAAAAATGAATGAATTAGTTGGTGGTGTGAAAGAACAAAAGAGGAGAAAAATGAAGTTGCGGCGAACTCAAGATTTAATATCTCAGGAAATTTTATCAGAAAATCGTGTGACGTCTGCTAGAAAGCCGAATAAGAAACCAAAAAGAAAGAGAAATGATGTCTTCTTACCTCAAATTAACGACATTTTTGATTCAGGAATTAAAACTAGTTGTCCGGAACCAGGGACGTTGCAGCCGACTGCTGGTACTTCATCAAAAGATTTCAAAATGCCCATTTTCGATAAAAGAGTGAAAGCACTAAAAACAACTACAAAAATAAATTGTATCGGGCGAAGTTGGTTAGTTGAGTCGTTGACCGATGTGAGCAGTTCTGCGGACAGTACAAGAGAAAATGTGGAGGAAGTGAGTCGGAAAAAGTCGTGTAAAAAAAGGAATGGTGTTCCTCTAGTAGAAAAGATTAAACCAAAGAGTAACATACAACTGACTCCTTGTTTTGTGTTGCTGGATAAATTGAATTACGATGTTAATAATAAAGTGAAAGAAGAAAGTTTTAAATTCCTTCCCAGCAATTCCTCTAGTCCATTTGTGCGTAAAAATATAAGTGATTCGTCATTAACCAAGGAAATGTTTGAAGAGTTGCCAAATTGGAGTAAAAGTGACCACTGGGGTATGTAAATGATGGGGGTGCCGGAGAACTGCACTCAAAAATATAAAGTAAAATTACTAACAGTAAATTTTGTTGTAGATGTTGAAGATGTAGTTGCCAAAGCTAAAACTGAAGATGGAACCAAATCAATTGCAACGGACAAAATTGATCGGCCTTCGATGAACGGCAGCATAGATGTGTCCATATCTAAAATGTCATTGAAAAATAGTAGCACGTTTAAAAAACCGGTAATTTCACAAACACAGCTGTACAGAGAAGATTCAACCATCAGTCGATCACATACTTCTACGACTAAATCTATAGCATCAGAGAAGTGGAATACATTTGGTGAGTGCTTTTATTTAATCATTTGTACACCCCGCACACTGTAGTTACGCCACTGGACTTGTTCTACACTATTTCCAAAATTCTATATTATTTAACGAAAAATATTATATTGTTTCAGATGATCAAGAAAGAAATCAACCTTTGATGGACGGCATCATAAATCTATCCACATCTAATACGTCATTAAAAAATAACAGTACATTTGAGATTGAAAAACCTCTGAACATTTCGCGATCACAGTCCAAAAGAAGTAATTCTATCCAAAGTTCGGCAATTGAAAAGAATCAGTCTTTGATGAACGGCACTTTAGATCTATCCGCATCTAAAAAATCACTAAAAAATAAGAGTACATGTGAGATTGAGAAACCTCTGGACATTTCGCGATCACAATCCGAAAGAAAAAATTCTATCTTGAATTCCACCTTTGAAAAAAGTCAACCTTTGATGGACGGCACCATAAATCTATCCATATCTAACAAATCATTAAAAAGGAACAGTACATTTGAGATTGAGAAACCTTTGGACATTTCACGATCACAATCCAAAAGAAAAGATTCTATTCGGAGTCCACCCTTTGAAAGAAGTCGGTCTTTGATGAACGGCACTTTAGATCTATCCACATCTAAAAGGTCACTAAAAAATAAGAGTACATGTGAGATTGAGAAACCTCTGGATATTTCGCGATCACAATCCAAAAGAAAAGATGCTATCCTGAATTCGACCTTTGAAAAAAATCAACCTTTGATGGACGGCACCATAAATCTATCCACATCTAACACGTCATTAAAAAAGAACAGTACATTTGAGATTGAGGAACCTCTAGACATTTCGCGATCACAGTCCAAAAGAACTGATTCTATCCTGAGTTCAACCTATGAAAAAAATCAGTCTTTGATGAACGGCACTGTAGATTTATCCACATCTAAAAAGTCACGAAAAGATACCAGTACATTTGAAATTGAAGAACCTCTGGATATTTCACGAAGACAATCAAGAAGTTCCATCCTGGGTAAATCACATACATCATCGACCACTAAACCTACAGCCTCTGAAAAGCGAAAGAAGTTTGGTGAATCTTCATTACATTTTAACGGAAAACAATGCTCGAGGACTTCCGTCGATGATGATGCTGAACAACGTCAATCAACGATTGTACTGGATGAAAGCATTGCCGATATTGAAGTGTTAAATTCAGCCAAAAAACCCGAAAGAAAAAAGTGGGTAATTTTAGATGAAAGCGCAAGATCTTTAAATCGACAATCTTTTAGTGAATCTTCGGCTAATATGTTCACAAAACCTGCACCTTTGAATAGAAGGCGAACAATTGGCGAGTTTTCTGAAAAGTTGGACAGAAAGAAATGGTCGTTTTCGGACAGAGGATTCAAGGACTCTCCAGCAAAGTTGGCTTCATCGTTTTTAGTTGGAAACAGTGATTTTGTACAACCGACGTCGGATGAAACTTCGTGCCGATCTAACGAAGAAACAAATTTGTTTGTTTTTGGTCAAAAATCGTCTGAGGCTCCGCAAACTGTGGAAACGTATTCTGATCTATCATTTTCCACACCGGAAGAAAACGAGCGGTCGGTGTTGGACGCGGGGGTCACTAAACGTCGAAAATCAACACTGACATTGGATGACACTGTGACCGATATTGAAGTTTTAAAATCTGCTTGGGATTCGTTTGGTTCCCCGAAACAAGTAGAGAAGCGCGAAACACGAAAACGTTCAAGGAAGGGCGAAACCACAACAAAAAAGAGACGACGTGTAACATTCAACGAAGAAAGTGTGATCATTATCAATGATAGTATTGACCTAGGAACTCCACTTCAACACCAGTTAATACCAGAAGACGTCGAAAACGACTCGTTCACGGTTACCAGCACCACCTCGTCAAAAAATGATACTCCACGTGAACCTCGTCGTAGAAGCTCTTCCGAATCATCTCTTTACAAAAAAAAATCGATCGGTTTGAATCATAAAGTGCACCAGTCAAAAGATGATTTCACCATCGACAACAAAAACTTACCGTCGGCTTCAAAATCAAAACTAAAAAAGATGCCCAATTTTGCAAAAATTCACCAAAAAATGTACGATAAAATGCCCGGCCTCAAGGAATATTCGGAAAAGAAAAAAGAACGCGCTAAATTACTCCTTTCGGGAAAAAAACAGCCCAAGCAACCTGAAACCATGATACCCAATATTAGCAAGAAACAATTATTTCCTTCGTTAGTGTCGAGTTCAACTTTTAATTCTAATCTTGTGACTTCTACGCCTAGAGTGGTCAAAAAACCAACTGCCGAGTTTAACCAGTTCGGTTTTAAAGTCCAAAATGTGGTTCAAAAGCAAGAACAAATTAAAGCAGTGGCCAACAAGGTGCGGCCAGTTCGTCCACCCACTCGTCAGCGATTCAAGGAAGAACTGAAAGGAGTCAGATCGAACAAGCGATTTGACTTGTTGATGAAGATGCGCGGGCAGTAATTTTTTAATTGTTGATTTATATGTTTTTATCATTATTTTGAAATTTAAAAAATTAATAAAATTTATGTTTACATGTTTATGTAAGTTATTTACAAGTCTAACATTGCATCATTTCAAGAAAAAATTACAGTTTGTATTTTATTGTGGTTTCGTCGTAATACTTGTTGAACTTTTTCCACCCTGCTCGCTTCTTTGGATCCCTTTTACTGTTTGCTGGACCCAAATTGGGTATCAGGCCTAAAAATATGAAAATTATTTTGAGTGGACAGAATAATAGGGATTGGTTGTACCAGCTTTCTGTGCCATGGTCACTAAATTTGACATCCGTTTTTGTTGGGTGTTACACAAACCGGTAATTCGTCGAGGTAGCATCAAGCCATCCTGACGGACGAATTGGCTTAGTATTAACACGTCGGTGTGTTTAATTTCTAAATTGGAACTGCAAATAGGACAAGCAGTAGGAACTGTATGCTTTACGAGGTACGGTTCCCGACCTGATTCTGTCGTTACTCCTTTTATAATAAGTTCGTTTCCATTTTCAATTTCTTGAACTGAAATATAAACTTTTAGATAAATTATGTTTAGATTAAAAGACAACTTACTCTGTTTCAGTCTCAAATTTGAAGTAACCGAAATGTTTCGGTTTTGTATGGTAAATTTGTTTAAAATTCTTGAAGTTCTCGTTACAAGGTTCATTTTCCTGTTAAAACTACTAATGATAACAAGAACAAAGTAAAATATACAGAAAAACCAGGATGAATTTGAGGTTACGTTTGTCTATCGATTAAAGGGGGTTATAGATCAGCGGTCGGCAACCGGGGGTCCGACGGTGGCAAAATGATAGGGGTCCGCAGCACCTAAAAGGTTGCCGACCGCTGCTATAGACGAAATTTCCGCTATAGAAATAAATCTCATAGAAAAATTGGGAAATGTTTTAATTTTGTATTAATAGTTCAAAACACCAATAATAATAATTAAGGCGCCAAGTTACATCAGCAAAGGAACAAATAATCCAAAATTTTAATGCAAAGGACCCGCTAATAATGAAGGTGGCCTCAAAATTTTCTGTGCGTTCCCAGAGCGCTAATGCGACCCTGAAAATAAGTGAAAATCACGGTTTAATTCCAATTTTCCGCAATAGATGGATATCGAGTTTTTTAAATAAGGTTATGTAAGACAATTAAATTAGTTAACAAAGAAATTAATTGAAATCAAACAAAACATGAAAATATAACAATTTCACGGTGTACTTAATTATTTAGTCAAATTTTTTGTCATGATTTTTGGATGGTTCGAAAGACGCAAAGTAATAAATCGCCAAGCAAGAAATCAAGAAAAAGTGATCCTGATGCGACGAATTTGACGTTTACTTCCGAGACTTCGGTTCACAAAAGAAATTTGTGCATTGTATCTTTTCCTATAATTTTTATGTTTACTATTTTGCACTCATTACTCTATCAAATTTTCGTAATCATCAAATTTATTTACTGCAGTTCTTCGAGTTACTTGTTACGAAGACGAAAAACAGATTGCGCGGATTTAAATGAGGACAGATCTGTAGTTACTGAAGAAGTCTTAGAGATGGCTCAAACTACACGTAACACTGGGCCCGGTCCCGGTGATCCTTTGCTAGCCAAGCAAAAGCATCATCATCGGAGGGCTTTCGAATACATTTCCAAGGCTTTAAAAATCGACGAGGAAAATGAAGGTGAGTTTAGTTGACCCATTTTTATTCTTGCTTTACTTGACAATTTTTTTCCGATTCTGCAGGTCAGAAGGAATTAGCCATTGAATTATATCGTAAAGGGATATCGGAGTTGGAGCTGGGAATTGCAGTGCAATGTTGGGGAGGACGTGGAGAAGTGTGGGAACGTGCGCAACGTTTACATGAGAAGATGAAAACAAATTTGGCCATGGCAAAAGACAGGCTGCAATTTTTGGGTAAGTATTTTTGTAATGGTGAACCGGTTATTTTAAAATTATTTTAAGGGGCACTCAACTTAGTTATGGTTTATATTATATTATGCTTTTTCTATTTTTATTTTGATGATGTTTATCACACTTTTTTTATTGTTTTATAGACAGCATGGATAGTTTGCAGCACTTGGCTGTTGAGAATGTACCAAAAAATCTAGAAAAACCACACCTTAGTTACAATAGTAGTATTCCTGTTGTTAAACCTAGTCTTCCTACTGCAGGTACATTTTTTACACTTTTATTTTTGTAAGGAAATTAGAATTGGCTTCTCAGATTGTATCACTAAAAAATAATTGGATTTGAATTTCATTAAACTTTCACTTTTACTTTTCAAATCTCTTGAAAATTGTATGGTTGTGGTTATTATACTTTAAGGATAAGGTAAACAAATTTTGTTGGCATTTGGTCTGTCATTAGGCCCCTAGCTAGACATTGGTCATGGGAGGGGTTATGTGGTAACCACGGACCTTTTTCCGTGGTGGTAACACATCAATAATACTGCCGTGCTAAGCAAGAAGGTCGTATCTGCAAATACCGATTAAGGAGATATTTTTTAAATAATTATTAATAGCATCCTCAATTTTTACTGCAGAAGGTTGAAATTTAAAACGTAATTTAGAAATATGTTACTTTATCATTTCGCGTGTAGTAAATATAAAATTTTTTATTGTATGTTATTAAAAATTACGTAAATTTGAAGACATTCCAGGACCGGCCTTATTTGCAGATACGACCTTCTTGCTTAGCACGGCAGAATAATTCTTTAGAATAAATTACTTATGCCATGGGGGGTTGAACCCCCAAACCTCCCTCATGTCATTTCATTAGTATGACGATATTCTCTTCAAAATTTAAGCTCCCAATTTCTATTATTTTCTGATTTATCTACAAAAACTCGATTTTTAGTTTTTCTTTTTTTTAAACATGTAACATGTCCGTACTAACTGACATTTACACATACGGATTTTATTGGTAAATTGGAGCATAGCTTTTCGGCGCCCCCTGTATTATCCATTTACCATCAAGGCAAAGAGATTCGCACATTACTTTGCCTCTTGCTGTCTACAAGCTACCCAAAGGGGCACTTTGATCTTATGTTGCTACACAGCCCTGAGATTTGTGTTTTTAGGTAGCAAAAGTGTTGACGCCCAACAAGTTAACGTCACAAATTTTGGCGACTAACCTATCACATTTCCATTCGTTTATGGTAAAGTTTCATCAAGAAATTGTGAAAAACGCTCACCATGTTGATTGCTAAATAGTATTTTTTAGTATTGCACAGTGTAATCAAACAAGTCTTCAAAAACAACAAAATTTGTTTACCCTGTACTTGAATGGTTGTGGTGAAAGATTCTTTTAATTTACTCACGAAAGCTTTCATAATTCACATTTCTTGCCACTTACAAGGGGAAGGCGAGACATTCGGGAAACAGATATTGTTTATATTAATCATACTTAATCATCAGTACCCAGACTTTATTTTGTGAAAGTAGTAAAGCGCAACATTCAGCCATTTTCGAGAAAAAAGCATTTCAAATAAAACGTCGATCGAATCCCGATAGAACCAATTTTTTCTTCTTTTTTTTTTAATTTTTTTCTCTTTGTTTTGATACATACTACACTACATACAAAGATAAAATACACATAATTAATTTTAGATATATTTTATTATGCGATAGAGAGATTTTCATGAATATGAACGTAGTATGTTTGAAATTAGCATATTAAAAAAGTTTTGCAGCATAAAATAGAAAAAAAATTAATAACGTGTATTTTATTTTTGAATGTAGTGTAGTAATTATGTACCAAAAAAAATTTAAAAAAAAGGACATGAAAAAAATAGCTAATGAGGGATTTGAACCTGCTCTTGTCGCTTCGTTGTTCTCAATCCTCTGTTCCTAACCACCTCGGCCAACTCGGTTATTGCATATTTTGTTATTTTGCAAGATATATAAGTAGCACTTTTTATCTTGTAATATACTGAACTTTGTACACTCCTTTTTCGACAATGGCTGAATTATGCGATTTACTACTTTCACAAAATAAAGTCGGAGTACTGATGTTTAAGTATGATTAATATAAAATAAATCTGTCTCCCAAATGTCTCGCCTTTCCCTTCTTAGTTTAATGTTTTGTATAATCATTGTATTGTTATCAGCCACGGGCAGAAAATTAACCGTAGCAGTTAGACGACCTGGAGGTTCTGGAATTTCAAAAAGTCAAACCTTGCCACGTTCTATGGGTTCAAGGAACGCTCCAGTACAACCCGTACGACCGTTTAGTAAACAAGCTTCCACACCACCAGCAATAAAAAAACAATTTTCGGTTCCTGGTAACAATTCCCCGGCTAAGAAACCCACTACAGCTCCAGGTAATTCCCAATTTGTTTTAAAATTTGTGTTAGTATTTGGTTTCTTTTGTTCAGCTTCTGGTAAGATGACGCCAAGCAAATCGTACCAATTTAGAGGAGTGGATCCAAAATTAGCTCAGATGATTTTAGACGAAATTTTGGAGGGTGGGCCTCAAATCCAGTGGGACGATATTGTAGGACAGGAAACTGCAAAGCAGGCTTTGCAGGAAATGGTAATTCTTCCTTCTATACGTCCGGAACTGTTCACAGGGCTGAGATCTCCTGCCCGAGGATTATTGCTGTTTGGTCCTCCGGGCAACGGAAAAACTTTACTCGCGCGGGCCGTTGCAACCGAATGTCAAGCCAAGTTTTTTGCAATAACTGCAGCCACTCTAACTTCCAAGTTTGTAGGAGAAAGCGAAAAGATGGTGCGTAACTTATTTGCCATGGCTCGCGAAGTTCAGCCCTCCATTATATTCATCGACGAAGTTGATTCACTGTTATCGGAACGCTCAAATAACGAACACGAATCCAGTCGACGAATGAAAACCGAATTTCTAGTCGAATTTGACGGATTACCTAGTAATCCGGAAAGTGATCAAGTAGGTGAAACTGTAATACATTTTAGGTTGTTTTAATTTATTGTTTGTAGGTGATGGTTATGGCTGCCACTAACCGACCACAGGAGATTGACGAAGCCGCTTTACGTCGTTTTCCTAAACGGGTCTACGTGACTCTACCCGATGCTGACACTCGAGTCGAGTTACTTAGAAAATTGTTAGCCAAACAAGGCTGCACGTTGACTCCTAAAGAATTAAAACGCCTTTCCACCCTTACTGAAGGTTATTCTGCAAGTGATCTCACTGCTCTTGCAAAAGATGCAGCTTTAGGGCCCATTCGAGGTACATTTTTGTTTAGTCGTTTAATGTTTTGGTTCAGTGAAGTGATCAAACTTTTATTTTAGAGTTGGATACTGAACAAGTAAAACAATTGGATGTGGGTGCTATAAGAAGTATCACAATGTGCGATTTTCTGGACTCCCTAAAACGCATAAGAAGGAGTGTCTCGCCACAGAGTCTGGTCGCATATGAAAAGTGGTCATTACAGTACGGTGATTGTTCGCTTTAAACTTTATTTTAATCTAAGAGTCGGTTTTAATTATGGTAAGCGTCATACTACGAAATAACCTAAAGTATAATTATTGTAATTCACAAAAATAATTCCAGTTACTTTTTTGTTACGCTTATTTTAACGGTGTATTGAATAGTAACAAATTTTTTAACAAGTGGGGTTGCTTAAAATTTGCAAAAATTCCGCATCACATAAACTTATATACTCAGGCTTTTGATATTATCTACTTACAAATTGTACACCGACCAAGGAATACAAAAATTTTGTTTAATCAAAAAATTCAACGTAAACTTTTCATCCCTCACTTTTTTGGAGCTACTGTTGAATCTGCTTGTACGTTTGGAGCAGACAAAATTATTTTTGTATATTCAAGACTGCTTTTATTCAGGGTATTTGCACTTGTGAACGTTTTGCTATGTACTATTTGCTTATCGAGCACTTTCTTGTCACACCGACACCGTAATCATTTAAAATTAAGAAAATTGGTGGTTCATATTTGGTGCAAGAGATATTTTGGTTGATTGATTAAAAGTAGTTTCTTCGTAGGCGTCTATTAGGATCTGATGTGTTAAAAAAATATTAGAGAGTTTTTACATTTTATTTTGTTAGAAAAGTATTCACGAGAATTAGAATTTATTAAATAAGATGTGATTTTAGTTATTGTAGTTTTCGAAATTATAATAGCAAGTAGTACCTGTCAAACAGAATTACGTCAAGTGTTGCACTTTTTGTTGTTTCTTCTTTGTTTTTAAGCGTTTGCTTCCTACATTTGTTTATAGAGATTGTTAGTTAATACCAATACTAAATTATTTAATTTTTAATATGTAATATTTATGATGTCGAGGTGTTTTTATATGTATTTACAGTAAACATTAAAATTTAGACAAAGCTCTTTCATACCATACCCCACACAGGCACAGGAAATAAATGCTAAAATATTCAAACTATGCTGGACTACTGAAACATAAATTAATGTCATTTCATGGAATTGGGAGTCAAGCCACAGTGGTGGCTTAATGTGATTGCTGTTTGAGTTCAGAGCGGAAATTCGGGTTTGAATCGCGGACAGGCGTGTCGTACCACCTTGCGGGGTCGATGCGACCGGGTAGGCGGGGACCTGGGTAGACCTACACCTTCGGTCCCCCTGAGTTGACGAATTTCCACCGTTAACAAACAACAGGGCTATAAGCACATCATGGCTAGCCCAGCAAGCTGCTACTGGATATAAAACAACTATAGTCAAAAATCAATCTGCAGACTACTCACTTTTATTCTATGCTACTCACCAACCAATCTGGCCAGCGCCAGCATGGCAAGTTATGGCCAAAACCTCCAATTTTGGAGGGGCCTACGTCCAGGAGTGGACTGAGACAGGCTGAAGAAGAATAAATAAATTCTAAGAAAAGAAATTATAAAGTAGTTTTTAAGGGAAATGAAAATAAATTTTGAAAATTTTTAAATCTAAATTTAGATCTCCTGCAACATTCAACCAAAAATAACAGTTAGGTCTAATGACATTTGGTATCACTTACATTTTAGGTGAAACGCGAATTTTTTTGTTAAATGTTTACCGGTCAACAAATTTCAAACTAAAAATTATAGAAAACAGTTAACAAAATGGAAAGAAGCTATCACAGTACGTCGATGAGTAGCAAAAGCCCTTTTTCACCTCGATCACGGCAAAGTTTATTGAGCAGCAAACGGCAATTCATTCCACCATCATTCAGAAAATCGTCGTAAGTAACCTAACCTAAAAATGTCACCGCGTTTTAACAAATTTTCTTCTTTTTAGACGATTCAGTGCGTCGGGAAAGTCAAACCAGTCAGTTCAAGTCATTTTGAAGTCTGAAAATCATTTCGTCGAGCGGTTTGGTCAGCCATTACCAGTTTTAGTGACCGAAGCTTTAACGTTTGCCGACAGTATGATTTTGCTTTTATTGTGTTTTTGCGTTCGTATGAATTAGTTTTTATGTTTACAGAAAAAGCGGGTGTGTCGGCTCGCACTTCGGAGTGCGGATATGCGTGGATTGTATGCGGCAGGAGATTATTGGTTTGGCAATACCGACAAATTCAAACGTTTACTCCACAAAAGAAAACTATTAATAATCAGTGTTTTGAGCTTCCGTTACCTCAGAGCGATTTAGCCCATAGAGCCGAACTTGTTTCGGTTTTTGTGTCGAGTTCTTCTCATGTTCCGTCATGCATTGCAGTATCACCCGAAGGTGGGTTCCTGTTTTATGTTTTACTTGTAGTGATGACCATTTTTATGTTATTTTAGGAGTTGTGAGGTACTGGCCGTTGGTGACACACGAAGGAATGTCGATTGAGCAAGTTGTAGATTTTCAAGGACAAGAATGTGATAGTTTGACTGATGTAGGTGTCATCGGTTGTATTTTAGCCACCACTACATGCTCCATTGTTCTTGTTAAACCCTATCTATCAGGAGGAAGACATCAACTTAGCTGTCATGCACTTAAAGCACCTACAGGGTGGCTTGGTGGTATAAGCAAACGAATGTCATCTTTCATATTTGGCCCAATTACACCAGATCATACACAAGAAACTGTAAGTTCAATCTTCATTTTTTGATTCTTAGTTCTTAGTCTCTGTCATCTGAACCATAATTAGTTTAAATATTTTGCTTTTATCAACATAAGAATTACACCAAAAATATTGAAGTGAAATTACCAGAAAAACTACATTTTGTTAATCTCAGGCTTTTTTATTTACAATTAAATTGTCTAAGATTTAGGGTGTAATTCCTGATTTGAATTTATCCCCCAATTCAATCTATCGAAAATTGATGAATTTTCAACAAATTTTTGTAATTTTTAGCATTTGGTTCGCGTTTTGAGCCTTGAAGAAAACAATAATGTGTGGATTGTGTACGTTGTGGCAGGACATTCATTACAAAAGTGGAGAATGTCTCCAAACGAACCAGAACAACTAATTTTTGTGATGGAATTAAATCGACTGGTATGCGACAGTTTTTATTCAACTGTGTGGGAGAATCGTGGTCGTGGAGACCAACCTGAAACCGACACGTGGTTACTAGACATTCAAGTAGATAAACATGAAGTTACACTATTAACTGCCGCAGTGAATTTACATATATCTCCAAATGTGAGCTACGCTCTCGTCACCATAGACACAAATACGATTCAGCCACCGACAAATATTTCAGATTTTTTTGTACTTAATCTGACTAGTTTATATAGAGAAGATAAACCCGCCGAATCTTTGTCTTATAAATTTTTGTTAGTTAAACCTTGTTATTATTTGTATAATCGACGAACCATCACTGTCATTAGGCAGCAGCAAGAACCAGATGCGTTAGAATTTACAAACTCTCAAGACCTCATACTTGGTGAGTGAAAAACCACACAAACGTAATTTATTTTATAATGCAACTTCTAGGTGGTTCGGTGTGCGTCAACAGTCCGATATTTTTTTCACGTAATCATGGATTGGTGACGGTGACAAATAACGAATTGGGACAGGACCTTAATATCAGTTCGTTGTCGATCAACCTCCCGCAGGAAATTTCTCTAAACGAGTCTGTAACAGGAAATTTAAGTTTATACAATATCGACGCCGAAGAAATTTTTCAAGCGTTTCGGGACACGCTCAGTCAACTCAAGGCCGCGTTTATATTTCACATTAAAAACCAGCAGGTGAGTGGTTCTGAAAGTGGAGATTTTTTTTAAATGTTTTCTTTAGAGCGCCTGTCAAGAAATCATTCAACAGTTATTTGCGTCTGAAGGGCCTAGAATACCGGGGGTCGATGCAAGTTTAGACAAAGTTGTGTTGGATATTTGTAGGGAACTTTTGGACGATTTTCCAGCAAGCGACCCACGGTGGATTAATGAATCGTCTACGACTTCTGTAGGCCTAGGAAGTTCGTATTCTATGCAGGTTTTACATCAATTAAATGACAAGCAACACGCTTACAATCTTTTTATACGATTTTTGCACGACACCGACTTGTGGAATCAGCTAGCTGCGGTTACGGAACGCAATACTGTCACAGCCACCGTTCATGTTTTAGGTAAGTCGATCTTTTTATTGTTTTTTAATTATTTTAACTTACAAAATCCGAACGAACATTTCAGGTGAACTTTCGGAAAAACTCATAGCGTCAATTTCGTTAAAAAATTTGGGAAGTAATCGCGTGCTAGAAAATGCAATAAACAAAGTTATAAGTGATGATGATATTTACACTAACCAAGGTCTTTCAAAGCAGGACCTATTCTTTAGAGAAGTAACCAAGGTTTACCGCGTTTTTCAAGAAGTAGTTAATGGCTGTGAAGAAATTGTTCACACAGATACAAATTCAAACGAAATCGCAACTCACATTAAAAACAGCAATGACTTAATTCTGGTGAGTATACAATTTTTTTTCGCGTGTTACGAGGTGACCGTTGCCTCCACCATTATGTCGCATCCTGGAGTGCTAAGATATTTTATTTAAGTCGTTTACTTGGGGGGTTGTAGCCAGATTAACACAATAACGCTTCAATTTTTTTTACCCTTTGCTAATAAAAACACTTATTTTCTGCTGTGCTCTGGTCCCCCAGAGACAGGAACAGGATTAACTTTTTTTTACACTTTGTCAAAGCTAAAACAGTTATTTTCTGTTAGGGCGGAGTTCCCAAAGACGCGGGGCCCGTAACATTTGCTGCTGTGCTAATTCGGCACTGATAACAAACGAGAATTATTATGGAGTAACTTACCCTAAAGATTATTAACAACAAGGGGGTAGACAGCTCCCATTGGAAACAGTACAATGGTAGAGTGAAGTTTTTCCTTAGTTATTGGGAGTGGCTAATGTACAGGGTGGCTGAAATTCGCTTCTTCTTATGGGGAAATCGGTAACTATAGGAGATATCGAAAAATGGATGGCGCATCCTCACTATCTTTTTTTGTTTTCGAGTTATATCCAAAAGTTCGATTATTGGACTTTTCGATAAATCGTCGCGTGAGGATCGAACTATTCTATGTCCATTTTTAAAAATTTTACAGGAGAGCGTTTTTAAAGTTTGGAAGTTTGTAGAGTCTACAACTAATAAACTTTTTGTGTTTTAATATTTTTGTTGAGTGTTGGTGTTAATTCACTATTGGAAAGCAACATCATATTTATTTTTTAAAACTCCTTTCTTAGCATAAAAAATTATTTATAATTTTGTGCTTGGACAAATAAATAAATTTTTTTATTAGAAAAATAAAGATGATAATTTTAATTTTTTCAAAATTTTTATTTGAAATATATAAACAAGAAAACATACAGGGTGCGGCAAGAAAACTTTTTTATTTGAAATGTGCGCCCTGAAGCGATAGTTATTCCGAGAAGGGTGAGGTGGCGCTCATTTGAAAGCATGGGACTTAACGTTTTCTGTCCTGTTGAATGGACAAAGAATAAAATTGCCTCTCTGTATCTACGAAACTAAGTGAGACATGTGAATATGGAATAAAATGTATAATAAAGTTCGGAACACACATAAGATTGGTGCAAAAATGTTATTTTGAAAAAAAAATGGACATAGAATACAGTGGCGTAACAACGTGAAATTTTCTTGTGTGCCAAATTATGGAACGGGCCCTCCTCCCCCCATACTCAGAATCTTTTACTTAGAAATATTATTTAACGAAAAAAAAATTACTAATTAAATTAAGTATTAAAAAATTAAAGTCAAATTAAATTTTATTTTAACTTTATTTAATTCAAAAATAAATAAAAAGCATATATAAGTACTAAATGAAGCATTTATTAAGGGTGCGTTCCACTTACAGCTCACGACGACCTCGACGTAGTCCCGTAGCTAAACTGAAAATGAAGGTAGGATAAACAGTTTGTATGGCTGGGCAAATTTTAGTGCCATGGGTGCGAGGCGGGTTTGTGGAATCCTTCCAAGCGCCGCAGGCAAAAATTTTAAATTTGAATTGCACTGATTGCTTGCCATTACTCTATCTTATACTTCAGCAATACTCGAGGAACTCGAATATGAATGAGCGGATTCAGGCCCGTAGCCAGACTGAAAATGGTAGGGCAAACGGTTTGTATGACCGGGAAAATTTTAGTATTATGGGTGGGGTGGGGGAGGTTGGTGTGATTTTCTCCAAGCGCCACAGGCAATTTTTTTTGAAATTTTAAAGTCAACGCGATTTAAGAAAAGTTAGAAAATTTACCAGTTTGATAGATAAAGTTAGTGTTACCTGAACTATTAATTTATTTGCGTTATAAACTCTTATTTGGTTTTTTACTCCATTCTTTGATATAAGATATAAGAGATATACTACCCTGCGTTCGGGGGGGGGGGGACACGTGTACTTACTTTCTTTTTTTTTTAATTTGTAACAGTCCATTGTTCAATCGTTTATATCTTATATCAATCATTCAATTGTTCACCCAATCAATAGGTAGTTACTAACTTTTTTTTTACATTTTTAAAAAATGTAAAAAAAAAAATAGTACACGTCAGTGGCGGATTTCCGAACAGGCGCAAGAGGCGCGCGCCTAGGGCCTCGTAAATCAAGGGGCCTCAAAATAAGAAAAATTTAATTAATATTAATTAAATTCCTGTTGTAATAAACACAGAAAAAGTAACGAAAAAATTCTAAGCCCTAAGATGCATTAGATTTGCAGTTATTTTGATTTTAGTGTAAATTTTGATTAAATTTTTTTGATAAAAATTCCATTTTGTTCAAATATTCTGAAACTTTATGAAAATATTAATTCCGTTGTAATAAACACAGGACAAATAACGAAAAAATTCTAAGCCCTAAAATGCCTTAGCTTTGCAGTTATTTTGATTTCAGTGCTATTTTTGATTTAAATTTTTTGATAAAAGTTTAATTTCAAATATTCTGAAATTTAATGAAAATATTAATTCCGCTGTAATAAACACACTAAAAATAACGAAAAAATTCGAAGCCCTTAGATGCCTTGGATTTGCAGTTATTTTGATTTCAGTGCAATTTTTGATAAAAATTAAATTTTCTTAAAATATTTTGAAACTTGATGAAAATATTAACTATGTTATAATAAACACAGGGAAAATAACGAAAAAATTCTAAGCCCTTAGATGCCATAGATTTGCAGTTATTTTGATTTTAGTGCAATTTTTAGTAAAAAAAAGTATTAAAAAAAGAAATCGTCTGCGGTGCTGGTTCTGGTGAGAACCAGGGGTTTAAATCAATTGCTATATGGAGTGTAGGATTAGTGAAAATACTAGAGGGGGGCCTCAAAATTGAATTGCGCCTGGGGCCTCATAAGTTCTAAAACCGCCACTGGTACACGTGCGTTAAATAATAATTTAATTATATCCCTATTCTCGAAAGTTTTACAAAATTTTAAAAAGATAATCTTAAACCCGGTTCACACTATCTGATTTTTGCTATTATAGAAGTCATAGCTAAATAATAAGCTCGGTCATAGCAAAATAATAAGTGATTTTCAGAATAGGACGGTGTCTATTTTGCTATGACTTCTTGAAAGATATTTTTACAAAATTTCAAAAACTTAATTTTTTTAAAAAATTATTATTTATTGAAATAATCACAAAAACTGAAATATATTTTAACAAAAATTTATCGAAAATTTTTCTTTAAATTTTTCAAAAAAGTGACTTTTTTCCGAAATTTCAAAAACTAAACAAAAATTTATCGAAAATTTTTCAAAATATCGTTAATTTTTCCAAAAAATGACTTTTTCCGAAATTTCAAAAACTATGTTTATAACAAATGATTATTTATTGAAATAATCACAAAAACCGAAATATTTTTGAACAAAAATTTATCGAACATTTTAGACAAATTTTCTTAAAATTTTTAAAAATTTCGTCATCATAATTTTTCGTCAAAAATGATTATTTCTTAAAAAATTATTGGATAAAAAGAAGAAATAGCCACTGATGACAGAATAATTTCTATTAGATATAAAATTCAATTCAAAATCAACCACTTATTGTTATAAACTTAGGTTAATTACAATTTTTTTGACATATGACAGCCATTTTGACGTTTTAGTAATAAGAAAAGTCACAAGCAATATTACACAGTGTGAACATAAAAATTGTTGGTCGTATGAAAAGAGAGAGAAAAAAGAGTTTCGTATGATTTTTGCCATGACTTCTCGTATGACCGAGTCAGATGAAAAATCATATAGTGTGAACCAGCTTTTAAAGTAGGTAATTTCAATAACTGTACATTTTACATAATAAAGAATAAACCTTCTGCATAGCTATTCATAAAGTACCTACCTGTTAACAATTATCAAAGGGAGCTACGTTACAAAACCCATCTTAACTATATGGTTTTAAATTTTTAAAGTTCGTAATCTTTAATTTGTTCAGTTATTATTTTTTACATTAAAAATTTTTCAAATTCGTAATTTTGAATTTCTCCAATTATTATTTTTTACTTATAATTTTTTTCGATAGCTTCAGGCCCTTTGGGCCCCTAAGACTGACGGGCCGTGTGCATTCGCACACCGCGCACCCCGGTAGTTACGCCACTGATAGAATAGTTCGATCCTCACGCGACGAAATGTCGATATCTCGGTTGTTTTTGAAGTTTCCAAAAAAGTGTTGACACTTTCTTCAGACACTTTTTTAAGGGCAACAAGATAGGCTGAATAGATTTTAAATATTTAAGTGGGTTTCCGAGTTATAATACAAAGTTGTGTTTTTTTAAATGGAAACCATAGTTGGATATGACATTTTTAAATAGCATTTTTTATCCTATTTCCAATGATATATAACATGTGGGGTCCATCATTTCAAATAATTCCCATTTTATTAAAAAATGCAATAAAAATAAGAAGAAAACAAAAAATTAACAACATTTTTAGTAAATAACAATAACAATTTTAAACACGACAGCAACTAAACAAAAGTTTCCCACTGAAAAACAATTGGTGACGATGTTTTAGATGTCAATAAAGATTTGGTAGTGTTTCGTTTTGACAAAATTATAATATTGAAAATAAGGGACTTCAGTTTGAATACTTACTTTAAATTTTGTATTTATTGTTTTATTTGAAAATTGTTATTGTTATTTACTAAAAATGTTATTAAATTTTTGTTTTCTTCTTATTTTTATTGTAATTTTTAATAAAATGGGAATTATTTGAAATGATGGACCCCACTTGTTATATATCATTGAAAAGAGGATAAAAGATGCTATTTAAAAATGTGATATTCAACTATGGTTTCCATTTAAAAAAACACAACTTTGTATTATAACTCGGAAACTCACTTAAATATTTAAAATCTATTCAGCCTATCTTGTTGCCCTTAAAAAAGTGTCAACACTTTTTTGGAAACTTCAAAAACAACCGAGATATCGACATTTATCGAAAAGTCCCATAATCGAACTTTTGGCTATAACTGGAAAACAAAAAAAGAGATCGAGGATGCGCCATCCATTTTTCGATATCTCCTATAGTTACCGATTTCCCCATAAGAAGAAGCGAATTTGAGCCACCCTGTACAGAAACGAATATTCGTCATTTCGGCCAATAGGTGCAATTGGGTGTCACGCATTCTCGTGATCGACTCTCTTGTTTCTAATTCCATATTGCGCTATGCCCCACCAATAATCTTATTCTATAGTTCATTTTACTTGATAGTTTCCCCATTGATTAGTTTTAGTCATTCTACAATTTATTACTAATTTATTTATCAAATCCAGATGTACCATTACCAAACAAATTAAAACTTTTAAAGTCACCTAATTTTGATTCTTTCCTTTCCAGTCCATTTTGAAGGACGTGATCCATCACCGGCAGCGATCTGCCGACAGTTACAAACCAAACTCAAACTTTTCAAATTTATTGTTAAATTACCTCCCATGGACTACCGCTTCCGGTACGGAAGGCATAGGCGATTCTATTTTACTGCAGGAAACTCTTACGTGTAATTACGGTGCAAGAATGACCGGGGAAGTTGTCCTACAAAATACTTTGTACGATCAAATGGTCAACTTAATTGATATTATTTTGGACGGCAACAAATCGCATTTGGAAAGCATCAAAGGAACCAAACAGGAGGAAATGTTAATTAAACAATACCAAAGCGATAGGTACAAACTCATTGCACCCTTGAGTAAGTTTTTTGCGTCTTTACTATCCAGCTTTCAACATTTTTCTTGTAGTTTCAGATAAAAAATTCGAAAAAGCTGCACTGCTTGCCGAAAAGTACTTAGATTTTGAAGCGTTGGTCGAACTTTGCGAATCGACCAACAATCAACAACGGTTAGAAGATTATATGGACAAATTCAACTCGGTAGGTTTCTCCGAGTTTGTCTACACTTGGTATTTGCAGAAAAATCAACCCGGAAAGCTCATCGATCGGTGTCGTTCAAACACCAAAAGTAAAAGTACGCAACACCTCACAAATTTCCTTGCAGATCATCCCTCCCTGTCTTGGTTACAAAATATATTTGATAAAAAATTTTCAAATGCTGCCAACATTTTACGTGACTTGGCCGAAAACGAAAAGGAACTTGTGACCAGACAAAAGACGATGTTCAGTTTATCTAAATTAGCTAAGCTTGCTTCGACCGATGACGACGTCGAATATGTCAACTACATCAACTCGAACTTGGAGTTGATTGCTTTCCAGGAAGACGTCCCAGATTATGTTTTGCAACATCACGGTTATGATACCATAAAGTTGAAGGTTATCTCACCGAAAGAACTCGTTTACTTGTACACCTGCGAAGAATATATAGAAGCCAGCGAAATGGAATTTAAAAAGGCGTTGGATATACTGGAATTCATTAACGATAACGAATTAAAAGACGTACTCTTTCTTCACATTTGGAGATCTGCCGTTTTACGAGATACTTGGTACAGTGACAACATGGATTCCCCTTTAGATATTTTGCAAAGCACGCTATTTTTTAAGCTCGCGGACTTGGCCATCTGTTTAGGTAGGAAGGTTTTAGTAAATTTTGGCAAGGATTAACTTACATTGTTTTTTTAGGTGCCGATCCCGAAAACGTTTTACCACCTCTCGATGCGTTGATCGAGAGTCCGAAACTTGCCGAGTTGCAAGAAAGTAAACATTTTCAATATTTGATTAAAACTTGCTATGAACACGTACAATCGTTGTAACAGGTTGGAGTCGAATTTTGTATTTTTGTGATTTTTAATTTAAAATATAAGAATTTATCATTGCGTTTTTGTGTCTTGATTGCAAAGTTTTTTGAAAACCAGTGCGTTACGAGAATATCGTACCAGAATCCCACTACCATATTTTATTGTCTTGATTTTGTAAGGATCATAATATTATGACTGTCTCCCCTCGGCAGGCAATGGTAAACTACCAAGGTGTAATCTGCCATGAGAAGGCTTGTTAAAAAGACTCTCCAAACCCTCTTTAGGGTAAAAGGACTGAGAAAGAAAGAAAAACTTGTTTGTCCATGAATAATATAAACCAGCGATTTCCAATCTATGAGGAACGCCTGCCTGGGCTGACGGGTGCAAAATTTTGTTGTTGAATAAAATAAATTTTTATTTTATTGTTTTTTCCTTTTAAAAATGTGTATTACTTATTTTATTTAGGAAGGAGGCGCCAAGATTAGCTTATTTTTTTCAAGGGGGGCGAGGGGCTTTGTAAATATATTAGTGAAAAATGTGCCAGTACTGCAAAAATATTGAAAAAAATCTAAACGAAAAGGGGGTAGTTTTTGAGGGTTATCTATTTTATTTCAGGACTGCATCCTGACTGAGAAACGCTCCTCCCTGGGGAGGTGCGGACTTTTGTTTAGAAAAAAGTTTTTATATCATTAATTATTATATTAACCTTCATCCGCTCGCGCCTTTTTAAGTTACACTTTCGATCGCATGGGCGGCAATTACACCGCCTTTGTTTTTTATTGTTTTCGTGAGTTTTTCTTTACTTTACCTTACATTTAGAAATTAATTAAAGAAATATACATAATTAAGTTTATGCTACATTTAAAAAAAGACCAATATGAAAATATATAAAATTAATAAGTACCTATAAATGCTACATTTATAAGACGAAATTAAAATACATAAAAATGAAATACATTTTACATTTCGAAAAACAATAAAAATTAATTGTGAATAAAATTGAAAACGATTTCACAAATTAACAGTATTCATAAAAAGTTCACGTTATCGATCGCGCTAGGCGGCAAATTGGCCGCCGTACGACACTACATACTTTGGAGCTGTCTTGAGCCGGCTGGTGAAGTTGTCTTATCAGAAAATGAGTAGGGTCTAGTGGAGGAGATAGTAATTAGAGAATACAGTCCCGACCCTCCTATGACGCTCTGGAAGAAAATAGGAGAGAAAATTTAAAAAGGCGGTCCTTTTGCCGCCTACGCGAGCGAATGAAGGTTAAGGGCCCGATCTATCATTAAAACGAGAACTTTTTTAATAGTTAGCGCAGTTACCTAGATTTACTGTTTAATTATAAATGACGTCTTTCATTAGTTGGAAAGAATGAAAGAAATATTTTTTTAATTTCAAAAGGCGCGTCTTCCTTCAAGCTACCTAATGGATGTAAAATATTTGGGCAGTGGTAAACTCAGCCGCTTTAGGTATTTTCATCCTCGCGGATTAAGCTTACATTAGTCTAAAGCTATACAAGTAATCTCAGCCTATTACTTAACAAAGTAATAAGATATGACGTCAGTGGCGTAACAACGTGAAATTTTCTTGTGTGCCTAATTGTGGAGCGGGCCCCCCTCCCCCCATACTCAGAATTTTTTACTTAGAAATATTATTTAACGAAAAAAAATTTATAAAAACTGTCACATTAAATTTTATTTTAACTTTATTTAATTCAAAAATAAATAAAAGGCATATAAATACAAAATGAAGCATTATTAATGGTGCGTTCCACTTAAAGCTCACGACGACCGCGACGTAGGCCCGTAGCGTAGCCATGGGTGCGAGGCGGGTTTGTGGAATCCTTCTAAGCGCCGCAGGCAAAAATTTTAAATTTGAATTACACTGTAATTGCAATACCCGATGAACTCGAATATGAATGAGCGGATTCAATGTTATCATTTATGCCAGAATTGAATGTAAAGAAACTGGTGATTTTTAGAAATTTGCTTTGTTTTGTTCCTCTTCAAATTTCTGTTTACGAAGCAACTCACCAGAATTTGCGATATTTTATTATTTGCGATATAAAGTCTTATTTCTTTTTTTACTCCATTCTTTGATATCGTCGCTGGTTTGTAGTAAGGGCGAATAAGCCATTTTACGAAAATGCGAATTACATATTTCTATCAATTCTTTCTCTTTGCACAAATAATTTGAAGCATTATTTTTATATTGTATAGTAAGTAATATCCTTAGACTTTAATATGAACACTTAACAAATTTAAAATCGTTAATAGATAACTCACACATTAGCCGTAAACGTCTTGTCTGTTAAATTTTTCATTTGGTTTATTCGCCCTTACTACAAAACAGCGACGATATAAGATATTAGAGATATACCCTGCGTTCGGGCAGAAGCTACTTACGCTACCAAACATTTCTTTTTAAAAGCTTTTATTTAACTTGTTTTCCTTCTCTATCTATCTATCGTGTAGCGCTACAACCCTGATGGGTCTTGGCTGACCATTATATATTAACTTTTAATATCAAATGGTATTCACAGCATTGTATTTTTTACCTACGACGGGGAGCCAGCCCGACGAAGAACCCCCAACCTAGAGGACCAGAGAGACAGTCAGAATAAAGTTCTTACTTTACTCGGATTCGAACCGGGTATTTAACGTTCATAGTCAACTCCATAGGTCAACTCGCATGACCACTATGTTCCGACCGTCTCTTCTTTTTTTCCTTCTCCCACATTACAATCCACATTTTTTGGAGAAAATTTCAAAAATGTATACTGTAAAGCTAGATTTACCATACATTTTTTGAACCAAACGCAAACGCCCAATACCTATAGGGATCAGTGGGGGGGGGGGGGGGCGTGTACTAATTTTAAACAAATTTTAACAGTCCATTGTTCAATCGTTTGTCCAATGATTAAAAATCATTCAATCAATGGGTTGTTACTAATTTTTTTTTTAATTTTTAAAAAATTAGTACACGTGCGTTAAATCATTTTCAAAAATTAATCCCTAATCCTCGAAAGCTTTACAAAATTTTAAAATGCGGTCGAAATAAGCAAGGGTAGGTATATTTAAATAACTGTACATTTTACATAATAAAGAATAAACTTGTTAAACCTTCTGCATAGATTAATGTTATTCACAAAGTACCTACCTGTTAACAATTAACAAAGGGAGCTACGTTATAAAACCCAACTATAATATGGTTTTAAATTTTTAAAGTTCGTAATCTTTAATTTGTTCAATTTATTATTTTTTAAATTACAAATTTTTAAAGTTCGTAATTTTGAATTTCTCCAAATATTATTTTTTACTTATAATTTTTTTCGGTAGCTTCGGGCCCTTTGGGCCCCTCAGACTGATGGGCCGTGTGCATTCGCACACCGCGCACCCCGGTAGTTACGCCACTGTATGACGTAATTTCAAGGTTATTGGATATCTTCAGTTGTATGTAACCAGATAAATGATGATGGATTCGGATGTGACGTGATTGCGTTGTCAAAACCGATTCTCCGCTCCGAGTCGTTTTGACAACGCTATACCAATTAATGGCCATTTCTGGCCATTATTCGTTCTATCAATGTTATTATTGTCATGTAGAAGCAGGGAGTCATTAACCCCCCCCCCCAAATCTTGAGATCCTAAAGTAGAAATTCATTAAAAATCCCAATATCAATGACGGTCATATACGGGAGAAGCGATGGTCCCTTCTAAACCATTGGGGTAATGTTATACTTATTACATTATTTTAAGCTTTATTTGATTTTATACTGATGATACTGACCATCAGGAGTCGCTTTAAATAATTGCGCGGGAGATTTAATTGTCTCTTATCATAATTTTTGTTTTGAACCAATATTGTGGTAAGAACAAATAAGCGCGTTTCGCTTAAAAGTTCTCAAACAAAGTGTTTACGGTCGTGCAAAGTTAAATGTTTATTCAATTTTACCAAAAATATGACAACAACGCACACCACTGTGACAAATACATTTTTTAAAATAACAACCCTTTGATTTGTTTAACATCGCGCTCATTTGTTTTCAAATGTACGTCTAAATTATTCCAGCGTGTTATGACATTTTCAATTTTAATTTTTAAAGTTTTTGTATAAAAAAATTGCTCCCATCGGCATTCGAACCTGCGTACAGCTGCGTCCTTGAGACATTCTCGCGCGCTGTACTTGATACGAGCAAATACCCACAAATTCGCGATAGTAATAAAAATTATACGTCAGATAGACATTTTGATTTTAAAAATCAAAATTATTCCGTTTGTTCAGTCTTAAATTAAAAGTGGTTGTGAACGTCAAGATCGTGTTAATTGTATTATATTATTTTCGGGTTTGTATAAAAGTGACTCGCGAAAAAAAAAACAGTTTGTAATGGCAAATCTCAACGGGGGAGGGCCCCAAGTTCCATTTGGTGATGGAAGTCATGTACCGATAGAAGATAACAGACCGAGTACTGGGTTTACTTAAGCATTTATTCCAAATACCTAAGTACTACAATGTTTTTTCGTTTTAGATATCAGCCTTATTTTCAAAGATATATTCGCTTCGTGTGATTCAGAAAACACTGGTTTAGTTTCAGCCTCAGCTTTGATTACATATGTAACACCTTTTTTGTTGGACAGCGAGTAATGAGGATTTTGGACGGTTAAATTTTGAATTGTCTTCTAACCTCACTCTTTTTAGGTCCGAATTTATGGACTTGAAATTGCTGTTAGATCCGGACGGTACGAATCCTGCGTTCGACAGTGAAGGGTTTCTCGATGTAATGAGCCAGTGGACAGCACGAGTAAGAAATGATATAACTATGAGGCAGATTTCAAGTAACGTTGCGACCAGGTTTGTGACAGCTATATTTTTTTTATCAAATTCCAGTATGAATTTCCTTTAATTTAGAGACACCGATGAGATCCACGTAAGCAGTTCTTCATCGAAAAATATCATGGGTGACCCCTTATGTAGAATTAATGAAAACGAAATATTAAATTTGTCCAACGGATCGTCATACAATGGCAACGCGTTGGATTGCTCAGGTAATTTGGATTTATTATTACTATTTTTGCTGTCAGCTTCGATATGTCTTTGATTTCAGATACCTTAGACGCCCATGCGTTACACGAACAGATGAAACAATTAGAATACGAAAATAGGAAACTGTCGGGCGAAGTAAAAACTCTCAAGGATCAACTAATATTAAACGAGGAACAAAGCGATGTGCTACAATCGGATTACGAAAAGCTTATAAAAAAATTAAAAGCGTAAGCCTTTATTTAGTGTTAAATGAAGTTTTAATACAAATTACTGTTTCCGTTAGGAGGGAACGACAATTGAAAGATGAATTACTGAAGAATGAAAAGAATTCAGCGGAAATATTGGGAACCTCGACTTCGGCTAAAAAGCAGGTGTCCAAGTTGGAAAAAATTGTGGCATCGTATGAGAGGGAAGTTTCTGAACTTAAGAAAACTATAAGCGATATGGATAGCAAGGTAAATACTTAAATAAGTTTTATTTTTAATAAATTACGAATTAAGGATATAATATTAATACTGAGAGGGGGCACTTCGGTCAGTGCCGGCTTCGTTTGCCTTTGGTGAGGCCTAAAACGAGGTGGCTCGTCCGTTCTTCATTTCGGCGCGGTCTTCGTGTTTTGGTGGCTTTTGAAACCCTGGAAGTTCGGAGGGTGGACAGGCGCGTGGTGGGGAGCTTTCAATGCCACGGAAATTCGACCATTTTTTCTATAGTTTTGGTTCTGCAACCCAGGGCCCACCGAGTCAGCCCGGTGGGTCAGAATGCGTTTGGTTGCGGACCATTACAATTACTGCACTCCGGGTCATATTTTTTTGATTTGGAGGGATGATAGGCCAGCTCATGACTGACCAGAATATCGAAATACACCCTTATTAAAATATCGTTAGTTTTCGAGATATTGGCACTTTTTGAATTTTGTAAAAATTGACACATTTAAATCAGTTATCGTGTGCCACCAGGTATGAAATTGCATATTATAAGAATCTAATTTTGATTATATAACCCTGAATAGCTCTGTTATTGATCACAGATTAAAATAAAACTAATAGTGCCATACTTTTAGAAATAAAAAAAAGTTTATTGAGATTAAAAAAATCTAAAAAATTGTTTAATCTATTAATATTAACGTAAACTAAAAAAATATATTTGCTTTCAGAAGAAGAAACTAGAAGATAATAACAAAGGGATGAGCACTAACGAAATCGAACTGAAAAAGATAATCTTCAAATTAGAATCGGAAATGAGTTTGAAGGATCAGGAAGTTGCGAATTTGGAAGAACAAACTACAAATTTACAAGTTCAACTAGAAGAACATCAACAAAGCATCAATCATTACATCGAAATTAACGAATGCTTGAAATCCGAAAACTCAAAAATTGAGAAGCGATTCCGTGAACACGTATCAGAAACAATGGAATCCAAAAACAGTTCCCTCAATGATGCTAGTTTAAATTCGCCCATACAAGGTATACTTAAAAAATTAGCACGATGCAATTCTGCCATCGAACATCATCGGCGCTCTTCCATAACTTCTCCCATAGTACAATTAAAACCTTCAAAGTTACCATTAAATTTAAACGATATACAAAAACTGTGCCTTTTAGAAGCGAAAAAGTCGGTAGACAGCGACGAGGGTTCCGTAGCGTTTAGTAATAAATTGTTGAGAAATTCAAAATTTGACGAAGTGTTTAGCACTCCTATTAAACCTGGCATGCTATTAGACGCCTCGTTGCCTCAGGCCGCTCGCAATATGCCTCCGCTATCTCCTTTAATAATAAACAATGAAACACCTAAAACACCTGACGCACCACAACAGATCAACAAGAACTCGCGTTTAAATTCAACATCATACGCGGGCATCACCGAAGGAATTGATGGCACCAATTCATTACCAACTATGTTTATTATAGAAAGAAGTGATCCTGTCAGTAGCGTTTGCGTAAACGACAATCAATCAAATGTTCAGGCGGTCGAAAATGGTAGTGGTAGCAGCGACAGTGATATGTTTTGGAAAGTGCAACTGTTAAACCGGTCAAAGTCAATCTCCGATCAGTCCCTACAATCAGAACTTTTAAAGGTAAGTTTTTACGGTATTTTTAAATGAAAGTTTTCTGGTTGCCAGATCCCCTGTTCCTGAGGGTTTGATTGTATATCTTCTAATTTAGTTTTTTAATGATCTGAAATTCATAGGTAGAAAAGGTTTCTTCATTTGTTATCTTTTTGCTTTGGTTTACAGGCCGAAGACAAAGTAGAAGATGAACAGCAGATGTACAGTGTTTCTAAAAAAGATTTTGACGTTCTGGAGAGCAGAATCACGGACTACGAAAGAACCATAAAAGAATTGTTACTAGAAGTTGATCGATTAAAAGAAAGAAACAACTCAAATTTAATAGTCAACCACCATAAATCGAGACGTGGTTCACTTGATAGTTGTCTACAATTAAAAAAGAGCTGTGTAACTTTGCAAAGTAAGATTGAAAATTTGGAATGCGACAGTAATCTTAAATACATCAAAATTGTCGATCTTATGGAAGAAATTGAAAAGTTGAAACAAGAAACTGACCAATTAAGATGTATTACCACAGAGTTGGAATTAGAACGGGAAACCCTCCAAGATAAGTTAAAAGCATTCCATCATAACCAAGAAGATTATGAAAGGATCTTAAAGCAACTTGATGGTACTAAAGAGGCACACGAACAATTACAAACCAAGTTTGAGTGTACTTTACAAGCACAAAGAAAGATTTCGACCGAATTTGACAATGTTTGTTGCACGAACGACGATTTGAACACAAAATTGAAAGACTTCAACCAGATTGTAGATCAGCTTAAGATTGAAAACGCTGAAAAAACAAGCGAAACGTTAAATTTGAAGAATGAAAATTCGCGGTTAGAATACAACATTACTTTGGCAACAGAAAAACAAATTGAATTAATTTCGTTGCGCGATGAATTAAATTTGCGTTTAAACCAAGCTTCGAAAGAAAATAGCAACTTAAAAGAGAATCTGAATAAGACTGATAAGGAATATCACAATGTTAAGAGTAAGTGCGAGGAAGTGATAACAACGAAACAGGAATTTATGGAACAAAATACAAACTTAAGATTGAAAGTAACGGAAAATGCCAAATGTATTGGAGACCTCAAGATAGAAATTGAAAACTTGAAGGCCGTAAATCAGAATTTGGTTCAGGACATTAATGCTAAAAAAAGTCAGGTTGAAGTGTTGAAGCAGATGATTGAATACCAAAACGCCAAATTGGAGGATTTGAAAGCTGAGAAGAACACTGTTTCGGAAAAAATGTACGCGTGCGAGAAGGAAAACGAAAATATTTTAAAGATAAATAAAGAATTGTCTGCGGAATTTAAGATTTCTGAAAAAAAGAAACTGCTAGGGAAAGTTAAATCTTTGGAGGAGTTGAACAAAGGTAGCCACATGGAGATTCAATCCTTACTCGAAGAAACTAAAAGTATTAAGGATATCAACAGCAACATTCTGGAACAGTTAAATTCTTTGTTGGTCGAAAAGGAAGATCTGATGATAAGTAATGAAAAATTGGGTAAGTTTCTTTTATAATTAATTTTTTCACATACCGTGTCTTCATTTCACAAGTAACCAGACGAAATTACTTTTGTTTTTGAGTAAATTTGAGAAATAGAAAAACAAGTTTAACCCTCTCCCCACCGTCTACCCCTACTTCGAAATTTTAAATAGCACCCCCTACCTTGCGATATTATCATTTTAAAAGTTTGTTACGGGTTTTTCGTGCCGATCGTTCACTTGGCTCGTAGATATTAAGGTGCCGGCAGCTGTGTCGAAACGGCTCTTTAATGCTTAAAATGTCGATAATAATATGGGCGCCACTCTGGTAATGATCAAACGTAGAATTATGGATAAAGAAGGGGACGAAGTAACCTCGCTAGGATGTTGTTAGGATGGTTGGTCCAAATGTCTTTACAAATCGGATATAAACCTATAACAAACGTGAGTT
The DNA here is from genome assembly GCA_958510855.1 of Rhagonycha lutea. Lineage (NCBI taxonomy): Eukaryota > Metazoa > Arthropoda > Insecta > Coleoptera > Cantharidae > Rhagonycha > Rhagonycha lutea. The sequence goes on from OY294036.1 coordinate 5,922,912, forward strand.
GTTGCTTACGGCCGACAGACCGCACTAATCTTCTAAATATATAAAAGAATAAACTGACTGACTGATATATCAACACACAGCCCAAACTACTGGGTCTAGACTCTAGAGACTTTAAATTTTGCACAGAGGTTCCTGTTATAACGTAGGCGAGCACTAAGAACGGATTTTTTGAAATTCAACCCCTAAAGGAGTGAAGAGGGGGTTCAAATTTTGATAATATCAAAATCAATCAATCAATATCAATCCCCATAGTCTTATGATTGTACTGACACCGCCCTCTAAAATAGTAAAAAAATCGTCGTACATAAAGAAATATTTAAAAATAAATATTTAAAATATCCCATTTCTAAAATGGTTTCAGGTCATTCCATTCAAATTTTAAAGGATGAGAAGCGATTAGCTGAAGGAAAACTGGAAAAAGTAGAACAGCAGCATAGAGTTACTTTAAAGGAGCACAAATTAGAATTGAAAGTCAAAGACGACTTAAATTCCAAATTAGTTATAGAAATGGATGAAAAATCTGAAGCGATTGCTTCACTTTCAAAACCACAAATTTGCAAGAATTGCCCCATATTACAACAGACAATTAAAAATAAAGAGTTACTCATAAGCGAACTCGAAAGTGCCAATAATGTTTACAAATCTGAAGAGCGAAGAAATAATCGAGGAGCAAGTTATGACAGACTGGCAGTGAAAATCGATCGTCTGGAAGAGAAATTGAACGATAAAGAAGATTGTTTGAAGCAAAGAGAAGGCGAAATAAGAGACTTGGAATTGAAAAACATAGAATTGAAAGCCGAATTTGATGATTTGAAATGCGATAGAGAACAGATATTTGCGGAGAATTGCGTGTTGGAAGATCAGCTTGCGCAAAAATCCACACTGGAAAATAAATTCCGTAGGAATTTAGAAGAAATTCAAAAATTGCAAAATGAAATTCAAGGTTTAAACCAAGAAAGAGCAAACCTGGCCGACGAATTTACGTCTTTCAGAAATAAATCGAAATCCATCTTGGAAAAGAAAGACTCTCGTCTGCATGCAAGTACCTTAGAAAATACAGAGTTAAGGAAAGAAATTATGGCGTTACAAAAGAAAATCTTTGATTTAGAAAAAAGTTTGGAAAAAACCAAAACGGCCAGTTTGATCGGGATAGAGAAGGAGAAAAAAGCTACAAGTAAAACTAAATTGATGAAAGACAATTTGGAGTCGATTAAAAAGGAAAATGTTCAATTGAAACTTGATTTGGAGGAGCTTAATAACCGTTACGGCAGTTTGGATAAAAAGAATTATGATGGCCTCGAGCGTATCGGCAAAGAAAACGCGATTTTAAAGCAACAAGTTACCGAATGCTTTGGTATCATTTCTGAACTGGAGAAGAAAGTTGAGAAGGCACAGCACGATTTACAAAAATCCGAAGTAAAAAATTTGTCTATTAGAAAAGTGTTGACCGATGTCCAATCAAATGCTTGCGAGGGAGTTGAAGATGCCATGGTGAAATCGATGGAGATTAAAAATTTCGAAGAATTAGTTAAAGAAAAAAGTGGTGAGGTTGCATTTTTACAAGATGAGTTGAAAACCTGTCGGGAAGAGTTGCTACAACTTAACACGCACTTAATCGAGGTGAACAGATCTTTTAACAACCTTTCTGATTATGTCAAAGTTATTAAGGAAGGACTAGGAGAGAAACGGCATCGTTTGGCAAGGTACGATAATGTTTTATATTAACAATTTTTTAATTTTGATGTTTTCAGATCTACACTGACTGCGGTTAACGTTTGGCGTATGAAATTAGAAAGACTACCTGAAAACCGCACGTTAATGCAAGCATTTGATGTGGGGGAATCACTCGAACCAACGACTGAGATTTTTACTGGAGTTTTGGATGAAGAAATGTACAGGTTGAAAAATCAGATTCAGATCTCTTCTCTATTTTTGGATTTATTAGTAAGTTTTTAATTATTTTTGATTACCACTTTGAGACGTGATTAATTTTTCATTTTAGGGATCATTAAAGTCTGGTTATCATAATGTCGAAACGCAAGCTTCATCACCTCTTCATCAGAAGTAAGTTTATTTTTTGTAACAAAGTTGTAGTCTCGCATCGTTTTTCCGTATTATTTCAGAACAATTAAGAAATCTACTTCAAACGGAAACCATAGAGGCACCGCAACTGATTTTTACATAGAAAAAGGTTTGCAAACTTCGCAAAATACTACTCCAGTAAAAAATCAAAGTTGCATGACCTCAAGTACAACTCGCGATCAAAGTCCCGATACTGGTGGTCTTTATACCACCGACGAATTTGGAGATGCTTTAACTTGTAAGGACTTTTCAACAACCTTAATTTCGGCCTCAAACGAAGGAAAACATAAAGCCACTGGAGTATTGAACGTTGCCTCACCAAACCTCTCGGATATTTTGGAACAAATAGAGCTGGTGAAACCTGACAGGTTTGTAAGATTTTCTCGATGGATGACACCTTATTATTAAAAGTTTTTATAGCACAGCATGGACGCCGCTGGAAGCGCAAGAGAAGTTTACAATTTTACAAGAAGCATTCGCCACCGACTGTGGAACAGTCGAGGAGCGATACCAACACCAAAAAAGTGTTCGGTGCAGAGTGGAAGAAAAGTTCACGATGGAAACCGAGAAATTGGTCACCACTTTAATTTTAATTCGCAAATTGGATCGAGAGCAGGGGTTGAACGCTCTGGTGGACAACTGCTTGCGCCAAGTAGAACACATAGTTTGCACGTTTTCCCAAGCATTCGTGTCGGCCATGCAGTACGGTGCGCTGTATCACGAACAGAAAATTGTAGTGGGTATCAATTTTATGATCCTTCATTCAGTTTATCTCCAAGACACGACAGGAAACTCAATTCACCAGTTAAAGTTCACAAAGTAAACAGGTTGTTTTAGTTATACGTTTATTTTTATTTTGGTCTGTTTCAGTACACTAAATACGGAAGGGAGTGAGAATTTTGTTAGAGCTTTACAACAGTGTGCAAGCGTCCGTGATGTGGATCAAATCGAAGAAATCACTTCAAACGCCGGTTGTGAGTTGGCCGAGGAGTAAGTTTTTACAATTGTTTTTAGTGAGATTTGAATTTCATGCTATTTTAGGAGAAGCGATAATTTTAGTGGTGAAAGTGAGCAAAGCTTGAAGCATGGCAGTAAATTTTGGTGGTGGGCTTTTGCTTGGTTGCTGGTCATTTTATTTGTTTTATGTTATGCAATACCCGAAAACCTTCAAATGCACTTTGATGCAAGCAGTTATCCATGGACATGGTTGTCTTGGAGTGACTTTCGGTTCGCTTTTCATCTCAATTATTACAATGGCCCTCCTCCGATATAAATGTCAATATTAAAAATTGTGATTTTACCAAAGACTTATATTCCTTCATAAAATATAAACCACTGTTTTGTGTTCCTTATTGTTTATTATTTAGAGATTATTGTTTTTGTTCGTCCGTTTATGCTATAAATAATTTTAAATGGTGATAATAACTTTTATTGAAAATATTTTCTAAAATATAATATTTATAATTGTTGATAAGAAAACAAATATTGTTTTAAGTTTTATTCTATCTTAATCCTATCATAAAATGGGATAATGCTGACCAATCTTAAAATCCCTCAATCCTCTTCTCTGAGAACCAATAAATCTGTTAGACTTTCCACACTTGAACCTGTGGAAGGTTCTGTTTAGGGCCTATCGTTACGTTTCCGTTTTAAATTCTTTTATTAATTAAATAAATACAAATTTGTTTGACCATTTGACGCATAGCGTCGTTTAGTATTGCATAATAAATTTTGTTACAAGTTTGGGGCCCCTCGTAGAAAGATATCCCCGGGTATCAATTAAATAACATGCACAGAGGTTTTACAAAAGTTAAATAAAAATCCTTCTTTTTTGATCGGATAATATCGCACTCGGTAATTAATTTTTGTAACCCATGGTTGAAAAAACATCGAAAAATCAACTAGGGCCTACCAGTTTTATTATTAAAATACTGATCTTTTGTAACAATCATGGGAATTCCTTAACATTTTATAATAATGGTCTTCCCATAATTTTCAATTTCGAAAGAGGGAGGGGGGCCTCAAAAATATCAGTTGTTAAGAGCACTCCGGATCACGTGACTTTCTCTGTCTACGTAGGGAACGTTTAATTTGATTATTATATAAAAAAAGTTAATTTTGCTTTTGCTATTTCATTTTTAAATGTATTTTGAATCGTGGATACTCCTTAAAATTTGAAAAAAAAATTAAATTATTTTTTTTTACTTAATTTAAATGTTATTCGAAATAATATTGAGTATCCACTATTTGTCTCTATATATTATTAATAATAGATCAAACTGTTTACATAATAGGCCAGTCATTATAGCAAAAAAGGTATGAAAAATTGCAAAAGTTTTCGAATTTTGAGACAACATTAAAGGAGGTAAAAAAATAATAAATCCGAATTTGCACCATTTTCTGCCCCCCGGAACATGGTTAAATTAAAAAAACCGAAATTCCGAAATTTATGCAAACCTTGGAGAACATTTTAATAATTAAACCACATCTTCAATAAAGTTTGCACCTTGCTACAATGTCCGAAACATTGCAAACATTAGCTTATTAATTTTTGTGTGTGTATCCTGTCGAATAAAATTGCAAAAGTCATGCAAATAGTTCCTTAATACAACCCTGTATGCAAATGAATAATCACAACTATTTGCAATGTTCCGGTCATTGTAGCAGGGTGCAAACTTTATAGAAGATGTCTAATAATTATTTAACTGTTCTCCAAGATTTGCATAAATTTCGGAATTTTTTTCATAGTTATTGCAAATTTACACTCTTCTTTTAACAATTTAACAATGTTCCGGGGAACAAAAAAGGGTGCAAAAATCGGATTAATAATTTTTTGACTTGTCACAATGTTGTCCCAAAATATAAAAACTTTTGCAATTTTTGTCTAACTTTTCATATTTTAAGTCCCCAATGACTGGTCTATAAAATAATTGCGTTTATAGCCTACAGAAGTTCCTTTCGTAATTAAAAGGAAGGCGTTTGATTGGCTTTCGACTGAGAAAGTCACGTGATCCGGAGTGCTCTTAAGGGCTTCGCATTTTCTCTGAAAGGTCCTGATTAAAACTAAGGCTGGGAATCAAAATCGAATATAATCAACTAATCGAGTATTCGAATATGAATATTTTCTCAACGGCACTTAAAATTATTCGAATATTCAATTAATCTGAATATTCAATTACTAGAATATTCAGAGAGCGGATTTATATGCACAACAGACCGGTCTTGAGGTAAACCCCTATAAACAATTGGTTAAGAAAAATTTATAATAAAATATAATAATAAATTTATGATTATCATTATTCATTAATATTAAAAATAAATTAATCAAATAAAACTAGTTTGAATAATTTAAATATTTGAATAATCGAATTTATTCAATTTAAATTAATTAAATCCGAATAATTATTCGAATATCCGAATATTCAAATATCCGAATAATTATTCGAATATCCGAATATTCAAATATCCGAATAATTATTCGAATATTCGAATAATTATCTGAATAATCTAAATATTCGAATAACCAAATATTCGAATAATTTGAATATTCGAATAATTTGAATATTCTTGTGATTTTTTGAACGAATATTCGAATACAAAATTGTTAAAAATTCCCAGCCTTAATTAAAACCACCCCAATTTATCAACGGTACTTTTTTTAAATATTTATTGATGTTATTGGTATTTTTGATTAGATTACTTATATGAAATTTAGAGACACAAAAAGGTCCAATAAACATGTTTTATTCATTTTGATATTATTAGTTTAAGGGCCGGTTCCACCATCTCTGATTAAATTAACAATAAACAATTATCATAAATGTTAGCGTGAGCCAAAAATTACAATAAAATAAAACAAAATTAGCCTTTTTACGTACTTACGATTTATTACCGTTCTTACTTTATTTCTATTCTACTTGTTATTACATAATTATTCTCTGGTATAGTATACTACAGTTGATTACCGCCCTCATAATACCAACTTAGGTTGGTATTACTTAATCAACACTTAATTTAAAATTATTAGTCAGGACCGTATTCATTACAGGTCCGTATTCAGGTGGTATGGCTTAGTAGTCCTCGCTTATTCTAACGTACAGGTCCGGACTCAGGTTGTATGGCTTAGTAATCCTTGCTTATGCTAACATAAATATGCATTTTATTACTATTTTAAATTATTATTATACTATGATTTATGGCTTACCATTATACAAAGGATTTAATCACCAACTTACCCGTAAAAGAAATAATCTTTATTTTTTTAGTTTGTCAACATTTTTGTTGTAAGTTGAAAGAAAGAGAAAGTTGCTCGATTGAAATCAAAGCGCATGCCCCTATCAGTTAACCGTGATTAGTTCAACCCAAATGGTCAACATCGACCGGTTAGTTTGAGGGTTGATTAAGCTCCTTTAATCATGGTTAAAAAGTTGGTGGAACAGCCTCTTCTATTTAACCGTGATTTACTCCAACTAACCGTGATTAAACTATTTAACCAGAGATGGTGGAACCGGCCCTTAATCATAAAATTATTTAAGGGGACTGGCGCACTTAGGAGGTCGAGCAAATGCATCTATTTATTATTTTTTTTCTGGATTTTTTATTTTTTTTTGTACAAAAATATTTTAAAAAAATAACCCATTTACAGCCGATGTTCGGCAACCCTGTTTTTAAAAATCATTTTGCGGTGAGCAAGATATTTCAAAAACTAGTGCACAAATCTATTTCAAATTTGGTATACTTGTTTTAGACATCAAAATCTAGTCCCTAATGCAGAGATTTTTTCAAAAAATGGAATTTTGACAAAACGGCAGCTGTTCAAAGTTAAAATAAATTTTCGTTAAAAAAAAAGCGATACTTTTCGTCCATAAAATAAACAAGTTAAATAAAAGCTTTTAAAAATACGCATTAAAATAAAAAAATCTCTGCGTTAGGGACTAGATTTTGAAGTCTAAAACAAAGTATACCAAATTTGAAATAGATTTGTGCACTAGTTTTTGAAATATCTTGCTCACCGCAATAATGCTTTTTAAAAACAGGGTTGCCGAACCCTGTTTGTGTTATGTAAATGGGTTATTTTTTTTTAAATATTTTTGTACAAAAAAATTACATTGTATTTCTAAAATAAAGCTCGTTTAAATAAAAATAATTGTTGTGCAATAATTATATACACTTTTCCAGAAAAAAAAAATAACAAATAGCTGCATTTTCTCGACCTCCCAAGTGCGCCAGTCCCCTTAATAAAAAGATTTTCTTCTAAAAGGACACCATGTTTCGGCCATTTACATTTTCAGAGATTCTGTTTAATAAACTGACCAACAATAAAAAAAAAAGTTTCAGGGTTGTTTGGGTTAATTTGAATTGGGAGGGGGGGGGGCTACATTTTTCGGGTGGGGCGCCCGTAGTTTTTAAAGACTTGACTAAACCATAATGCTCATGGCGCAATGTGTTTTTTGAAAGATCCCCAGCTTTATTAGCTATAGTTATAAAATGCTGGTCTAATCTAAAGAGACATTTTCTTGCTGTATTTTGTCCTAGTCCTTAATTACCGCCACGCTTAAAAATAACCGATTGTTTTTAATGTTGGTGTGAGTTATATTTAATGCACGTGGCGACTAACGTATTAAATTAATTTTTGAAATAAAAAACAATTAGCCCTGTAGTGTTTGTTAGATGTAACGCCACTGGTGAATATTTTAATTACCAAAAAAACGTCATAGGAGACGAGAGTGTGCAATTTGTTTATATTGGTAACGTATACTTTCTATTTTATCGACAATTTTAATGCAGCTACTGGCCACGCATTCTTTCGGCGCTGCTAAGTTTTACATTAGTTCATTCTTTTTGGGTTAGACGCTAACTGCAATTTTAGAAAATGGCGTTTATAAGCTTGATGGTGGTATGTGGATTACCAAAACATTAAAAATTATTACGAATATTTAATAATGTGTCTTGGTTTAATGTAGTTCGGTTACATGTAAGTTATTGTGCTTATGTTTGAAGATGACAGCGAACATGTATAGAGTCGGAGGTAAGTTTTTTTTCTAAATTGCCGGGCATCTCACCAAGAGGAAGTCTTCATCGACGGAGACCGCACCGTCGTTTCACACACAACTAATTAATACTATTACAACTCGATTTTTCCCAAAATTGTTCGCCTTTTTCATTTTATTGTGGCGTTAGTGTAAAACATAACCTCTTTTCTCCTACTATTTGTTTTGCTTAAAAAAATTTTTAACGGGTAAAATTCGTGGGGGTAATTAATTTTTTGCTCTAATGTCCAAAATTTTTGTTTGTTAATTGTTAGGTTAATTTTTTTGACGGTTTGTTTTTACAAATTTATTTTGCTGCTCCAGTATTCGTCGTCCCGATTTTAAGGAAATGAAAAGTGGATTCATGTTTGCATTATTACGTACACTAATTTTGATTATTAACTTTTTTTTATTTATGTATTCAATGCTGGGTTGTCGATTTCGTGGCGGTTTTTGTTCGAAACCGATTATTTTATCATTAGCTTAGCTTATTGATTAGCTTAATTTTTGTTATCGATGTTTTTCAAGAAAATTTACAAGTGAAAATGTATCACTTTAAATTCGTTTCATTGGCTGTTATGTAAGATTTGTTGTTTGTAGATTACGTGTACTTTGAGACGTCTTCGCCGCAACCGTTCCAAATCCGGCGTATTGAAGAGTTAAACAAAACATCATCGGGAAATGTGGAAGCAAAGGTGATGTGTTTTTATAGACGTCGAGATTTACCAACTCCGCTTATTCAGCTCGCCGATAAACACCAATGTAAGTACCTAATCGTTTTTCCTCATGTCTTCCAACCTAACATTTTTATTTTGTACCAGGGTTGTTTTTTAATTATATTACTCGCCTTCCGACATTTCCTAGATTTTCACGCATTCTAAATTAGTGGTGGGGATAAAAGTCTTGATTAGTCGATCGATATTCCGCTGACTGTACCTGTCTTGTCACCGACGTGGTGCGTTGTTTCGCGAACTCATGATTGTGCTGTACTTGATCAGACCGCGTCGCTATGACAACTGCGAGATGCGTGTTCTTTTTGTTCGACTGTACTTTTATAATTACACGCAAAAACTGGACGATGCAAACACCGATCCTTCGCCTTCTGTTTCTATTGTTATTTTATTCCACTCCATTTCCAAACGACCTGCTACCGCTTCTCAAATTTTTTTCTTTCGTCATAATTAACATATTCGTTAATTTAATTTATGAAACTACCTGCAGTGGTCTTCACGTACCGGCTACGTCCAATTCCAAGTGCCAACGACCTCATTTTTTTTATTTACTAGTATATTTCGAATTTATTTTATTCCAAGCCGCCAAATTAAACTAGGTACTGCACTTTTAACTAAATTAAACAAACAAAAGCCGCTCGATTCGTCTTTTGTTTTCATAACCAACGGCCCAGACAATTCGGTCCGGTTAAGTACCACACTGTCCCTTTGTGGTTTGTTTACCTCCCGCCAACCCAGAAGGAATCCCTCGATCTATATTTACGCCTCAAAATTACCGTTAGAGAAGAGCATTTCGTAGTATTTACCTGAATTTTTGTGACTGACGCTTTTGTGCGAAAAATAACCTCGAGACCACCCTAATTATGCCATTTTTTTATTAGTCGACTAATTTGCATGGTAATTATAATAATTTATTTCGAGCAGCTCGCCCTTTTTGCCACCACGATAACGACGAAAAATCAACAGTTTGTTGGTGGAAACTTGACGCGGCCGGAGCGAAAAATACGCTCGTGTCACGTCAAGAGATCCTTCCAACCTTTAAATTAAAATAAAATTAGCCCTTTGTGTCTCGTGTAACTCTTGAATTACTTGAATCGATAATTATTTATAAATTACCATCATCGAATCGGGCTTTCGTGCTCAAAATCATTACCGTGCTTTCGACTTATTATTGACACTTCAAAATTGCCGCTAAATTTGAAACACAAAAATTGAGAAGGCCCGACAGCTGAGATGACAAAAGCATCGCCCCTTTAGGTGTTGTTCGATGTTCAATGTATCACAAAAATGTTTCCCTTTAACATAACCATTCGGCTGAAAATTACTGCGGAAATTTCATGTAGCTGCGGCGGAATACATTAAATTTTAAAAATTCACCATTTCGTTACGTGTAGACCTTACTTCAGATATATTAAATAATTCTTCGTTACCTTAAAGTACACTGATAAAGCTTATCCGTAGATTATTTTAATGAATAGATAAAATTTTCAACCAGATTACTGCTCCGGCTTTTGAACTGTGATTTAATTTTTAATAATACTGACTAAATTATTTCGTTTGGAAGGATTAGAGTGATTTGAATTAAAAGGACTTGCCGTAGTAAACTATGAAAAGGTTGCAGAAACAAAGTTAATTACAAAATTTCCATATTCGAAAGAAAATGGGAAATCTTATCTCGCAAATTTATGCTTAGGTGCTCGTGAAAATAATAACAATTCCAAGCATCTCAAGTTTAATTCGATTTAAAAATAATTCGCAACTCTATTTCTATGTTTCGTTTTCTCTGTTAGATAACGAAAATCTTAATATCTTTTCAAGTTATCGTAAAAATGGACGGATTTAAATATTCTGACGATAGCGTACCGCAAAAGTAACCAGAGAGGCAAGCTTACTCCTGGTAAAATAGCAATTTCTAGATAAAAAGCAAATGATCATTTAGATAATTTCCAGGGGCGGACGGGGAAATGTGAATTAACCCGCATGCGCCGACCCTATTCGGTGTCGTTTACGTCAATTAAAAAAAGCACTTTTTTCCTTAATTTTTTTTAAGTACTTCATGAAATCCATAATAATTCCGCACAAAACGTTGCACAATTGCACAACCTAAAGGTTGATTCGCACGATAAGTTCCGTATAGTGCAGTATACAGCCAATAATATTTGAATATTTCCGGTATGGAACGGAGACCGACCGCAGATGAAACTTATAATGAGAATCAACCTTAAATTGGCCAATATTGATGCTCGGTGCTTGTGTTCATAAGAAAAAATTGGAATTATATGGACACTAAAGCACCGAGTCAATATTGACTAATGGTTGGCAATTATAGGCGCTGTGACGTCATAAATAATTGATTTAAGTAATAAATTTAGATAATTATTCCATAGAATGATTTGGTTGTAAGATTTAGCTTCAAGATTGAAATTTTTGACTTATGTCACTTTACAACTTTTTTATGTCTGCATAATAGTAATTGGATCTACATATAGATCTTTTTTCCATGTCGATATCACACATTTATACATAAGAAACCCCCATAATAATATTATTTAGTTTCGGACCACCAAAATTATTTTTTTGCCTTGTACAACTACTAATATTTTGAAGAGCTTGTAATTGCTTGTATATACACCATGACAAGTGTTTCGCTTTTATTATAGCTCCTCAGATGGATTTAATATGCAATTATGCATAATAATATGTAATTAAATTTTTAATTATTTGCATATTAAATCCATTTGAGGAACTTGAATAAATACGAGACCGTTTGTCATGGTTCATATACAAGTAATTACATGCTTTTAAGAATATTAATTGATTTTACTTGCGTTTTAAAAAATATATAGTAACATAATTTTCACAAGTTAGAATCCTAAAATATTTTAGAACTAATTTTAATATAAAAAACGCCCAGTATTATCAACTTTTAAAAAATGCTGAGTGTTGTGTCAGTTGTTATAGTACGTCAGGTTTTGGAATCCAAGTAAACGAACATTATCGCACACGTGCGGGAAAAGTATGAATCACAACTTAAAAATCGTTGAGTTATCAAATAGGCAGGTGTTAATAATGGCACAACTCAAAAACCGTCACAATTCTAATTAATACCGTAACAGAAGCGAATAAGGTGCACAATAAATTGGTCAAGCAAAACGACACATTTTTGGAATTCATTTCAACAATTAGGCAGTGTTTTTCTTTAATTAAATTTTTACTAAATAATTTTTTGTTTTTCATTGCAATGAAAAAGTGACGTAAATCAAAAAATGAGCAATTTAAGATGTCTTGGTTTTTGGAAATGGGACAGCGCCCGATTTCATTAAAACTAACGTACAAGTACCTTATTTCATACAAATGATAACGTCATCAATGTGTGCAAAACATTGGTTGGACTAGATAAGAATGCGGGACTACTTTTTCTTATCAAGTCCCACACGTTTCGCGGGTCACACACCCAAACAACTGATACAAAAAGTTAACCTAACCTTTCACAAATAAAACATTTCCATCGTCAACGATTATCACGATTACTGTATAAATTTATAAAGCAAACGCGGGATCGATGCTCCCTACTGGAATGCATTGGTATCCGTCCCATGCGGAATTGAATATTCTGTAGAATGAATAATATCGTCCCGCGTGGAGGGGGCGGCGACGGGACGGAATTTTTCCTATCTCACATTTTACTCTAATTTGCACCCATTGATGACGTCATTAGGAGGCAATGCGAGGCAATGCTCAAATCCATTGAAAAATGCAACAAAATGATAGTTTGGGTGGATTCCAAACCTGACCTACCCTAAGAACAAACTGACACAGCACTAATATATATTGGTTTTTTAGTAATACCCAGAGTAAAATACCGGATGTAACCAAACTTTGAATGCATGGTTATGACCAGGGCCGGGACTTTCTGCAGTGCAGTTTGCATAATATTAGTTCGGAAAATAAATAGAAGACATTTGATTTGATAATAAATTTTTTAAGTGTATATTTGAATGTTTTTTAGCGCATAAAGTACCGAGCCCTGTTATAACCAATCAGAACACGGTAATTTTATTTTTGACTCTACAACATTGCAACACTTTGATATTAGTTTGAAATAAATTTTTATTTATGATACAATGTTGTGTATCAAGGTTCTCATTCTTTTGGAATACCTGGAAAAGTGAAGGAATTCAGAAATGTGCACATTTGGACCTGGAACATTAGGGAATTTTTTGTATTTTAAGGGAATTAATTGGTATTATTCATGATCATATTTACTTATTTATAAAAAAAAAAATTTATTTAAAGTTTCCTGTTACTCGAATTTTTTACCTTTTGTGTAAATTATTATCATCTTTTCAAGTAGATAAACTGCCATTATCGATATCATGGAGTTTCATATTATGTCATCGCTATATTTTAAATTTTTAAATTTCTATTTCTTTATTCGAGAAGAATCAAGTCCAACATAGATTGCTACGAGCGACTAACGGCAGCCGGGTCTCAAAATCTCCGTCCAATAGGAGCGAAGTAACGTCGCGCGCATTCGTTTTAAATTTGACGTTTATGTCTAATGTAGAAAGTTAACCTATAAATTAATGTTGTCTGTAATCTATAATTTTGTCGTTTGATGAATATTTCATAATTTTTATTAAAAAGTAACAAATAATAATTTACAAAACAAAATTATAATAGTAACTTTTATGTTTTATTTAGAAGAATTTTCTTATGAAAAAACTTTCTATTAAAGAAAATCTTCTTACAGCCGTATTCATAAAAAACTTAAAACAGTCTTGTAAGCCTGTTTTACTTAAAGAGCTTTTAACCTAACTTTTTACTTTTTTGTTTGCTTGCATTTCGAATTTTTTTAGTTTAAAATACCAACTTATCACAGTAATCGCACTAAACTCCCTATAAAACAGTTTACTAAATAGTAAGTCCCTATAAAATTTATAGGGAGTTTAGCGCGTTTACTGTAATAAGTTGGTATTTTAACCTAAAAAAATTCGAAATGCAAGCAAAAAAAAGTAAAAAGTTAGGTTAAAAGCTCTTTAACTAAAACAGGCTTACAAGACTGTTTTAAGTTTTTTATGAATACTGCTGTTAATATATAATTTTAGGAGTATTTTAATTTTATTTTGTAAATTATTTGTTTTTTTTTTAATAAAAATTATGAAATATTCAGCAAACACTTTTATTGCAACAACTTGAACGTTTAAAAGCGATAGATAAACTGTTAATATAGTAAATACGGTATTGATTTGTTTTCATCGTGAATTTGAAACAGAATTTTAAAATTTATAAATAATTAAACTACAAAATTATAGATTACAGACAACATTAATTTATAGGTTAACTTTCTACATTTTTAAACGTCAAATTTAAAACGAATGCGCGCGACGTTAGTTCGTTCCTATTGGACGGAGATTTTTGAGACCCGGCTGCCGTTAGTCGCTCGTTAGATTGCTTGATTATTGTTGAATTTTATATAAAAGGAAAGGGACATTTTAGTGGAGACAATCGACGCTACGCCACCTTACATTAGAAACCCGTAATAAAACCATAAAAAATAAGTAACTATACAATTTTGAAGGAAATTAAATTTCCTAGAAATACAGTAACAGTACACAAACCGTGTAACTCGAGGGGTAACGATTTTTCGTGTAACTAAAGTACAGTATAACTCGAGGGATGATGTTTTCTATGCTTAGAATTGAAAATATTTTTTTTAGGACATTTGATTTGTAATAAGAATTTCTTATATACCATGTGATTTTTAATATTTTTTTTAATTTGCTCCCCTAATGATTAAAAAAATAACTATAATAATAAGGTTTTTTTTTGTAGAGAAAAAAATACCATAATATAGCCGTATGTGCTAGTGTTTATAATTTTAATTTTCTTATATTTATATAAAGTACGAAAGAGAATCAAATCTGTTATTTTAACAACATCGCTGTTTTTTATTGAATTGTTTAAATAAAAACTATTGATTTTATTCTAAGGGGTCATTGATTTTGTTAAAATGACTGATATAATTCCCTGTCTCATGTGAAAATTAAAATTATAAACATGCAGAAATAAAATAATATTATTAGAGAGCAAATAATTTAAACATTAAAAATTCTATAACCTGAAATTATGAATACGAACTATATAAAATGAAGTTTCGAAGGAACTGTTGAATAAAACTCTTTGTTTTAATTTATTTTGTAGGTAGGTACATATTTTGAGTATTCATTTAGTAACTCGAACTTTTTAAATTTTTATATAAATGGAAATTTTGTTAATGGCAATTCATAATTTATAACAAACATAAATTACATGGTTATTGTAATTGCTGAATTGTTTACATTTCTCCCAATCTTATTTAAATTATTATGAAATAACTTCATGATTACATGAAGTTTATCGTTAAACTGCTTTTTCTTTCTAAATTAAAAAGAAAGTTAAATTATTGTACTTCATGTTTACAGGTGAAATGGTGACCATACACCTGTGACGTCAGATTAATGACAGTTGCGTTTCAAGTCGCATGATCACAAGCAAAAAATACTTTTTTTAATTATGAAATGTTTACAATGAGGTTGGAGTACAATAAAATGTATGCATATAATAGGAGGTGGGTTTTCCCAAATTGGAAAATGTCTACCCCAATTTTTACCATTTTGTCTCCTTTTCAACTACTTAAAATAATAATCGTTATTATTTATTTTATTATAATTAACTATGTGATTAACACAAGAAAAACTTATCTAAATTACCAATTTTGATTATTCCTATCGGTTTTTTTTCACAAAATTTAAAACTCATCTACATTTCTAAACACTGAACCTCTTATCTAAATTTCGCTGTTTATATTGAAATTTTTTTTTATTTGCAATACATTAACTACAATCTTGTATTTATAAGTTATTTACTTTCGTTTTAAGTTTCCTGTTCATTGTATTACATCGACTTGAATTTTTTGGCAGACGTCGATGTTCGGAGATAATTTCGATCTAAATTTAAATTTGCTTTGTAAATTTTTAGAATTAATTATATTAAATTTTGATTCACTTGAAAACTTGATTGGTCGAACCATCCTTCAGGTTTTTATTCGCTTATCTCCCAAAATTCACCAACTTTTCAGACAGATTTACGCTTTTGCCCTTTTTGTTTTCCTGGCACGTTTGTTTTTCTTTCTCGAATTCATTTTTGTGAAAGTTTTTTTCCCTCAAGGGTTGGTTATTTTTTGAAAAAACTCCCGAGATTTAAGTTTTCGTATGGAAATGTCATGAAACTTGCTCTTAAAATAGTTTTCAAAAATTTATTGGAGTGGGGAGCCCGAATCCTTAATCTTTTCCGTTGTATCTGTAATAAATAGACTCGGCTCGATTCATAAAAATTCAATCAATTTTTATTTTATTGTATCTATCAATACGAAGCTAATCTCGTTTTACCTTTTTTTTTTTACACAACTTGCGTATTTCGAAAACTCAAATTGCCCGAAATGAACGAATCGATGAATTTTATGATTCGATCAAAATTGTGCAATTTATTTTGCTATTTATTTTATTAAATACACATAATACTTGTGAGGTCGCGATAACCTCTGAGTATACGAGGAGCGGTCAAATTTGACCACCCCAATCATATTATTCAAACATCACTGGTTTTTTATTCATGCGATTAATTTTTTTATTTTAGAAAACCAATCGAACAAGTCGACAAAAATTTTTCTTCAACGACCTAAGTTCTTATCGAAAAACTTTGATTAGCTCGAAGAACGTGATACAAATTCGATTCTAAGGGGTCGAATCTAAAACGGCAGCTGTATTAATTTAATTATCTTTTAATTTTAGAGTCGCATCATCAATTTAGAATTTTTGACTTCGCAATTGACTTTAAAAGCATAAAATGCCATCAAATTTTGGCCCATTAAAAATCTATTATGTACTTTCTGGTCTAAACGGATATGTTATATTATATAGGGGGTGCGCTGAAAAGAAAGACCCCTCGGTATCATACAAATTATGTTAACATTTTTCATACGTGTACGAGTTAATATGTTAAGGGGGAAATGTTACTTGAAAAATTTGTAAATATTTTGAATACACGGAAGGCGATTTTTCTGCGATGAATCAGGTTTTAAGTTGTCGGGGTTTGGATGAAAAACTTTATTCATATTTTTACAACTTCGGGATGTCAAGAGGATTTAGGATTCTACATGTGAAGTGAGTGCATAACTATCGTGCGAAGTGTAACCGAGCATGGCAAACAAGGGGAAATGAATGAAAGTCGGCTTTAGTATTCGCATCATTGAATGATTGGTAGCTACCTAGCCAAACAGTCAACACAGTTTTCTTTCCACATTATTTTTTACTGTGCAAGTTCAAAGAAGTTAAATGGGTTGGATCACATTCAAGCATAACATTTGCACTCTCCTCTTGAACTTGAACTGAAAATTGATAGTCGGGATAAGATGTAACAACCGTCAACTGTAGCAGCCAAAATCTAGCCTCGACACCCCACGCGTTGAACTGAACGCCACCGAATTTTTTGACAATAATTAATCGAAAAAGATGGTTTGGAAATTGTTACCTCCAGGTGGCAATTTGTATAACTTTTTGTGTCAGCTCGTCAAACATTAATAAATTTAAATTAATAAACACAAGGACACAATTTTAACATTGTCAAAATAATACTCAGGCAAATTATTCAGCAGGAAATTTACAAAATGATGTAATTATTAATTCATTATAAATTCAATTTAACTGAATAATTGCGCGCAAAAATTAGATGCATAGTAAATGAGTTGAATCTTTTTCTTATTTTTTTTTTAACATTAACTTATTGTATAATCCTCGCCCAAGTCCGATTAGTTTACTTTTTTCTGTTCAACAGTCGGGACCTGGCAGTGACCAAATTTAAAAGAAAATTCGACCTCAAACTTTGCTTGCCTAATTTTATTCTCTATGAAAAAAAAGTAATTAATTAACATTATTTGCATGGTTGAATTTTAATAAGTTTAATATGGAGAACATCTTTACGTAGTAAATAGTTTTTACGGTTGTAAGCATAGTTCAAGGCTGGAATAGTAGAATAATGTACATGGAGTCATCCGAAAATATTTGGGCCCCCCTCCTAATGTGACTAATAATTGTGGTCCTATATATATTTCCTAGACTCGATGGTCGATAATACGAGTACTACCACCGCGCACTGCATCGAGTTGGAATTGAACATTTTTGAAAACCCAATAATCTGTGAGGAAATCACCTAAACCTTCTTAATTGAATTTCCAAAGTAAAACCCGAATTTAAATAGTCCTTTTTGCAGTTTTATTACCTCTCGTTCAATAGTTTTCCAAGATAGGGATCTCGTGGTGTTCTTTATTTCTTTTCCTTTTTGATTTACTCAACTTTATTACTGGTTATTTGCATGTTTAGAGGAGATCTTTTCTCTGCAACTATTTTTGTTTGTATACTTTTATTACGTTTCCATTTTATTATTCTATTTATTTCATTTTATTCTTTTAATGCAAGAACAAAGCATTTGCATTAGCACGGAATGGAAACGTTCGCGCAATAAGTTCGAGCCCGATGAAGGCACTTTTGTTATATAATTTATCGTAGTAATTTGAAAATTGCTTAAACTCGTAACTTGCTCGGAGATTTTATTGTCATTTTTTCAAACAAATCAGGGAACAGTACGGTATATTCCAGGATTTATCCAAACTGGAACGGTGAAATCAGGAATCCCTCATTGGTTTTTCCAATCAATACAGCCAAACCATTCTAACTTGAAGAAGAAAATCAACCATTAGCCAATTAACCAGTGATATAATCCGAAATCAGTAGTGTGACTTAAAGCATACATAAGCAGGTTATGGAGCGGGAAATCGCGGTTCTATGCCTGGTTGCGCCGACTATCCTGCTATGATCTCAAGTTCAATATCGATTTACGGACTATGGAATACGGATACGGGAAATCACTTCCATTAATTACATTTCCCTCTGACCAGTAGTTTTCGCTTCAACCAATTTGTGAAGGACAGGCCGTCGAGGACAAAAAATCTTTGTACCTACAATCCTTAGCGCGGAACGATCGCGTTACATTTACTCTAATTGTCTAATTCAATCACTTTTTCCTTTGCTCTTTGAGTTATCTTAAGCGGAAACGCATAGAATTCGCAATTATCAAGTGAACTGGGAAGCACTTCAAATTTAGATTGTCAGCATTGACACGTTTCCACTGGATGGTGTTTAATTATTGTACCATATTTATGGATAAGTCAACAGTTTTCCTACATAATGGAACCGCTTAAGAGCGATATCTACCAAAGTGAATCGTATTTTTCGAATAACTTTCTTATTTTCAAAGTTATTTAAAATTGGTTTTCACTAATGTGTTCTTAATGAAATTGTCTTTACAGCATAGATAATTTCAATAATTGAAATCAATAATTGTATTTTTTTACTTGAAAAACTCAAATTAAATTTTAATTCTTAGGCTATATTAAATTCTTTATGGTATATTAGACACAATAAAAAAAAAATCAATTTTTTTCATTAATTTGTTATTGAATTATTCGAAAAATACGATTTACACTAAATATGCCTTAGACGTGTGCTGCCTTGCGGCAATAATGAGTATTATCATATTATGTACTTTACTAAAACAAGTAACAAGGAGCTGTATTATTATATATACAGGCAATTGATATCTCAGTTTTTTTGATGATTCTAGAAGCTTAAAAATTATCACTTTCTCGGCGTTTAGTCTGGTGTCCTTTAGTTTTTGAGTTATTAATATTTGAAAAGAAACATTTTGCTGTAACTCCTATTATTATTATTATTGACTAATATTGTAAGTACTCGGAGTGTTCTAGTGGTTAGTGCGTTGGACTGGTGATTTCTCGGTTACGGGTTCCATGCTCACATTTGTTAATATTTTTTTTAAAATATTTTAAAATTTTACCGTGCTTCTTAATTTATTTATTTCGCGTAAATAAGTAATTTATTATATTTTCAATGACTATATTTCATACAAAAAATAAAAAAGTGGAATAAGAAAAGATATATACGAGGATAAATCAATAAGTACCCGTGCTTGAAATGAAGACCCAAGTTTTTCACTTTTTTTTTATTTTTCAACGTAATCTCCTTTTAGGTCGATACACTTTTCCCAATATTTCTCCCAATATTAACAAAATAGCGCATCGGTTCTATATTTTCAACATCAAAAGTTTTGATAACATTATTTGTAGGAGCCGTGATTACTTACGAATTATTGCAAAAAGCAGTGTGTCGACAATTTGAATAAAAGTATATAGTACCTAAGTTGTTTTATTTTATTTAAATTGTATTAAAAAACCGAAAAAAATCGGCTACAAGGGCGGCCAAATTAAACTTTGCACACGGGCGGAAGTACCCCTGAGCGCGGTCCTGAACATGGTTTCAATTCGACTATATTAATTTTGAAAATCAAAGGTGATTTTTAGATAAGTAAAAAGTTGGACCAGTCACAGCTGAATTCTTTTAGGTTGTTGGTGGTTAGTGAAAAATGATGATTAATATTTTCTTCTTATTTTAGGGCAATGTCCTGTTTTTTCCATTTTGCTTTCGAATAATCGAATTTCCTTAGGGACTATTATATCCTGTGATGATGACGTCCAGCTTTCGTACCACCTTTTATGTGATCTACCGGGTAGTCTCCTGTGTGTTGTCGCTGGCCTCTGTATTTGCACCGCTCGCTCTGGCAAGTCTTCCTTCTTCCATTCTCTCAACATGGTTCCCTCCAACGTCGTCTCCTATCTCTGATCTATCTGACTAAATCCTGTATGTTGCATGTTTCACGAATTCTTTCACTTCTGATCCTGTCGCAAAGACTGAGATAGGTGATGGCTCGTATAGTTTTCATTTCCGTTGTTCTTGCCATCTGCTTAGTTTTGGAAGTGTCGGATCTTGTTTTTGCTGCATTATGTGAAGATTGGTCTTACGCAGGTCTTATACATTCGAACTTGGCTTTCTATATTCAGGAGACAACCTGAGACCACAGCCGCTTTTGTTGCTTGCATTTTTACTTCTTGGGCAGTGTTATTGATGGTTGGTATGTTGAGCTCATGATATGTCAAGCTCTTCTGCGTGTGTGTTCATTCTATGTAACAGATGTTGCAGATCATCTTCGCTCCCTGCCATTAGAATGTTGTCATAGGCATAGCATATGCTTTGTATTTTGATGTTTCCCATACTATAGCCAATATTAAATAATAATTATAATAATATGAGTTGAGATGAAAATCAGCAGCATCCTTTTTGTTCTGTTGTTAGTATTTAGTAGTTTGATTAGATCATGGGTCTCCAAACTTTTTAGACCGCGGGCCACCCTGACTCCTCCACTAAGTCCCGCTGGCCAAGACCTAGTTAGCTCACTATACCAACATAATTGACCCTCCTCTAGTCGTCTTAGTAGTAGTGGTTGGTTAAAGACTAAGAAATAGTTGGCTACCTCTAAAGGAGAGTTTGGGGGTTTAACCCCCAATTTCCAGGGGCTCTGCAAGATTTTTTTGAAAATTTGGTTCCCAATAGTGAATTTTGAGGGTTTTCCAGCAAGATTTAATGTAATTTGTAAACTCATTTATTTTTACCAAATGTTGTATCGTAATTTTGTCGCATTTACGACGGTTCTAATAAAATAATCGGAAAAAATTTTACAATCTAACTAAACTATGGCGGGCCGGACACCGGGCAAATTTGTACCACTACCGAGGGCCGGAAGGGCCACTACCAGGTGGTGCTTGCGGGCCGTAGTTTGGAGACCCATAGATTAGATTAATCACTTTTCTATCAATACCCTTTCCTGGCAGTATTCTCAGTACATCGATGAGTCGTACTCTGTCAAATGATTGCGTAAGGTCGACGAAGCAGAGGAATAGAGGTTTGTTAAATTTGATGGATTTTTTGACTTTGGCGCAGTATAAATATTGCATTTTTTTATGGTCTCACGATTTGTTCTGAAACCTAGCTGTTCTTCGCTGGTTCCGACCTGGTGTGTTCATTTTGAGCAGCTGTAACTTTGTGGGTCTTTTTTTCCCTTTTTGAATATGGGTAGTGTTATAATTGTTTGCCATTGGTTTAGAATACTTCCAGCTGTAAATCTTTTCTAGAATAATATAGTTATTTTCTTAGCCAAACTCTTTTCCCCCGTATTTGATCATTTCGTTTGTTATCTGGTCGATGCCTGAGGATTTTCTATTTTTGAGTTTCACGATTGCGTTCATAACGTCGCCTCTAGTCCAACATCCATCTTGTCATGCTCTTCCTCGTCTTTCACAACAAGATCTGGGATTTCTTCATTTTTCTTTAGAAAACATATATCTTTCATTTTTCAATATTTACTTACAGTTTTTAGCTTTGTAACCCTTCAGTTATAATAGAGCATTCGTACGAAACATATTCGGCCGATTGATTTTTATCTTTCGAAAGAAACTTACTTGACTTGACTAAAGGGACTACAATAACGGGAAATGTCTACAAAGACACAATTAATAACTTGAAAGTTGCTATAAACGAAAAACCACCCCACAATTATTATGCTCAGAAAACTGCTTCTTCACGACAACCATGCAGTCTCGACCTCTCCCCCTGTGACTATTATCTCTTTTCAAAACTCAAAAAAACACTTGAAAAGGAATCGTTTTTTTATCGAATGACGATTTGGAAACGCTGTGGAGTCATATTTTGCAGAATTACCAAAAGAATTATTTTTCGAAGGCATAATAGCGTTATTAGAAAAACCTTTTTATAATTATTTTATTTGTAATTATAATACTATTAGGTAGAAAACAAAAAAAACTTCTCGTAACAAAACAAAATATTTATCATATTTTTTATATGATAAAAAATGTAAATCATTAGGACAGAAGCCACATTAAACTTTAAAGTTGGAGTAGCGAAAAAATTTTAATGTAGTATACAATAGCATACTGCAATAATTGTAAAAGAAATATAATGTTGTTACTAGGTATCAGAAAACTGTTGGCACCTATTATCTTTCGTTTGACATCGACAAATCTCGAACGGTAAAAACCGTAAAAAGAGATGGATTAGTTTGTCGATGCTGTTTGCGGGTTAGGTGAAGACGTAAGGGGACTGTTTATTTACATTTTAAAAAGTCAGCTGATGGACATCGCTCTTAACGTGGAATCCGAATCACGGCACAAATAATTCAGGATAACCGAGATTCGAATTCTGCACCAGTAATGGACCCATTAACCTTTAGTTAGTGACGTGGGTGTCTCTGAGGCAAAGTTCCCATTTGAAATGTATGTAGCAAAGAATCACGTCACTAATTAAAGGTTAAGAGAGAAACGGTTATAACGCCATTAAGCTTGACTGAACGGATCAGTTATATTAAACGCTATCGATACATAATTTGAATGATTGCCTGCTTGAGTGCTAAGGGTGATAGATTATAATCCATAACGCAGACAATAATTCCAATTATGTATTGATAGTGTCAAATATAACCGGCCCGTTCAGTCAAAATTAACGGCTTTATAACGTTCTTAACGGGTCCTTTATCTTTATATTTAACATTTTCATGGTGAAATTTAAGTGCTGATTTTTATACAACTATAAAGTATTGATTGTCTGATAGGTGCGTGTCCTTGTTGCTTCTTATTACTATAAAACTTTGGAGACACTGCTTAAAGATAGCCCCCGAATGCAGTTTTTAATAAGAAATTGAACAACAACTTACTTTGGATTCTAATAAAACGTGAAATCACAGAGGTTGGTTGATATGATCGGTAATTGTGTTGCAAGACTGAAATTCTGGATTTTAAGCACGAAATGCGATTTGCGCCACATTAAAAATATAATACCAAAAATCTGATCTGCGTCGGTGTGGTTCAATTTGCGTCCTTGGATAATATCGGATCTAATTTGCTTTCAAGCGATGTACACCGAAAATTTTGATTATCTTCCGCCTACTTTCTTTTCATGAGTGTACAGTTTTCATTTCGTTCCATTTCTGCACTAAAGTTTATTTGGTAATAAAATGCAAAGCATGAGATATAAAGCCGGCAATATTATTCTTGTTTTTTTATTTTAATTAAAAGGTTAAGCTGTTATGTTTTAAAGTCGCGAGAGTTTATTAGCATCAGATAAAAAGTTCTCAGATTTTATGAAAATATGTAATTCGATTTGCGTTGTTTCAATGTGCGTCACACTATCCCGGAACCAACCCTCGACGCAAATCGAGGCTTTGGCTTGTATACGTACGAATCGTTTTCTCTAGTCATATCCTCGTAATCTAAAGGTCAACTACTGATTATAGGCAATCTACTTTCAAACAAATCTCAGTTACCATTGATTTACATAGGATGTTTGGATGGAGTCTACGTCACTCATCCTATACCAACCTCTTTTATTCGAAAAATTGAGATTTCGATGCATTTATCAACAAAAATGTCTTTGTGCGCTCCACCTCACAAACTAATAAAAATTTCACAATCATATTTCATAAATAGTAAGGCTGATTAGATTTTGGTTGAAATGGGGCCGTGGAAACTTTAGAGTGACGCGCATGGTGGATTAACAAAATTCCACGCTTGTTTAACCCTTTCTTTTCTTTCCTAATTTCCAAAAATTAATTTGAGAAAGAAAGGATTAATGTACGCTTATTTTTTAAGAGTTCGGAGAGTCCTATAATGGTCACTACCATGTATCGATGTTACAAATATTAATTTTTGTTTGGAACTAAACAAATTTTAAAAAAAGAATAATTTCTAGGATGCCCGGCACCCCGTTTGGTAGGAGGTGGGTTAAGTAGAAAGTTTTACTTGCCTGTAATTGAGCTTGTCTGTTGAAATTAAACTGATTATTATTAACTTCTGACTGTTGATCAAGTTTAACAGTTTAAGTTTCTTCAAATAAGTAATAATGGGGGGAGAAATATTAAATATCATTAATTATTATATTTCAGAATAACGGGTGAGCAAAAAGTAACCGTACATCTATTAATAATGGCATGGTTGCTAGAGTGGGGGCATATGTGGCGGTCCTAGAATTCATGTTTTAGGATGCAGTTATTTATTATTATCCGTTTTATTTAAGTTTTTAATCGTAAAGACGCTGGCTGCTACTTTCTAGTAAAGCAGATCTAAAATATTATTTTCCAAGAGACTAAATTATACAGCAATACCAAAATTTTCTGAATGAAAAATGTACATTGCATTATAGGACCCTTTTCACAATGACCGTAAGCGTAAGAACAAAAGATCAAATATTGGAAGTTTCTGTAGTGATTCATTTATTATTAAGGGTGCACATAAAAGTCTCTACAATCACGTCTTATCCATTTGGTGAGCAAATTAAAAAAATAATGAATTATTTATTTGAGAATTTTGTAGTTATATACAAAAACGAATTCCCAAAGACCCAATTTTGGCAATTTCGGTTGTAGGAATCAGTCTATTTTGATTATGCCCATAGCTGGCACAACAATCAACTTAATATTATTTGAATTGATTCCAAATGCGGTTTGAAGAAGAAAACAGATACAAATGAACAACGCCCACTTAAAAGTGGTCTCCAAAAATTTTACTGTTTTTCTTTTTCAAGGTCAGAAAGTGATTTCAGGTGCGTAGGGGATTTGTTCGCAACCAAAGCACCTGGAAGCTTGGGAAAATACTTTTAATTTATTTTTAACTGGTTCGACTAGAAATAGTCTATAAAATACTGTAACAATAAACTTTTATTATTGTTTATTATTGCATGATTTCATTTTATTTATCTGATCAGGAAAAATTAAAAGTTAATTTCTATAGCCTAATCTTAATTGTGCACCATTAGATCGATAGTTTTGTAAATATGTAACCATGATTCAATATCCAATTTTTAAATAACGAGATAAATTTGCCAGTATAATTAGAGAGAGAAAGTTTGTTGCAAAACTAATTTACATACAAACTGTTATCGAAAATTGTAAATCTGTTGATTAATTGTGAAGGACTCGATGTCGGGCAACTCAGCTCGTCGCTCACCGCACGAAATCTCTTGTGTGTAACCTTTTAATTTTTTGAGCTGTGTAATTTGTACTTACTTCCGTTAGATTTTTTCAAACGTTATACTTCCGTTCCCCGCGGACTCTTCTTGACTTGGTTTTTCCTTCACTTTTTTGTTTCAACTATTCAATATATTTTATTCAGATTCGATATAACCAATTAAAAGCGTTTGGTTATTTTGCCCGTATAACCTAATTACAATTTAATGGAAAAGTCTTGTTGGCCAATATTTTGTCGAGTTTCTTGGCCCTTGCTTTTTATTATTTGATTGTTGTCTATTTATATTTATAGCGGGCGGAATGGAGGGAGTCGGTTTGGGTAATTAAAGTTATTTTTGTTTTGATGCAAATTTATGTATCAGATTGATATGATGCAGGTATTGAAAAAATTCAACTGGTTAGTCCGCCCGCCACCTTGGTACGGATTAGTTCCGTTCGTGGTTTGTTAATTAATATTGGAACTTCTGTCTGACCGTTGAGCACGCGTTCGCGTCCGTTCCGGGGCGCTAAACCGCCACTTTCACCTGTTGTTTGCTGGTATCGGTTCGATATGAAACCGCAAGGAGTTTATGCTGTCGGTTACCTTTTTTATTTATTTATGCAGAGGTGTAGGTGGTAAATATACCAAGAAGACGTTAGAGTCAAATAACTTGGCCGCTGAATAAAATGAATGGCCCCGCCTTTTCTTTACAGATCGATTTTAACTACGCTTTTAGATAAATGCAAGATACACTTACACGATTCGTTTCAACCCTCCCAACTTGGAATTTTAAAAATTTAAGCAAAAATTGATGACCTCCATGTTGAATTTGGGGTTTTTGATTAAGTGTGGGTTATCAATAATCGATACGTTACCGAATACCTTTATCTTACCTACTTTAATTAGAATTTATAAAAGCGGATAATGAATGCAGATTGATAAGATCGACTTTTTTTTAACGAATGTTGGAAAAGCGTGTGTGGTTTCCGAATTTCGACCTTTTTGTTGGTGTCGAGAAGTTTTTATATTATCCGTAACGTTCATTTAGTTAACGACGAACTATTTAATTAATTTTGAGCCGAGTTGAGAGTGCTGTACGTGCACATGCGCTAATTTATTTATATTGTTTATGTTCTTTTATGCGACTGCTGCCGCAGCCTTAGTAACTATATACATAACGATTGAACTGGAAAATTGTGTTCTGGAATTACATCTTATCGATTTCCATACTAATTTAAAACTTTAATTTTAATCAAAATCTTTTTATATTCGACGCCCATCTCAATTTCTCTCTCTCGCAAATAAACTTAAATTTTACACATACTAAATTTTTGATCAATAGGGCATCCAACTTTTACAAAGAACTTTTTTTTTTTCATTCAATTGACTACCGTCACGAACTTACCAGTTTACATATACTCCTGTTTCCGAGAGATTCTCATCTTAAATTGAAAGCTTAGCGACATTTAATTTATTTTAGCGTTATATGAGACGTGCACGTCATTTCCAATTTGTAAAAAGTCATCGAAAAATGTGTTGACTTTAAATTGCAATTTTCTTTTTTAATATTTCGGTTAGGGGTGAAAAGAGCCGGACAGTTTGTATAAACTTCTGAGCTTACAAGTTTTCTGGTTCGATGAAATTAACCATTACGAGATTCCAGAATGCTCTCGACTTTTTTGTTTTTTTTTCACAAAAAATCTCGAGAGCTTAAAGCAAAATATCTTTTGCTTTGAAATTCATTCATAATTCAGTTGGGGCTTTAAAACTAATTTATGAAATTTTTGTGATTGGGTAGGTAGAGGAATTTACTGATACATTTTTCAAGTTTCAAAAATATCAAAGGTCGGGTTTAATTTGTTTCGTTTCCAATTACTAGTGAGGAAATTGTGGATTCAATTTCTAACATGCGCCCTCTCCCCTATACATTTTATTTGAAGTTGAAATATTTGAACAGACAGACGTCTGCGTCTTTTTATTGTCAAAGGTTTTTACTTTCGTAATTTTATAATCAGTTACAAATTTGGACGGATCAAATTGAAAGTTTTTCGACGATTATCAATTTTCATCAGTTTTGTATTTCTAGTGATTTGTTTGTCAGATGTTGGACTTGAAATTTAATTTACATCTTCAAAGTTAACACGAAGAACAAAATTAACATAAAATTAGCAATAATTGTAAATTTTGTTTTACTCGTTTCATTTTGTTAACTGTAAATTTTAATTTTGAGGTTGGGAATGCAGCTTTATCTGCATTTTGTGAGTTAAATTTAATGCACATGGCGGCTAACGTATTGACAACTCAATTCTAAGCTCTGCTATAGAGCAGGGGTGTCAAACTCATTCTCGCCGCGGGCCATTTTCTGACAAACAAAATTTCCGCGGGCCGCACTGATGACTTTTGTTAACCCATCTCCAGTTTTGAACGATATATTTATCGTAAAATATACAATATTCCTATAAATAAATTTTTTTTATTGTAATACAAATAGTCACCGAAGTTTATTCGGGCCGCAGAAATGTACGTGGCGGGCCGCCAGTTTGACACCCCTGCTATAGAGCATAGAACTTCTCATCAGCATTGCTGGTTTTTTTTATTGTAGAGTAGAAATGTATGGAAAATGACGATTTTTTGAGTTGTGTCGTTTCTCTTATGATCATAGAATGCATGTACAATCCTGTCGATAGACAATACAATTTGTCGATAGACAAATCGAATGAGAATGATTGGAACTCTTCCACCCTTAGGTTAAGTACCATTGTACTAATGGAGCCTTAATTCAGATATTTGAATTATTTTGCTTATCTACAATTTTTGAGATAACCAATATGAGATAACGTAAATTACATCTAATATTTTAACGTGATAGGCACTAATTGCGTGACCCCAAGAGCTGATTATAATTTTTCTTCCCAATTTTCTACTACTTCATAAAAGCATTGTATGGAAGGATAACGTAACGGCTCTTGATATTTTCGTTACAAATTGTTTTACACACTGTATTTTCTTCGTTTTTTGGTTGAAAATAGAAAACTTAATTTTTATCCTTTAGATCCGGAGCGCTCATATAAACGGTGGCCAAATATGACAAAACTATTAGAAGACCAAGACCCTGATGCGGAAGTTCCAACACCCAAAATGCGACGTTTGTCGGGTAACCACCATTAAGAATTTATACAAATATGAAACGGCGGGAATATGCTCGCAAGAAATTTAATTTTTGACGGGTTCTAATTCCCTAGTTTGTCTTCTTTTTTTCTAGCATTTTTCGGTCTTTTGCAATCGAATTCTAATAATAAATTTGATAAGTTAACCTCTTTTTTGAGATTACTAAACTTGACTTCCTTTTTCAGGTGCCTTGGACGAAGCGAAAGAAAATAGTGTCATAGTTACTGAAACGCCTGATTCGTTTTCGACGAAGCAGGTCCATCAAGTGAAACAGCGCGAATTATTTTTGTCCCGCCAAGTAGAAACTTTACCTGCAACGCACATTCGTGGAAAGTGTTCAGTAACTTTGTTAAACGAAACGGAATCATTAAGTTCGTATTTAAATAAAGATGACATGTTTTTCTATTGTTTGGTGTTTGACCCAACGCAAAAAACTTTGTTGGCCGATAAAGGAGAAATACGTGTGGGTAATCGATACCAATGTGAGGTGACAAACGTGCTACGAGAAGGTGAAAGTGATGGACGTGATTTATCTGAACTCGAATCCTTAGTTTGGACTCCCGAACACAATCTTACGGATAGACAAATCGACCAATTTTTAGTTGTTGCACGGTCGGTCGGTACTTTTGCGCGTGCTTTAGATTGTAGTTCTAGTGTAAAACAGCCTTCGTTGCACATGTCTGCTGCTGCGGCTAGCCGCGACATCACGTTATTCCATGCGATGGATACGCTACATCACCATCAATACAACCTTTCCAGTGCTTTGTGTTCTTTAGTACCATCCAGCGGTCCGGTGCTTTGCCGCGACGAAATGGAAGAATGGAGTGCTTCCGAAGCTAACCTATTTGAAGAGGCTTTAGATAAATACGGCAAGGATTTTAACGACATTCGACAAGATTTTTTACCTTGGAAGACGATAAAAAATATTATCGAATATTACTACATGTGGAAGACCACAGATCGCTACGTACAACAAAAGAGAGTTAAAGCAGTTGAAGCCGAATCAAAATTAAAACAAGTTTACATTCCTAATTAGTAAGTTTTTCATATTTTCCGAAACGTTGCGATTTATTTCTTTTTTTCTCTTATTTTAGTAGCAAACCAAATCCTACAGCGCTCAACAATAATAAAGGCGTCGTCAATGGTAGCAGTAACGGTAACTCGGAGCAGGGCGCTTTGCTAGGGGGTAAAGCTTGTGAGTCCTGTTTTGGTAAGTTTCACTTCTACTTTTATAAATATTCAATAGCGCCTTAGAATTAAGAATTGCAAATAAAATCATGGTGTTAATTAGGTGATTCTGGGGGTATGAATCCAATAAATGACGTTGTCTATATTTGATTGATTCCTAACTGCATTTCAAATACCTGTGATCTGATCAATCATCGTTCATCTCTTTGATTACACAGATGTTAATAATGGAAACTGTAGCCATTCAAATACACGACTACAAAAATATAATCAATTTATTACACAAAGAACATTCCTTCTAGATGAGATTGATTCATCAAGATACGGTAGATACTGTAACCAATCTATAATTGAAATTATGAATATTACATTGAATAAATTTATTATCATGTAGAAGCAAACAAGAATATCGAAAATAGTAAATAGATGTTGATTGTTAAGATAAGAAAGATAAGAATACAATAATTATTAAGTAAGAAAATCTTCCTGCAGATCAGCAGATGAAGATCTTGTAAGGATGAAATAATCACAACCTTTTATTCCTTTTCCTAGTACTTCAGTATAATCGGAATACAAATTTAGTTATTACAAAAAACTCTTCTTGAATAGAATTTTATGTTCTTTAAGTTTATTTTTTAAATAAAATTACAACTAAACTTCACAAAATATAACATGGAAAATTGATGTTTTTTATATTCCTGCTTCCCATTATAACGGATAAAGATACCCAACACTTGATATTTTATTGTTTAATTTATTATTGTTAAAACAAACAATAATCAAAGGACAAAATATCAAGTGTTGAGTATCTTTTGACGCGGAAAATAAATCTCTTTAAATTGTTACCTTTTTCATTGTTATCATTTATAATGGGAAGCAAGAATTAATAAAAAAATCAATTTCCCATGCTATTGTCCTCTGATCGGATCGGAATTTTTATTAAAAATTTTTTTTAATTACATTTCTTATTTTAGTGACTGTATCTACCCAATGGCATCCTTGGGGTCCAACTCACTCGCAGCTACGAATATGCAGTACATGCTACACCTATTATAAGAAGTACGGAGGATTGAAAAATCCCTCTCGTTACGGAGACGGCGATTTTGATGCGATCGGAAAAAAGAAATCGGGTAGCGATGTGGACGAAGATAAAGTTTCACCGATTATGTCACATCGACCGCATCGTTGCAACATAGGAGGTTGTGGAAAAGAGTTTAAACTGAAGGCGCATTTAGGTCGTCATTATGCGACGTCTCATGGTATCATCGTACGTTCGGGTTCTCCTAGGCCAATTATGAAAACGCGCACCGCGTTTTATTTATGTACATCTTTGTTAACCAAAATATCACGTCGGTTGTGCAGACACATGATAAGACCGAGACATGCGTCACGTTCTCCGTTTTATCCAATTAATTCTCAAGCGATTAAGCAAGAATGTGGTGGACAATTGACGGGCAAATCGCTCGTCGAGCTTAGGGCATTGTTAAGTTATAGAAAAAAAGACAGAGGTAATGTGACGAATATAGCTACGAGATTAGGTATTTCGAGTGGTGTTGTGCCGCAGTGGCTTATATTAACCGATAAGAATAATTTACCAAAACCGGAAAGAGTGGCTTTTCCTAAGCCACCTAAGGCTCCAGACGGTAGTTTGTTATACGAACGTGTTCCTAACAAACCCGAAGCTGAACGAATTCCATTGAACAATATTTCGCCGTCGTTGAAACGAAAAGCATACGAAGAGATGAACGGGGTTGATGGTAAGTTAAATATTTCTTTTATTTTTTAATTTGCCCTTTTTCGTATGGCATTTTATCTAATAGTTAATTTTGTGTGTGCTGGCTTCTATTCCGATTTGGATTGGGATGACGGTAAGACACTCGCACAATGAAACTTCTACTAACTACGTATTTTGAACGTATTTTAAGTTTGTATAATTTGCAGGTTCGATCTTAGCTGGACCACCGCTGAAGAGGCTCAACAAAGATCCTGCTCCACAGCATAGATCTGTGGCCGATCAGTATGCCGTCGCAATGGCCAATGTTATGGCTTCCAGTCAATCGTTGCCACGTCACATAGCACAAATTAACGGTAAACCTAAAATAGCTCACATGTCACGATCTGGGTCTGGACGCAAACACGTTGGCAATTGGATGGATGCGCCTGACGATGTTTACTTCCGAGCCACAGAAGGAAGCAAGTGAGTTTACGTTCACTACTTTATTTTCACTGTTGCATTTTTTACGGTTTGTTTGTTTCCAATAGGGAGGTTGTTCAATTTTACGTTCCTTAAAATTCATAATTTCATGGATACTTTAGGTCAGTTGAAATTTTTCACTAGCAGTCGATGGAACAAGAATTTCTTCCTAATTTAACTTTTTGTGTGTGCATAATTCAGTTCTTTAAATGGGAAGTCCAAAAGCTTTGATCAAAGTAAAGTTTGCTTCCAGATTGAAATATGTTACTAAAAATTATAATATGAGAAAATGGTTCAAATGCAGAAATACAAAAGCATACAGAAAAATGGGTCTCCCAGTAGTGTTCTTCAAATGTATTGGGTTGCCATCATTGCAGTCATCACCTAGTTGATCTATTCTGTGTCCTCTTTGTCTCTTCGGTTCATTAAGGGTTTGACTAGTTTTACAGGACCCCCGTCTCTGAAGGTCATGACTTGGTGATCCTCAATCTTTGGTTATTCATTCGTAAACCAGTGCAATTAGCTTTAAAAATGGGATCGCGATCGTAATTATTCTGGTACTTTAATACATTTTTTAATATGTTTTTTAAACTGGAGCCCTAATGTAAAATCCAAGTTTTCGACTTTGGCGCTCCTGGACGCGCCGCCATCTTGAAAACAATCAAAATTCCAGCAAAATCTAGCTTTTTCCATATATCTCCTTTGCAATGCAAATTTCGGTTGAAATAGTCTACACAAAATTTGTAGAGCATAAAATTTCCTAAAACTTTTGTATTTACAATTTTCTTGTATCTCTAATAGCTACCGAGATAAGAATGCATATAAGATAAGTAGTTAACCTGGTCTTGTGGCGGGGGCGCGGCGAACGACTGCGGCAGCGGTCTTACCAACATCATTTAGGGGTTCTTCTGGCTTAAATTTGCCGATTTTTAATGAGTTGGACCGTCTTTTAATGAAGACACGGTCATTGCCTTGCAGCTGACGTAGTTGGATGCGAATGTGGGGTACCGGGTTCAAACCTGGGGAGAGTGACTGTCTTACGACCAAGTCTCCGTGCTTCGGAGGGCACGTTAAGCCGGCGGTCCCCCTGAGTTGATGAATTGCCATCATTAACAAAAATCAGGGCTATTAGGCACATCTGAAGGTTAGCCTAGCAAGCTGCCTACTGGATGTAAAACAACTATATTCCAAAATTAATTTGCCGATTATACTTGCCAACCCTTCTGGCCAGCCTGGTGAGTTATGGCTAAAGAACCTCCATTATTGGAGAGGCCTACGTTCAGGAGTGGATGGGGATAGGCTCTCTCAAAGATCTATATTTTTTAAATTCCGGTCTAGGAGGTGGTCGGGATTCAAGGAAATTTTTATGGTTCACATTTAGGTTATTTCTTGGCCCTAGAGTATATTTTTAATTAGATGATCTCTCAAAACTTCTGCGAGGGTGTAGTAAACTGGAGGATTGGGCGGAGCTAACTTACAGCTGCTGCAACCAATTCAATGTTGTTAAATGCCAGTTCATGTAATTTTCGGTTCAGTTATTTGTTAAATTTTAGGCTCTATTTTCAGTGATCCATAAAAATTTTGTTTTATAATTGCTTTTTGGATCTTTCATTTTTACTTACAAAATTATTAAATTCTTGGGCTTGGAACACGTGCTATCACCATAGAATAAAAGGCTATCACCCAAGATGTATTATAAGTTCAGTTTCTTAATACAAGAACCTCCCTTTCTTGTTAAGTTGAAATGGTCAACTCAACACAAGCAGCTATTTTCTTAATATTTACTCTGATAATTCACTGATGTGGGCCTCCACTAGGGTTGCCGGATGTCCGGTTTTTTGTATGTCCATCCAGTTGACAAAATTGAAAATCTGTTCAGAAAACCAGACAAACTATAATTTTTTTTGTACTTAAACATAATTTTTTTTAAATCTGTCCAGTTTTTTTTTATCAATACATCTGACAACCCTAGTCCCCCCCACTTGTATGAATTTCGTTTTGCAAATATCTTCTATTTTATGGTTGTCTCTCGTCATCTATCCTTGGAATAGGTCAAGATATTATTTGGTTTTACCAACTCGAAAAAAAAAACTGGAGACGTCCATTTTGTTGTTGAAATCGCTTTTGACTTTTCTTCTCTTTTGGCTTTGCTTTTCTGGAGGAATATGTTTGGATGTTGTATGAAAATGTTTTAATTGCAGAAAAGTTCGGCGACAAGTGACGTCAGTTGAGTTGAGAAGAACGGCGCGAAAACCATGGAGGGCATTAAAAACAAAGAGCGAAGAGTTGGCGGTAGTCGTGCTCGACTGACAGTAATGGAGGAGGTTTTGTGTATTTTTTCGATCCATGTGCTCAGTCAAAAACTATTAAGTTAATCACCACTAGCAATATCACAGTGTTGATTGTGAGGTTGCAAATTTATTATAATTAAATAAGTGATTTGCAAAAAAGTTTAGTTGTAATTAATTATTATATTCTAACGATGATGTTTTTATTTTAATAATTGGGTGGTGTACATTTTAAGGTGTTGCAAAAAGTTGAAACAACAAAATTGTGCAACGCTGTGATCTCGTATTTGTTACTATTGGATGTCCAATTTTTTGCTCACTTTTGCTGTTACCTCGACTTGTATGTGACGTTGCCTTTATACAAATATTACACCAAAGTGTTTTATTATCAACTTATTTATTATTATTATTGTCTTTTATCGATGACGACTGTGTGTTTTATTCAATTTTTCATTCTTTCAATGCTTTTCGTAATACACTGCCACTTTATTATTGTTAATACATAAGTAAGTAGGAGGGATTTCTTATTTATTTATTATTCGTTGATTAACTTTTTGTTCGGACAAAATAAATTGTAAATAAATTTAGAAAAGTTGCGGATGTTTAAATTTTTAATTGACTATGTGTACATTTTTTATTTATTATCTACCTAATGTGAGGACGAAGAAGCGGCATAAATAAAAGGGGGGGACAAATAATAAATTGTAGTTTTTAAGTTTTAAATAAAAAAGGAAATCTGTTTGTATATACTTAACGTAATACACAATTTGTTTGTTTGATCGATTGGACGAGCGAGGTGATATTGTTAGAGGGTGATGAAACAAAAATAATTAAAAGAAATGTATATTGTAAAATAATTTGTATAATGGCAATAATCCAAGTGTTGATTACTTACGAAACGGCAGGACTACATAGTGTAAAAAAATGGTTACAAGAAGAAGTGCGTGCAGGTAAATTGTAGATATCGTTTAATATAAATTATGTATGGTGTATCTTTGCTACTTTAGGAAAGATCCGTAATAATTATAATTATTATGAATCGTAGATTAATTTACATTTTTTTCATAAATAAACAAAATAAAGCACTTAGAAGTGTATTTTGAGTTCAATTACTTATTCCAATCCAAGTTTTAGTATTACTTGTACTTTCTAGCGATTTTAGGGACTTTGTGCACAAATTCAATTGACAAGACAGTAAAAGTCATGCTTGGAAAAAACTAAAGGAAACGGATCGCGTAATTGGTGAATAATAATATGGCTATTTATGTAACCACTTATGACAATGCTGGTTTTATGCAATGAGTGTAAAACGAGCAAGGTTGGGACAAATAGGAGAAGTGGAAACACTTAAGTTTAGTACATTGTCAGATGTGCACCAAGTTGTTGCAATCTTGGAACAAATAAAGGTAAAATTGTGTAACCAGTTGTACAAAGTTAAAACGTTGTGTATGATCATAATTAAATAAAAAATAAAGTGTTCAATTAAGTTTTAAAAATAAATGGAAAGGAATAAACAAAATCAAAGAAAAACTATATTAATTAAGGTTTTCTTTTTCTTAAGGTTGTCCAGAAAAATGTTAATAACAGATAGGAAATATTCTGAGAATAATTAACAATAATGCTAGTTCACACCACAATAGCAACGTTCTTGACTAAATATTTTTGGGTTTTTTATTTTGGATAAATGCAAAGGGAAGTGAAGCACCAAAAATTGTACTTGCTCTAGATCTGGAACAGCACAGATACCAACAACAGAGGTAAGGATTTACTTGAATATATTTGTTTTAATAACCTAGACCGACCTTTATAAACACATTGGAATTGGATACTCCGTTTCTAAGTCTAATTCTTAAAACCTGGAAAGTGATGTAGGAGGCATCCTGCTCAGATCACGCCTCTATTACATTTGATATAGAGAGCCCAAAAATAGAAATAGTGAAATGCAGAGTGCCCAAAAAGACGGACTGGTGCCTTTCCAGAGAGGCACTAATGAGTAATGACCGAGCTAGAAGGCCTCCAAAATGAAGTTCAAGAACAGCCTCTAACCACATAAGTCGGTGCATAATGAACTCTTATGAAGTCAGTTATCCACTGAAGAAAAAATGTCTCTCGAGACGTACTTGACTTCGGTGGAATGCATAACTGGACAAACTAAAGGTCGTAGCCAGGAAAGCTTTTAATAAGGCCAGTGGAAAGAATACACAGACACATCACAGATTAGGGATCGTCCATTAATTACGTAATGACAATTCTTGTAATTTTTTACCCCCGCCCACATTTTACGTACGGGTTATTAAAAAAAAAATTGACCCCTCCCCTTATATTTCGTGGGCTTACTGCAAAACCTGACCAAGTCCATATTTAGGCCAGTCACTGTAGCAAAAAGGGTATGAAAAATTGCAAGTTTTCAAATTTTGAGACAACATTGAAGGAGGTAAAAAAAGTAATAAATCCGATTTTGCACCCTTTTCAGCCCCAGGAACATTGTTAAATTAAAAAAACGTAATT
The DNA here is from genome assembly GCA_958510855.1 of Rhagonycha lutea. NCBI lineage: Eukaryota > Metazoa > Arthropoda > Insecta > Coleoptera > Cantharidae > Rhagonycha > Rhagonycha lutea. The sequence continues at coordinate 5,960,120 of OY294036.1, forward strand.
CCGACATTTATGCAAACCTTGGAGAACATTTTAATAATTAAAACACATCTTCAATAAAGTATAAAGTTTGCACCCTGCTACAATCAGCGGCAGTTCTAGCAAGATTTTTAGGTGGTGCGAGATCTCATTTTGCCCCCCCCCCCCCCCCCGGACCGAACATTAAAAAGAAACAATATTTGTTTGAAAAGGTTTATTTAAAAAATTAAATTAAAAAAAATTTTGAATTATTTGTCATTTTGGCGCCCCCCCTAGGATACACCGGTCGCACCGCCCTATAACCGCCGCTGGCTACAATGACTGAAACATTGAAAACAGTAGCTTATTCATTTTTTTTGGTGTATCCTGGCGAAAAAAATTGCAAATGTCATGCAAATAATTCCTTAATACAACCCTGTATGCAATGTTCCGGTCATCGTAGCAGGGTGCAAACTTTATAGAAGATGTCTAATAATTAAGGCCCGGATTTTTAGGTACTGAAAATTGCCAAAATAGGCAGGCAATTAGGCATAAAAAATTAGATTATAGGCACTAATAGGCAGTCAAAAATGCATAATTAAAATAAAGAAAACCACTAAGTATTAAAACATTATTTTGTACAAAAAATAAAGTTAAACATTTATATAACAAATTAAAGCTATTTCCAAATTTTCTGGAGTAAAAAAACTTCTCACAAATTCACCGCTCTTCATCACAAGAAGTAACGGAAGCATATGCACACACAAAAAATGAGGTTTTTCGGGGTATTTCCTAAATAACTTAAAATTAAGGATCGACAAAGGGCCACATTGTAAAATTACCTAGTAATAGCTCCAATAACTGTTGGAGTCATCCCTCAATATATCAACATGAAGAAGTGGAGTGACACTAACTGCATTAGTACAAATAAATATGAATTGACAGCTATGATAATGGTAACATGAATGGTCATAGTTTTGGTCAAGTTTTTTTTATGCCATGGGAGGGGGGGGTTTCACGCCAAAAAAATTTTAGACCCTTTTTTTTATTAATATTTCGCTCTCCCATGGGGGGGGGGTTTGAACCCCTACCCCCCCCCTCATCTACGGCCCTGTGTCTTATTTAAAATTTGTACGTGGTATTCATTCAAAAATACTTACATACTTACAAATTTAGGCAAATTATAGGACAAAATCAATTTAAAAAAGCCATTTAGGCGCATTAGATGAAAAAAGGCACTAAATGTAGAAAATAGGCATATTAAAAAGTGGTTTAAAATGATCGCCAAGTCGCAAAACACATTTTGCTGCAAAAAAAATTTCAGAGCCTGTACGGAATCAAAAAAGGCAAATGCCTACAAATCCGGGCCTTACTAATAATTATTAAAATATTCTCCAAGATTTGCATAAATTTCGGAATTTTTTTCATAGTTATTGCAAATTTACACTCTTCTTTTAACAATTTAACAATGTTCCAGGGAACAAAAATGGGTGCAAAAATCGGATTAATAATTTGTTGACCTGTTACAATGTTGTCCCAAATTATAGAACTTTTGCAATTTTTGTCTAACCACTTTTTAAGTCCCTAATGGCTGGCCTAATTAGGATCTTACAGCACTGCATGGTCAGTTTTTACCCGACTGCCAAAAACAGGAGTAAGTTAAACTTTTAAAAAGTGTTGGGCTATTTATTTATAGGTAGGTAAACCAGGCTCGCTATTGGTTATTGCCGTAACTAGGATTTTTGGCGCCTATTATTATAAAATCAAAATTATGTACAATAACAATGAATTTTTAGTGTTAGTGACATTCGACACTCAATTTTTTGGTATGCAGTGAGTAGATTTTTTTTATTTCATCTGTGGATGTGGGAGCCTTATGATTACCCAAGAAGTTTTTTTCTTCAGAGATTCGTTTGGAATCTGTCTTTCCCATGGCCTTCACAAAATTGTTCATTAAAGGCTCCTTAGTTTTTGAGTTATGAATTTTGGAAAATAGACATAACTGCTATTACTATTGGCTGTTATTACAAGAAACCGTGGTAGTCTAGACTCTAGAGGTATAGGTAATTTTATTCATAGTGGTTGAGAGTGGCTAATGTGCAGAAACGAATATTCGTCAGGTGGATTTCATGTTTAGCAAGCAGGGGGGGGGGTGTTAAATTTTACTTTTCATAACCGTACCATTTCTATGTTCATGAAAGGTTGGTTATGTTCTTATTAGTTTTATCGTTTATAAAGAAAAGAACTTCTTCTTCAATCAGCGGCTTTATATCTATGTTGTTATATAAAATTGATATCTTCCTTTCGTTCAAATCAATTTGTTTTAGTAAGTTATTCTAGTAATAATAAAATTGAAATATATTTATCTGTCAGAACTAAAAGAAATTTACTACGGCACTGACAAGCTCCTCCTCCACACTAACGACAAAATTACCTCTATCTATTAAAATAAATTTATTTAATTCGACTAATTTTACCTAAATTTCGCATAAATAAGCTTTAATTGGAGGAAAAACAGTACTTCTTTTTATTAAAATTCAGAAAAGGAAATTTAAAACGACCGACTTCTAGTTAGCACTTTCGTAAACAAACAGAAACATAACCTCACTTTATGTAAAATTAAACATGATAAATAATATATTTAAATTATCGAATCACTTCGTATGTAAAAGTAAATGCAACATAGTGCTAAATAGTGTAAGACATTTCAAAACGACGTCTCCTAGGTGTCTATTTTATGAAAAGGACGACAAAGGGGGCTATGTCACCAAGTTGCCGTCACCCTCCCAATCTCAAATACTTAAAAACGGTTTTAAAGAGTTGAAACAAGAATTACGCTTGTGGAAAGACGAATTAAAAGAGGCAATCCAAAATGACCCTATTTATGCGTATAACTCAGGCGAAACCGACATCGTTTGGGATTTCACGACACAAGAATGTATCGATAGGTTTGTCGTGACCACCGATAAAGATCACAACGAAGGTTACAGCACGTGTAATTTAAAATTAAATAGATACGGCAAAGGCCATCTGTACGGTTTCCTTAACACCGAAGTTCCTAAAGACGGTCGAGTGAAACGGGCAGGTTATTGCAACATCAAGTCTGCAAGACCGAGGGTAACTTTTAATAGTTTTTATTTAATAAATTATTTACAACTTTTTGTTTTTAGAAATCGTTTAAACGAGATACGTTTTATGATTGGGGGCAGTACAATATGCTGGTGTTGAGGGTTCGGGGAGACGGCAGGTCTTACTTTTTAAATATTTCGTGTAAAGGTTATTTCGATATCACATGGAACGACACGTTTCACTATGTCTTATTCACCAGGGGTGGGCCTTACTGGCAAATTGCTAAGGTACCGAACAAGAGTTTTTTGGTGTTAAGTTTTAGTTTTGATTTTTGTTTCTTGCAGATTCCATTTTCTAAATTCTTTTTTTCTTCTAAAGGAAGAGTGCAGGATAAACAGTACCAGATGCCTTTAGAAAAGATTACAAATTTTGGAATATCGGTGGGTGATAAAATCAATGGTGCTTATTCGTTAGAAATTGATTATATTGGGGTTGAATATAATCCAAATTTGACCGAGGAAAGCGCATATGAAATGTACAAAACTGATAAAAATATTGCGCAACATTAAAAATATTGTTGAAACTTTTTGGGTTTTTTTTTTGAGTGAATCTTCAAAAGAAGTACATTTTTCTGGTAATTAGAATTATTAATAAATTCCTTTAGTTTTATCTAACTTTTTACTTTTAGTAACGACACAGTTCATGTTATATCATGTGGGCCCATTAGCTCAGTTGGTTAGAGCGTCGTGCTAATAACGCGAAGGTCTTGGGTTCGATCCCCACATGGGCCAATTTTTTTTCGTGTTTTTTAAGGTCTCTAAACATAAAATTATTTTTAATTATACATTATTATCTATGATTACTTCGGATTTTTTTAGTACCCCAGCAGTTTTTCCCTATAATTCGCTTTAATTTTATTTTTACGGTATGCATTCACCTGGAGATGCAATCTGACGATAATTATCTACCACCAATGGCAGACCGGGAAACTGATAGGTGAATGGATATCACTGTAACCCTGTAACTGGAGAAAAATGGGCGGAGCTAATGTGCAGAAACGAAAATGCGTTTAGTCCGTTTACACAACGACACTAGCACGTTCTCCCTTCACTTGGATACGCCCATTTTTCTCTGCCTAATTTTACTCTAGATAATTCATCTGCAGATAAACTGATACCATTATGGAAAATTATCATTAGACTAAAATTGAAGAGTACAAAATTCTTTACAAAATTGTTACTACGTATATAAAACATCGATTTCCAAACTGGAAGGCGCGGACTGGTGCAAATAAGGGAAGCAGGCTACCGTAATCTCTACACCAAACTGTGATTAATGATGTCCATACACTTCAACATGGTTGTATGAATCTACATACTTGAATGTCGTTGGTGCAATTTTTGAAAGAAATTTTTTGTATTTGCACCTCCCGCAGAGCCGTAACGAGGGTAGAAAACGCTTGTGACAATCCCCTCCCGTTCAAACAAAATATTTTTTTAAATATTTATTTATAGGTACAATTTATTATTTCAGCAACTTTTTTATAGCGTGCGCCGTTTCTCGCAATTTATACAATTAAAAACATAATATTATTTAAACCAAATAAATTTATCCCCCTAAAATGTGACGAAAAGGGCACGAAAACGGGGGATCTGGTTCGAATCTTGACCAAACCCAAGATCTTCGGGTTATTATCACGACGCGACGCTCTAACAAATTGAGCTAATATAAAAATAATTCTATTGGTTAAAGGGTCTGGCCGGTTAAGTATGTTAAAAATGCCTTTTTTGAATTTCATGATGGCAATTTTTTTCCACGTTTGTTATGTAAAAAGTCAGTCATGTACAAAATTTCAGCTTTTCAATTTACTTCCTGTGGATTTTAGAAGGAAAAAACTGCTTTTTCACATTTCTTCATTTTTCTTGTACTAAAAGATATCCGAAAAATCTCAAAAAATTCAGAAAAATCAAAAATCATCTAAGAAATATGAAAATAATTTTTGGAATTCCTTCACAGTTAAATTCAACGAAATACGAATTTATCAACATTAAAAAAAATTATTTAACCATGGGGGAATTTTCCGACTAGAACAAGAAAATTTGACAAAATTCTACTTTGGAATCCCTACATATTAAAAAAAAATCATCTCAAAATTCCACTTGCAACACTATCAAAAATGCAAAATTCTATTCAAAGTTGTGACGTGATTCAACGAAATATTTATTTAATAAAATGTTTGTTCAATTTTAATGTTTTAAAGTATTGATAGTATACGCGGTATTTGGCGAAAATTTGAAAATACAGAAATTATTGGGTTTGTGAGGTGTTCTGTTAAAATGACCCGGTATTACCCGGTCACTATGAATAGTTTTCATCAATCATCTAGAAATATACAGGTTGTCATTTCAAATCATAAAACACCGTGAAAAGCAGCCATAGTTGAAGTTATTGAAGTAAAATTTCTATAAATTATAGTATTCTGACAGCTACCAATGTAGTAAATTGACTCTATTAGTGTGACGTCACAACTTTGAAGAGAATTTTGCATTTTTGATAGTGTTGCAAGTGGAATTTTGAGAATTTTTTTTTTTAACTTGTAGAGGGATTCCAAAGTAGAATTTTGTCAAATTTTCTTGTTCTAGTCGGAAAATTCTACCATGGTTAAATAATTTTTTTTAAAGTTTTTAAATTCGTATTTCGTTGAATCACGTCACAACTTTGAAGAGAATTTTGCATTTTTGATAGTGTTGCTAGTGGAATTTTGAGATGATTTTTTTTTAATTTGTAGGGATTCCAAAGTAGAATTTTGTCAAATTTTCTTGTTCTAGTCGGAAAATTCTACCATGGTTAAATAATTTTTTTTAAAGTTTATAAATTCGTATTTCGTTGAATCACGTCACAACTTTGAAGAGAATTTTGCATTTTTGATAGTGTTGCAGGTGGAATTTTGAGATGATTTTTTTTTAATTTGTAGGGATTCCAAAATAGAATTTTGTCAAATTTTCTTGTTCTAGTCGGAAAATTCCCCCATGGTTAAATAATTTTTTTTAAAGTTGATAAATTCGTATTTCATTGAATCACGTCACAACTTTGAATAGAATTTTGCATTTTTGATAGTGTTGCAAGTGGAATTTTGAGATGATTTTTTTTTAATTTGTAGGGATTCCAAAGTAGAATTTTGTCAAATTTTCTTGTTCTAGTCGGAAAATTCCCCCACGGTTAAATAATTTTTTTTAATGTTGATTAATTCGTATTTCGTTGAATTTAACTGTGAAGGAATTCCAAAAATTATTTTCATATTTCTTAGGTGATTTTTGATTTTTCTGAATTTTTTGAGATTTTTCGGATATCTTTTAGTACAAGAAAAATGAAGAAATGTGAAAAAGCAGTTTTTTCCTTCTAAAATCCACAGGAAGTAAATTGAAAAGCTGAAATTTTGTACATGACTGACTTTTTACATAACAAACTTTGAAAAAAATTGCCATCATGAAATTCAAAAAAGGCATTTTTAACATACTTAACAGGCCAGACCCTTTAAGGCCTTGTTAAAAGTTCTATGAAACCGGCATTAATTTTATCTAATTTTAAGTGTTTTTTTCTATTTTTTAGGTCGAATAAGCCCGCTAAACACCGCAATATGTGCAGAAATGTTTAAAATTAAATGCTAGATTTTCACAGGAGTTTGATAATTAAAAATTTGTAATAAAATTAATAATCTTATATTAATTCAAATCAAGTGGTATCAAGGATACCTTACAAACTATGCAATACATATTTTATAAATCTTCAACATTTTTAATGAAATTTTTGGCAGTGTTCTTTTAATTACAATATTTACATTACTAACAAGGAGAGGCTACAAAATCTCCGACTCGCCGATTTGATTCTTTTCATTGTATATGTCCGTCATAGTTAGGACTTCAATAGCTCCAAATTATACAATGCACTTTTCAGCCATTTCCGAGAAAACATATTTAAAATGTTCCTATCTCCCATTTCGGTAAGTAATTTGTTTGAGAAAAGAGAGGCTATTTATTTTGTGCATCATTTTCCCTTGCGAATAAAATTTCCTCACCCTATCTGTTTTCTTTGTTGATGACATTTGTTCATAATAGCGTCAATTTCATCGAGAATTTTGTTGATTGTTGCCATATCCAAATTTTTCAACCTGCTAAAAATCTTGTGCATACGAATTTTCGTCCTTGTTTCATCATCTATATTTTCTTGTTGATTTTCCTTATTAATTAAATCTTGATATTTTTCATTTAGGAATTCACTTTTAGGAACTTCCTGTAATTTTAACGTTTCTTCGGTCACTTCTTCAATACATAAATATTTGGATTCTTCATTTTCCATTTCTGCACCTAAAAAAAATTCAAAATATTTAACCTTGTAATACAATACTTCAAACCCGTAAACAAAATATTATTATATTAAAAGTATTCTAATAGTAACAATAATTATTATAATTACCAATTTCTTGATATATAAATGCGTCATTTCTGTTATTCGAATTCAATTCTTGTACTTTCTTAAATGTAGCTGGAACCACGTTGTTTGGATCTCTTGACTTATTAACGTTATACTTTTTCTTTAGGTATTGTAAGTCCCCCATATGCAATAAATTATATCGCTCCAATTTCCCCTTCTGTATTTTTCGGGCATCTTCTATAATCACATTTTGCAATACACCAGCTTTCAGTTTTTCACCAATTACATTTTGTTCTTCAGGTGTCAAACGTCGAGTTCTCAGTTCCTGATCATGTCCAACATGAGTTTTTATGTAATGAACATTTACTTGACCTAAATGTTAATAATGTCAGCCAATAAATAATTAAAATAAAAATAAAGTTACCATCAAAGTAAATATTTGCAGTTATCCTTGAAGGGCAAGTCCCATCTATTTTAATGCTTCCTCCTTTTTTCTCCCTTCTTTTACTGCAAGTACTTTTATGCCCTGCAATAAAATAATACTAGCACAATTCAACTAAATTTTAATGTGTTACTTTTGTATCATTTCTGTACTTTATTCTTGTTTTCGCATAATCAACATTACGATGTTCTAGTTTCCTCCACTTTTCGAAATCTTCATGGTTGGGAAATGTTAATCTTTCCTCTTCTATTACCACATCATGCCCGCCTTGAAGATGTTTTATTAATACAAAGCAATTTTCCATGCCTTCCCTTCTACCATCATTGACACATAGTGGACAAAATATTAGACTTCTTTTACAATTTCTTTCCATTATAATTCCATGCGCTCTTTTCATATGCCTTTTCTTTGAAGAAACATGAAATGTTTTCAGACAATGAAGGCAAGTGCCTCTAAAAAAAAATTAGATACTTTATAATTATTATTCTTGGTTTAACTTTTCAACTGCCATTACAAATTTAATTATAAACCTACTATCGGCTACTATTTTACCTATCGAGGTAAAAAAATTTTGGTTATTAGTGGACGGTGAAATAAACCCTTATTTCGTAATAAAACTTTCATAAAGAATACTTACTTGTCCATCACTGTTGATTAATGTAAATCAGCGAGATTATTCAGATCACAAAATAGATATTATAAATTCAGATTAAAGAGCGGGATGTTAAAATTAAAATCACACGTTTGACATTTCGAACTGTCAAAATTTTTGAATGTAAACAAGTTCATTTAGGGTGCGTTCCTTTTAATCACCACGATAACCGCGGCGGTGATCAAACACGATTATTTGATTGGACTGATGATCGACCGTCTCGTCTTGGTGGATTTGTAAGTGGAACGCACTCGTAGAAAATAAAACCAACAGTCTAGACATGGGCATTAATCGCAGCTCGACGTAGAGATTGCGGTAGCCTCAAAACGCTTAATATTTTAAGAAATAAAGGGGTTTCAAAGCATTGGGCTCGGGACCATTCTTTCTTCTGCCTCTCGGTATTTACACTACTGTCCTACCTCCCCAGACTCGGTTGAACGCTCAAATCTTCACATATTACGGTGTTTAGCTGGCTCATCCATCTTAGAAAATAGAAAAAAAATACTTAATAAAAATTAGATAGAATTAATGTCCGGTTTCATAGAACTTTTAACAAGGAGTTACATTTAACCAATAGAAAACGTCCATTAGTACTAATAGACCAATAGAATTTATCCGTTAACTTTAACAGTTTGTTAAAAGTTTTACGAAATTGGGGGTAAGTATTATGTAGTTTATGTTCTTGAAAAAATATTTCCCTGACCCGGAGGATACACAATCAGTAAAAAATTGAAAAACCGGGTTATATGGAATACTCCCCAGCCGCTAGTAAATAAATTGGCGGCTTTATCAATTTTTAAAATAGGCCAGCCATTGTAGCAAAAAAGGTATGCAAAATTGCAAAAGTTTTCAAATTTTGAGACAACATTGAAGGAGGTAAAAAAATAATAAATCCGAATTTGCACCCTATTCTGCCCCCCGGAACATTGTTAAATTAAAAAAAACGAAATTCCGAAATTTATGCAAAACCTTTGAGAACATTTTAATAAATGTTTAAAACAAACCATTAAAACACATCTTTAATAAAGTTTGCACCCTGCTACAATATCCGAAACATTGCAAACAGTATAGCTTATTAATTTTTTTTGGTGTATCTTGACGAAAAAAATTACTGCAATTGGCATTTTACACTACGTGTAGATGGCGCTGTAATACGGCAATATGGTGGATCTCGGTAGTATCATTCACAATAAAACATACGCGTGATAGGTTAAATCTGTAGTTTATATATTGTATTTAGTGGTTTTTACATTGGTGATGATAATTTAAAATCAATTTGGTATATATTAGTTAATTAATAATAAATAAATAAATAAAAGATACTATCCAGGTTAGTTACCATTAAAGACACTACGTGGCGCTTCAGCAAATGTAAAATGCCAATAGTCATGCAAATAATTCCTTAATACAACCCTGTATGCAAATTAATAATCACAACTATTTGCAATGTTCTGGTCATCGTCATCGTAGCAGGGTGCAAAGTTTATAGAAGATGTCTAATAATAATTATTAAACTGTTCTCCAAGATTTGCATAAATTTCGGAATTTTTTTCATAGAGTTATTGCAAATTTACACTCATTTTTACATTCATTTTTACATTACACAATTTACATTCTTTTAACAATTTAACAATGTTCCGGGGACCAAAAAAGGGTGCTAAAATCGGATTAATAATTTTTTGACCTCTGTTACAATGTTGTCCCAAAATATAAAAACTTTTGCAATTTTTGTCTAACTTTTCATTGTTTAAGTCCCCAATGACTGGCCTAAAAGTCATATCTTTACTTCTTTGTACTGGGGGAGGGGTATTAATTCTGGTAACTGGCAATTAAAATTATTAATAAATTCTTTTAATATTATCCGTGCTTCGGAGGGCACGTTAAGTCGGCGCGGCGGTCCCCCTGAGTTGACGAATTGCCACCGTTAACAAAAAAAACAGGGCTACAGGCACATCTGAATGCTAGCCTAGCAAGCTGCTACCGGATGTAAAACAACTATAGTCCAAAAATCGATCTGCGGACTACTCACCAACCCGTCTGGCCAGCGTGGTGAGTTATGGCCAGATCCTCCATAATATGGAGACTTATGTCCAGCAGTGGGCTGAAAAAGGCTGATGAAGAAGAAGAAGAATATCCAGGGATGCAGTCCTAAAATATAAAGTGACGCAAGACGGGGCTCTTTAAAAAATCTTCGCCGCAAGAGAAACATTTTTTAAAAAAGGAGGCGTGGCCAATGTTTTTTTTTTTCATAAAGTGTTTTTCATAAAGACATTTTTGTTAATCAGGGCAGCGCCCTGCCATAAAAAAGTACCGGGACGGATCCTTGGTGCTCCCTAGTCCCACTGCACCCCTGGCTATTATCTAATTTTTACTTTCAGTATTGATACAGTTCAGGTCTTGTGTTCGATCGAGATTCGAACCAGATCCTCCGGATTCGCGCCGATTTCTTCACATTTTAGGGGGATAAATTTATTTGGTTTAAATATTAGATATGTTTTTGGAAAACGCTTTTTTGCAAAGCGTTTGGAAGCGACTGGAAGCTTGAAAGAAGGAAAAAAAGAAATGTTTGGTAGCGAAAGTAGCTTCTCCCCGAATGCAGGGCAAGTCTCCAAGTTAAAAAATGGCAAGGAATGCTTCAATCTTACCACCCTCTCAATCAATCCCCCCTCCTCCGGGGACATGGGGTAAATTTGCCCGAGATAATTAAGAGATAAAGTAAAAAGTCATTTTCAGTCAGTTTCCGGGTTTCATACTGAATAATTGCTCAAACTGGGTCACCCTTTATGACACACCTTGTACATAAGGTAACACGAATGAATTTTGACATTCAGACAAGACTAAAATATTTTTTTAATTTTTAACATTTTGTGAAGATTTACAAGAATTATGAATTTTTTGAGTTACTGTAAGTCGTTTATTGAAAAGTTGCGATGTTTTTAATATTTTAAGGTTAGTTTATCTTGTAATTTACTTTTAAAAAATTTGGTTCGAAATGAACCACTTAAAGACCTTCGTACGTGTTTATCGCAAGGTGTCAATTTATCAAAGGAGTATTGGTGCACTGGTAATACAAGAGGATAAATGTAGGAAAGATTTTAACAGCTTGTTAGTGTTTTCGGGTGTACCATGGTGTAGATATTACTGTACGGCATCCAACAAGAAGGATCTGTATTTGACAAATCACAATGAAGCCGTTAAAAAGGAGCTACAATCTTACATTGAAGATAAAAAGGAGAGGCTACGTGTGACGGAACGGAGGATTAAAAATCGAGGGAATGTCATCTTGAAGGACATTGAACTAACTAAGAATAAAGTTCGGGAACGAGTCGAAGAAATTATTGAGGTTTCCTTATTTTATTTATTCCTCTAGGTTCACACTACATCACTTGGTTTTAGAGAGAAAATGTGTACACCATACCGAACTTTTTATGCGTTTCAAGGATTTTACTATCTCCTTATTTGGGAGTACTTATAATTCAATCCGAGTTCCAGTTTGCTTTAGGAATTCTGGGGGTTGCAGCTGTGACAGATTTGGTAATTTATTTCGACTTCTTGTTAACCTTTGTACTCACGGAAATAATTTCAGTTGGACGGTTGGATAGCCAGGACTTGGACGAGTCAATCTTCAAAAATGGGTAGCTTTTTGGATCCCATGGCCGACAAGGTGTTGATAGCCACTTTGTTTTTAACTTTAACTTATGCTAACCTGATTCCAATAGCATTGACCAGTCTCATCATAGCCCGTGACGTTATTTTAGTGACTTCTGGCTTCGTGATACGGTATAAGTCTCTTCCACCTCCTGTAAGTATACTTTGTATTTTAACCACCTATTTTGATTATTATGAAATAACTTCGCGATTAGATTCTTTTTCTGTATTAAAAGGTAAAAGCACCCACTCGTTAATCCATTCATGCGCGTCACTAATTAGTTTGTTTTAGTTATTGCTCATCATGCGGATTACATAGCCCATGTTATTCACGAATAAAAGAGCTAGCAATAAATGAAAGTCTTGTCCAAATCAGTTCAGTATTTTAGGTTCTAGGAAGACATAAACGTACAAATCAGCAGGTTAAATATTTATTATTATATTTTTTTAGCGTACTCTGAGTAGATATTTCGACGTAACTCACGCTACCGCCCAGTTGGAGCCAACTTTCATCAGTAAAGTGAACACTGGCATCCAATTATTGTTGGTAGGCTCGACACTCGCCGCTCCAGTTTTTAATTACGTCGATCATCCCTTGTTACACTCCTTATGGTAATATGAACAAGAAATGTTAAATTATTTGCTAACTTGTTTTCTTTAGGTACCTTACTGGTGTAACGACCGTAGCTGCGGGGTTAAGTTATGTTTTGTCGAAAAATACGTACCGTTTTATCAAAAAGTCAAAATAGTAGCAGATAAGAGTTATTTAGCTAAGTGTAAATATGGGGGAATACTTATAAGGCTAATTCAAGTGCTGTTAACATTTCTCAAGTGATATAAATGAACTACCTATTCTGTAATATGTAGCATGTAGGTGGAAGTTTTGTAGTAAAGTTTTACCTGCTTACTCAAGACCCAATTTTTTTTAAATAAATTTAAGTTTAGTGGAAAAGCATGTGATTTGTTTTCAAAACGGGCTAGGAAAAAAAATTGAATCTCAAACTGTATAAAAATTATATTAAGTATAAATGCAAAGGTACAAAATTATAAAAACCCGCATTTTTGAACAAATGTAACGATTAAAAATAAACATGCAACAATCAAATAGTGGAAAAATGTTCCAATTTAATACGAGGTGAATCACTTGTTCTCCGATTCACTGCTTTTTCTTTGTTTTTTGTTCTTCGTGAACTTGGAAGTTGAGGGTTTTCGTTTCAACCCACCAGGGGCGGTGCTACTTGAAGATTCTCCGAACTTGTACCTCGCTTCAAGACGTTCACGTATCAACAAACCTTTAATCAATTTCTTCCAGTTATCATATACCCGTTTTTCAACTTTTTCTTTCTCTCTTTTTTCTACTTCCTCTTGTTCCTAAAGAAAACATGTAAATTTGTTTTAGTAAAGTTAAGGTGATAGTTACCATGTACCACGCCGCTATAAGCGATTCGGCATGTTCCTCACAAACTATGAAACCATCAAACACAGGATGAGTCCATCCACAGTGGACGTCAAATCCAACCATAGCGGGCGGACAGTCGATGTTCATTTTCCGGGCGACTTTGTTCAAATTAGGCACTAAAATTTAAAACTAATAAGAGGAAATAACGTGGACGGTTATTTTTACATTGCAAATGTACTGTTCCTCCAGGCAACATGCTTTTCTGGAAAAGTTCTACGTTTCCATATTCATTTTTAGGTACTATGCCATTTTCAGCTGGCGGCGGCACATATTTCTCAACCTGCCATTCCCCAAACGCCTCCAATGGTTGCTTCTTCAAAATTTTCCTGTTTATCTAAAATTTAAAGCGAGTATTTTGATGAAGCAGTGGCGTACTGTGAATATTTTATCTGTAGCCTCACAGTTCCGCCTCATTTAAACTTGCCTTGTCCCATTTTGGTCTCAACACAATTTTGTAAGGTTGTTCGCCCGGTTTAACAATTTTTGCATATTTAAACCAACTTTCTCGCGAATGTAAAGTAAAAACACAATCTCTTGAATAAACAGGCTCCTTCCTTATAAAACCTAAAATTGTTGGATTGGGAGGATACAAAGCTTGGTATTTCAATAAATGCCGCTCGAGTACATATAGAGGGTGATTTTTGTACCTACAAAAACACAAAATCAGATATTTGTAAAATTTAAATTGTTTCTGCAATACTCAGAAACCGAAGTTGGTAACGGTTTCTCCAACTGTAACAGCGCTAACTCTTCGTCTTCTTCTCGGTCACGTGCGGTTTTTCTCGTTACAAAAGGTCCCAAAGATTTTTCCCACCACTTCGGATTCACCCGCAATTTCCTCGTCACTGTATTCCAATTCACGCAATACCTTTGCGTCACATCTTTAACCGAATTATCATTATTCCATGCCACTATGTACGAAACCGGATGAGAAGCACGCGACTAAAATATGACAAAAACTGTAAGTCAAATTTATGGTGGGTTCCATGAAACTAACTTACATAAATTTCACTGACGCAGTGAACTTGCCCCTTAATCAAATCGACTGCAATCCACTTTTCTTCCGACTCCAAAAAGACTTCAACCCAAACATCGACACCTTTCTTCTTCTTAATTTCAGCTGCTTCTTGCTCAAGCATCTTTTTTGTTTTCACTCGCTGTTTTACTTTAACCTTAGTTTTCTTGTGAAATTCGTCGTCGCTATCGATTGGCTTCTTTTGTGTTTCCACTGGAACATAGTCGCTATCTTCTCCACTGGATTTTTGCGATTTTCGATTTTTTACCATCTTACGTTTTTGCACTACATTTTCATTCGAAATCCGAGCTTTCATAATGGAGATTATATCGTTCCTCACATCCACCTGTTTGGAAGAACCACCAACGCTGGCTCTCGAGGAAGACGGCTTAGGACTTTTGGAAGAAGCGCCCGTGGTGACTTTTTTAAGGTTCCGCAAGTTCGGTTTCTTTTCCCGCACGGGTTCAAAATCTTCATCTGAAGATTCTTCCAAACTGGATTGCTCTTTTGGAAGTTTTTTACAGGACCGTTGCGACTTTAAACGTTTTTCGTGTTGTTTAACAGGACAGGGACTTGCTTTCTGTTGCGATAATCGTTTTAGGTTTGGTTTCTTCGATTTTTGTGGAGATTCGGATTCATTGTCGGTATCATTCGCGCCGTCTAGTTGCGGTATTCTTGCGGAACTGCGAAGTTTGAGCTTACTGAGCGATGGAGTTTTACTACCCACAAGTGATTTTCTTGCCGTGACTTTTTTCGGTTCAGGTTCAACTTTTGATGACTTACGTTTGTTTTCTTCTTCGGTCTCGGTTTTCTTACTGTTCTTTGAACGGGTTTTTGGTTTTTCTACTTCTTTAGAAGTGCCGGGTTTAGGTTCATTTATTTTACTTCTAACTTTTTGTGCAAGACTGAGTTTTTGAGACTTTTTGGTCTCCGCTTTTTTCTCCACATTTATCTTCTTTTGTTGTTCTGCCTGCAACCGATCCAGAATTTTTTTCGTAATCAACTTATCTTTTTCAGCAATGGCGTAAGCTTTTTTCTTATCGCTACGATCTTCTTTTGAAGAACAACCCAAATCTTCATCAGGAGGCAACTTTTTGGATGGGCTTCCTTTTCCATTTTGTTTGGTAGCAATTTCTTTAGTTTGTTTTCTAGGCAACGACTTTCGAGTAGAACTCGCCTTTTGATCCTTTGCAGAACCGGTTTTTTCGGCATCCTTTTTGAGAATCGGCTTTTTACTGCTCGTCTTTTCTTCCTTTTTGGGAAGCGATCCTTTAGAAGGTGCTGCTTTTCCATCATCCTGTTTAGACGAGCTCGCAATTTCCTCTTTTTTAGAAGAAGATTCCGTAGTTTTACTTTTCTCGTCTTCAACTTTTGTACTCAAAGAATGAAGGTCACTAGCTGGAGGTCTTAGTGGTTCCACTTGAAAGGAGAGGACGAGTCTGCATTGAATTCCCAAAGATCTTAGTATGCAAATAAAGATGTAAACCAGCATTTGTTTACTGTACGCCTTTTTGCTAGCAATTTGAGATTTCAGAAGATCTTCTAACTTTACATCTGGTGGGTTTTCTTTTTCCACAATTTGAACCAAATTGCGAAACCATTTGACAATTTGTTCTAGGTAACTTAAATCTGTGCGTTCTGGTGGATAACAATGCTGAGACGGTAGTAAAGACAAAGCTAAAGCCATCAAATTTTCGTTGTTTAAAGTTTTGTTAACGTAATTCCCATGCGCTAACCAGCACAGGAGATGAACTTTGTGAACCAAAATCTGATTTTCCTTTCTTACTCTATTGAGACGCCGTTTTATGGAAGCCAACATGTCGATTTCTTTCTTCTTCTTGATACCACCATCGGATAATCGGACCACAACTTCCAATCCATCCCTTGGAATGAGAGCTTTCTCATCATCATCCTCGACTTCATTATGTTCAATTTCTTCCCAATCTTCTTTTTCCGAATCTGAAAACGAGTCTGAATACTGTGTAACTTCTGAGGTTCTCTTGGTTTCTCCTAGAGCCAACAAATTCGAGATATCGTTCGTGGTAACATTTTTTTCTTTCGTTTTCGCCTTCTTTTTGGTGGCTTCGTATTTTTGAATCGCTTTTCTAGCATCTTCCATGTCCTTTGTGTACTTATGCAAAGTTTGAAAATTAATTTGCGTGGGCTCTGTATCAGCAACGTCCATTTTATCGTCCGGATCGGAATCGCTCAATCGTTCCATATTTACATCTTCCAAAATGTTGCGTTCAATATTTTCAAATTCTGTTTTTTTAGGTGCCTGCTTGACTTGGAAAAAACTCGACTTAAAATCCATTTCGCTTGGATGCTGTAGATAATTTTCAATGTCGCTTTCGCTCGACGAATCATCATCATTTTGGGGTTTTGATTGTCGGTTTTTGGAATTGCTTTGGGTGGGGGTTGAATTTTCATTTTCTTCATCAGATGATGTTTCATATTTTGGTAATCTACGGGTTTTTCGTTTAGGATAGGAAGCTCTCTTGTTCTGTAGAGGTTCGTTGTCGCTTTCTGATTCAGATATCGAACGTTGTTCTTGAAGACGCGAAGAACCCCCCATTTTAAAGCTAATAAATTCGAAAAAAAATTTTGAGTTCGGTTTTATTAATTAAATTAATTATTATAACTTTTAGAACTTGTGAAATGTGTGACGTCATTATTAATAAAATAATATGTTCAATTAAAAATTTGCCCCGCCCCACAAAAATTTTTCCGGTGAGTTTAATATTAAAAAAAAAAATTAATTGGTAGGTATATTTTAAATAATTTTAAACTGTTTTCATGTTTACCCATTATGTATTATTCTGACAAAGAGCACACAAATGCTTGAAAGCTTAAAAATACCTATAATATAATTTAATTAACTCGTAAAATTATTTAAAATGTACCAATTAATTTATTATCACGAGTTAACAATTAACTAATTTAAATAAAAATAAATTCAGTGTGGGTAAAATAAACTGAATTTCTTCTTTTAGGAAAATAAATACCCCTCCCCCTTAAAGGTTTCTAAAAGAATCCACTATTAAAATTAATTTTAAAATAAAATTGAAATCTGGCAATAACAAAATTTAATATTATAATTATTAACAATTTATACCTATTAATATAAATAAAAGCCATTGGTGCAGGTATTTTTACTGATGTATAAAAAAATTGCCGTAGGAATGTTGACCATGAATTTCAAGTTTAGTTTTTCCAATCGATTACACAATATTTCGCAAACGAATAAATACAAATTTTTTACTTACCCAACAGCTTTGGTTTACAGAATATCAATAATTGGCGAATTTGATAACAAATTCATAAAATAAACATACGCGCGAAATTATCAATTGTTTTTTTCGTAGCGGCAGCTATGCAAACAAAAGTTCGACATTTAAATGTTATTAAAACACAAAATAAAGCATTTTTCCTACTAATTTTCTCTATAAATCACACATGACATTAATTTCTTTTATAATTCACAGTTAATTAATAACAAAACGGCGTGATAAACAAAGAATTGACAAAAATTACATAACCTCACAATTTGTTAAATTTTAAATGTCAAGTTTTGAGCGGTAATTTACAAATATTTTAAAAGAAAACTTGGGAAATTTTCTAGGTCATAATAAAATGTAATAACGTTTTATTATTACTTATTTATTAGAAAAAATAAATTTTTATAATTTAAAACTCAATTTGAATGTCAATTTCCTGCTTTGGGTTTCCTACATGTGAATCTGGAGCTTTTCTCTTTAGTTTCAACTTTTGCTTCATCAGATTTGGAAGTTTCACCAAAATTATACCTCGCCTTTAATTTTTTTAAAATCAATAAACCTCTGGTTAATTTTTTCCAATTGTCATAGACCCGTTTCTCTATTTTCTCCCTCTCCTTTTTCTTCATTTCTCGTTGTTCCTAAAAAATTTTCCTTTAGAAAAGAGTTATTTACGCAACTAGTTAGGAAAAGTGATTTACTTGTCTTACGTGTTTCACACAAAATTATTTCTATTGTGTTGGAATAAGAGATTAAATTATTTACGCTTTATTTTTAAACTATAAAATAAATAGCAACACTTATTAGTTTAGGTACTTCAAATTATTTTACCGCACCAGTGTGGAAATGAGTTACTTATCGTACTAGTGCGGTAAAAACAACCTTTACCTAACTAAAATGAACATCAAAATGTAAGACTTTTTTAAAACTCTTTCAAATAAAGCCATAAAAAAAAAGTACCTCATGCCAAGCTTCTGTAAGAATTTCTGCATCTTCCTCACAAACAATGTACCCATCAAATATAGGAACCCATTCAATTTTATCAAAAGTAATCATGGCTTGTGGGCAATCAATTCTTAATTTTTTTGCAATCTTGTGCAAACCTGGCACTAAAATTCAAAATTAATAAAAAAAGGTTAACCAAATTTTTTTTTTCGACTTACAGCGAATTTGTACAGTTCCTTTGGGCAGCATACTCGGCTTATAAAGATCCACATTACCATATTCGTTTTTGGGAACAATACCATTTTTAGCTGCGGGGGGTACAAAATCTTCGAGTTGCCACTCTCCAAAAATTTCTTGTGGAACATTATAATCAAAAATTCCCTTCCCCTAAAACAATTCTTCTTAAATTTTTGAGACTTTGACCAAATGAAAATCTAACTAATTTGCTTACCCTGTTAAATTTTTGACACTTGACCATTTTGTACGGTTCTTCCCCTAATCGAACAACCTTCGCCTCTCTGTACCAGTATTCTCGAGGCTGCAAAATTTTGACACATTCTCGAGAATAAACGGGCTCTTTCCTTACAAAACCCAAAACGGTAGGATTGGGTGGATACAGAGCTTCATACTTCAGGAGGTGCCGTTGTAACACGTAAAGGGGGTGGTTTTTGTAACTAAAATTTTTGTTATCAACACAAAATTTGGACAAAGCAGGATATTATATACTCAGAAATTCTGGTGGGTAAAGGTTGTTCCAACTGTAGACTTTCTAATTCCTCATCCTCCCTTCTATCACGCAAAGTTTTTTTACCAGCAAAACGGCGCATCGTCCTTCTCCACCACCTCTTATCTACTCGTAACTTTCTGATCTCCGTATTCCAATTGGAACAATACCTCTGTGTCACATCCTTAATAAAACCGTCATTGTTCCATCCCACTATATAAGTAACCGGATTGGACGCTTTGGTCTAAAAGTCCATTATTAAATCAAATCTAATACTTTCAAAGCCACTTACGTAAATTTCACTGGGGCAGTTTATTTGTCCGTTGATGACATCCACACCAATCCATTTATCTTCAGATTCCACAAAAACTTCCATCCAAGTATTGAAACCGACGTTTTCATTCGGGGCATTTTTCTTATTTCTTACGCGTTTCTTAACTTTTTCTTTATTTTGAATCCGGAATTCTTCATCTTTTTCAGACGTTTTGGAACCACTTCTTCTTTTTTTCTTCTGTTCAAAGTCGTCACCATCTTCTTCAAACGTTTTGGAATCACTCTTGGCGGACCTGCTACCTTTTCTTTTTTTGTTCGGTTCAAAATCCTCACCATCTGATGATATTTCTACATACGCGAGTTTCGACTTGCGGCGGGTTCGTACCGATTTTTGCTCATCATCAGTATCGCCGGCGCCGTCAATTTGAATTATATCTGTTATTTTCTCTTCAGTTTTTTTTGTACTCACGGAATGAAGATCACTTGATGGCGGTTTTAATGGTTCCACTTGAAAAGAAAGAACCAGCCGGCAGGGGATTCCCAGAGAACGCAAAATGGAAATAAAAAGGTAAACAAGCATTTTTTTCGCAAATACTTTTTTTAAGTTCGCTTGTAACTTTAGCAAGTTTTTTAGAGTCACGCCTGGAGGAGTTTCCTTTTCATGGATTGGAATTGTATCGCGGTACCATTTAAGAAAGTTTTCGAGGTACTTTAAATTTGTACGGTTTGGAGGAACACAGAAACGTGGTGGTATTAAGGATAACAAGAGAGACATCACACTTTCACAATTTAACGTTTGGTTAAGATAATTCCCATGCGCTATCCAGCAGAGAAGATGAACTTGATGTACCAAAACTTGATTCTCCTTTCTAACCGAATTGAGACGCCGTTTTATGCTTGCTAGTAATTCAATTTCCTTTTTTTTCCGTCGTGGATCGGGTAATTCGACCAACACTTGAATGCCTTCCTTGGGAATCACGATTTTACTTTCCTCCTTGTTTTCGATTTCCTTCCAATCTTCCCTATCCGATTCAGATGACGATTCGGAATCGCTAGAATGAACAACTTGGACGTCGTTTGAAGATTTTGCGTTGGCCTCACCTCGCGCCAATAAATTCAAAATGTCTTCGTCGTCCTTCTTTTCTGTTTTGATTTTGACACTCTTCAGCTCCTTATTAGCTTCGTATTCTTCCACCAATCTTTTGGTTTCTTCTAACGTTTTCGTAAAGTTGTTCAACTCGTGAAAACTGTGATTGGAGGAAACGACTTTGTGTTCTGATTCCGAATCGCTAGATGGGTCATCCAAACTTTTTTTCTCGGTAACTTTAACCGATTCTTTTATTAGGAAAAAATTGGAGCTGAAATCAATTTTGTCAGGTTTTTGTAAATAATTTTCTATGTCGCTTTCGCTCGAAGAGCTACCAGAGTTTTTACTTTTTCCAGGTTTTTTGGAAGTACTTGAAGACTCTTGGATTTGTTTAAATTCTTGTTGGGAATTGGTATGATGCACCTCGGTAGATCTTCTTTTTGGTTTTACCGTTTCTAATTCCTCTTCGTCGTCGCTATCAATAAAACTTGACGCGATTCGTTTCTTAGATGTTCTCTTCGAACGACGCATTTTCAATTTATTTATTATATATTAATTAAGGCGCCTCTCTTGGCTTAAAATGCTAAAATTAATAGTATATTACTGACCGAGACTCGCAAATGCCTCGTTACTGGCAGTACACAACTAATAAATTAGAAATTGTTTGCTGAATTTACTTAAAATTCAAAAAAAGAATCGAAAAACAATAACGTAACCTCACAAACATTTAAACGTCAGTTGTATTTTGGTCATTTTGCATACTTCAAGGCAAGGGATAATTTACATACAGTAAATTCAAAAGTCTCATCGTAGGGATTTTGGTTACACGATATGTGGTAATCCTGAATCAAAAATTGTTTTTATTTGATATGTTGACATATTTCCGGCATTAAATGCTCGAATTCGCGCTAGTTTATATCAAAAAGTATTTATAACACAATTATGGCTTTCCACTATGTCGTGACTGCACACAAACCAACAGCAGTAACGGCATGCGTTACTGGTAAGTACAACAAATTAAATGTAAATCCTTGTCTATTAACACATTTTAACCTTATTAGGTAACTTCACATCTCCACAAGATCTCAACCTGATAGTAGCAAAGAACACAAGATTAGAAATTTATTTGGTCACACCCGAGGGTCTAAGACCCGTCAAGGAAGTGGGCCTCTATGGAAAAGTCGCGGTTATGAAATTATATCGACCTCAGGTTTGTGGTACTCAGATAGGTTTTAAAATTGTAAGGTTCAAACTTTCTCTTGCAGAATGAACAAAAAGATTTGCTTTTTATTGTAACCGTCCGCTACAATGCCATGATCTTGGAGTGCATCGGTAATGGAGAAAATTTAGAAATTGTAACCAAAGCACATGGTAATGTGTCCGATAGAATTGGCAAACCGTCGGACACTGGCATTATTGCCGTCATTGATCCCAAAGCTAGAGTTATCGGTCTTAGATTGTATGATGGTTTATTTAAAATTATTCCACTGGAACGAGATAATTGCGAGTTGAAAGCATCCAGTATTAGGTGAGAGCGTACAATCTTCAATTATTGTAATTTCCCCCCTTTAACCCGACACATTTTATGTTTCAGAATGGACGAATTGCAAGTTATGGATGTAGAATTTTTGCATGGCTGTGCAAACCCTACCATTGTTTTAATTCACCAAGATTTAAACGGACGTCACGTAAAAACACACGAAATTTCGTTAAGAGATAAAGAATTTGTTAAAATACCATGGAGGCAAGATAACGTAGAAACGGAAGCCTCCATGATCATACCAGTACCTTCACCTCTCGGTGGTGCCATAATTATCGGTCAAGAAAGTATTTTATACCACGATGGAAACACTTCCATTGCGGTAGCACCACCCGTTATCAAAGTAAGAATTTTAGTGCCTCCAAGTTACTGTGTCCTACTACAGCTTTTTTTTTTTTTAATAGCAAAGTACGATAATTTGTTATGCTCGAGTTGATCCGGGAGGTTATCGGTACCTACTGGGTGATATGGCTGGTCATTTGTTTATGCTGTTTCTCGAGGCCGAAAGCAGGGGTGACGGTTCCGATGTTGTTAAGGACCTGAAAGTCGAATTATTGGGGGAAATTTCAACTCCCGAGTGCATTACTTATTTGGATAACGGCGTTTTGTATATTGGATCTCGTCTCGGAGACTCCCAGCTAATTAAATTGAATTCAAAAACTGATGATGGTGGCTCGTATGTGACGATAATGGAATCGTTTACGAATTTAGCTCCTATTATGGACATGTGTGTGGTCGATTTGGAAAGACAGGGTCAGGGACAGTTGGTTACCTGTTCTGGTGCGTTTAAGGAGGGCTCCCTAAGAATTATACGGAACGGGATTGGTATTCAGGAGCATGCTTCTATCGATTTACCTGGGATTAAAGGAATGTGGGCCCTTACTGTCGCTTCAGGTATTTAATTATCATTTTTGTTAATTTTGTGGTGTTTCTATCTTTGATTGATCCAAATTTGAGGTAGCTATGCAATAATTAAAGGGTTTTAGTTTGAAAGAAATAGTTTTGGAGATCTTAAAGAACCCAGGTGTTTTTTGTCATGATATCCAAATAAACTAAAGGTTGATTGGTTTTCTTAATTGGTTTCATTTGGTTTAGCACAGTTAAATTTTAACTGAAAGATTGAAACAAAATAAACAAGATAATAATGCTTGGAATGTGGACAACTCATTTTATTTAAATGAAACAATATATTTATTGTTTGATTTGAATGGTCTACATTCTTTGTTATCTTTTTTTGATTATTATGAAATAACTTCATGATTAGATTCATTCTTCCTAGTGGTCTCTGCCGTTTGGTTTGTCAGAGGAGAGGTAAATAATTGTATTATTAGGCCATATTAACTTACATTTACAAAATATGAAGCAAATCCTATGAATTAAAAATTAAAGTAAATCCTTCTACTTATGAGTCATACGCAAATGTTTTTTGAGGAAAGGTTTTTCTCAAGCTATGAGTATTTTGGATGAATACATGAGAACTTTTAATTATAAACATATCCTTCATAAAAAATATAACTTAAGAAATAAAAAAGAAAGCAGTTTGCAATTTTTATTTGTGTAATTTTAGTAGTTGGATTTTTTATTTCTTAAATTATATTTTTAATTTGTGTTAGTTATGTCTTTTAATTTAATTTTAAGAGGAATCCTTAAAGTTGGAAAATACGCTTTCGTAATTCAATGATATCTTGCTTATTACTCAAGAAAATTGCGCAAAAGTATATATTTTTTAAAAGAGGACACTTGGACGCAGGTCACTGTGTTTCTATTTTTTTTAAATTCAAATTTTGAAAGAAAATTTATAATATTTAGCTGCTTAAAAGTAGTACAAATCAACTTACTTTTTGAGTAATTACAAGCGTTGCTATCAACATTTTTAGATAAACTTGAAGGAAATTAAATGTAAAATTGTTTACATATCAAGATAATAATAACAATATGTAAAACATTACTATTATTTTCTCGAAACGTTACTTTTTACGGATTGCATATCTACCTCCAATTCAGGCTCTCGTGTTTGAGCCCTAATGAGAGCAAATTTAATTTAGTACTTTTCCAATATAATTTTTATATTTTCTTTTAATTTCAGACTCGAAATTTGACAATACTTTGATTTTGGCATTTGTCGGTCAAACAAGAGTATTAAGTTTGACGGGTGAAGAAGTGGAGGAAACAGAGATTTTAGGATTTGCTGCAGATCAACAAACGTTTTACTGCGGTAATGTTATTCACGAGCAGATAATTCAGGTGACGCCTGTTTCGGCACGTTTGGTGTCGTCGCAGACCAAATTGTTGGTATCCGAATGGAAACCAATGAGTGATAGGAATATTAGCGTCGTCGCCTGTAACCTGGAGCAAATTGTTGTGTCTACTGGATCCGATTTATATTACATCGAAATTCATCCCAATGAGCTTATTTTGAAAGGGTAACTATTTGAATTTTTTTACATACTTGTCAATGAGATTTACGAGGTAAATTTAATAATAAATATTTTTATTATTTTTAAAATGTTTACAGTCATATCACCTTGGACGTGGAAGTTGCCTGTTTAGATATTAGTCCTTTGGGTGAAAATGCCACCTCATCTCAGTTAGTTGCAGTGGGATTATGGACTGATATATCAGCATGCATCTTACGACTGCCAGATCTATCGGAAGTTTATAAGGAAACTTTGGGAGGAGGTTTGTTGTAATTTTGAGACGTAACTGTTTTCTTTTACACTTTTTTTGTAGAAATCATACCAAGATCGGTTCTGATGACTTGCTTCGAAGGCCACAATTATCTTTTATGCGCACTCGGAGACGGCTCCATGTTTTATTTTTCTATACACAAAGATTCCGGCTTTTTGATGGACAAGAAGAAGGTCACTTTAGGAACCCAACCCACAATGTTGCGCACTTTTAGGTCTTTAAGCACGACTAATGTTTTTGCCTGCTCGGATCGCCCCACCGTTATTTATTCTTCCAATCACAAATTGGTTTTTTCAAACGTGAATATGAAGGAGGTGAACCATATGTGTTCGTTAAATGCCGAATCTTATCCAGATAGTTTGGCCCTAGCTACGGATAATTGTGTTACAATAGGAACCATTGATGAAATTCAAAAACTTCACATTAGAACTGTACCATTACAAGAGTCACCACGCAGGATAGCATATCAGGAAAAATCGCAAACGTTCGGAGTGTTATCGGTTCGAATGGATATTCAAGATTCAACGGGTTTGAATCCTGCGAGAGCGAGTGCGTCCACTATGACTCAGTCGGTAACGGTTTCTAGTAGCGTGGGGTCATTATCGTTTGGAAAATCAGGGGTTAGTGGAATTTCTGGTGCAAACACCACCCCCGAATACGGTCAAGAAATCGAAGTTCACAACCTGTTGATTATTGACCAACACACATTCGAAGTCTTGCACGCTCATCAGCTGATGCAACAAGAGTACGCAATGTCGCTCATTTCCTGTAATTTGGGCGACGACCCTAACACTTACTACATCGTAGGTACGGCCATGGTGAATCCCGAAGAAGCCGAACCCAAGTTGGGTCGGTTGCTAATTTTCCAATGGACCGACAACAAATTAACTTCAATTTCAGAAAAGGAAATAAAAGGTGCCTGCTATTCCCTAGCGGAATTTAATGGAAAATTATTGGCGAGCATCAACAGTACTGTGCGCCTATTTGAATGGACGGCAGAGAAAGAATTACGACTTGAGTGCTCGCATTTTAACAACATAATTTCGTTATATTTGAAAACCAAGGGCGATTTCGTGCTGGTAGGCGATTTAATGCGAAGTATGACGCTGTTGCAGTACAAAACTATGGAAGGCAGCTTCGAAGAAATATCGCGCGATTATAATCCAAATTGGATGGCCGCGATTGAAATTTTAGATGATGAAGTGTTTTTGGGGGCCGAAAATTCTTATAACATGTTCGTTTGTCAAAAGGATAGTGCTGCCACCACGGACGAGGAAAGATCACAAATGCAAGAAGTAGGACAATTTCACGTCGGTGATATGATTAACGTTTTTAGGCATGGATCTTTGGTTATGCAAAATTTGGGAGAAACTTCCACTCCAACTTCCGGATGTGTACTTTTTGGTACTGTCGGTGGGGCAATTGGTAAGCGAATTCTAATATAATAAATCTGTTCTCTGAATCCAGCCCTACTATTCTCGTGTATGCAATTCTTGCAATTTTACAAATGTTTGTTTCAGGTTTGGTAACTCAAATCCCATCAGACTTTTACGATTTCCTCTTAGAATTGCAAGGTAAATTATCTACAGTAATAAAATCAGTTGGTAAAATAGAACACGCGCATTGGCGGTCGTTCCACACCGATATAAAAACGGAACCTTGTGAGGGATTCATAGATGGTGATTTAATCGAAAGTTTTCTGGATTTATCTACCGAAAAAATGCGAGAGGTAGCGGATGGTTTACAATTGGTCGTAGATGGTGGCATGAGGCAAGAATGCACGGTGGATGATTTAATCAAAATGGTGGAAGATTTAACAAGAATACATTAATTGTTTGTTATGTTTAGTCTGTTTATTGTAATAAATTTGTTGAAATGTTTTCTCGAGTCATCGGATTAGAATTTTTGTTCTACGATCACCAAATATTGTAATTTTAACGTGTGATGCTATTTCACCATTTATTTTTTTATCGTATTTAGCAAATCTAAATTTTTAAATGTAACTTACCAACAAAAATAATAATATTAATTTTTTATACTTGTTATTTTATTTTCAAGAAACAGTTTTGTTCGAATGCCACTTTTTTTATCAAGAACTCCAATATTTGGGTTGTACATAAAAAATAATGTAATGGAATGTACTTAAAATTATGTTGAAATAAAATTTTTAATATTTAAAGTTAGCTTTGAGAGCATTTTTTAGGTTTTTGCTGCTTTTCAATTCCAAAAAACAAAGTACCCGATTATCCAACATGGAATTAATTGTAATTTATGAAATTAATTAATTCTCAAGATTTATGCATTGGAAATTGTACAAGTGCCCTACCTTATGGTACATTTACAGACCAACATGGAATTTTGCACTACATTCAATTAATGCTGCTCAGCAAAATTATTTAAATTTTCTTATGATTTTTGAGATCAAATTTATAATACTTTTCAAGACTTATTAATTATTTAAATATTTAAGAAAACTACTGCATAAAATGAGTAACTATTTTTTATAGTTCCATTTTTTTTTAAATTTTTCAAATTATAATTGATATAATTTATTATGATTGTAATTTGACTGTGCTATAATAACTCGTAGAATATAATAGAAAATTTATAATAAAGTAAAGCTAATTCTATTGGCTTTACCATAAACTTCCTTGAGAACTTATGGGAATTCTAAAAATTTACTAAGTATTTGCAAGTATTTTCAAAATTTATTATACTTTTGTAGAATTCTTGCAGTATCTTCATTTGTTAATGCATCACTGTCCTATTTACCATGATCCCCTAAGTTCTTCGTATTAACCCTATGTATTACTATTTGGATCCAATGGTACCACCAACTCAAAATTATCCTATCGGAATATACCCCTATAACTTGTGCTTGCGAACTCAAATACAAGAGCTGAATATCCTAAATTGAAAAAATTAAAAATCTTACCAAATTTTGTGTATTTTTAGTGCCAAAAAGACTAAAATTGGAAAATGTCGATTTCAGAAGTGATATAAGAGTGAAGTCATCTTGAAATTCCTAGGAAAAAATAATTTCTTGGCGTCTTATATTCGCTTATAAACACGTTCACCTTCAAAGGATGAAATCATGAAATTTTCAGCGAAATTATGTAAAAGTGAGGTCAAATATGGATAGTAAGGGAACATTGGAGGCAGTTCTCTATAGTTTTTGGCTGTAAATTACAGAAATGAACTGTGGTTAATTCATACCTTAAAATTATCTTCATCATATCTTTGAAAGAAGTGTCTTTGTAAAAATAAGTTTATTTTACCTTTTAATAATTTAGAGTTTATTTAAAATAAGTTTATGTGTTACTCGTATACAAATTTAAGAAAACTATTAAAATTTTATGAGTTTTTTAACTTACAAATATTGAACTTGAATCTTGATCTCAGTCAACAAATTCACCTATTTTTATGTTAAGTGCAAAAACATAAAAACTATTTTGTTCGAGCTATTCAATTGTCTAGTATTTATCTTAATACCTTTACCGAAATTATATTACTCAGTGAGTAAATTTTTATAATTATATTATATTGTTTGATTTATAAATTTTTGTCTTATGTTTTAAAATTCAAATATCTTAATTTTTATTTATTTTCAATTTAATATCTATTAGATTATTCTAATTTTTATTATTTTTGTCTAATTTTAATTAATTTTATATGAAATAATATTTACTTTATGTACTCTGATCTCTCCCTCGGAAGGCAATGGCAAACCACCGAGAGTAATATGCCAAGAAAAATCCTTAAAATGTTAATGATCTAAATAAGTCCAAAATTGATCTGTGGACTAAGGGGAATGCAAACTACCACCCCATTAACATTAACATTTCTCTGGTACAGCCTTCTTGGCTAAGTCGGGGGGATCGCCGTACATCCGAAATCGGATAGGCACCTGAAGAAGAACTCTGATCAAGTACTTGTTTTATTTAATTTTAATATCTTAATATTGCTTAATTATTATTTATCTTGTTTCAATTTTATATTATTAGTTTAAGTATTATTTTGCTAATAATTATTATTTTAGAATTAAGGTGTAATTTTTATATGTTTATTTATATCATTATTATTACTATTTTATTATATTATATTTAATTATTCTTAATACGAGTTTTATTTAATATCAGTGGTCATTCGGTGTATAAGCCTATCTATTAGTCAAATAGAAGTAACTTACTCCACCCTGAAGATAATCTCATGAGCTAGTTGGCATTGGGCGTCCATTCTTGCAAGGTAAAGGTAAGTATCTTTTGTCACCAAAAGCGGTGTACAAAAAATCAACCCTTATATTCCTTATAGCGGATGGGGTGTTACATTCATTTTACCCCTCATTTCAAGAGAAAATAAGGGGAATCGAGAAATAAGGGCCATAGGAAAATAAGGCGTAAAACATAACATTTTGCTATTTCCCCTCATTTCACTAGAAAAATAAGGGCAAATAGAAAAAAAAGCGTAAAACATAACAATATTTTTATAATACCCCTAATTTCTCTAGAAAAATAAGGGCCAATAGAAATTAAGCGTAAAACATTACATTTTGCTCGATTTTGCTTTACTTCCCCTCATTTCTCTAGAAAAATAAGGGCTAATAGAAAAAAGAGCGTAAAAAACATAACATTTTTTTATAATATCCCTCGCTAATAGAAAAAAAGCGTAAAAAAACATAACAGTTTTTTATAATACCCCTCGCTAATAGAAAAAAAAACGTAAAAAACCTAACAGTTTTTTATAATACGCCTCGCTAATAGAAAAAAAGCGTAAAAAAACATAACAATTTTTTATAATCAGCCTCGCTAATAGAAAAAACGCGTAAAAAACATAACAGTTTTTTATAATACGCCTCGCTAATAGAAAAAAAGCGTAAAAAAATATAACAGTTTTTTATAATACCCCTCATTTCTCTAGAAAAATAAGGGCCAACGGAAATTTAGAAATTAAGCGTAAAACTTAACATTTTGCTCGATTTTGTTATACTTCCCCTCATTTCTCTAGAAAAATAAGGGCTAATACAAAAAAGAGCGTAAAAAACATAACATTTTTTTATAATACCCCTCGCTAATAGAAAAAAAGCGTAAAAACACATAACAGTTTTTTATAATATCCCTCGCTAATAGAAAAAAAGCGTAAAAAAACATAACAGTTTTTTATAATACCCCTCGCTAATAGAAAAAAAGCGTAAAAAAACATAACAGGTTTTTATAATACCCCTCATTTCTCTAGAAAAATAAGGGCCAACGGAAATTTAGAAATTAAGCGTAAAACTTAACATTTTGCTCGATTTTGTTATACTTCCCCTCATTTCTCTAGAAAAATAAGGGCTAATATAAAAAAGAGCGTAAAAAACATAACATTTTTTTATAATACCCCTCGCTAATAGAAAAAAAGCGTAAAAAAACATAACAGTTTTTTATAATATCCCTCGCTAATAGAAAAACAGCGTAAAAAAACATAACAGTTTTTTATGCTAATAGAAAAACAGCTTAAAAAACATAACAGTTTTTTATAATACCCCTCATTTCTCTAGAAAAATAAGGGCCAACGGAAATTTAGAAATTAAGCGTAAAACTTAACATATTGCTCGATTTTGTTATACTTCCCCTCATTTCTCAAGAAAAATAAGGGCTAATATAAAAAAGAGCGTAAAAAACATAACATTTTTTTATAATACCCCTCGCTAATAGAAAAAAAGCGTAAAAAAACATAACAGTTTTTTATAATATCCCTCGCTAATAGAAAAACAGCGTAAAAAAACATAACAGTTTTTTATACTAATAGAAAAACAGCTTAAAAAACATAACAGTTTTTTATAATACCCCTCATTTCTCTAGAAAAATAAGGGCCAACGGAAATTTAGAAATTAAGCGTAAAACTTAATATTTTGCTCGATTTTGTTATACTTCCCCTCATTTCTCTAGAAAAATAAGGGCTAATATAAAAAAGAGCGTAAAAAACATAACATTTTTTTATAATACCCCTCGCTAATAGAAAAAAAGCGTAAAAACACATAACAGTTTTTTATAATACCCCTCGCTAATAGAAAAAAAGCGTAAAAAAACATAACAGTTTTTTATAATATCCCTCGCTAATAGAAAAAGAGCGTAAAAAACATAACATTTTTTTATAATACCCCTCGCTAATAGAAAAAAAACGTAAAAACACATAACAGTTTTTTATAATATCCCTCGCTAATAGAAAAACAGCGTAAAAAAACATAACAGTTTTTTATACTAATAGAAAAACAGCTTAAAAAACATAACAGTTTTTTATAATACCCCTCATTTCTCTAGAAAAATAAGGGCCAACGGAAATTTAGAAATTAAGCGTAAAACTTAACATTTTGCTCGATTTTGTTATACTTCCCCTCATTTCTCTAGAAAAATAAGGGCTAATATAAAAAAGAGCGTAAAAAACATAACATTTTTTTATAATACCCCTCGCTAATAGAAAAAAAGCGTAAAAACACATAACAGTTTTTTATAATATCCCTCGCTAATAGAAAAACAGCGTAAAAAAACATAACAGTTTTTTATAATACCCCTCGCTAATAGAAAAAAAGCGTAAAAAAACATAACAGGTTTTTATAATACCCCTCATTTCTCTAGAAAAATAAGGGCCAACGGAAATTTAGAAATTAAGCGTAAAACTTAACATTTTGCTCGATTTTGTTATACTTCCCCTCATTTCTCTAGAAAAATAAGGGCTAATATAAAAAATAGCGTAAAAAACATAACATTTTTTTATAATACCCCTAGCTAATAGAAAAAAAGCGTAAAAACACATAACAGTTTTTTATAATATCCCTCGCTAATAGAAAAACAGCGTAAAAAAACATAACAGTTTTTTATACTAATAGAAAAACAGCTTAAAAAACATAACAGTTTTTTATAATACCCCTCATTTCTCTAGAAAAATAAGGGCCAACGGAAATTTAGAAATTAAGCGTAAAACTTAACATTTTGCTCGATTTTGTTATACTTCCCCTCATTTCTCTAGAAAAATAAGGGTTAATATAAAAAAGAGCGTAAAAAACATAACATTTTTTTATAATACCCCTCGCTAATAGAAAAAAAGCGTAAAAACACATAACAGTTTTTTATAATATCCCTCGCTAATAGAAAAACAGCGTAAAAAAACATAACAGTTTTTTATAATACCCCTCGCTAATAGAAAAAAAGCGTAAAAAACATAACAGTTTTTTATAATATCCCTCGCTAATAGAAAAACAGCGTAAAAAAACATAACAGTTTTTTATACTAATAGAAAAACAGCTTAAAAAACATAACAGTTTTTTATAATACCCCTCATTTCTCTAGAAAAATAAGGGCCAACGGAAATTTAGAAATTAAGCGTAAAACTTAACATTTTGCTCGATTTTGTTATACTTCCCCTCATTTCTCTAGAAAAATAAGGGCTAATATAAAAAAGAGCGTAAAAAACATAACATTTTTTTATAATACCCCTCGCTAATAGAAAAAAAGCGTAAAAACACTTAACAGTTTTTTATAATACCCCTCGCTAATAGAAAAAAAGCGTAAAAAAACATAACAGTTTTTTATAATATCCCTCGCTAATAGAAAAACAGCGTAAAAAACATAACAGTTTTTTATACTAATAGAAAAACAGCTTAAAAAACATAACAGTTTTTTATAATACCCCTCATTTCTCTAGAAAAATAAGGGCCAACGGAAATTTAGAAATTAAGCGTAAAACTTAACATTTTGCTCGATTTTGTTATACTTCCCCTCATTTCTCTAGAAAAATAAGGGCTAATATAAAAAAGAGCGTAAAAAACATAACATTTTTTTATAATACCCCTCGCTAATAGAAAAAAAGCGTAAAAACACTTAACAGTTTTTTATAATACCCCTCGCTAATAGAAAAAAAGCGTAAAAAAACATAACAGTTTTTTATAATATCCCTCGCTAATAGAAAAACAGCGTAAAAAACATAACAGTTTTTTATACTAATAGAAAAACAGCTTAAAAAACATAACAGTTTTTTATAATACCCCTCATTTCTCTAGAAAAATAAGGGCTAATATAAAAAAGAGCGTAAAAAACATAACATTTTTTTATAATACCCCTCGCTAATAGAAAAAAAGCGTAAAAACACATAACAGTTTTTTATAATATCCCTCGCTAATAGAAAAACAGCGTAAAAAAACATAACAGTTTTTTATAATACCCCTCGCTAATAGAAAAAAAGCGTAAAAAACATAACAGTTTTTTATAATATCCCTCGCTAATAGAAAAACAGCGTAAAAAAACATAACATTTTTTTATAATACCCCTCGCTAATAGAAAAAAAGCGTAAAAACACATAACAGTTTTTTATAATATCCCTCGCTAATAGAAAAACAGCGTAAAAAAACATAACAGTTTTTTATAATACCCCTCGCTAATAGAAAAAAAGCGTAAAAAACATAACAGTTTTTTATAATATCCCTCGCTAATAGAAAAACAGCGTAAAAAATAATAACAGTTTTTTATACTAATAGAAAAACAGCTTAAAAAACATAACAGTTTTTTATAATACCCCTCATTTCTCTAGAAAAATAAGGGCCAACGGAAATTTAGAAATTAAGCGTAAAACTTAACATTTTGCTCGATTTTGTTATACTTCCCCTCATTTCTCTAGAAAAATAAGGGCTAATATAAAAAAGAGCGTAAAAAACATAACATTTTTTTATAATACCCCTCGCTAATAGAAAAAAAGCGTAAAAACACTTAACAGTTTTTTATAATACCCCTCGCTAATAGAAAAAAAGCGTAAAAAAACATAACAGTTTTTTATAATATCCCTCGCTAATAGAAAAACAGCGTAAAAAACATAACAGTTTTTTATACTAATAGAAAAACAGCTTAAAAAACATAACAGTTTTTTATAATACCCCTCATTTCTCTAGAAAAATAAGGGCCAACGGAAATTTAGAAATTAAGCGTAAAACTTAACATTTTGCTCGATTTTGTTATACTTCCCCTCATTTCTCTAGAAAAATAAGGGCTAATATAAAAAAGAGCGTAAAAAACATAACATTTTTTTATAATACCCCTCGCTAATAGAAAAAAAGCGTAAAAACACTTAACAGTTTTTTATAATACCCCTCGCTAATAGAAAAAAAGCGTAAAAAAACATAACAGTTTTTTATAATATCCCTCGCTAATAGAAAAACAGCGTAAAAAACATAACAGTTTTTTATACTAATAGAAAAACAGCTTAAAAAACATAACAGTTTTTTATAATACCCCTCATTTCTCTAGAAAAATAAGGGCCAACGGAAATTTAGAAATTAAGCGTAAAACTTAACATTTTGCTCGATTTTGTTATACTTCCCCTCATTTCTCTAGAAAAATAAGGGCTAATATAAAAAAGAGCGTAAAAAACATAACATTTTTTTATAATACCCCTCGCTAATAGAAAAAAAGCGTAAAAACACTTAACAGTTTTTTATAATACCCCTCGCTAATAGAAAAAAAGCGTAAAAAAACATAACAGTTTTTTATAATATCCCTCGCTAATAGAAAAACAGCGTAAAAAACATAACAGTTTTTTATACTAATAGAAAAACAGCTTAAAAAACATAACAGTTTTTTATAATACCCCTCATTTCTCTAGAAAAATAAGGGCTAATATAAAAAAGAGCGTAAAAAACATAACATTTTTTTATAATACCCCTCGCTAATAGAAAAAAAGCGTAAAAACACATAACAGTTTTTTATAATATCCCTCGCTAATAGAAAAACAGCGTAAAAAAACATAACAGTTTTTTATAATACCCCTCGCTAATAGAAAAAAAGCGTAAAAAACATAACAGTTTTTTATAATATCCCTCGCTAATAGAAAAACAGCGTAAAAAAACATAACATTTTTTTATAATACCCCTCGCTAATAGAAAAAAAGCGTAAAAACACATAACAGTTTTTTATAATATCCCTCGCTAATAGAAAAACAGCGTAAAAAAACATAACAGTTTTTTATAATACCCCTCGCTAATAGAAAAAAAGCGTAAAAAACATAACAGTTTTTTATAATATCCCTCGCTAATAGAAAAACAGCGTAAAAAATAATAACAGTTTTTTATACTAATAGAAAAACAGCTTAAAAAACATAACAGTTTTTTATAATACCCCTCATTTCTCTAGAAAAATAAGGGCCAACGGAAATTTAGAAATTAAGCGTAAAACTTAACATTTTGCTCGATTTTGTTATACTTCCCCTCATTTCTCTAGAAAAATAAGGGCTAATATAAAAAAGAGCGTAAAAAACATAACATTTTTTTATAATACCCCTCGCTAATAGAAAAAAAGCGTAAAAACACTTAACAGTTTTTTATAATACCCCTCGCTAATAGAAAAAAAGCGTAAAAAAACATAACAGTTTTTTATAATATCCCTCGCTAATAGAAAAACAGCGTAAAAAACATAACAGTTTTTTATACTAATAGAAAAACAGCTTAAAAAACATAACAGTTTTTTATAATACCCCTCATTTCTCTAGAAAAATAAGGGCCAACGGAAATTTAGAAATTAAGCGTAAAACTTAACATTTTGCTCGATTTTGTTATACTTCCCCTCATTTCTCTAGAAAAATAAGGGCTAATATAAAAAAGAGCGTAAAAAACATAACATTTTTTTATAATACCCCTCGCTAATAGAAAAAAAGCGTAAAAACACTTAACAGTTTTTTATAATACCCCTCGCTAATAGAAAAAAAGCGTAAAAAAACATAACAGTTTTTTATAATATCCCTCGCTAATAGAAAAACAGCGTAAAAAACATAACAGTTTTTTATACTAATAGAAAAACAGCTTAAAAAACATAACAGTTTTTTATAATACCCCTCATTTCTCTAGAAAAATAAGGGCTAATATAAAAAAGAGCGTAAAAAACATAACATTTTTTTATAATACCCCTCGCTAATAGAAAAAAAGCGTAAAAACACATAACAGTTTTTTATAATATCCCTCGCTAATAGAAAAACAGCGTAAAAAAACATAACAGTTTTTTATAATACCCCTCGCTAATAGAAAAAAAGCGTAAAAAACATAACAGTTTTTTATAATATCCCTCGCTAATAGAAAAACAGCGTAAAAAAACATAACATTTTTTTATAATACCCCTCGCTAATAGAAAAAAAGCGTAAAAACACATAACAGTTTTTTATAATATCCCTCGCTAATAGAAAAACAGCGTAAAAAAACATAACAGTTTTTTATAATACCCCTCGCTAATAGAAAAAAAGCGTAAAAAACATAACAGTTTTTTATAATATCCCTCGCTAATAGAAAAACAGCGTAAAAAATAATAACAGTTTTTTATACTAATAGAAAAACAGCTTAAAAAACATAACAGTTTTTTATAATACCCCTCATTTCTCTAGAAAAATAAGGGCCAACGGAAATTTAGAAATTAAGCGTAAAACTTAACATTTTGCTCGATTTTGTTATACTTCCCCTCATTTCTCTAGAAAAATAAGGGCTAATATAAAAAAGAGCGTAAAAAACATAACATTTTTTTATAATACCCCTCGCTAATAGAAAAAAAGCGTAAAAACACTTAACAGTTTTTTATAATACCCCTCGCTAATAGAAAAAAAGCGTAAAAAAACATAACAGTTTTTTATAATATCCCTCGCTAATAGAAAAACAGCGTAAAAAACATAACAGTTTTTTATACTAATAGAAAAACAGCTTAAAAAACATAACAGTTTTTTATAATACCCCTCATTTCTCTAGAAAAATAAGGGCCAACGGAAATTTAGAAATTAAGCGTAAAACTTAACATTTTGCTCGATTTTGTTATACTTCCCCTCATTTCTCTAGAAAAATAAGGGCTAATATAAAAAAGAGCGTAAAAAACATAACATTTTTTTATAATACCCCTCGCTAATAGAAAAAAAGCGTAAAAAAACATAACAGTTTTTTATAATATCCCTCGCTAATAGAAAAACAGCGTAAAAAACATAACAGTTTTTTATACTAATAGAAAAACAGCTTAAAAAACATAACAGTTTTTTATAATACCCCTCATTTCTCTAGAAAAATAAGGGCTAATATAAAAAAGAGCGTAAAAAACATAACATTTTTTTATAATACCCCTCGCTAATAGAAAAAAAGCGTAAAAACACATAACAGTTTTTTATAATATCCCTCGCTAATAGAAAAACAGCGTAAAAAAACATAACAGTTTTTTATAATACCCCTCGCTAATAGAAAAAAAGCGTAAAAAACATAACAGTTTTTTATAATATCCCTCGCTAATAGAAAAACAGCGTAAAAAAGCATAACAGTTTTTTATACTAATAGAAAAACAGCTTAAAAAACATAACAGTTTTTTATAATACCCCTCATTTCTCTAGAAAAATAAGGGCCAACGGAAATTTAGAAATTAAGCGTAAAACTTAACATTTTGCTCGATTTTGTTATACTTCCCCTCATTTCTCTAGAAAAATAAGGGCTAATATAAAAAATAGCGTAAAAAACATAACATTTTTTTATAATACCCCTAGCTAATAGAAAAAAAGCGTAAAAACACATAACAGTTTTTTATAATATCCCTCGCTAATAGAAAAACAGCGTAAAAAAACATAACAGTTTTTTATACTAATAGAAAAACAGCTTAAAAAACATAACAGTTTTTTATAATACCCCTCATTTCTCTAGAAAAATAAGGGCCAACGGAAATTTAGAAATTAAGCGTAAAACTTAACATTTTGCTCGATTTTGTTATACTTCCCCTCATTTCTCTAGAAAAATAAGGGCTATTATAAAAAAGAGCGTAAAAAACATAACATTTTTTTATAATACCCCTCGCTAATAGAAAAAAAGCGTAAAAACACTTAACAGTTTTTTATAATACCCCTCGCTAATAGAAAAAAAGCGTAAAAAAACATAACAGTTTTTTATAATATCCCTCGCTAATAGAAAAACAGCGTAAAAAACATAACAGTTTTTTATACTAATAGAAAAACAGCTTAAAAAACATAACAGTTTTTTATAATACCCCTCATTTCTCTAGAAAAATAAGGGCTAATATAAAAAATAGCGTAAAAAACATAACATTTTTTTATAATACCCCTCGCTAATAGAAAAAAAGCGTAAAAACACTTAACAGTTTTTTATAATACCCCTCGCTAATAGAAAAAAAGCGTAAAAAAACATAACAGTTTTTTATAATATCCCTCGCTAATAGAAAAACAGCGTAAAAATCATAACAGTTTTTTATACTAATAGAAAAACAGCTTAAAAAACATAACAGTTTTTTATAATACCCCTCATTTCTCTAGAAAAATAAGGGCTAATATAAAAAAGAGCGTAAAAAACATAACATTTTTTTATAATACCCCTCGCTAATAGAAAAAAAGCGTAAAAACACATAACAGTTTTTTATAATATCCCTCGCTAATAGAAAAACAGCGTAAAAAAACATAACAGTTTTTTATAATACCCCTCGCTAATAGAAAAAAAGCGTAAAAAACATAACAGTTTTTTATAATATCCCTCGCTAATAGAAAAACAGCGTAAAAAAACATAACAGTTTTTTATACTAATAGAAAAACAGCTTAAAAAACATAACAGTTTTTTATAATACCCCTCATTTCTCTAGAAAAATAAGGGCCAACGGAAATTTAGAAATTAAGCGTAAAACTTAACATTTTGCTCGATTTTGTTATACTTCCCCTCATTTCTCTAGAAAAATAAGGGCTAATATAAAAAATAGCGTAAAAAACATAACATTTTTTTATAATACCCCTAGCTAATAGAAAAAAAGCGTAAAAACACATAACAGTTTTTTATAATATCCCTCGCTAATAGAAAAACAGCGTAAAAAAACATAACAGTTTTTTATACTAATAGAAAAACAGCTTAAAAAACATAACAGTTTTTTATAATACCCCTCATTTCTCTAGAAAAATAAGGGCCAACGGAAATTTAGAAATTAAGCGTAAAACTTAACATTTTGCTCGATTTTGTTATACTTCCCCTCATTTCTCTAGAAAAATAAGGGCTATTATAAAAAAGAGCGTAAAAAACATAACATTTTTTTATAATACCCCTCGCTAATAGAAAAAAAGCGTAAAAACACTTAACAGTTTTTTATAATACCCCTCGCTAATAGAAAAAAAGCGTAAAAAAACATAACAGTTTTTTATAATATCCCTCGCTAATAGAAAAACAGCGTAAAAAACATAACAGTTTTTTATACTAATAGAAAAACAGCTTAAAAAACATAACAGTTTTTTATAATACCCCTCATTTCTCTAGAAAAATAAGGGCTAATATAAAAAAGAGCGTAAAAAACATAACATTTTTTTATAATACCCCTCGCTAATAGAAAAAAAGCGTAAAAACACATAACAGTTTTTTATAATATCCCTCGCTAATAGAAAAACAGCGTAAAAAAACATAACAGTTTTTTATAATACCCCTCGCTAATAGAAAAAAAGCGTAAAAAACATAACAGTTTTTTATAATATCCCTCGCTAATAGAAAAACAGCGTAAAAAAACATAACAGTTTTTTATACTAATAGAAAAACAGCTTAAAAAACATAACAGTTTTTTATAATACCCCTCATTTCTCTAGAAAAATAAGGGCCAACGGAAATTTAGAAATTAAGCGTAAAACTTAACATTTTGCTCGATTTTGTTATACTTCCCCTCATTTCTCTAGAAAAATAAGGGCTAATATAAAAAATAGCGTAAAAAACATAACATTTTTTTATAATACCCCTAGCTAATAGAAAAAAAGCGTAAAAACACATAACAGTTTTTTATAATATCCCTCGCTAATAGAAAAACAGCGTAAAAAAACATAACAGTTTTTTATACTAATAGAAAAACAGCTTAAAAAACATAACAGTTTTTTATAATACCCCTCATTTCTCTAGAAAAATAAGGGCCAACGGAAATTTAGAAATTAAGCGTAAAACTTAATATTTTGCTCGATTTTGTTATACTTCCCCTCATTTCTCTAGAAAAATAAGGGCTAATATAAAAAAGAGCGTAAAAAACATAACATTTTTTTATAATACCCCTCGCTAATAGAAAAAAAGCGTAAAAACACATAACAGTTTTTTATAATACCCCTCGCTAATAGAAAAAAAGCGTAAAAAAACATAACAGTTTTTTATAATATCCCTCGCTAATAGAAAAAGAGCGTAAAAAACATAACATTTTTTTATAATACCCCTCGCTAATAGAAAAAAAACGTAAAAACACATAACAGTTTTTTATAATATCCCTCGCTAATAGAAAAACAGCGTAAAAAAACATAACAGTTTTTTATACTAATAGAAAAACAGCTTAAAAAACATAACAGTTTTTTATAATACCCCTCATTTCTCTAGAAAAATAAGGGCCAACGGAAATTTAGAAATTAAGCGTAAAACTTAACATT
Organism: Rhagonycha lutea; assembly: GCA_958510855.1. Classification (NCBI taxonomy): domain Eukaryota; kingdom Metazoa; phylum Arthropoda; class Insecta; order Coleoptera; family Cantharidae; genus Rhagonycha; species Rhagonycha lutea. Next base: position 6,000,731 of record OY294036.1, read on the forward strand.
TTGCTCGATTTTGTTATACTTCCCCTCATTTCTCTAGAAAAATAAGGGCTAATATAAAAAAGAGCGTAAAAAACATAACATTTTTTTATAATACCCCTCGCTAATAGAAAAAAAGCGTAAAAACACATAACAGTTTTTTATAATATCCCTCGCTAATAGAAAAACAGCGTAAAAAAACATAACAGTTTTTTATAATACCCCTCGCTAATAGAAAAAAAGCGTAAAAAAACATAACAGGTTTTTATAATACCCCTCATTTCTCTAGAAAAATAAGGGCCAACGGAAATTTAGAAATTAAGCGTAAAACTTAACATTTTGCTCGATTTTGTTATACTTCCCCTCATTTCTCTAGAAAAATAAGGGCTAATATAAAAAATAGCGTAAAAAACATAACATTTTTTTATAATACCCCTAGCTAATAGAAAAAAAGCGTAAAAACACATAACAGTTTTTTATAATATCCCTCGCTAATAGAAAAACAGCGTAAAAAAACATAACAGTTTTTTATACTAATAGAAAAACAGCTTAAAAAACATAACAGTTTTTTATAATACCCCTCATTTCTCTAGAAAAATAAGGGCCAACGGAAATTTAGAAATTAAGCGTAAAACTTAACATTTTGCTCGATTTTGTTATACTTCCCCTCATTTCTCTAGAAAAATAAGGGTTAATATAAAAAAGAGCGTAAAAAACATAACATTTTTTTATAATACCCCTCGCTAATAGAAAAAAAGCGTAAAAACACATAACAGTTTTTTATAATATCCCTCGCTAATAGAAAAACAGCGTAAAAAAACATAACAGTTTTTTATAATACCCCTCGCTAATAGAAAAAAAGCGTAAAAAACATAACAGTTTTTTATAATATCCCTCGCTAATAGAAAAACAGCGTAAAAAAACATAACAGTTTTTTATACTAATAGAAAAACAGCTTAAAAAACATAACAGTTTTTTATAATACCCCTCATTTCTCTAGAAAAATAAGGGCCAACGGAAATTTAGAAATTAAGCGTAAAACTTAACATTTTGCTCGATTTTGTTATACTTCCCCTCATTTCTCTAGAAAAATAAGGGCTAATATAAAAAAGAGCGTAAAAAACATAACATTTTTTTATAATACCCCTCGCTAATAGAAAAAAAGCGTAAAAACACTTAACAGTTTTTTATAATACCCCTCGCTAATAGAAAAAAAGCGTAAAAAAACATAACAGTTTTTTATAATATCCCTCGCTAATAGAAAAACAGCGTAAAAAACATAACAGTTTTTTATACTAATAGAAAAACAGCTTAAAAAACATAACAGTTTTTTATAATACCCCTCATTTCTCTAGAAAAATAAGGGCCAACGGAAATTTAGAAATTAAGCGTAAAACTTAACATTTTGCTCGATTTTGTTATACTTCCCCTCATTTCTCTAGAAAAATAAGGGCTAATATAAAAAAGAGCGTAAAAAACATAACATTTTTTTATAATACCCCTCGCTAATAGAAAAAAAGCGTAAAAACACTTAACAGTTTTTTATAATACCCCTCGCTAATAGAAAAAAAGCGTAAAAAAACATAACAGTTTTTTATAATATCCCTCGCTAATAGAAAAACAGCGTAAAAAACATAACAGTTTTTTATACTAATAGAAAAACAGCTTAAAAAACATAACAGTTTTTTATAATACCCCTCATTTCTCTAGAAAAATAAGGGCTAATATAAAAAAGAGCGTAAAAAACATAACATTTTTTTATAATACCCCTCGCTAATAGAAAAAAAGCGTAAAAACACATAACAGTTTTTTATAATATCCCTCGCTAATAGAAAAACAGCGTAAAAAAACATAACAGTTTTTTATAATACCCCTCGCTAATAGAAAAAAAGCGTAAAAAACATAACAGTTTTTTATAATATCCCTCGCTAATAGAAAAACAGCGTAAAAAAACATAACATTTTTTTATAATACCCCTCGCTAATAGAAAAAAAGCGTAAAAACACATAACAGTTTTTTATAATATCCCTCGCTAATAGAAAAACAGCGTAAAAAAACATAACAGTTTTTTATAATACCCCTCGCTAATAGAAAAAAAGCGTAAAAAACATAACAGTTTTTTATAATATCCCTCGCTAATAGAAAAACAGCGTAAAAAATAATAACAGTTTTTTATACTAATAGAAAAACAGCTTAAAAAACATAACAGTTTTTTATAATACCCCTCATTTCTCTAGAAAAATAAGGGCCAACGGAAATTTAGAAATTAAGCGTAAAACTTAACATTTTGCTCGATTTTGTTATACTTCCCCTCATTTCTCTAGAAAAATAAGGGCTAATATAAAAAAGAGCGTAAAAAACATAACATTTTTTTATAATACCCCTCGCTAATAGAAAAAAAGCGTAAAAACACTTAACAGTTTTTTATAATACCCCTCGCTAATAGAAAAAAAGCGTAAAAAAACATAACAGTTTTTTATAATATCCCTCGCTAATAGAAAAACAGCGTAAAAAACATAACAGTTTTTTATACTAATAGAAAAACAGCTTAAAAAACATAACAGTTTTTTATAATACCCCTCATTTCTCTAGAAAAATAAGGGCTAATATAAAAAAGAGCGTAAAAAACATAACATTTTTTTATAATACCCCTCGCTAATAGAAAAAAAGCGTAAAAACACATAACAGTTTTTTATAATATCCCTCGCTAATAGAAAAACAGCGTAAAAAAACATAACAGTTTTTTATAATACCCCTCGCTAATAGAAAAAAAGCGTAAAAAACATAACAGTTTTTTATAATATCCCTCGCTAATAGAAAAACAGCGTAAAAAAACATAACAGTTTTTTATACTAATAGAAAAACAGCTTAAAAAACATAACAGTTTTTTATAATACCCCTCATTTCTCTAGAAAAATAAGGGCCAACGGAAATTTAGAAATTAAGCGTAAAACTTAACATTTTGCTCGATTTTGTTATACTTCCCCTCATTTCTCTAGAAAAATAAGGGCTAATATAAAAAATAGCGTAAAAAACATAACATTTTTTTATAATACCCCTAGCTAATAGAAAAAAAGCGTAAAAACACATAACAGTTTTTTATAATATCCCTCGCTAATAGAAAAACAGCGTAAAAAAACATAACAGTTTTTTATACTAATAGAAAAACAGCTTAAAAAACATAACAGTTTTTTATAATACCCCTCATTTCTCTAGAAAAATAAGGGCCAACGGAAATTTAGAAATTAAGCGTAAAACTTAACATTTTGCTCGATTTTGTTATACTTCCCCTCATTTCTCTAGAAAAATAAGGGCTATTATAAAAAAGAGCGTAAAAAACATAACATTTTTTTATAATACCCCTCGCTAATAGAAAAAAAGCGTAAAAACACTTAACAGTTTTTTATAATACCCCTCGCTAATAGAAAAAAAGCGTAAAAAAACATAACAGTTTTTTATAATATCCCTCGCTAATAGAAAAACAGCGTAAAAAACATAACAGTTTTTTATACTAATAGAAAAACAGCTTAAAAAACATAACAGTTTTTTATAATACCCCTCATTTCTCTAGAAAAATAAGGGCTAATATAAAAAATAGCGTAAAAAACATAACATTTTTTTATAATACCCCTCGCTAATAGAAAAAAAGCGTAAAAACACTTAACAGTTTTTTATAATACCCCTCGCTAATAGAAAAAAAGCGTAAAAAAACATAACAGTTTTTTATAATATCCCTCGCTAATAGAAAAACAGCGTAAAAATCATAACAGTTTTTTATACTAATAGAAAAACAGCTTAAAAAACATAACAGTTTTTTATAATACCCCTCATTTCTCTAGAAAAATAAGGGCTAATATAAAAAAGAGCGTAAAAAACATAACATTTTTTTATAATACCCCTCGCTAATAGAAAAAAAGCGTAAAAACACATAACAGTTTTTTATAATATCCCTCGCTAATAGAAAAACAGCGTAAAAAAACATAACAGTTTTTTATAATACCCCTCGCTAATAGAAAAAAAGCGTAAAAAACATAACAGTTTTTTATAATATCCCTCGCTAATAGAAAAACAGCGTAAAAAAACATAACAGTTTTTTATACTAATAGAAAAACAGCTTAAAAAACATAACAGTTTTTTATAATACCCCTCATTTCTCTAGAAAAATAAGGGCCAACGGAAATTTAGAAATTAAGCGTAAAACTTAACATTTTGCTCGATTTTGTTATACTTCCCCTCATTTCTCTAGAAAAATAAGGGCTAATATAAAAAATAGCGTAAAAAACATAACATTTTTTTATAATACCCCTAGCTAATAGAAAAAAAGCGTAAAAACACATAACAGTTTTTTATAATATCCCTCGCTAATAGAAAAACAGCGTAAAAAAACATAACAGTTTTTTATACTAATAGAAAAACAGCTTAAAAAACATAACAGTTTTTTATAATACCCCTCATTTCTCTAGAAAAATAAGGGCCAACGGAAATTTAGAAATTAAGCGTAAAACTTAACATTTTGCTCGATTTTGTTATACTTCCCCTCATTTCTCTAGAAAAATAAGGGCTATTATAAAAAAGAGCGTAAAAAACATAACATTTTTTTATAATACCCCTCGCTAATAGAAAAAAAGCGTAAAAACACTTAACAGTTTTTTATAATACCCCTCGCTAATAGAAAAAAAGCGTAAAAAAACATAACAGTTTTTTATAATATCCCTCGCCAATAGAAAAACAGCGTAAAAAACATAACAGTTTTTTATACTAATAGAAAAACAGCTTAAAAAACATAACAGTTTTTTATAATACCCCTCATTTCTCTAGAAAAATAAGGGCTAATATAAAAAAGAGCGTAAAAAACATAACATTTTTTTATAATACCCCTCGCTAATAGAAAAAAAGCGTAAAAACACATAACAGTTTTTTATAATATCCCTCGCTAATAGAAAAACAGCGTAAAAAAACATAACAGTTTTTTATAATACCCCTCGCTAATAGAAAAAAAGCGTAAAAAACATAACAGTTTTTTATAATATCCCTCGCTAATAGAAAAACAGCGTAAAAAAACATAACAGTTTTTTATACTAATAGAAAAACAGCTTAAAAAACATAACAGTTTTTTATAATACCCCTCATTTCTCTAGAAAAATAAGGGCCAACGGAAATTTAGAAATTAAGCGTAAAACTTAACATTTTGCTCGATTTTGTTATACTTCCCCTCATTTCTCTAGAAAAATAAGGGCTAATATAAAAAATAGCGTAAAAAACATAACATTTTTTTATAATACCCCTAGCTAATAGAAAAAAAGCGTAAAAACACATAACAGTTTTTTATAATATCCCTCGCTAATAGAAAAACAGCGTAAAAAAACATAACAGTTTTTTATACTAATAGAAAAACAGCTTAAAAAACATAACAGTTTTTTATAATACCCCTCATTTCTCTAGAAAAATAAGGGCCAACGGAAATTTAGAAATTAAGCGTAAAACTTAACATTTTGCTCGATTTTGTTATACTTCCCCTCATTTCTCTAGAAAAATAAGGGTTAATATAAAAAAGAGCGTAAAAAACATAACATTTTTTTATAATACCCCTCGCTAATAGAAAAAAAGCGTAAAAACACATAACAGTTTTTTATAATATCCCTCGCTAATAGAAAAACAGCGTAAAAAAACATAACAGTTTTTTATAATACCCCTCGCTAATAGAAAAAAAGCGTAAAAAACATAACAGTTTTTTATAATATCCCTCGCTAATAGAAAAACAGCGTAAAAAAACATAACAGTTTTTTATACTAATAGAAAAACAGCTTAAAAAACATAACAGTTTTTTATAATACCCCTCATTTCTCTAGAAAAATAAGGGCCAACGGAAATTTAGAAATTAAGCGTAAAACTTAACATTTTGCTCGATTTTGTTATACTTCCCCTCATTTCTCTAGAAAAATAAGGGCTAATATAAAAAAGAGCGTAAAAAACATAACATTTTTTTATAATACCCCTCGCTAATAGAAAAAAAGCGTAAAAACACTTAACAGTTTTTTATAATACCCCTCGCTAATAGAAAAAAAGCGTAAAAAAACATAACAGTTTTTTATAATATCCCTCGCTAATAGAAAAACAGCGTAAAAAACATAACAGTTTTTTATACTAATAGAAAAACAGCTTAAAAAACATAACAGTTTTTTATAATACCCCTCATTTCTCTAGAAAAATAAGGGCCAACGGAAATTTAGAAATTAAGCGTAAAACTTAACATTTTGCTCGATTTTGTTATACTTCCCCTCATTTCTCTAGAAAAATAAGGGCTAATATAAAAAAGAGCCTAAAAAACATAACATTTTTTTATAATACCCCTCGCTAATAGAAAAAAAGCGTAAAAACACTTAACAGTTTTTTATAATACCCCTCGCTAATAGAAAAAAAGCGTAAAAAAACATAACAGTTTTTTATAATATCCCTCGCTAATAGAAAAACAGCGTAAAAAACATAACAGTTTTTTATACTAATAGAAAAACAGCTTAAAAAACATAACAGTTTTTTATAATACCCCTCATTTCTCTAGAAAAATAAGGGCCAACGGAAATTTAGAAATTAAGCGTAAAACTTAACATTTTGCTCGATTTTGTTATACTTCCCCTCATTTCTCTAGAAAAATAAGGGCTAATATAAAAAAGAGCGTAAAAAACATAACATTTTTTTATAATACCCCTCGCTAATAGAAAAAAAGCGTAAAAACACATCACAGTTTTTTATAATATCCCTCGCTAATAGAAAAACAGCGTAAAAAAACATAACAGTTTTTTATAATACCCCTCGCTAATAGCAAAAAAGCGTAAAAAACATAACAGTTTTTTATAATATCCCTCGCTAATAGAAAAACAGCGTAAAAAAACATAACATTTTTTTATAATACCCCTCGCTAATAGAAAAAAAGCGTAAAAACACATAACAGTTTTTTATAATATCCCTCGCTAATAGAAAAACAGCGTAAAAAAACATAACAGTTTTTTATAATACCCCTCGCTAATAGAAAAAAAGCGTAAAAAACATAACAGTTTTTTATAATATCCCTCGCTAATAGAAAAACAGCGTAAAAAAACATAACAGTTTTTTATACTAATAGAAAAACAGCTTAAAAAACATAACAGTTTTTTATAATACCCCTCATTTCTCTAGAAAAATAAGGGCCAACGGAAATTTAGAAATTAAGCGTAAAACTTAACATTTTGCTCGATTTTGTTATACTTCCCCTCATTTCTCTAGAAAAATAAGGGCTAATATAAAAAAGAGCGTAAAAAACATAACATTTTTTTATAATACCCCTCGCTAATAGAAAAAAAGCGTAAAAACACTTAACAGTTTTTTATAATACCCCTCGCTAATAGAAAAAAAGCGTAAAAAAACATAACAGTTTTTTATAATACCCCTCGCTAATAGAAAAAAAGCGTAAAAAACATAACAGTTTTTTATAATATCCCTCGCTAATAGAAAAACAGCGTAAAAAATAATAACAGTTTTTTATACTAATAGAAAAACAGCTTAAAAAACATAACAGTTTTTTATAATACCCCTCATTTCTCTAGAAAAATAAGGGCCAACGGAAATTTAGAAATTAAGCGTAAAACTTAACATTTTGCTCGATTTTGTTATACTTCCCCTCATTTCTCTAGAAAAATAAAGGCTAATATAAAAAAGAGCGTAAAAAACATAACATTTTTTTATAATACCCCTCGCTAATAGAAAAAAAGCGTAAAAACATTTAACAGTTTTTTATAATACCCCTCGCTAATAGAAAAAAAGCGTAAAAAAACATAACAGTTTTTTATAATATCCCTCGCTAATAGAAAAACAGCGTAAAAAACATAACAGTTTTTTATACTAATAGAAAAACAGCTTAAAAAACATAACAGTTTTTTATAATACCCCTCATTTCTCTAGAAAAATAAGGGCCAACGGAAATTTAGAAATTAAGCGTAAAACTTAACATTTTGCTCGATTTTGTTATACTTCCCCTCATTTCTCTAGAAAAATAAGGGCTAATATAAAAAAGAGCGTAAAAAACATAACATTTTTTTATAATACCCCTCGCTAATAGAAAAAAAGCGTAAAAACACTTAACAGTTTTTTATAATACCCCTCGCTAATAGAAAAAAAGCGTAAAAAAACATAACAGTTTTTTATAATATCCCTCGCTAATAGAAAAACAGCGTAAAAAACATAACAGTTTTTTATACTAATAGAAAAACAGCTTAAAAAACATAACAGTTTTTTATAATACCCCTCATTTCTCTAGAAAAATAAGGGCCAACGGAAATTTAGAAATTAAGCGTAAAACTTAACATTTTGCTCGATTTTGTTATACTTCCCCTCATTTCTCTAGAAAAATAAGGGCTAATATAAAAAAGAGCGTAAAAAACATAACATTTTTTTATAATACCCCTCGCTAATAGAAAAAAAGCGTAAAAACACATCACAGTTTTTTATAATATCCCTCGCTAATAGAAAAACAGCGTAAAAAAACATAACAGTTTTTTATAATACCCCTCGCTAATAGCAAAAAAGCGTAAAAAACATAACAGTTTTTTATAATATCCCTCGCTAATAGAAAAACAGCGTAAAAAACATAACAGTTTTTTATACTAATAGAAAAACAGCTTAAAAAACATAACAGTTTTTTATAATACCCCTCATTTCTCTAGAAAAATAAGGGCTAATATAAAAAAGAGCGTAAAAAACATAACATTTTTTTATAATACCCCTCGCTAATAGAAAAAAAGCGTAAAAACACATAACAGTTTTTTATAATATCCCTCGCTAATAGAAAAACAGCGTAAAAAAACATAACAGTTTTTTATAATACCCCTCGCTAATAGAAAAAAAGCGTAAAAAACATAACAGTTTTTTATAATATCCCTCGCTAATAGAAAAACAGCGTAAAAAAACATAACATTTTTTTATAATACCCCTCGCTAATAGAAAAAAAGCGTAAAAACACATAACAGTTTTTTATAATATCCCTCGCTAATAGAAAAACAGCGTAAAAAAACATAACAGTTTTTTATAATACCCCTCGCTAATAGAAAAAAAGCGTAAAAAACATAACAGTTTTTTATAATATCCCTCGCTAATAGAAAAACAGCGTAAAAAATAATAACAGTTTTTTATACTAATAGAAAAACAGCTTAAAAAACATAACAGTTTTTTATAATACCCCTCATTTCTCTAGAAAAATAAGGGCCAACGGAAATTTAGAAATTAAGCGTAAAACTTAACATTTTGCTCGATTTTGTTATACTTCCCCTCATTTCTCTAGAAAAATAAGGGCTAATATAAAAAAGAGCGTAAAAAACATAACATTTTTTTATAATACCCCTCGCTAATAGAAAAAAAGCGTAAAAACACTTAACAGTTTTTTATAATACCCCTCGCTAATAGAAAAAAAGCGTAAAAAAACATAACAGTTTTTTATAATATCCCTCGCTAATAGAAAAACAGCGTAAAAAACATAACAGTTTTTTATACTAATAGAAAAACAGCTTAAAAAACATAACAGTTTTTTATAATACCCCTCATTTCTCTAGAAAAATAAGGGCTAATATAAAAAAGAGCGTAAAAAACATAACATTTTTTTATAATACCCCTCGCTAATAGAAAAAAAGCGTAAAAACACATAACAGTTTTTTATAATATCCCTCGCTAATAGAAAAACAGCGTAAAAAAACATAACAGTTTTTTATAATACCCCTCGCTAATAGAAAAAAAGCGTAAAAAACATAACAGTTTTTTATAATATCCCTCGCTAATAGAAAAACAGCGTAAAAAAACATAACAGTTTTTTATACTAATAGAAAAACAGCTTAAAAAACATAACAGTTTTTTATAATACCCCTCATTTCTCTAGAAAAATAAGGGCCAACGGAAATTTAGAAATTAAGCGTAAAACTTAACATTTTGCTCGATTTTGTTATACTTCCCCTCATTTCTCTAGAAAAATAAGGGCTAATATAAAAAATAGCGTAAAAAACATAACATTTTTTTATAATACCCCTAGCTAATAGAAAAAAAGCGTAAAAACACATAACAGTTTTTTATAATATCCCTCGCTAATAGAAAAACAGCGTAAAAAAACATAACAGTTTTTTATACTAATAGAAAAACAGCTTAAAAAACATAACAGTTTTTTATAATACCCCTCATTTCTCTAGAAAAATAAGGGCCAACGGAAATTTAGAAATTAAGCGTAAAACTTAACATTTTGCTCGATTTTGTTATACTTCCCCTCATTTCTCTAGAAAAATAAGGGCTATTATAAAAAAGAGCGTAAAAAACATAACATTTTTTTATAATACCCCTCGCTAATAGAAAAAAAGCGTAAAAACACTTAACAGTTTTTTATAATACCCCTCGCTAATAGAAAAAAAGCGTAAAAAAACATAACAGTTTTTTATAATATCCCTCGCTAATAGAAAAACAGCGTAAAAAACATAACAGTTTTTTATACTAATAGAAAAACAGCTTAAAAAACATAACAGTTTTTTATAATACCCCTCATTTCTCTAGAAAAATAAGGGCTAATATAAAAAATAGCGTAAAAAACATAACATTTTTTTATAATACCCCTCGCTAATAGAAAAAAAGCGTAAAAACACTTAACAGTTTTTTATAATACCCCTCGCTAATAGAAAAAAAGCGTAAAAAAACATAACAGTTTTTTATAATATCCCTCGCTAATAGAAAAACAGCGTAAAAATCATAACAGTTTTTTATACTAATAGAAAAACAGCTTAAAAAACATAACAGTTTTTTATAATACCCCTCATTTCTCTAGAAAAATAAGGGCTAATATAAAAAAGAGCGTAAAAAACATAACATTTTTTTATAATACCCCTCGCTAATAGAAAAAAAGCGTAAAAACACATAACAGTTTTTTATAATATCCCTCGCTAATAGAAAAACAGCGTAAAAAAACATAACAGTTTTTTATAATACCCCTCGCTAATAGAAAAAAAGCGTAAAAAACATAACAGTTTTTTATAATATCCCTCGCTAATAGAAAAACAGCGTAAAAAAACATAACAGTTTTTTATACTAATAGAAAAACAGCTTAAAAAACATAACAGTTTTTTATAATACCCCTCATTTCTCTAGAAAAATAAGGGCCAACGGAAATTTAGAAATTAAGCGTAAAACTTAACATTTTGCTCGATTTTGTTATACTTCCCCTCATTTCTCTAGAAAAATAAGGGCTAATATAAAAAATAGCGTAAAAAACATAACATTTTTTTATAATACCCCTAGCTAATAGAAAAAAAGCGTAAAAACACATAACAGTTTTTTATAATATCCCTCGCTAATAGAAAAACAGCGTAAAAAAACATAACAGTTTTTTATACTAATAGAAAAACAGCTTAAAAAACATAACAGTTTTTTATAATACCCCTCATTTCTCTAGAAAAATAAGGGCCAACGGAAATTTAGAAATTAAGCGTAAAACTTAACATTTTGCTCGATTTTGTTATACTTCCCCTCATTTCTCTAGAAAAATAAGGGCTATTATAAAAAAGAGCGTAAAAAACATAACATTTTTTTATAATACCCCTCGCTAATAGAAAAAAAGCGTAAAAACACTTAACAGTTTTTTATAATACCCCTCGCTAATAGAAAAAAAGCGTAAAAAAACATAACAGTTTTTTATAATATCCCTCGCCAATAGAAAAACAGCGTAAAAAACATAACAGTTTTTTATACTAATAGAAAAACAGCTTAAAAAACATAACAGTTTTTTATAATACCCCTCATTTCTCTAGAAAAATAAGGGCTAATATAAAAAAGAGCGTAAAAAACATAACATTTTTTTATAATACCCCTCGCTAATAGAAAAAAAGCGTAAAAACACATAACAGTTTTTTATAATATCCCTCGCTAATAGAAAAACAGCGTAAAAAAACATAACAGTTTTTTATAATACCCCTCGCTAATAGAAAAAAAGCGTAAAAAACATAACAGTTTTTTATAATATCCCTCGCTAATAGAAAAACAGCGTAAAAAAACATAACAGTTTTTTATACTAATAGAAAAACAGCTTAAAAAACATAACAGTTTTTTATAATACCCCTCATTTCTCTAGAAAAATAAGGGCCAACGGAAATTTAGAAATTAAGCGTAAAACTTAACATTTTGCTCGATTTTGTTATACTTCCCCTCATTTCTCTAGAAAAATAAGGGCTAATATAAAAAATAGCGTAAAAAACATAACATTTTTTTATAATACCCCTAGCTAATAGAAAAAAAGCGTAAAAACACATAACAGTTTTTTATAATATCCCTCGCTAATAGAAAAACAGCGTAAAAAAACATAACAGTTTTTTATACTAATAGAAAAACAGCTTAAAAAACATAACAGTTTTTTATAATACCCCTCATTTCTCTAGAAAAATAAGGGCCAACGGAAATTTAGAAATTAAGCGTAAAACTTAACATTTTGCTCGATTTTGTTATACTTCCCCTCATTTCTCTAGAAAAATAAGGGTTAATATAAAAAAGAGCGTAAAAAACATAACATTTTTTTATAATACCCCTCGCTAATAGAAAAAAAGCGTAAAAACACATAACAGTTTTTTATAATATCCCTCGCTAATAGAAAAACAGCGTAAAAAAACATAACAGTTTTTTATAATACCCCTCGCTAATAGAAAAAAAGCGTAAAAAACATAACAGTTTTTTATAATATCCCTCGCTAATAGAAAAACAGCGTAAAAAAACATAACAGTTTTTTATACTAATAGAAAAACAGCTTAAAAAACATAACAGTTTTTTATAATACCCCTCATTTCTCTAGAAAAATAAGGGCCAACGGAAATTTAGAAATTAAGCGTAAAACTTAACATTTTGCTCGATTTTGTTATACTTCCCCTCATTTCTCTAGAAAAATAAGGGCTAATATAAAAAAGAGCGTAAAAAACATAACATTTTTTTATAATACCCCTCGCTAATAGAAAAAAAGCGTAAAAACACTTAACAGTTTTTTATAATACCCCTCGCTAATAGAAAAAAAGCGTAAAAAAACATAACAGTTTTTTATAATATCCCTCGCTAATAGAAAAACAGCGTAAAAAACATAACAGTTTTTTATACTAATAGAAAAACAGCTTAAAAAACATAACAGTTTTTTATAATACCCCTCATTTCTCTAGAAAAATAAGGGCCAACGGAAATTTAGAAATTAAGCGTAAAACTTAACATTTTGCTCGATTTTGTTATACTTCCCCTCATTTCTCTAGAAAAATAAGGGCTAATATAAAAAAGAGCCTAAAAAACATAACATTTTTTTATAATACCCCTCGCTAATAGAAAAAAAGCGTAAAAACACTTAACAGTTTTTTATAATACCCCTCGCTAATAGAAAAAAAGCGTAAAAAAACATAACAGTTTTTTATAATATCCCTCGCTAATAGAAAAACAGCGTAAAAAACATAACAGTTTTTTATACTAATAGAAAAACAGCTTAAAAAACATAACAGTTTTTTATAATACCCCTCATTTCTCTAGAAAAATAAGGGCCAACGGAAATTTAGAAATTAAGCGTAAAACTTAACATTTTGCTCGATTTTGTTATACTTCCCCTCATTTCTCTAGAAAAATAAGGGCTAATATAAAAAAGAGCGTAAAAAACATAACATTTTTTTATAATACCCCTCGCTAATAGAAAAAAAGCGTAAAAACACATCACAGTTTTTTATAATATCCCTCGCTAATAGAAAAACAGCGTAAAAAAACATAACAGTTTTTTATAATACCCCTCGCTAATAGCAAAAAAGCGTAAAAAACATAACAGTTTTTTATAATATCCCTCGCTAATAGAAAAACAGCGTAAAAAAACATAACATTTTTTTATAATACCCCTCGCTAATAGAAAAAAAGCGTAAAAACACATAACAGTTTTTTATAATATCCCTCGCTAATAGAAAAACAGCGTAAAAAAACATAACAGTTTTTTATAATACCCCTCGCTAATAGAAAAAAAGCGTAAAAAACATAACAGTTTTTTATAATATCCCTCGCTAATAGAAAAACAGCGTAAAAAAACATAACAGTTTTTTATACTAATAGAAAAACAGCTTAAAAAACATAACAGTTTTTTATAATACCCCTCATTTCTCTAGAAAAATAAGGGCCAACGGAAATTTAGAAATTAAGCGTAAAACTTAACATTTTGCTCGATTTTGTTATACTTCCCCTCATTTCTCTAGAAAAATAAGGGCTAATATAAAAAAGAGCGTAAAAAACATAACATTTTTTTATAATACCCCTCGCTAATAGAAAAAAAGCGTAAAAACACTTAACAGTTTTTTATAATACCCCTCGCTAATAGAAAAAAAGCGTAAAAAAACATAACAGTTTTTTATAATACCCCTCGCTAATAGAAAAAAAGCGTAAAAAACATAACAGTTTTTTATAATATCCCTCGCTAATAGAAAAACAGCGTAAAAAATAATAACAGTTTTTTATACTAATAGAAAAACAGCTTAAAAAACATAACAGTTTTTTATAATACCCCTCATTTCTCTAGAAAAATAAGGGCCAACGGAAATTTAGAAATTAAGCGTAAAACTTAACATTTTGCTCGATTTTGTTATACTTCCCCTCATTTCTCTAGAAAAATAAAGGCTAATATAAAAAAGAGCGTAAAAAACATAACATTTTTTTATAATACCCCTCGCTAATAGAAAAAAAGCGTAAAAACATTTAACAGTTTTTTATAATACCCCTCGCTAATAGAAAAAAAGCGTAAAAAAACATAACAGTTTTTTATAATATCCCTCGCTAATAGAAAAACAGCGTAAAAAACATAACAGTTTTTTATACTAATAGAAAAACAGCTTAAAAAACATAACAGTTTTTTATAATACCCCTCATTTCTCTAGAAAAATAAGGGCCAACGGAAATTTAGAAATTAAGCGTAAAACTTAACATTTTGCTCGATTTTGTTATACTTCCCCTCATTTCTCTAGAAAAATAAGGGCTAATATAAAAAAGAGCGTAAAAAACATAACATTTTTTTATAATACCCCTCGCTAATAGAAAAAAAGCGTAAAAACACTTAACAGTTTTTTATAATACCCCTCGCTAATAGAAAAAAAGCGTAAAAAAACATAACAGTTTTTTATAATATCCCTCGCTAATAGAAAAACAGCGTAAAAAACATAACAGTTTTTTATACTAATAGAAAAACAGCTTAAAAAACATAACAGTTTTTTATAATACCCCTCATTTCTCTAGAAAAATAAGGGCCAACGGAAATTTAGAAATTAAGCGTAAAACTTAACATTTTGCTCGATTTTGTTATACTTCCCCTCATTTCTCTAGAAAAATAAGGGCTAATATAAAAAAGAGCGTAAAAAACATAACATTTTTTTATAATACCCCTCGCTAATAGAAAAAAAGCGTAAAAACACATCACAGTTTTTTATAATATCCCTCGCTAATAGAAAAACAGCGTAAAAAAACATAACAGTTTTTTATAATACCCCTCGCTAATAGCAAAAAAGCGTAAAAAACATAACAGTTTTTTATAATATCCCTCGCTAATAGAAAAACAGCGTAAAAAAACATAACATTTTTTTATAATACCCCTCGCTAATAGAAAAAAAGCGTAAAAACACATAACAGTTTTTTATAATATCCCTCGCTAATAGAAAAACAGCGTAAAAAAACATAACAGTTTTTTATAATACCCCTCGCTAATAGAAAAAAAGCGTAAAAAACATAACAGTTTTTTATAATATCCCTCGCTAATAGAAAAACAGCGTAAAAAAACATAACAGTTTTTTATACTAATAGAAAAACAGCTTAAAAAACATAACAGTTTTTTATAATACCCCTCATTTCTCTAGAAAAATAAGGGCCAACGGAAATTTAGAAATTAAGCGTAAAACTTAACATTTTGCTCGATTTTGTTATACTTCCCCTCATTTCTCTAGAAAAATAAGGGCTAATATAAAAAAGAGCGTAAAAAACATAACATTTTTTTATAATACCCCTCGCTAATAGAAAAAAAGCGTAAAAACACTTAACAGTTTTTTATAATACCCCTCGCTAATAGAAAAAAAGCGTAAAAAACATAACAGTTTTTTATAATATCCCTCGCTAATAGAAAAACAGCGTAAAAAAACATAACATTTTTTTATAATACCCCTCGCTAATAGAAAAAAAGCGTAAAAACACATAACAGTTTTTTATAATATCCCTCGCTAATAGAAAAACAGCGTAAAAAAACATAACAGTTTTTTATAATACCCCTCGCTAATAGATAAAAAGCGTAAAAAACATAACAGTTTTTTATAATATCCCTCGCTAATAGAAAAACAGCTTAAAAAACATAACAGTTTTTTATAATACCCCTCATTTCTCTAGAAAAATAAGGGCCAACGGAAATTTAGAAATTAAGCGTAAAACTTAACATTTTGCTCGATTTTGTTATACTTCCCCTCATTTCTCTAGAAAAATAAGGGCTAATATAAAAAAGAGCGTAAAAAACATAACATTTTTTTATAATACCCCTCGCTAATAGAAAAAAAGCGTAAAAACACTTAACAGTTTTTTATAATACCCCTCGCTAATAGAAAAAAAGCGTAAAAAAACATAACAGTTTTTTATAATATCCCTCGCTAATAGAAAAACAGCGTAAAAAACATAACAGTTTTTTATACTAATAGAAAAACAGCTTAAAAAACATAACAGTTTTTTATAATACCCCTCATTTCTCTAGAAAAATAAGGGCCAACGGAAATTTAGAAATTAAGCGTAAAACTTAACATTTTGCTCGATTTTGTTATACTTCCCCTCATTTCTCTAGAAAAATAAGGGCTAATATAAAAAAGAGCGTAAAAAACATAACATTTTTTTATAATACCTCTCGCTAATAGAAAAAAAGCGTAAAAACACATAACAGTTTTTTATAATATCCCTCGCTAATAGAAAAACAGCGTAAAAAAACATAACAGTTTTTTATAATACCCCTCGCTAATAGAAAAAAAGCGTAAAAAACATAACAGTTTTTTATAATATCCCTCGCTAATAGAAAAACAGCGTAAAAAAACATAACATTTTTTTATAATACCCCTCGCTAATAGAAAAAAAGCGTAAAAACACATAACAGTTTTTTATAATATCCCTCGCTAATAGAAAAACAGCGTAAAAAAACATAACAGTTTTTTATAATACCCCTCGCTAATAGAAAAAAAGCGTAAAAAACATAACAGTTTTTTATAATATCCCTCGCTAATAGAAAAACAGCGTAAAAAAACATAACAGTTTTTTATACTAATAGAAAAACAGCTTAAAAAACATAACAGTTTTTTATAATACCCCTCATTTCTCTAGAAAAATAAGGGCCAACGGAAATTTAGAAATTAAGCGTAAAACTTAACATTTTGCTCGATTTTGTTATACTTCCCCTCATTTCTCTAGAAAAATAAGGGCTAATATAAAAAAGAGCGTAAAAAACATAACATTTTTTTATAATACCCCTCGCTAATAGAAAAAAAGCGTAAAAACACTTAACAGTTTTTTATAATACCCCTCGCTAATAGAAAAAAAGCGTAAAAAAACATAACAGTTTTTTATAATATCCCTCGCTAATAGAAAAACAGAGTAAAAAACATAACAGTTTTTTATACTAATAGAAAAACAGCTTAAAAAACATAACAGTTTTTTATAATACCCCTCATTTCTCTAGAAAAATAAGGGCCAACGGAAATTTAGAAATTAAGCGTAAAACTTAACATTTTGCTCGATTTTGTTATACTTCCCCTCATTTCTCTAGAAAAATAAGGGCTAATATAAAAAAGAGCGTAAAAAACATAACATTTTTTTATAATACCTCTCGCTAATAGAAAAAAAGCGTAAAAACACATAACAGTTTTTTATAATATCCCTCGCTAATAGAAAAACAGCGTAAAAAAACATAACAGTTTTTTATAATACCCCTCGCTAATAGAAAAAAAGCGTAAAAAACATAACAGTTTTTTATAATATCCCTCGCTAATAGAAAAACAGCGTAAAAAAACATAACATTTTTTTATAATACCCCTCGCTAATAGAAAAAAAGCGTAAAAACACATAACAGTTTTTTATAATATCCCTCGCTAATAGAAAAACAGCGTAAAAAAACATAACAGTTTTTTATAATACCCCTCGCTAATAGAAAAAAAGCGTAAAAAACATAACAGTTTTTTATAATATCCCTCGCTAATAGAAAAACAGCGTAAAAAAACATAACAGTTTTTTATACTAATAGAAAAACAGCTTAAAAAACATAACAGTTTTTTATAATACCCCTCATTTCTCTAGAAAAATAAGGGCCAACGGAAATTTAGAAATTAAGCGTAAAACTTAACATTTTGCTCGATTTTGTTATACTTCCCCTCATTTCTCTAGAAAAATAAGGGCTAATATAAAAAAGAGCGTAAAAAACATAACATTTTTTTATAATACCCCTCGCTAATAGAAAAAAAGCGTAAAAACACTTAACAGTTTTTTATAATACCCCTCGCTAATAGAAAAAAAGCGTAAAAAAACATAACAGTTTTTTATAATATCCCTCGCTAATAGAAAAACAGCGTAAAAAACATAACAGTTTTTTATACTAATAGAAAAACAGCTTAAAAAACATAACAGTTTTTTATAATACCCCTCATTTCTCTAGAAAAATAAGGGCCAACGGAAATTTAGAAATTAAGCGTAAAACTTAACATTTTGCTCGATTTTGTTATACTTCCCCTCATTTCTCTAGAAAAATAAGGGCTAATATAAAAAAGAGCGTAAAAAACATAACATTTTTTTATAATACCCCTCGCTAATAGAAAAAAAGCGTAAAAACACATAACAGTTTTTTATAATACCCCTCGCTAATAGAAAAAAAGCGTAAAAAAACATAACAGTTTTTTATAATATCCCTCGCTAATAGAAAAACAGCGTAAAAAAACATAACAGTTTTTTATACTAATAGAAAAACAGCTTAAAAAACATAACAGTTTTTTATAATACCCCTCATTTCTCTAGAAAAATAAGGGCTAATATAAAAAAGAGCGTAAAAAACATAACATTTTTTTATAATACCCCTCGCTAATAGAAAAAAAGCGTAAAAACACATAACAGTTTTTTATAATATCCCTCGCTAATAGAAAAACAGCGTAAAAAAACATAACATTTTTTTATAATACCCCTCGCTAATAGAAAAAAAGCGTAAAAAAACATAACAGTTTTTTATAATACCCCTCGCTAATAGAAAAACAGCTTAAAAAACATAACAGTTTTTTATAATACCCCTCATTTCTCTAGAAAAATAAGGGCCAACGGAAATTTAGAAATTAAGCGTAAAACTTAATATTTTGCTCGATTTTGTTATACTTCCCCTCATTTCTCTAGAAAAATAAGGGCTAATATAAAAAAGAGCGTAAAAAACATAACATTTTTTTATAATACCCCTCGCTAATAGAAAAAAAGCGTAAAAAAACATAACAGTTTTTTATAATATCCCTCGCTAATAGAAAAACAGCGTAAAAAAACATAACAGTTTTTTATGCTAATAGAAAAACAGCTTAAAAAACATAACAGTTTTTTATAATACCCCTCATTTCTCTAGAAAAATAAGGGCCAACGGAAATTTAGAAATTAAGCGTAAAACTTAATATTTTGCTCGATTTTGTTATACTTCCCCTCATTTCTCTAGAAAAATAAGGGCTAATATAAAAAAGAGCGTAAAAAACATAACATTTTTTTATAATACCCCTCGCTAATAGAAAAAAAGCGTAAAAACACATAACAGTTTTTTATAATATCCCTCGCTAATAGAAAAACAGCGTAAAAAAACATAACATTTTTTTATAATACCCCTCGCTAATAGAAAAAAAGCGTAAAAAAACATAACAGTTTTTTATAATACCCCTCGCTAATAGAAAAACAGCTTAAAAAACATAACAGTTTTTTATAATACCCCTCATTTCTCTAGAAAAATAAGGGCCAACGGAAATTTAGAAATTAAGCGTAAAACTTAATATTTTGCTCGATTTTGTTATACTTCCCCTCATTTCTCTAGAAAAATAAGGGCTAATATAAAAAAGAGCGTAAAAAACATAACATTTTTTTATAATACCCCTCGCTAATAGAAAAAAAGCGTAAAAAAACATAACAGTTTTTTATAATATCCCTCGCTAATAGAAAAACAGCGTAAAAAAACATAACAGTTTTTTATGCTAATAGAAAAACAGCTTAAAAAACATAACAGTTTTTTATAATACCCCTCATTTCTCTAGAAAAATAAGGGCCAACGGAAATTTAGAAATTAAGCGTAAAACTTAATATTTTGCTCGATTTTGTTATACTTCCCCTCATTTCTCTAGAAAAATAAGGGCTAATATAAAAAAGAGCGTAAAAAACATAACATTTTTTTATAATACCCCTCGCTAATAGAAAAGAAGCGTAAAAACACATAACAGTTTTTTATACTAATAGAAAAACAGCTTAAAAAACATAACAGTTTTTTATAATACGCCTCGCTAATAGAAAAAACGCGTAAAAAAAACATAACAGTTTTTTATAATACCCCTCGCTAATAGAAAAACAGCTTAAAAAACATAACAGTTTTTTATAATACCCCTCATTTCTCTAGAAAAATAAGGGCTAATAGAAAAAAAAGCGTAAAAAGAAAAGCGTAACGAGAAAAAAGGACCAATAAAAAATAAGGCGGTAAGCATAACATTTTTTTGCTACGGTAAGCATAACATTTTTTTGCTATAGTAAGCATAACATTTTTTTGCTATAATACCCCTCATTTCATTTGAAAAATAAGGGCTACGAGAAAATAAGGGCCAATAGAAATTAATGCGTAAAACATAACATTTTGCTATACCTACCTCTAATTTCATTAAAAAAATAAGGGCAACGAGAAATAATGGCCAATAGAAAATAAGGCATAAATCGTAAAATTTTGCTACACCCCTCATTTCACTTTACCCCTTTTACCTCTCATTTCATTTTATCGCACTTTTCCCTCATGAAATGAGGGGAAAAATGAAATGAGGGGTATAGCTAAATGTTATGATTTACGCCTTATTTTCCTTACCACTCATTTCATGTTACCTCTTATTTCCTTGTATCCCTCTTTTCCTTTACCCCTTATTTCCTTTAAAAAAAAGTTTAATTTAAACAAACCAATGGTAACGAATTTTTTTGTTACTATTATTTAGTTAACCCCTAAGGTTAACCCTGTATCGGGCAAAAAATGAAACACTAAAAATGAACCAAAAAATGCTTTATTGAATAATATGCTTTTAAATACAATATTATATATAATATAATATTATAATAATAATATAATATAATATTTTAAATACAAAATAACTATATTACATACAAGTTCAAAATTATTTAAAATTATTTGGAAGTGACTTTTTCACTAGTAACCACATGCTTACATTGCCCTTATAAAGAAACAAATTAGATAGTGAAAACAAAAAATTAGTACCTAATAAGTACTTTATTTATGAAAATTATAGAAACAATTTTTTTCAGAAGTTAAAGAAAGCCTTGAGTCACATTTTAGGCACTTGAGCCGACTGGTGCCCTTTGTACAGACTCGACATCTTCCTTTGGTCGTTGTTGTGGGCCATCAGAGACTAAATTGGTCATTATTATCTTCATTCATCAAATTTGTCTCTTCATCATGGGAATAATCAGAACCATCTGAAATATTCGGGTCCGGTGGTGGCTATTTTTGAAAGTCCCTCCCTTGCAATTTTTATCTACATACATACAAATATTATTACAATGACATTAATTTACTGGCTTATTGTTAGTTGATTTTTAATTAAGATTAAGGCGGTCATTAATAACAATTATTAATTTCAAGGAACTAGATATTTTCAACATTTCAAGATTTTCATTATCATTAAAATATCCGTTGAAAAGTTATCTGCTGATAATAATCAATTATCTAGTGCACTATATATTTAATTTATTGTACAATTAAAATTGTTATACAAAAGTTGATAAAATATTTCTAAAATGTTTCTTAGTTTAATTATTTTCATAATTTGCTGTTATCACAGTATTATATTTACTAGCTGGAAAGCCCGTCCACGGACGGGTGGCTAGTCAGTGGAGCTGTTCTTTAGCGGTTTTTAACGGTCTTAATTTAAAAAAATGTCATTTCCTAACGCTAACCTGAGCTCGATTCCTAATACTGACAATTTTAATTGCTCGTGTTCAAACGTCCTCGCTTTAAAGAATAAAGATAATTTAAAATTTATAAAAATAATTTGAAAAACAAAACCTGATTGGTGTGCTACTCGATCCCAGGGGGAGATGATTAAGTTGGTACTACCAACGACCAATCAGATTGCGTTGTGTGTCCTAAAAAATTGATACGCTGCTTTTTTGAAAAATTTTGAAAAACAAAACCTGATTGGTGTGCTACTCGATCCTTGGTGGAGGTGATTTTAACTTTTAAGTTGGTACTACCGACGACCAATCAGAATGCGTTGTGTGTCCTAAAAAATTGACACGCTGGAGGAGGAGGCGGAGGAGCGTGCTGGTCTTTTATATGTTTGATTTAATTAAATTAAAAAAATTAAAAATCTTACCAAATTTTGTGTATTTTTAGTGCCGAAAAGACTAAAATTGGAAAATGTCGATTATCTCGAAAACCGTAAGAGATATCGCAAAAATAATGGATTTTTCAACTTTTTAAAAACTTTTCAAAAGCAACAATGGCTTGATGTGATGATGTAATATTTTATAAATTTCCTCCTCTATTTATAGGTGATGCAACTACTTATTTTTAATTAAAAGCTTTTTTATTCGGTATACCTACTTGCAATGGATATTTTGAAATCGTTTTTAAGTAGGTATCTACTGTCAAAACAACAAACCTTTCTCCAAGCTACTGTATACATCTTGCACTTTTTTGCTTTCCATAGGTTTATGTTCGATTTGATGTAGCCTTTTCGTTCTACTTGGTCGGTTGATTGATTTAGAATACGGAATTTGATTCTGTAAACATGTTTTCAGTTCTTGACGCATGCTTTTTCTTCTTTCCATTCCTTCGGTCGAATTTTTAAGTTTCTGTGCTTCCTTTTTCAAATCAGTGATATTTATTGATTGTACTGCAGTCATCACTGTATCAATTAGTTCAGGATTTCGTTTATCTTCACTATTAAATTTCCGTTTCAATTCTGCTCGTGAACGTCCAGGAAAAATTTGCGTCATTGCATGAAAATCGGAGCCCAAAGTGTTGAGACTTTTATAAAAGAGAACGGATTCTGTTTTTGTCCAGCGCTTGCATCGTTTAGGTTTTGTATAAAATCCATTTTCGCTGTCTGCATTTGTGTTTACTGCAACGGATTTTTGCAGCTTCCGTCGTTGTTTATTTAATGCACGATCTTGGACTACCAAACTTTGTTCATCGATCACAATTTCACCATTTTCATTTACTTTCACTTTAGGCGCTGCCGTATAATTTTCATTTTCATCTTCGCTACTATCACTAACCTCGTTTCTTTGATTTGCATATTTGGTTTTTTCGACCGTTAAACTTTCCTCGTTTATAACAATTTCACCATGCTCATTTACTTTTACTCCAGATGCCGAACTTATTTCGTGATCTTTTGGAAGTGTGTTATCGTCCAAAAATAAATTTTCTGATTGGATTTGTTGAACGCCTGGTTCCTCATAGGTTTTCCTTCCTTTGGAACTTCTTGAATGAAGATCGGGTTCAATTAAATCGTTTAATGTTAAAATTATTTTTCTTGTATCAGTGAAATCTTCATCGCTGATTTCTTGAGACATTTTGAAGTATCCAACTTCTATTTGTCACACAAGTTTTAACTTTGTGATATTAAAAATTGAAAACCTAAATATAATATAACGTCCTTTGGTTGGTAATAAGTAGGTATAGGGTTACCAACTTCGAAAATTTGAATTATTATTTGCGATTTTCATTAACAAAACGCCACTACACAGAATAATTTCAAACTAAAAATTGGACGTATGTCTTGTATAGTTAGTTATTGTTTATTATAGTTTATATGTAGAAAAAAAATGTTCTCTGCTTTTCCGGACTGTAAGGTGATTTTTGAACAACGAACAGTAGGATATACAGGGCACTATAATTTAGCAGAAATATCTTGAGAATATTTTTGAGACAATATTCTCCATGATTTATTTCTGCATTTTTTTTTTATAAGTTTGGCGGACTGGGGGTTCGAAACCGGGACCCTCGAACCCGTAGTCCAATGCTTTACACATTTACCCACGGAGGTCCCTGCATTATTTTTATTGAAATTGAGGAAATGATGTCAGGGTTCTGATATCTATTAAACAGACTAGGATTACCATAAAAATATTGGAAATATGGTATCACACTTTCAAACACGGAAGCACTAAAGTAGGAAAAAGTAAAAATAAATCGGGACGCTCTAGAAAGTTTGGAGCACAGCATTCAATTAAGGAATTTCAGACTTTTTTGTCGGTTTATTTATTTCCTGTAAAACAACAAACTTATGATTAAGAAAATTATAAATAATAACCATAATATTACCCTTAGTGACCCTCATTTACTTAAACTCAAATATAGGAAAATTTAACTTTCTCCTTCCTTATTATTTCCAAGAAATAATTCATGTGGATCTTATCTTCTTATCTGTTGTGTCCACCACTAACGAGCATGAATGGATTAACGAGATTCCCGCTACCGCAATTTCATCTTTATTTTATTATAACATGGGTTTTATTTTTATGTATACCAGTAATGTACATTTTTGCATAAAGAAAATAAAAACTCTTGGTTATATTTTACAATTTTGTATTAATAATTCAATAAATTAAAAAATATCAACACTGTACCAATAACAATGGTACGTTTAAATAAAACAGAAGCATCTGTGAAAACTTAATGGGTTTTATTTCAAAACATTTCATCTCAAAAACCTAAAAACTCTTGTAGCAAGTTCACTTTGTATGTGGCATCGCTATTTATTTTAGAAGCTATCCAATAGAGCGATAACCGTTATATTATGAAAGTGGTATAAATTAGATTAAAAAATAAATTATTTATTCATCGATTACTAAGTCACAACTGTCTGCACTACCAGCAGCTTCTTCTAAACTTGAACCTTCCACGGCAGTTTCAGTTTCCATGGGTGTTTCTGAAAGGGACGGTGAATTATCATCTCCTTGTGAATCTGATAAATTTTGTTGACTCATTAGGCTATTCAACATATCTTGACTTATGGTTAACGGCACCTGACTTCCATTGGGAGTGGTCATAAAGACTTGCATGGTCGTTCCCCCATTTTCAGTTGGAGTAGTCACAATCACGATGGATCCCGGTACCAGATTTTCAGGGACAGCCTCAACTTCCTTCTCATCGATAACCAACTCTTTTGAATTATCAAAGTTTTTATTAAGTTTAGGAACGCGCCCCGAACGTGTAGGTCGCAACAATTTAGATGTTTCCTCTTCCGAACAGCTTTCTGATTCGCTCGACGAACTCAACTTGAAACCTTTCTCCAAAGAACTGTAAGTATCCTTTGCTTTGCTTTTTACAGTTTTATGTTTTATACTACAGATCCGATCTTTTTTAGAAGCATTTTTCAATTTCCGAGTTATATACGGAATTCTCTCCGCCGCTTTCAATTCCGTTTCTTTCAATCGCTTTTTTTTCTCCTCACTCAGTTGCAGAGCCTTCTCCTGATTTTCTACCTCCTCTTTCAAATCGTTGATGTTAAAGTGGACCGGTCGTGATATGGCCTTATTAATTAAATACGAATTAAGCCGTTCCTCTTTCTTGAATTTCATTTTCAACTCCTTTCGCGTTCGTCCTTTAAAGAGTTGCGTCATCAAAGTAAAATCTGTGCCCAAAGTGTTCAAGCACCTATAAAACCGTAACGTTTCATCCTTCGTCCAATCCTTGCAACGCTTGACTCGCTTGTAAAAGCCAGAACCACCCTCAAAATCAGCGTCAATTGCTTCTGATTTTTCTAATTCCGCTTTTTTCCTCTTAACGTCACGGTCTTCTATCACCAAACTTTTCTCATCTACAATAATCTCGCCGTTAGGTCCCACCGTAACTCGAGGAGCAGGAATCCTATTTTCTTCATCGCTTTCAACGGGAGGTGGTGGGTCATCTTCTTTAACCACTTCGCTTTTTTGCTGGTACTCTTTCTCGGTGATCGTGTTTGGTTTCTTCTGTTTTTGGGGCATTGGGTTCGAAGTAGGGTTGTAAAAAATCAGGTCAATCATGGTTAGCTTTTGCTTATCCGGATTTTTATCTCCAAATTTGGTGGTGAAGCTTTTTTTAGCTTCCGCCATTTTCCGCGACTGCTCGCTCCTCCTGCATTTTCTCTGAACTATGGTACTATGTTCTTGTGTAACAAAATGATTTGGTTGTGACTGTGAAATGGATTCTGTTCTAACCCTCTTGGGATCATCTTCCGACTCGCTGGCACTACCTGCTTGCCTTGTAAGTATGGGTACAGCTTTAATTCGAGACCTATTTGGCTGTTTTGCTGGATTCAAGTCTAAAGTAGGTGCAGTATCACAAGTCACAATTGGGGCGGATTCGTTAGATGCTTCTAGTGGTTTAGGTTTAGTTCTTTGAGTAATTAAACTAGCACTAGGTTTAACAAACGTCCGAGGCGATTCGATAACCTCATTCGTTGTCACAATTTTGGTTGCATCATCCTTAGTCGAAACTTCTACTTCTTGCACTTCACTCAAATTAGACACCACACTCTCTTTAGGACTGGGGTCAGAAATCGTCCGATCTTCATGATCCTCAACTTCCTTTAAACTAACCTCAACGTCAGGTTCCTTCAATAATGTCGGTTGTTCGGGTGCTGTGATTACGGTTGGAACTTGATTTTTAACCTCCACTTTCGGTTTTTGTTGGAAGTTAAGAACCCCTTTTATTCGCATTCGTCTGCTCATTTTGATTTGTCTTTTTTTCTACAATATGGAAATGAAAAAAGCTAATAATTAAAAAGTTAGCTAATGTCACGTTAACATCTTGAACATTTAATTCCGCAACGAATTATAAAGTTTTCTTCGCGTACAAGTTTAAATTTGCATGGACACACTAAACTTTCCTTCGAAAATTAAATACCGAATACATAATAATGATCGTGATCCATCCATGCGGTTGGCAACGCGTCAACAAATAGTTGACATAACTGTCAACTGCTGTCAACCAAATCAAAGCAGTGCCGGCGACTAGCATTTTAATACATGGGGCACAATTTTATTGCTTGTGGTATTACCATTAGGCTAATTACCATGTTTGTATTTAATTTTATTTAAATAAAATGCATGGGCCATCTTTCTCTGCTTAATTTAACTATACGCGAATGTGTCTTTACAAGGAAGTCAAGTTTTAGCTTATAAATTTAGGAACCGTTTCTGCATATCCTCCTTCTACGTTACTTAGGAATAAAAAGGCAATCAATCAGTGAAAATAGCGTCAAACTTGTTTCAGTCTCTAAACTAACAGGAAGTGTATTTTTTAAACTCACCATATGTACCGGGGGGGGGGGGTAAGTAAAAGCGCTGTTGTTCCAGTTGCTCAACAATTATTTACAAGTTAAAAATTAAATTATTTATATCTTTTGTAATTAATTTACAACAGTTTTATGTATATCACATAATAATAAATAAATGCTAGGAATTGTATATAATATAAAGTTACTGATAATTAAAACGTTGGTGCATTAAGATGAAACAATTTATCTTCTCGTTTTTTTATCCAATTTAATAACCGACCAACAATACTAATCGCAGTGTTTGTGTCCGTTAAAGGTTCTAAAATAGCATATAACTCGAAACCACGAGTATCCCACGCTAAGAGAGCTTGTTCTGGACTTCTTTCAAACAACAACTTTAAAGGTCTCGAAGAACAATGAAGTCTGTAATTCGCCTTTTGATACAAATTCAGGAGCTGCCTACAATTTGGTTCATACGGTGCTCCCACACTGGGTTGATAAAACTGAGCAGTCGATTTACATTTATACAAATAATGCCGGAGCTCTGCAAAACCTGCATTGACGCTCGTCTCCTCTCTAACCTCCAAAGAGTCGTTGATAGCCTTCAAAGAGTTACTCCTTCGTAAACGCTCCACTATGCGTTGCTTAGCTTCACTTAAAGCAAAGAAAGCGTCTCGTTCCACAGTCAACAATAACAAACAAGCTTGACAATCTTCTGATAAATAAGACACGTGGCCGTAAAGGAAACCATTTGAATCAAACTTTGGTAAACATAAAGGCGTCCATATCTCGGCGGTTTTTAAGCTCTCCGACGCTTCCACCAAGTTAAAAATTAAATGCAAATCGTGAGGATGAATGTAGTACTTTTTCATGCGAACTAAAGTGATGAGTTGATTGTTTGCAAGTAAAATTGCGAAAACAAGATTCTGAAATAAAAGTGACTCTTCAGCTATAGGTTCCCCTTGTAAGTCTGAGCAAAACCTGAATATCCACTTAAAACTGTGGATATAAATGCAGAATGAATCACTCACCTTAATTTTGGCACAAGATTGTACAATAGCACTGCTGATGGTGTCTCTAACGGAAGCAGGGAGTGGTAAACAATTAATAGCACCCAAAGTAAACCCAGGTTCTCTTTCAGAAAAGTCCAGAATGTTATCTATCAGGCGATCCACTCCAGTTAACAATCTTCTGAGATCGTAATTTCGCCTCTGTTCATAAATTTTTAGTAACCGACTATGAGTTAACATACTAACAATTTGATTAAAGACGTAGCTAAAACAAGAGGGGCGTTTACATGTAATAAAGTAGTAATACTTTTAGAGTTGTACTTTAACTGTGAAATAAGTTGTGATGTACCTTCTGCAGTTTTGGAAACTGCCACCAATATTAAAGGATCCTTAAATAGAAAGACGAATGTGGTATCTCCAGCAAGGATACTCCTGATGGAATCGTTATCGGCTTGTACAAAACTAACCAAGGCCTGCATAATTCCAAAATAGCTAGCAAATCTATCTTCATTTCCATACCTATAAATTACAAGAATAAAAATTGCTCGACGAAATACCAAAGAAAAACCTTGAATAGATCGGTTTCCCTGCAGAACTCAAAACAAAAATGTGTTTGGACTTTCCTAACCACTCTTCATCCTTTAAATTATCATCTTCCGCAAGTATGTCAGAACCGTCTCCTTCCATGTTGTTACAATTATACAAAAATTCATCTTGATCTGAATTATCTAAAGCGCCCCTTTTTATCTTATCTAAGCTTGAACTCATTTCTTGAAAATTATCACAATTGTCGGAGGTGACTAGAGCACTCTCCTTGGCCGCTCCCGGCTCCAAATCATAATTTGCAGCCATGGTGTTTACAAAATTTTATTTGGAAAATCTACATTCAAATTTGGAAACCCTTTTTAGGAAAATTTAATCTTAAATTACATAATTAAAACTCGACAGTTGTCAATCAAATGAGGTTATGGGTGGCACGGGTAACAGTGGCGTACTAAAAGCAAGGGTGAAATGCGACTTTCCCTTTTTAAAAGCTTTTATTTAACTTGGTGTGAGCGTTGTCCGTCCCTTGGACTTTTTCGAGGCCGTTTTTAACCAACTTCCCGAAGTCCTAGAGAGCTGAAATTTGGAACATAGCTTCCACTTGTAGCGAATTTTCATATATTAATTTTGTGTCCCAAAATTCCGCGAAAAATCGGGAAAAAACTGAAAATAATAAAGCGCATGCGTGGCTGCTCATTGTACAGTTTTACCATACAGGGTGAAAAGTAACATTACTAAATCGCATTTTTAAGGACCGCATTCAGGGTGAAATTTTTTGTTTTAATGATGTATACAGGATGAAGCATCAAACATCAAAAACACATACCAGGGGAATTCTGATAGGATGAAGCAGGAACTGTATTTAACAAACATGACTTTTCTTCTTTAGGTGCTTATCCGATTTCGGATGTACGGCGATCCCCCCGACTTTACCAAGAAGGCTGTACCAGGGAAATGTTAATGGGGTGGCGGTTTGCCTGTCCCTTAGTCCACAGATCAATTTTGGACTTATTTAGATCATTAACATTTTAAGGATTCAATTTAACAAAATGATTCGGCAAAATAGCAAAATTTTCCGAATCATTTTGTTTAAATTGTATTCAATATGCTTCACATCAAACGTGTCACGAATAAATTCGTTGATTTCATTTTAAGGTATTTTCTTGGCATATTACTCTCGGTGGTTTGCCATTGCTTTCCATGGGGAGACAGTTAGAATAAAGTTCTTACTTCACTCGGATTCGAACCGGGTATTTAGCGTTCATAGCAGGCCCGTAGCCAGGATTTCATTTCGGGGGGGGGGCACTTGTAAAAAGCTTTTGTAAAATGTAAAATTTTCGGTTGTTCCCTTCCATTTTCTTTGTCTTTTCAACATTTCGGGGGGACACGTGCCCCCCCCCTGGCTACGGACCTGATTCATAGTCAATTCGCGTTAGCACTATGCTGCGACCGCCTCCCACTTAGTTAGTCAAACATGACTAAAAAATTAAAAATAAAAAATTAAATAAAAAATTAAAAATTTTTAAAAAAAACCTTTTATTTAAAATTAAAAAGGTGCACTAAAAACTAAAAAATAATTTTAATAATAATAAACAGAGCTTCTTGAAAACATCAATATAAAAGCGTGGGGCTATGAATTTCGTACACCAATAGTGAGCCTGATTTTAATAAAATAGCCCCACGCTTTTATATTGATGTTTTCAAGAAGCTCTGTTTATTCTTATTAAAATTATTTTTTATTTTTTTAGTGCACCTTTTTAATTTTAAATAAAAGGTTTTTTAAAAATTTTTAATTTTTTAGTCATGTTTGACTAAGTGGGAGGCGGTCGCAGCATAGTGCTAACGCGAATTGACTATGAACCAGGTCCGTAGCCAGGGGGGGGGGCACTTGGAGGCACGTGTCCCCCCGAAATGTTGAAAAGACAAAGAAAATAGAAGGATTTTTTGATCCTTTTTATTATTCTACACGATTAATGGTGCGAAAAACATTAATTCAAGAGCGTCCATGCTGACAAGTCAATTAAAAACGATTAACAATAATTAAAATTGCATAATCCCTATATTTTAACCACCCATAAAGGGTTAAATATCATACTAAGAAAATGCACAAGACCTTATTTTATTATTCTAATTTTAATTAATTATTTTGAGTGCGTGAAGTGCGAAAAGTTCTAATTCAACATGGCAAAATTTTTGCCAGTCACCCGAAGACTCAGATGCATGTCCCCAGCCCCCCATTTCGAATTCGATATTTGCTTTTTGAATTTCAGATTAAAAATAATCTAGATTGTTTTTGTTTCCTTGGTACCCAAGTAGTTTTTGCGATTTTCAAGAAAAATATCAACGAAACTGACGCGCATGATTGGATTATCGATATTCTAATCATAGTACGCATACAGAATGAAGTTCAAAATAATCTAAATCGTTTGTATAACAATTTCGGTGCGTGGGGGGGGGGGCTGGAGATATGCTTTTTTGAAGTTTCGAATTCAAACTTGACTAGATCGTTTGTGCTAGTTTTATTTTCGTTTGTACCAATTAGTTTTTAAGAAAAATATCAGCGAAACTGACGCGCATGATTCCATTAACAAGATTAACCTCGTGAGAGAACCAACTAACACGTACGGGATAAAGTTCAAAATAGTCTGAATCGTGTCATCGGCTTAATGCAAAAACCACTTAAGTGCATATTGGGCCCTATGAGAACTGCATTACCATGTTTTAATTCTCCTTTTTAGGCTAAAATTTTAGTTAAAAATTAAAAAAAAAATGGGATCTAGTTTGGGTTTCGGTCACACTGGTGAGAATTTGTAATTAAAATTTTCGCCTTATGAGAATTAAAAACTGACAATGCAGTGCAGTCAGTATCTCAAATACATGTATTTGAAATACATTTTGTAATTTGTATTTCAAATACATATTTTCAATGTATTTGTATTTTGTATTTCAAATACCCAAAACAAATGTATTTTGTATTTTTGATTTCAAATACAATTTAAAAAATAGATACTGTGCAAAATACTTTAAAATCGATAATTAATTTAATTTTGTTTTGATAACGGGTTAACATTTTGATTATGTTGATTAGCGATTTTATATCAAAAACGCACAATTACTTAATTAAAACTCTTTAAATTTAAAGAATTTAAGTGCTATAAATGAAATCTCGCTTCGACCATAATTTGAATGATTTCAAAAGATGCGCATTATGAAACCAATGAAATTTTTCTTTCATTCTTTCCAACCAATCAAAGACATCATTATTAATTAAATCTAAATATAAATCGATTTACCAACATACTTAAAATAAACACACCTGCTCAGAGGCATATTAAAACACGTGCAAATCTGGCGAAAAATTTTTCAAATAAATTTTTTTTATATTTAAGAAATATAATTATACTTCAATATTATAATGTATTTTAAATACATATTATATTTAATAAAGAACGGCTTTTGTTTGTAAATACCTCGAAAACATGAAAATCTGAAAATGTAATGTATTTTGTATTTCAAATACCCAAGACGAATGTATTTTGTAATTTGTATTTCAAATACATATTTTCATGTATTTTGCCCACCCCTGAGTGCAGTCCTCATAGGGCCCAATATGGATTTAAGTAGTTTCTGCATTAAACAGACGCATTTTTTGTGCTCTTAAATTAAGATTAGTTTTGAGAAAAACTAAATATTTTGATACCTACTTTATTTTGCCTAATTGTAGTTATTGGTCCTAAAACCATAAATAATGTGCCTAAAGTAGGAAAATCTTCTTGACTAAATTTTTATTTCAAAAACATTTTTTATTTATAAAAATTTAAAATAGGCTCAAGCACGGGGGCGAGGACGCGAACAGCGACTTAAAAAATTTTCTATTAAAATTATGGTAGCTGAATCTGTAAATTAAAAATGTAAACCTAAAATTTTATGATCATTTGAAATCTTTGGCAAAATGAGCCAAATTGATATTTGACGATCATCCTGACCATAAACTATAATATTTTGGAGTAAAGGAATTCCTTTTTTTAACATCACCTTTTCAAAAACTGAACAAAACTTACAAGTCCTTTTATTATTTTATGCAACCAATTTGAGGGCGCAGATTACAAAAAACGTTAATGCAACAGTGGAAAATGCTGGCAGGTCACTCAAAACGCTTTTCCACTTCCAAAAGTTTTAATTTATTTCTTACACAAAAAATAGCAACATCTTCCGAAGCTTCATAAAAAAAACTTAACCTAATGTTCTAATGCCAACCCTTTTGCAGTAATTGGAGGTAATTCTTCTATTCCGTTCTTACTCACCACTTGAACTTTAAAATTAGGCAAATTAACAATCAAACGTTGATGAATTTCACGCACACATTTTTTGAGCAATTCATAAGCCCCTTCCTTCTTCAAATCGTTTTTATAGTAACGATCTAGAATGGACTGTGAGAACATGCCACCATAACCATGTGTTGTGAACTTAAGTTCGGCCATCGAACCCAAATAGTCAATGAAGTACAACTGAGGCCCATCCAAATCATCGAAACCGGCCAACAGTAAGTTGACATTATATGCATTCTGAAACTCGACTGTGAAACCTTTAATCTGTAAATTATTACAAATAAATTACCCTGGTACGAAGAGCTTCTGCCAAATTGCGCCGTGTGAAAGCTGCAGCCGCCTTCGGTCCCAATTCGTATCCGTTTCTCATCTTGTACAGCTGAATGTTTTTGGCGATATATTCAGCAAACTGAGTCTTGTCACCTTGTTCGCCAGATACTGCCATGACCAATTTATTCGACAACTGATGTAGCTTGTTCTCGTCTAAAACGTTCCAACAAAGTTATAACCTCTGAAAATGCCGAAAATTTTTCTTACCAGTCTTCATAACCATTATACTGTGCGCGTTGGTCATATCGGCCGCTATGATAACGAAATCTGCACATTTTATTCCAATTAAACATTCCATTTTGCTTCTAATATGATGAACACAAAAACTGCTTTGTAATGAATTACAATAAACACTTTTTATTGTCAAATGTCAATTTTAAACCTGGCGGTGATAGAGGGCGCGACCTGCTCACGTTAAAAATGATTACGATCAGTGGCGTAGCAATCACAGCCCCCTAGCACAAAAAATGATTTTTCGAAATCCCTTGCTCAGAGTCCCAGATTCGTTTTTCGATTTCTAGCGTTGTTTTACTGCCAACCAAAATGTACGAACGCTTTTACTATCCTTTTTAAAAGCTTTTATTTAACTTGGTGTGACCGTTGTCCGTCCCTTGGACTTTTTTGAGGCCGTTTTTAACCAACTTCCCGAAGTCCTAGAGAGCTGAAATTTGGAACATAGCTTTCACTTGCAGCGAATTTTCATATATTAATTTTGTGTTCCAAAATTCCGCGAAATAAGCGAAAAATCGGGGAAAAACGGAAATACTAAAGCGCATGCGTGGCTGCGCATTGTACAATTTCACCATACAGGGTGACAAGTAACATTACTAAATCGGATTCGCATTTTTAAGGACCGCATTCAGGGTGAAATTTTTTGTTTTAATGATGTATACAGGGTGAAGCATCAAACATCAAAACCACATACCAGAGGAATTCTGATAGGATGAAGCAGGAGCTGTATTTGACAAATATGACTAAAAAATTATTTATTCGTTACTTACAGGACGTAGACACGTTTCCCCCTCTGTAAGTCGAATTTTGGGGTGTAATTGCTATCATACGTTAGAACCTAAAGGAACATTCATTATTGGTTTAGGATTACATTTTGTAATCGAAACAAAAATTTTACAATCTGACACCAATTTCACCAAAAACTTCAAAAATATAACGAAAATAGAAAAACACATCTACCCCCCCCCAAGATTTCGCGAATAACTACGCGACGGTTGAGGCTCAAACGAAAAAATGGAAACTCAGTTAGACTCTAACGATGCTTTAACGTTTGACACCAATTTAACCCCAAAATTCAAATAAAGAGGGAAAATAGAAAAACAAGACCACGACCCCCCCCTCAAATTACCAGCAAGAAGTTAATCGTTTGTAGAAGGAGGCAAAGCTGAAGTTCACCGATAACAATGGAAAATGGACACTTCCCGAAGTCCTAGAGAGCTGAAATTTGGAATATAGCTTTCACTTGCAGCGAATGTTTATATATTAATTTTGTGTCCCAAAATTCCGCGAAATAAGCGATAAATTGGGAAAAAACTGAAAATAATAAAGCGCATGCGTGGCTGCGCATTGTACAGTTTTACCATACAGGGTGAAAAGTTACATTACTAAATCGCATTCGCATTTTTAAGGACCGCATTCAGGGTGAAATTTTTTGTTTTAATGATATAATATACAGAGTGAAGCATCAGAAACACATACCAGAGGAATTCTGATAGGATGAATCAGGAGCTGTATTTGACAAACATGCAGTGGCGGCTGGTGAGGGGGGACTCTGGGGCGTCGCCCCCCCTGGCGATATCAAAAGAAATAAGAATTATAATTATAAGATATCAAATTAAATTTTTGTTTGTTAAGTTTTTGTATAATAAAAATGGATTAGACAATTTAGAAATTAAGCGTGTTTAAATTTTTTTTGTACCAACATTTGGTTGGATTATGGACTCAGGTAGTCAGGTTGGACTCATAATCCTGGAGTCCCGAGATTCTCTCGCTCGGTCATCGTCGTCATGCGATCGTGACGGATCGTACATAGTAGCATAATGGGTAATGGTTAGGCAGTTGGACTCATAATCATAGAGTCCCAAAATTCTCTCGATCGTTCATCGTCGTCATGCGATCGTGACGGATCGTACATAGTAGCATAATGGGTAATGGTTAGGCAGTTGGACTCATAATCATAGAGTCCCAAAATTCTCTCGTTCGTTCATCGTCGTCATGCGATCGTGGGTATTTTAATTAATTAATTAATTTGAATTAACCACAGTTTTGCCTAAAATATTGAAATAAATAAAAGATTTGCTATTCACTTGATTTCAATAAAAATCCATTACAGAGTGCAATAGTAATAACAATAAGCTAATAAGTACAAAATTTGAATTTTTTTAATTTCTCTCGAAAAATATAAAATATTTGTTTAAATTAAATTTAATATGAGTTAATATTTAAAAAAAAAGGTAAAAATCATGACTGATCGATTAAAAAGCATATCCAATAGGTTTAGTAACACCAGGCGTTTGGACTCAATGCATTTACGCCCACACCTTGCTGCCTGTGCATACAGTAAAAGTCGCTACGTGCGCGCGTGCGCAGTTACTCTCGGCGATTGCGACGTTGTACCGGTTGGTATTATTTAGTTACACTTGGTTAAACTTTAATTGGTACTTCTGCAACCATTAATTGGAAGTTTTGGGTATAGTTCTTTTCGGTGCTCTCGAACTGCAGTTTGTTTTTGCACACATTTTTAAAGCCTCTCTTTTAAAGCTATGAATTAAGCTGCAAATATACGAATTTTTTCGAGTACTTGAAAAAATCAACAATAATTAACAACCAGTTGAGCTAAGGTTAGTTTTACGAAACGATTTTTTTAATGAGGAAACCGTTAAAAGAGAGATCCACCAGTCAAATTTAGGTTAGTGTTAAGAAACGATTATTTTAAGAGGACTTTATACCTATCATAAAGTTTGGTTTACACTCATAATTGAATTAAATAATTCGTTAAACCGGTAATGTTATGGGTGTAAACCAAATTTTACGATTTAAATGCACTTTCTTAAAAAGCAAATATATAAGGGTTTTGTCTTATATACATAGATATTTTAAAAATAGTTTTAATTTAAATAGTTTGTATATTCATGGAAAGTCACTTGCAGGTCACTGGAGTGATTAATTATTATAATAAAAAATGAAAAATTTTTTTTTTAACTTCTTAATGACTTTCCGTGAAACTAGATTTTTTTTCTAATCGTTTACTTCAAACCGCATTAAATTCCATACATTAATAAAAGAGCTATATGGATATTCGTTAAAAGTTAGGTATACAGCCCTCTTAATGGGAAGGAGCACGATATAATAATTTTGTTGTACCATGGGGGACCGTTAAAAGTGAGATCCACCGGTGGACCTTAGGTTAGTGTTAGGAAACAACATTGTTTTTATTGAGGGGACCATGAAAAGCGAGATCCATCGGTTGAGCTTAGGCTTAGTGTTTGAAAACGATTTTTTTAAATGAGGGTACCCTTAAAACAGAGATCCACCAGGTTAGTGTTAGGAAACAAAATTTTTTTATTGAGGGGACCATGAAAAGCGAGATCCATCGTTTGAACTTAGGTTAGTGTTTGGAAACGATTTTTTTAAATGAGGGGACCCTTAAAACAGAGATCCACCAGGTTAGTGTTAGAAATCGATTTTTATTATAATGGGGAGACCGTTAAGAGAGAGATCCACCGATCGAGTTTAGGTTAGTGTTAGGAAACCATTCTTTTAATGAGGGGGCTCTTAAAAGAGAGATCCACCGGACGGGCTTAGGTCAGTGTTAGGAATAGATTTTTTTTAAATGGTGGAACCGTTAAAAGAGAGATCCACCGGTCGAGTTTAGGTTAATGTTAGGAAAAGCTTTTTAGTGTTAGGAATTTATTTTTTTTAAGGGGGGGGGCGTTAAAAGTGAGATCCATCGGTGGACCTTAGGTTAGTGTTAGGAAACAACATTTTTTTATTAAGGGGACCATGAAAAGCGAGATCCATCGGTTGAGCGTAGGTTAGTGTTTGGAAACGATTTTTTTTAAATGAGGGGACCCGTGAAACAGAGATCAACCAGGTTAGTGTTAGGAATCGATTTTTATTTTAATGGGGAGACCGTTAAAAGAGAGATCCACCGATCGAGTTTAGGTTAGTGTTAGCTTAAAAGCTTATTAATGACAGGACCGTTAAGAGTTAAATAAAGTTTTAGATTTGGGCCCTAAACTCTGATCCGGTCCTGTTTATAAAACTAAAAATTTAATTTTTACACACATTCGACTTGAGTATGGCGCATGCGCGCACTTTACATTTAAATACGCTTCACATTTGCCGGGAATTTTTGCGCGTGCGCACATTCGACGTGAGTAACTGCGCATGCGCGCACGTAGCGATTTTTTACTGTTGCCTGCCCTACCTGCCACCTCTACTTGTTACCTGAACCTTTTTTTAATATTTTCCATTTAGTCCGTTGTTATCATCACATTTAATTAATTTACATTTATTACAAATTAAACTTATTTTTTTATTTAAATTTAAATATTTTTATATACATTTTTTTATTTTGAATAGGTAAATAAATTTAGTAGTACTAATTTGTACTATTAATTTTTTTTTAAATTTGGTAACAAACCAATGTTGGAACCGGAGTTGATTGTTTAACCAATCAATAGACTGTTACTTTTTTTTTTACTTTTTTAAAAAATTAGTACATGTGTAAAACGGCCTTTAGACTTGAGTCCCCCCATAAAAAAAATCACCAGCCGCCACTGCAAACATGACTAAAAAATTAAAAATTTTTAAAAAAAACCTTTTATTTAAAATTAAAAAAGTGCACTAAAAAATTAAAATAAATTTAATAAGAATAAACAGAGCTTCTTGGAAACATCAATATAAAAGCGTGGGGCTATTTATTTAGAGGTAAGTAAGCAATTGATGTTTCCAAGAAACTCTGTTTATTCTTATTAAAATTATTTTTTATTGCACTTTTTTAATTTTAAATAAAAGGTTTTTATTAAACCCTAATACATTTTCCACCTGGAATTTTAGACTTTCCTGTTGATTTATGTTGGAAATGTTTCTCTGTATTGTACAGATAACTTTAAAATTCAAGAAAAAAGTCCCTTAGGACATCAGGATGGTTTCATAAATAAAAAAGGTATAACAAATACTGAAATTTATTAGAGTAAAAAATAACATAATAAAATTTGGGAAGATTACTTTTAATTATAATTACGTTGGAATTTTGGATGACAATTTTTAAATTACCTACTTCACTTTCTTTGCTTCATTTTTAGTACCTTTTTCTTCCTTCTTCTTCTCAGGTTTTACATCTTGAGCGTCTTCATATCTGAAATAAAAACAACATAAAATATCCTGATATGAATATAAACAGATCAAACTCACTTAAATAATACCGTTAAGTCTCCTTTAACCAATGCAAGAGCCAATGGGGTGCCTAGACATGCAGGAACTAAGTACAATAATGCAGGTTGGGCATGTTTGAAAACATGCATCACAAAAATGGTAGCCAATAATCCTAAAAGATATGCAACAACCGTGGCATTGAAGTAGAAATCTGATTTCCTTTTTAAGCTGCGGTCAAAACGTAAAAGTAAAGCTATAAATATTCCTGGTACCACAATATCTCCTAATCCTAACATTGCAAAATTACTAGCAGACAATCCGTTTGTCAGCAAATCCTGTGGAAACACCACTGCAACAAATTTTCATTATAAAAACCACCAGGCTCTCATTTTTAACTTACACTTGATGGGAGCCTCAAAACTTTTTGCAACAGTTACCATTACATCGGTTCCAAAGACCCAAAAAATGTCATAAATAAAGAGTCCTGATAGTAAAATGCAACCGGTTACAATATTATTCAAATGTAGCAATTCAACGGCGTTGACTGCAAAAGCCAATCCAAATAAATTGTTAGCGACCCAATGCTTCTGCACCAGGTACCAAGCACCTACCATCAAACAGCACACCAAAGCGACGATGTCGTGGGAAGAAAATTTATAGTTAATTATATCCTGTAAACCTGAACCTTCGCCTTGAGTGAACAAAATATGATACTTGGTGTTCGGAACAGCAGCAGGCACCAACTTACTCACAACCGGGCTGTAATTTAACGATTATAGAATCCCACAATTTTATTTAGCATTAACGAAAAGTACCTGAGAACGTGCGTTAAAGCTAGGACACCCAAAAAGAAAAAGTATCCCGTTAACAATAAATTTATGTGCTCTTTGGAAAACAACTTGAAGACGATATACAGGCCAAACAGTGCGATGGAAGCCATTATGGGGAACATTGCTGCATCTTTGGTGGTCATAGTTTCTCGTTTCTGCAGTACCAAATTACATTTTTTATGATTTATTCTAGCACCAATATTAGACTTCTTTACCTGTTCCTTATGGAAGTTAACTGAACGATAAGATCCAAAAAATATCGGCAAGAGAGCCATTATTACGAGACTTCCATACGCAACGGCAATGCCCTCCGGCGTGTTGGGTGGTTTCGCTGTAGCATTTGCAGAAGTTTCACTTACATTTTCAGCGGTTTGATAAACCAGCCAAGTTAACACGTCGGCCATATTTTATAACTAACCATACGGAGCGATAAGTTGTGCGACGTCAACAGATTTTTTTATTTTTGAGTTATGGCGACATCTAGCGTGCGAATTATTTTGCAAAAATTCGCGATTATTATTCAAAAAGCGAATGAAAGAGAAAGGTTTTGGCTCAATTTTGTATATATTTCAACTTATAATTAATTATTTGTTGTGACATTTCAAATGTCAATTTCTACAGAGGCGTGATCAGGTTTTTTCAACTAGTGGGTAGGTCTGACTTCCGGGTACAGC
The DNA here is from genome assembly GCA_958510855.1 of Rhagonycha lutea. Taxonomy (NCBI): domain Eukaryota; kingdom Metazoa; phylum Arthropoda; class Insecta; order Coleoptera; family Cantharidae; genus Rhagonycha; species Rhagonycha lutea. Next base: position 6,041,346 of record OY294036.1, read on the forward strand.
AAAATTACATTTAAAAAAATTAGCATTTTTATTAACATATTTTGTATGTGATTAGTGGACGAAACATTCCCTCACATTCTACAGACCTCGAGAAACCAGAAGCATTTGCAGATTCCTTAAAAGAACAGTAAAGATACGGATACTGATCACATCGCCAATAGGCAGGGCAACGAAAACATCTAAACGCCACATTCCATCTTCATCAAAAGAACCAACTTCAAGAACAAAAGCTCCAGCTCTGGATGGACATGGCCCTCAAACAGTTTTTGCACTGACAAGTCACGTAAACGCTATGCCAGCCAAGGTTAAATCACTCTCCAAACTTGTGGAAGATGAGTGATAATCATCATCCTGCCCAAGCCTGATAAAACAATCCATAGAATTACACAGACCAATCAGCAAAATCGCCGAACGAATCATTTTTGAACACCATCACCAAACTTATATCATCATCCAAACCATTTTGGTGTACGACCAGGTCCTTCGCGTGGTAGAAAAGATTACAGAAACGAACTAGCTCTACATTGTTTACCCAACATAATGCACCTAAGCTCCTCCCAAGAAATAGAATTTTCTATTGCTCGAATTTTGAAACTCCCGTCTACAATTGGCTTAAATACATTTTGGGGAGGAGCCTAGGTGCATATTATATTAGGTAGACAAAGTATAGTCTTTTGACTATAAAGACTAAAGAAAGCATTTGTTAAAATATGGCGGTATGGATTAATTTTTTAAATGTTTTAGGCCGGCGTAAAACCAGGAATCCTTAACAAATAGTTACTACTTACCTCAGCAACAGAAAATGTAGGATCAAGTTAGAATAGGATAACCAGACTTCCCGTATTTTACGGGATTGTCGCTCATGTTCAAACTGCGTTCGGACAAGTTTTATACAGAGAAATGGTTCTCTACCACCTGACAGCATAGGCGCAACTAGGGTCAAAAGTTTGGGGGGGGGCTAAAAAAAATGTTTTCAAACAATTTTTTTAAAGTGAGGGGTAAAAATAATGAAAAATTGGGATATTTTTTGGGGGGGGGGCTAACTTGAATTTTGAGGGGGCTTAGCCGCCCCCCTAGTTGCGCCTATGCCTGACAGATTCACCTTGCTGCCAAATTCATCCGCAAGATCACCACCAAGCTCTACCTCCAAAGCTGTGACGCCGAGAACCCCTTCGATTTTTTCGATCATACGAAGGATTATCATTTTAGTATTCAAAATTATGTGTTTACTGTTGAGGAATAATGAATTAGGATTAGACACAACCAAACACTACTCACAAACTTACAGGCTCCAAAGAAAATTTTATTTCGATCTTATTAGATCTCATCATTGAAGTAGAATAAAAGGAAATTCCTAAAAATAACCGAATTTAAATTTACTTATTACAATATACAGGGTGTCCCCGCACTCACTTTACATAACTTAGGTGGTGATAGATGACACTTTTCTAAGAACAATTTTTAACAAAAATTTTTTTCTAAATTCAAACCCTGGAGAGTTAGGCTTATTTCAAGCTTTTTTTTTAATTTCCACCTTCACGTGGCCATAGCGCCAAAGTATTGATTTTGCGGTAAAAATAGTTTAGTGCTTTTTTAAAGAGCGTGAAATAATCTACAAACTAGATTTAACCCTTTTATTATCTAAAATCAACGGCTTTCGAGTTATGGATTAAAGTAAGTTAAAAAATGTCGAAAAATTTGAGCTTTCTTTTTTTTTGGTTTTATTCAAAACCCTGTATCTTTTAAACGAAACATTTTACAAAAAATCTGACGCCCCATTCCGGATAGGAAATTTAACGGACTACAACTTTTGTCTAGTAAAAATTTTTTAAAAACCAATCCATTTCACAGAAAATCAGAAAATAACAAACAAGGCAGCTACAAAACATAAAATTTAATTCACAAAATTTTTATTTTTTTTGAAAAATTATTTTATTAATTAATTTTAAATTATTACATTAATAAAGTAAATGTTGAAAATGACCACCCTCATTTTCAATACACAGTTGTGATAGTTTTAAAATATGTTTGTCGAAACAAATAAAAAAAGGCGATTTTTCGACACTTTTAATCACAGAAATTCGAATTTTCGACACTTTTCACACTCATCGATTGACCAAAATTGGCCTCGTGATCGACCGGTCAATCCCTCGACCTTGTTGACCACCCCTGCTATAATGGCTTTTTAAAAAAAGGAAATTTTATAAATAATACTATAAAGCATATTTTAAAACGAGCACGACTGTGTATTGAAAATGAGGGTGGTCATTTTCAACATTTACTTAAATAATCTAATAGTTTAAAATTAATTAATAAAATAATTTTTCAAAAAAAAATAAAAATTTTGTGAATTAAATTTTATGTTTTGTAGCAGCCTCGTTTGTTATTTTCTGTGAAATGGATTGGTTTCTCAAAAATTTTTACTAGACAAAAGTTGTAGTCCGTTAAATTTCCTATCCGGAATGGGGCGTCAGATTTTTTGTAAAATGTTTCGTTTAAAAGATACAGGGCCTTGAAAAAAACCAGAAAAAAAGAAAGCTCAAATTTTTCGACATTTTTTAACTTACTTTAATTCATAACTCAAAATCCGTTGATTTTAGACAAGAAAATGTTTAAATCTAGTTTGTAGATTATTTCACGCTCTTTAAAAATGCACTAAACTATTTTTACTGAAAAATCAATACTTTCGGGGCTATGGCCACGTGAAGGTGGAAATTAAAAAAAATGCTTTAAAGAGGCCTAACTTTCGAGGGTTTGAATTTAGAAAAAAATTTTTGTTAAAAATTGTTCTTAGAAAAGTGTCCTCTATCAACACCTAAGTTATGTAAAGTGAGTGCGGGGACACCCTGTATAATATAAAAAAAAATCCAACGATAAGAAAATTGTTATCTTTTCACTGATAAGATCTATGACGGCTAGGAAGCAAGATTTCAATACCAAATAAATGTCTCATTTTCTTTATAACTTTTTGTTTAGTTTACTTTTAAGAATTTTTTATGATTCTTTTTTATAAATAAAAAGTATAAATTGTTATTACAATTTTTAAGTTTGCAACTGTTTATGGAGCATTTCATGTCTGAATTTTATCTTGACCTACAAAATTATAGCTGACCTGCATTCTAATCAACGTCAATGACCATGACTTCTCTGTGATTTCCAGAAGAAAAAATTAAGGCGATTTCTGAAAACGTTAAAAATAAGACAAATGTTCTATGAACTGTTGGAAACAATAATATGAACACAATTGCAGAAATATTACGAAATAAAAATTGTAAAAATACAGATCATCTTGAAACCACTAATCAGAAAGTGAACAATAAATTACCCCCCCCCCTCCCTGGTGTCCAAGAAAAATGAGTTTCAAAATTAACTTGGATTTATAAATCCAAGTTGATTTAAGAGTAAGAAAACAATAAATTAACATTATTTGAGGAATCGACTGAAGAGTATTATGATGATGATGACTTTACCAAATGTCTTTCAAATCAATGAAAGTGAATATTGTTTTCGATAAAATATTTAAAATTTATTTCTACTAGGTAATTTTTAATTGAAACATTTCACATAAGAAAACTAAAAATTAGGAACGAGAAGGAGCAGTCTCCTGTTGAAGTCCTGAGTGGACAATCGCAGAGGTCTTCCAAAACTTAATAAAAAGAGAAGTAACAATAGAACCAATTTACTTTTTTCTAATATATTTTGTTATTTTTATTATTTAGTAGTTCGTCATTGCGTTACTACTCTTATAGGACCGGTACTATAAAGATTTAAACCCTGAACAAATTAATCGGTGTTTACTGTTTAAACTTGTTATCATGTGAGTAGGACTTTGAATAAATTTGACGTTTAATTTCATCTGTAAATTATAAAATAATTTACTTTGAGCTTACTACTTTAGTGTGAGTGGTTTATATTAAATTCGAATTAAAAATTTATTACATTTTGATATCAAGTAAGTTATTACTAAAAGTTAAAGTTTGGAAATTAAACGTCAAATTTATTCAAAGTCCCACTCACACGATAACAAGTTTAAACACCAATTAATTTGTTCAGGGTTTAAATCTTTATAGTACCGGGAATTACTGGTATTATTACCCGATGTTAAATCGTTTTTACAATTAATATTTTTATTCACAATTATTTTTATTGATTTTCAAAATGTAATATTATTATAGTACCTATTTTTATTAGTCTCATTGTAAATGTAGAGCATCAACTAGTTTTATGTTTTCTTTAATTAATTTTCTTGTATTGTTCATTATATTTGTGTTGCTTTATGTATGGGTATTTGTTTTAAGTAAGGGCAGATTCAGCGCATCTAATATCATTCAAACTGTAAAGTCCTCAACCAAATTAAATATGCAATTTGTAGTATAATATCAGAGTAAATAAATAGCGAAAGTTCGTTACGAATCGTTTTATTCTTAACACCCAATTTGAGAACTCATCTATGCAATAGCAAGCAAACTGCGCATTTGGCAACCGTTATTTATTACTAAAAGTTTTTTAATCGGTTCTTTTTATGAAGTCAAGTATGAACGATTTTTATGAGCAAGGTCACGTTTAATCAAATTTATAGAACAAATAAAAAAATTCATTTTTGATATTCATCATATAAACCAGGGGTCGGCACCACGCGAGGCGTCTTGGTGCGGACCGCACTCTAAAAAATAGATAAATAATTTTGAAAAAATATGTAGCAAAAATGTGGACACATAATATATTTTTTTAATATCATAATAATAATAAATCATTTTTTTAAGACAAGCATGCACCAACTTAAAATCACCTCACCTGGGATTGAGTTTCCAACCTTGACGAGCTCTCCGTCCATGGATGGGCCTTCCAGCAGGGGAATCCCCTTATATACGGTTCTGGATTAGTGTATTTTATTATTGACATAGGAAGCAATAAACCTTTTAATTTAAACAATGTCATAGACATAAAACAAAAATCCGTTAACTCCACATTTTGCAAAATTTAAGTAAAACTCAATAATATCTTCTACTCAAATTTTATTAAGATTATGCTGAATAGGGCGATAGTAAACTCAGCCAACATGTACTAATCCCATAGTACGGCCCTAGGGGATATTTCCAAAAATACCTAAAGCGGCTGAGTTTACCACAGCCCAATGAATAGTCGAATTAATTTATTGTAAGTAACAAAAACAATAATTTGCAAATGAAACGAAAAGTTTCAAAAATGCTAAAATAGGTTGTAAAAATTAAAGTCAAATAAGGTTGAAGAAAATAGGGCTTAATGATGTAGTTTTCCATGAAACGAATTTTATTTTTATATCTAGAACTGCTTTTTGCATTGCAAGGTAAATAATCACCTCACAACACATCAAGCTACAGTTAGTAACTGATTATCCGTTCCCATTTCCCAAGTCTCTTGCAAGGCTTGGATCAATGAGCTTTTTAGTTTTCTTTACAGGTGATGAGGAGCTGGCCCATCGCCCCGACCCCAAAAACCTCATCTCTAATTAATTATAAAACGTTCTTCCAAATAAAATTGAATTCAGGGACACAAGTTCAAGTTTACTCCTTGAACTAGCTTCGACAGGTATTTAAGATTGGCTTTCAGTTTTTCCTTAATAATTTGAGTTCTTTCGGCATCTTGAACATTATTAATAGGTTTGTTAGTGCAGCCAACCTAATTACTAATGTATAAATGTTTTTATCACAAACTGAAGGCAAACTACTGCACAAATATACCTAATATCTTTCACCGTTTTAGAGTTATTGGAGCAAACTCGTTGTTATGACAATAACTCGCCCCCTTATGAAAGGTCAAATGTAGTTTCCAGGTAAAAGAATTAAACATTTATGGATGTTGACCTAATTTTACTTGTTGTAGAATGATCCTTTTGAAAGGGACGAGTTACAGAATACAGGCTTTAATAAAAAAAATACACAGCAACCAAATAAGAATTTCAAAACGTTTTTTAAAATAAATAAAATCTTGGTGATTCTTCCAAATCCAGTTTCATAATAACAATTTAATTTTTAGTTTCCAATATTAACAGCCGATGACAATATTATTTACACTAAACCTTCACAAACAAGACAAATTAAACATTAATGTTATTGGATTAAAAAAATATTTATTTACTTAATTAATTAAAAAAGTTAGGAATATCAACTTGCAGATTTTGTAAATTAATTTAAAATAAAGTAATAAAAGTTGATTAGAAAAATACCACAGTAATAAAATGTGTCATAGTTCAAACAAAACAGCTTGGATGTTTAACTTAAAAGATAAATTCCAAGAGTAGAAAGCTCCAGGATATTTGCAAATATCATTTAATAAATAATTTATTCAATGATTCATCTGTAGCAAGTTGAGTCATTTTACAGTTGAAAAACAGTAATTTTAAGAAAAAGTTTATTTTTTATTCATCTTTCAATACAATATGGAAAAGTTAAAGCTATGTATATTATCAAATAAGCAACACGCAACGTCACCGTGTTGAAAAAATTGCCTAAACAAATCAAATCAAAAAAGATGAACATTTTTTTCATAATATTTTATATAGAATTATCAATGTAACAATCGTTTGATATCGGACATCAAAAGTGTGATTGCTATTTTATTTATTTATACAACAAAAGTGCCAAAGCACCCTCCATATTATTCAATAATTATAAAATAATAAAAAGTAACATTTAAAAAAAATATAAACTCTGATGATGCAAAATTCTGTTATTGATGCTGCTGACGACGACTTTGAAAAACTAATTCAAGCTTACAACACTCGGCGATATTATTTTTTGTGTCTGTTAAAAATGATTAAAAAATTTACAAAAAAAATTGAGGTTCACCGAAAAATTGATGGGAGAACTAAAGAATTATTAAATGTTGGGGATTATGTACTACAATTATTGGCAAAAAAGAGTCCCCAATTTTGGTTAAACACACGTAACGATCATAATAATATAAAGAATATACGACGACAAACGAAAAGTTGTCGGAGCTCAAAACAGAATGCAACGAGGTTTCTTCTTCTTTTTAACTTGTAGCGCGGCTCTGGTAGCCGTCTCAAACACTTCGCGAACACCTTCTTTGCTCTTGGCCGAACACTCTAAATAAGCAAAGGCGTTAATTTTTTCAGCCATGGCACGACCCTCTTGCGGCTTCACCGGCTCCTGTTTCATTTTGGCTAAATCTTTGATTGTGACAGGATCGTTGCGTAAATCCTTCTTGTTGCCTACCAAGATAATTGGAACATTTGGACAAAAGTGTTTCACTTCAGGTGTCCATTTTTCCGGTATATTTTCCAACGAGTCGGGCGAATCGACCGAAAAACACATTAAAATAACGTCGGTGTCCGGATACGATAGGGGCCTTAGCCGATCGTAGTCCTCCTGTCCTGCCGTATCCCACAACGCCAATTCCACTTGTTTGCTGTCCACCTCGATGTCGGCCACATAATTTTCGAAAACGGTCGGCACATAAACTTCGGGAAATTGATCTTTACTAAATACAATTAATAAACACGTTTTTCCACAAGCACCGTCGCCCACAATTACCAATTTTTTGCGAATTGCGGCCATAGCACCTGCTAAAACATACACACAGTCAACGCCTATTTACCAAATAAAAATGGCGGATCCCCGACTAGTTCCCAATAGACGAGTTTATTTTCCCCAGAAGAATAATAAAATAATGCACACAATCTCACCTTTTCCTGAATCCTCGCCGTCCGACAAACAGCACCACATTCAGTTAAAACTTTCGCCCAATTTTTAATTAAAATGTAACAATATTTCTAAACTATAAACATACTGCAACACAGTAACTCAAATTGAAATTCCATAAACAAAACCAACAAAAAACCCCATATCCGTGAAACGGCAAGTTATGCGCCGACGTGAGTCATCTCCGGCTTCCATTCTACGTTTCGCGCACCAAAACCATGCTCGTCTCACTTCCACCATAACATTTTAACACCAACAAATGAAATGAAAGACCTTTCAACCCGACGATAAACGTCAAAGTCACAACGGACATGGTGATTTTCCAGTTGTCAAGTTTACATTTTACAAAACAAATTTTGACATTGACAGTTCAGTTTATTGTAACTTGGCAATAAAATTATTATTATTTTTTATTTATTTTAAGTAAATAATTATTATTATCATTATTTCCAGCGTCAACGTGTAATAATAAATAATTATTAAAAAAGTGCGAGAATTATTTAATGAACTAATCAGGGGTGGACTGGCTCTACATTACAAATTAATTTAGAAAAATAAATAATTTTTGTGTACCTTCAAATTCCAAGACTTCTTAAATAAACAAATTTGTAATTAATCTACGCCCCCTTTTTAAAAACCGTCTGCGGAGCTATTTTCGCTCAAGATATTAGGTATTTGTTTATAGGTTTATAATATAAAGAATCTCCCCCCCCCCCCTCTCAAAAATAAGATTCTGATTACGCTACTGACGTGAGAGAAATGCACTTCTTTATTCGATAATACCATAATCAAAATAGAATATGGACATCACAGGAGGAAATTAGCAATCTTAATTGAAACCAGTCAAATCTCGTTAATCCATTCATGTACGTCACTCCCATTCTGAAGTTCAATGAATCAATTTCAATCAAAATCGACATGTCCTATTGGCTTAGCAGAGTACCAGGACATAGTCCCACATCTTTTTCGTAACCATTCAATCTCAGATGTCAGTTCCCCCCTCCTCATGAGACGTGATTCCTTGCTGGCTGCAGGAGAAAAGGTTAGCCCCGCAGGGTCTACCATTTCTTGCTTGGAGGTGTGAGAATTTTCGACTTTTCATTCCAGAGTTTCCACGTGAGGACGGGAATTCCCGTCTATCCTGGGGATAGCTACGTTAGGGACGGGGAACGCGAGTCCAGGATCGAAGTATCCTCTGGGCCGGTATTCTGAGGTCCTCGCTTTTAGAGGAGCGGAGCGATATAACTGTCATATGACTGGAGCGGCACATGAGAATCAATGAGAATACAAAATTACCACTCCACTCGCAATTAAACCACTCACTCGCTCACTTGGAGTGGAGCGAGTTCAGAATACCGACCCAGATCACTAGATTATCAAAGCGTTCGTGAACTTCACCTTCTGGAACCGCTCGCTGAAGAACCTCTCTTATTTATGGATTAACATGTAGGACACAGCTTAATATAGAATCCGAACCACGGCATCATATCGCAGAATAATATGAAGATGGGCAGGGCTGTAGCTAGACATTGGTTATGGAGGGGGGGGTCTAAAAAAAGTTTTTCTATGCCATGGGGGGGGGGGTTCAAGTAAAAAAATAATTTTAGACCCTTTTTTTAAATATCTCGCTCTCCCATGGGGGGGGGGTTGAACCCCCCCACCCGTATCTACGGCCCTGAAGATAGGGCTTGTTCTTTTCGAAAAAAACAAGGGATGCAGTTTTAGGTCATGCCCAGGACCAGGAAAATTTGGGTGTGAAATTCTTATTAGTTTTTGAGGTAGAGGCGGTAGAGGTTTAACGAGATTTCCGTCATCCATTAAAAAAAATTGATTGTTATTAAACAAATTAAAAATTATGCTAGTTGCTTATTTTATTACTAAGGCTGGGAATTTTTAACAATTTTGTATTCGAATATTCGTTGAAAAAATCACAAGAATATTCAAATTATTCGAATATTCAAATTATTCGAATACTCAAATTATTCGAATATTCAAATTATTCGAATATTTGGTTATTCGAATATTTAGATTATTCGGATAATTATTCGAATATTCGGATAATTAATTTAAATTGAATAAATTCGATTATTCGAATATTTAAATTATTCAAACTAGTTTTATTTGATTAATTTATTTTTAATATTAATATTAATGAATAATGATAATCATAAATTTATTATTATTTATTAAGCCAAACAATAGAAAAATAAAAAAAAATAAAAACGTAGTAAGTATTAAAATAATATAAAATATAAATATTATTATTACATAATATTGCTACTGAGAAACATTATCTTTTTCACATTATTGGTTTTCAAACCGAATATTAATCTGAATATTCCATTAATCTAAATATTCTAGTAATTGCGAATATTCTATTAATTGATTATTCTAGTAATTGAATATTCTAGTAATTGAATATTCAGATTAATCGAATATTCAAATTACTCGAATATTCAGATTAATCGAATATTCAAATTACTCGAATATTCTCGAATATTCGAATAATTTTAATAGTGCCGTTGAGAAAATATTCATATTCGAATACTCGATTAGTTGATTATATTCGATTTTGATTCCCAGCCTTACTTATTACAGCTGGGGATATTCCATAATGCCCAGAGCCCCCCGTTTTCTAATTGTTTACTTTTGAAAGTACCCTCCAATCAGACCTGGACTGGCTCCCTTGGGGGCCCTCCGCTAGAGACTGAGGAGGGGCCCCCTTACTAAGAGCGGAGATTTTTGAAAATCACTTTTACCCCAAGTATAAACCACTTTTTTGAAGCCTCTTCGGGGAATAGATATTTTCACGAATAAGCATAGACAAGATCTCATCACTCACCCTGTATATTATATTATGAGATTATGACATCTGTCAAAAATTGTCAGTTTGTAAACGAAAATATAGGTTATAATATATTCATCGTATATTAAAGTACTCAAATTTGTAATCATTTTATAATTTGATCCAATTAATCGTGAACTGTACTGACTGTACTTAATAATTCGTAAGGGTAGTGTATGAGATAGTGGACTTCGTTGTACCTAACCTAACTTTTTTATTTACAAAACTGCAAAATGAGTAATATTTATATTTCCGAACCACCAACATCGGGAAAGGTAAAGATATTGTGCTACAATAAACAGCATTTCATTAAAACTTTTTTAGGTGTTATTAAAAACTACCGTAGGAGATATAGACATCGAATTGTGGGCTAAGGAAACACCAAAAACATCTCGAAACTTCGTACAATTATGTCTGGAGGGTTACTATGACGGTACAATTTTTCACCGTGTCGTGAAAGATTTCATAGTTCAAGGAGGAGACCCCAAAGGTGATGGAACAGGAGGCGAATCAATTTATCAAGAACCTTTCAAAGATGAATTTCACCAACGTCTTAGATTCGTACGCAGAGGTTTGCTGGCTATGGCTAATGCAGGTAGAAACGATAACGGATCACAATTTTTTTTTACTCTTGCACCTACCGCCGAATTGCAGAACAAACACACCATTTTTGGTAAAGTTACTGGAGAAACTTTGTTCAATATGCTAAAATTGGGAGAAGGATTGATTGAAAACGAACGACCCGAATATCCTCATAAAATTCTCTCCACTGAAGTGCTCAATAATCCATTCCCTGATATTGTTCCAAGAATTACAGCAGCTAAAGGCGCAGAAAAGAAGAAAAAGAAGAGGACTCCTGGTGTGAAGTAAGGAATAAATAATATTTTATTAGTTTTCTTCAAGTACTTATATTTTTTTTATTTCAGAAACTTTAAATTATTGTCTTTTGGGGCAGAAGCTGAAGAGGATGAAGAAGAAGCAATAATAGAAAGTAAGAAGTTTTCTGGTAAAAGCAAATCTACACACGACATTTTGAATGATCCAAAATTAAGTTCTGTGAGTGTCGAAGATAAGAAAGTTGATGAAAAGGAAGAGGAGGAGGAAGAAGAAGAAGAAGATAATCCAGAAGAGAGACTGGAAAGAATCAAAAATAAATTGAAAGCTGGAGTTAAAAACGATCAGAAACATAAAGTGACTAAACCGCCTCCAAGTAAAAGGATGGAAGAAGATGAAGAAAGTGATGAGGAAGATGATAGTGAAGAAGATGAAGAAGATCCAAAAGGAGGGTTGCAAGAAATCAAAAAGAAGCTAAAAACAGATGGAAAAAGTGGTCGTAAACGAAAAATCTCCAAAAAATCATATTATGACGAAGATGAAGAACAAGTGAAAAAGAAGAAGAGGTAAATATAATTTTTCTTTGCTTCTGTTCAAAAAGTACATATTTTGGTTATTGTTTTAGGGAAGAGATTAAAAATGAAATTGAAAACGTGAAAAGAGAATATCAAAAAAATAAACTGAAAAAAATTGAAACAGAAAGTGAAGAAAAGCAAGAGCAAATACAAAAAGATGAAGTTGTTGTCGAATATAAGACTGACTTTCGTAAATATAAAGAGAAATCGAAAGATTTCCCCAAAAAAGGTTCTAGTAGGGAAGACTTCACTCAGCAATTGTTGTCAAAGTTTAAAAATAAGTTAATACAAGCTAAAGAAGTGGAAGAAGATGAAGAAAAACCTGAGGATGTGGTAGTAGAGGAGGACGACGAATTTACTTGGATGAGACATAAATTACACTTTGAATCAGGCGAACCTATTTTAGCCAAAGATGCAAACACTAAGGATGGTGATTGGTTTGATATGTACGATCCTAGAAATCCTTTGAATCAGAGAAGGAGAGGAGAGTCTTCAACTTCCAAGCAGAAGTAATTTGTACATACATTTAAGTTTTGTAAATAGAAGTTTTAAGTGTAATTAATTTAATTTAAAACATTTTGAGAATGAAGTTGAGCTGTAATTCTTTTACATAAAATATGATTTATTATAATTAATTAGTTGAATTTCTCATTTAAAATTTTCGAAAAGGACGAGGTATGTTTCACAATATGGTTGCTGCACAATCAACTATCAATAGGATTAGTTAATGGAAGTAAATCACTAGTCTATACTTAAGCTAATCGATAGAAAAACCATTTTCACATGAAATGAAGAATTAGTTTTAAGTCTCAATATAAAAGCACTAAATATGAAATTTGGTTGTGGAATAAATGAAATAAAGAAAGCCACAATTTAGGCGGCCAGATCAGTATCAGATTAAATTTGGGAACAATACTATTGCTGAATAATAATATTGTTCCGAAGTTGATGGTGATCAATCCAAAGTTTGGGACCATAAACTGACAAGGGGACACTACAGTGAGGTACCCACCAATCGGGATCCCAATTTTTTGGGTCATTCTATGAGTTAAAAAAATTATCACTTTCTCGGCGTTAAGTCCAATGGCTCTAAGTTTTTGAGTTATGAATTTTTAAAATGGGCTGGTTTTACCATAGGTTTAGCATATATTGGAGTTGTAACGCATCGGTCCTGAGATTTTGTTGTTGTAAATTATGTAATTTATTATCTGAATTAAAAAATTAACGACCTACGAATTACCACTGCAAATTCTTAACCGTTAGATCACCACGGTTTCTTGTAATAATAGCTAATAGTAATAGCAGGTAACCCAATATGGTATTTTCAAAAATTCATACTCAAAAACTAAGGGCCATTGGACTAAACGCCGAGAAAGTGATAATTTTTTTAGCTCATAGAATGACCAAAAAAATTGGGATCCCGATTGGTAGGTACCTCACTGTAGTGTCCCCTTGTGAGATTATAATAATTCAAAACACACCTCTATAGTTAGCAAAAGGAACAGAGGGGGGGTGTCAAACTCATTCCAACCGTGGGCCGTTTCCTGAATGTTTAATTTTTGAACGATATATCTATCCTAAAATATACAATAATCACCGAAGTTCATTTGGGTCGCAAAAATATACGTGGCGGGTCGTATGCGGTTTGACATCCCTACAGTGTAGGGTATGAAGAATTTTAAAGAAATTGAACGGGGGCTGAAGGGTACGGAGTATCTTCCAAGATAAGAGGTATTTTTTGAGGAAAATGACCTGCATATTAAAATTTAAAACTAAAAGGCCGAGTCTTATTATCTTCATAAAGTAACATTTATGCATAGGTATTAGAGAAATCAAATCGGTACAGGATTATTGGATGTGGGAAAGGGATTAATAATAAGGTTGGGCGGAAGTACTGACTGACACATTCGTGATTGGTTCTTCAATTTATTATCAATCTAAAAATTTTGTCCGGTACGGTCTTCAGGTTGGACCTTGGCAATCCATTTCAGTATAATTATGTAGGTTGGTTTCCTCAAAAAGTTTCTTCCTGTACTGGAGGGTATACTTAACGTGACCAGACGTCCCGTTTTGAACGGGACCGTCCCTTTTTTTGATTACCTGTCCCGGTGTCCCGACAAGGAACTCCGGGACGCAAAATTGTCCCGTTTTCGGAAACCGCGTATTATGTTGCTACCATAAGACCATGCCAAGACTTTTATTCTTACTTAAAATCGTCACCAGCTATATTAAAGCAAATTTGTTCCTCTGATAAATAATATAAATAAATATTATATTATAAAACATAATAAAAATAAATAAATTTTTTTAATTTGTAATAATAGCTAACTTTTTCTAAATCAATAACTTAAAAAAAGTGTTTTTTTGCCAATTTACTGATGAGTGGGAACTGAGGGGGGGGGTTGTCCCGTTTTGAGTCAAAAAATAAATGGTTACGTTAGGTATACTCTGATCGATAGCAAAGCAATCGAGTTCCAGCTAAATTTTAATAATTAATTCAAGTAATTCTTGTTTTTTGTTTTATTTTTATGCAATTAAAAATAATTGGGGGTTGATCCACAAGAGGTTCACTTTTTATCGGATAAAATTGTTTTTTGACGATTATATCATAATTGATAACCATGGAAATAACTAGAAAATTAACGAAAACACAAGTTATTCTTACCTTATTGGAAATTGTTGGTTTTCAAGCAAAAATAATTGCAATAAAATTCAAACAAGGCAACTAAAATTTTTTTAAATGCGCTATTTTATATTTTTTTAGAAGCGGAATAAAAATTTCTTCAAATTGATACCCTTTTCATCCTTATTCGTTTTGATGGGAAGCAGGAATTAAAGAAAAATCAATTTCCCATGTTAATTTCCTATGTTCACATCGGCGGCCGGTCACCCGGTATAATTAAAATAAAATAAATTACTCATCAGAGAAATTACTATCAACATTTTCATTTCCTTGTCTACTTATATCAATTTATTATTTTTTGTCTGCTGCTAATTTTATTTCTGAATTGCCAATTCATCTTTAATATTTGATTTTATATTGTTAAATTGTTTCAAATTTAATTCGCAAAATTATAAGTTAACGTTAATAATTAAAATTTATTATGAAATCTTTACAAGATAACCTAGTAGTGGTATCTTTACTGATTCAAAATAAATGTAAACCATTAAATTGAATTTATGAAACAGATTTTTCGTATTCTATGAATAATTAAAATGTAAAAGAATTAAAATGTATACATTTACCAACAAATGTTTTAAATTAAGTTTAATTTACATTATAAATTTTTTATTGGTGTCAAGTTTCAATATATTTTGCCCAGGCCCGTAGCCAGGGGGGGCCACTTGGGGGCACGTGCCCCCCCCCCGAAATGTTGAAAAGACAAAGAAAATGGAAAGGGATCAACCGAAAATTTTACATTTTACAAAAAGTTTTTTACAAGTGCCCCCCCCCCCGAAATGAAATGCTGGCTACGGGCCTGATTTTGCCCATTTAATGTGCACATTTACCGGAAAATGTTTTTCCGAAACACGGAAAATTGTTTGTGTGTAATTTACACAAAATAATAAATTAATGTTATTAATTAAAATTTATCATCAAATTATTATATAATTAAAAAAGTGTAATCCTAACAAGATAACCTTATATTGCAGTATAAAAGCAAAATCACAAATAAAATATATTTAAACAAAAATTTTAATAAAAATGAGGGCTATTTTGTTGATTTGTGTTCTCTGTAAGTATAAATTAAATAAAATAATTAAATTACAAGTGTTGATGTATCCTCAGATGTCCACACATTTATTGTGCAAGCCTCCGTGTCTCAACCAAATATGGAAGAAATATGGCAACGAAAATGCGAAAGTAATGCTGGAAATACACAAGCATATACAAATTTCATGGTAACTAAAAATCAAATTTTATTAACACTACTCTATAATCTATAATGCACCACTGATTTTGTTTCATTTTCTGTTTAGAGGGGATGCGATGGTATATATCCTTGTTTTTTAAATTCAATAAAGAACGATCTTCCTGACCCGTTGGAATACCATGATGAGTTTTGCACATTCTTAAAAGAAAGTACCCTATATGAATGCGTTTCAAATTTTACTGACCTCATCGGCCCATGTTTTGACGAAACAGAAGCTTATCTCCCAGATTTTTTTCTAACTATGGTCAATACTACGTATAATGAAGCGTGTGGAGTAAACGGATTTTCTAATATTGAAAGTAAGAAATACTTTACGTAATAACCACCCTATTCATTATTTTCACTTAGACAATTTTCAGGTGTGAAGTAATTAGATAATAATTTTGTTTCTATTGAAAATTGACATAATACTAAATCAATGAGGTTGCTATTGCAAAACGGTCGTAGATAAAATATTGTGTGAAACTTGCATGGAATTTACTTGTTGCATAAATAGCTATTATAAAGTTTAAATTAATATATTTATTTTGTATTAATCGTGATCAAATTTCAGATAATGTAAGACGATTGCTTATAAAAATACGTAACTTTGTTTTTCATTTTAGATTTATTTAAAACATTTAATAGTCTCGACGTGACAATCAATACATGTTTAAAGACAAGCTTAGATATGCTTTGGAGAGAACCAAATTATTCTAATTTGACGATATACAGAAATGTTATCGATAATTCCATTGTTAACTTGAATGCGAAGAATTTATGTTCGTAAGTTTTGAAACTTTACTTTACCCAACAAATTTTGTATTAACATTTTATTTTCAGTGATTTAAGATCGGTCCAGAAAATTTTTTCTCAATTGTTGAAGCAAGAATGTAATGAAGACTATTCCAGTTTTGTGGATTTATATTCTCAACCGTTCTTAGAAGAATGCAATATCTTAAATAATTAATGGCATTTTAAAGTAATTATTATTTATGATTTATGTAAATGTTTTAAGTATTTTTTTAGATGATATTTTCGAAAATTATTACTACCTACATGAATACTTTGAATACATACAACGTGAATCAATATTCAATAGCTTCCATATCGTTGAAAACATCATTATAATTTTGAATTGAAAGTAGTAATATGATTAATTATCTGTTGGTTATAATTATTTTTCACTATAAAAGCATTCTGTATTTGAGCAGCACAATAAAAAAATTTGTTTTAATAAAATTCCCGACACTTTTATGCAATTTTTACAATAACCTCTGTAACCTCAGTTGCTGCTCTTCCGACAGAGTTCTTTGAAGAATACTTTATGAGAGCAGGGTTACAGAACAGACCAGAACAGTAGAACCTCGATTATCCGGGCCAGCCGGGACCGAGCCTGCGCCGGATAATCGAAAACATGGATAATCCAAAGACCTCATTTTTATTTTCTTAATAATTTATTCAAGAGCGGACACCGCCAAAACTAAAAGAATGTTGAGAACCAATGAAATGAAAGTCCTAAGGGCTATAACAGGAAAATCACTTGTCGACAGAGTTAGGAATGACAGCATAAGAGAAGAGTGCAGCATGCCTGATATAATTAGATGGACCAGAACAAGAAGAAGAGCGTGGAACGAGCACATATCACGCATGAGCCAGAACCGACTCTCAAAAATCGTCAGAGATGGAAAACCCCATGGAGCCAGACCACCGGGAAGGCCTCAGAAAAGATGGAGAGGCAACTGGTCATCATCATCCCAGGAAAAACCAGATTTAAACAGGTCTCAGACCTAAAACAAGCTGAAGAAGAAGAGAAGAATAATTTATTCAGAAAATTATATGTGTCAGGCGAAGAAAAGAAACGTGTGATACTACATACATGAACAAAAAATAACAGTGCATAATGCACCGGTACGCTGCATTTTGTGCGGCTGTTTACGTTTAACTAACGAATCGGTCGGCAGTTGGCGAAAATAATAAGTAAAGACACATGTATTTTTCTGAATAAATTATTAAAAAAATAAAAATTAGGTCTTTGGATTATCCATGTTTTCGATTATCCGGCGCAGGCTCGGTCCCGGCTGGTCCGGATAATCGAGGTTCTACTGTATACCAACTGATAGCAAACGGTATTACATAAATAACTAGAAATTATTTAACTCTTTTGCGATTATAAGTACAGTAGAACAGCAAACAGTAAAAATCGCTACGTGCGCGTGTGCGCAGTTACTCACGTCGAATGTGCGCACGCGCAAAAATTCCCGGCAAATGTGAAGCGTATTTAAATGTAAAGTGCGCGCATGCGCCATACTCAGGTCGAATGTGTGTAAAAATTAAATTTTTAGTTTTATAAACAGGACCGGATCAGAGTTTGGGACCCAAATCAACTCTTAACGGTACTGTCATTAAAAAGCTTTTCCTAACATTAACCTAAACTCGACCGGTGGATCTCTCTTTTAACGGTTCCCCCATTTAAAAAAATCGATTCCTAACACTGACCTAAGCCCGTCCGGTGGATCTCTCTTTTAACGGTCTCCCCATTAAAATAAAAATCGATTCCTAAAACTAACCTAAGCTGGACCGGTGGATCTCTGTTTTAAGGGTCCCCTCATTTTAAAAAAATCGTTTCCAAACACTTACCTAAGCTCAACCGATGGATCTCGCTTTTCATGGTCCCCTCAATAAAAAAATGTTGTTTCCTAACACTAACCTAAGGTCCACCGGTGGATCTCACTTTTAACGGTCCCCATGGTACAACAAAATTATTATATCGTGCTCCCTCTCATTAAGGTCCTAGATCAATAGGAATAATAAATTATAAAATTCAACAGATGTCACTAGTTGTTTTATGATATTTCATTGGTACATTTTATTGAGATTTATTGATATTTACTTCTGATTGGTTAAAATTTGAAATTTCATGTATATTGCTTCATTTCTTGTGTCAAGTTCAACTCAAAAACGAATAATCGTAGAAAGCTGAAATTTTCAGAATATACTCAAAATATGTTTTTACTTAACGTAAGCTATTTTATATTTATAACTAAAGTGCATTTTATTGAAAACGGCTAGAAAATTTTTTTATATTAATTTTTTTTAAATAAAAAATAGCTTATGTTAAGTAAAATCATATTTTACGTATATTCTGAAAATTTCAGCTTTCTACGATTATTCGTTTTTGAATTGAACTTGACACAAGCTCAGACCCTATTGATCTGCCCCCTTAAAATAGTCGTTTCTTAACACTAACCTAAACTTGACTGGTGGATCTCTTTTTTAACGGTTTCCTCATTAAAAAAATCGTTTCGTAAAACTAACCTTAGCTCAACTGGTTGTTAATTATTGTTAATTTTTTCAAGTACTCGAAAAAATTCGTATATTTGCAGCTTAATTCATAGCTTTAAAAGAGAGGCTTTAAAAATTTGTGCAAAAACAAACTGCAGTTTGAGAGCACCGAAAAGAACTGTACCCAAAACTTCCAATTAATGGTTGCAGAAGTACCAACTAAAGTTTAACCAAGTGTAACTAAATAATACCAACCGGTACAACGTCGCAATCGCCGAGAGTAACTGCGCACGCGCGCACGTAGCGACTTTAAGGGCCAGTTGTATAAAAGAGGGTTAACTCGGGGATCAGCTGATCCTGGTTCAAGAGCTGACCCAGGATCGCCGCAAGGTAGATAGATTACAAATAAACCTATCAAGTAAATCTATTTTACTTTACTATTTACTTGATAGGTTTATTTGTAATCTATCTACCTTACGGCGATCCTGGGTCAGCTCTTGAACCAGGATCAGCTGATCCCCGAGTTAACCCTCTTTTATACAACTGGCCCTTACTGTATGCACAGTAGAACCCCGATTATCCGTGCGCACTTTATCCGGGCAGCGGATTTTCGGTGCGGCATTTTAAATTGATTATCCGTGGCTGACGGCCAGAGGTTAGCGCTTATTATTGCCTTTCTCATAGTCCACAGACTGATAATTTCTTTCCCGTTAAAATTACATATAAAAATATTTTTTTCAAACTTAAGATTATTATTTATAAAATGAAAGTTTTAGAATATTATACTATTATAATTTCGGTCGTAAGTAACTATTGCGTTACTAACAGAGAGATAGACTAAACTGAGATTTTAGTAGTATGATTGTTAAAAGTACAGAAAATTATTACTCCCACAAATATTTACAGTTTTAATAATTAATTCCAGAAATTCTTGTTTTTACTTCGGCATACCCGAAGCAGTACTTTGAGGTTTCGAGGATACCCCTTTTTACAAAAGTAACAATTTCTCATCAATAATGATGATTTCTGCACATAACTTAGTCTCGTGAACACACATAACTTTTGTAATGGCAATATCTGGATTGCAATAAAGAAATAGTCAAAAAATTGGAAAATATGGCGTTTGTTTCAGTGTCGGATATTTTCTGAACATGATTATTCAATACTTTGCAAGAGTAGGCCTGTCTTTTGAGCTTAATTCTATTTATGTCTTATACCTTGAACGTTCGAATATAGGCAGACCTATCGAATTTTTAATAATTTCTTATTAAAGAAGTTGGCGGATTTTTGGATCTGCTAACTTCGGTTTAACGCAGACCGTGTTTTCCTTTTGGAGAAAATTAGGATTACGTTATAAGTTATAAGGTTTAATACAATTAATACCAAACAAAGATTCTTGTTTGCATCTTGGTTTTGTTGCATTGGCATCGCAATACCAAAGAGCATCCGATGAGACTCTGCCGAAAGGCTAAAATCGACATCAGCTGATAATGCAAATTTCTCAACTATATCTGCATTTCATGTGTTGACGTCGTCGTCGTTGTTGTTGTCGTCGTCGTCGTCGTCGTCGTCGTTGTTGTTGTTGTTGTTGTTGTTGTTGTTGTTGCATTCGACTTATCTGCTCACGTCGGTGTATGAAGATTTATCTACCTAGATGGATTATTATGTGACATAGCCGTACTTAGTTTTCTCTTATAGTATTTTATAAGATTATTATTATTATTATTATTTATGAGCTTTCAAGTGCTCTCGCACTCTTCGTCAGAATAATACATAATAGTAATGAGTAAACAACATGGAAACATAATATACGTTGTATTGTCATTTCAACGGTAACTGGATCCAATCCAATAACAGTGAGTTAGGAAAAACCTGAGTTGTGTTCCGCCAAAAAAGGATTAATTATTAATTCCATTAATTCATAAAATTATCATCACGAATTAACAACTAACCAATTTAAATACTTAATTTATATTTCGAAGTAGCTACTTCATAATTCCACTGCCTCAGCAGTAGAATTGAAGCAGGTACCTACATATTTGCTGACAATTTCATTTTTTAATTGCCAATTATTGTGACCTTTAATTTTTGATTGATTTTTTTACTTGTCCATTGTAAGCAGCATTAAATTTTGGAAGTACCTGATTCCACCTATATTAAAATTGAAGTACAACGCATTTTCACTGATGACGTCAATAATTATTATTCGTGTTTAAAAAATGATAACCAAAATTTTGCCAATTTATAGTTGACCTGTTCAAATACTGCCTGCGATAATCTAAAATGCAATAAATTGATGTTGTTAATGTGCTAATTTATATTTAATATTATATTTATTTTATTATTATTCTCAAATTTAATTATCAAAATTATTAGGTAACGTTAATTAAAGTGCATCATAAAATCTTTACAGGATAACCTACCAGTATTATAAAATCTTAAATAAAAATCTTCAAAATGAAAGCAATTTTGTTCATATTAATTTAAAAACTGATCAAAAGAAATTAATTGAAAAATAACTAAATAGGACTTTCCCTAATTTATTGCAAGGATTTCTAACAAGTTAGGATGACTAAATCCTTAATCCATATTTTTTCTTCCAATATGACGCTAACGAGCGATACTTTTAAAAAAATATAATAAATACTCGATAAATACTTAATAGAATAATTAAAATAATTAATTAAAGTTTATCATTGACTTATTATATAAATAATCCGAATTAAGAAAGTGTTATCCTTTAAGATAACCTAAAGCAGTATAAAACCGAAAATGCAAGTGCAAATTTATTTAAACCAAAATTATAAAAATGAAGGCTATTTTGCTGATTTGTGTTCTCTGTAAGTATATAAATTAAATAAAATAATTAAATCATAAATATTGATATATTATCCTTAGATGTCCACACGCATGTTGCTCTTGCTTCAAAAAAGTTTGAATTTCAACCCGATTTTAGTGAAATAATTCAAAGCAAATGTGAAAGTAATTCTGGAAACACAGAAGCATATAATAACTTGAAAGTAACTAAAAATTGAATTTGGTTAATACGGAAATATAATAATCTGCTTTTTTCTATTTAGGGAGGAATGGATTTTTTAAGTGATTGTATTACGTCCTTTATAACTTGGGATCAATCTCCGGACCCGTTACACCGACACGATGAGTTTTGCAGATCATTAAGAGAAAGTTCATTGTATGCATGCGTTTCAAACTTTACCGAAGTCCTCAGTCCATGTCTTGACGACACAGAAGCTTATTTTCCAGCTCTTATGCTAACTATGCTCAATACTACGTACAATGAACTGTGTGGAGTAAACGGAATTTCTAATCTCGAATGTAATAAATACTTTACATATAATAACCATTTTATTAGTTAGTTTTAGTTAGACAATTTTACGAAGTGAAGTAATGAGATATTTATTTTATTTCTATTAAAAATTGACATAAAAGTAACTCAATCAAGTGTTGCTATTGTTTAACGGGCGTAGATAAAATATTGTGTGAAACATGTAAGGAAAACTAGTGGGTTACTCTTTCTTTCGAGAAATTAATAAAATTTCTGTACTGGATGTTTAAATATCTATTATAAATTTTATTTTAATAGATTTTCTGTTAATCGTGATAAAATTTCAGATATAACAGCTTAACTTCTTTTATTATTTTAGATTTATCTCAAATATTTACTAGCACCAATCCAGAAGTCAGTTCGTGTTTTAAGAAAACCTCAGATTTATTTACGGCTGAAACAACCTTTTCTAATTTGGCGGTATACAGAAATTTTAAGGATCATTCCATTATTAACTTGAACGCGAAGGATCTCTGCTCGTAAGTTTTGAAACTTTACTTTACACAATATATTATGCATTAAAATTTTATTTTTAGTGATTTAAAGTCGCTGCAGAAAACGCTTTCTCTATTAATGAAGCAAGAATGTAGTGAAGACTATTCCCGTTTTGTGGATTTATATTCTCTACCGTTTCTAGAAGAGTGCAATATTATACAGAATTGATAATGTTTCAGAAGTAACTTTTAGTTACCTATCTATCCGTACATTTTTTAATAAAAATTTAGCCGGAAATAAACTTCAATTAAATTGTTTTATTATATAAAATTTATTACATGCTTTCTATATTTTGCCTATTTTTCCCAATTACCAACTGCATGCATCTCTCCCTCTCGCATCCCTCTCGCCGTACATTAGTCCGACTAATAGAGAAATTTGAGGAGTTGGGTCAATTCAAACCTAGAAGAAACTCGGTGTAATGAAATTGCTTTTTGTTAATGACAATAAAAAAAATTAAAATAATATTTAAATTTAAATATATGTACCTATATAAGAATGTTGTAGGAAACTCTGTCTGTCTCTCTACCCGTAACGCTCTTTCGCATTTCTAATTGTATCCCTCATTATTACCAATCTAAAAAAATGTATGTGTTGACCAAAGAAAGAAAAAGAAAAAAAGAAATGTGTGATTGTGTGATATGTGTAATTTACACAAAATAATAAATGAATGTTATTTAAAATTTATCATCAAATGATTATATAGGGTGTTTTCTTAGCTGCATGAGAACTTTCAATAGGGATAACAATTGAATCAAGATTGCTATGGAAACAGTTTTTTGACATTTGTGTTTAGCAAGGTTTGGCAATTGATAATGCATAGATTGTCCATTGAACAACGCTACCAGATTGGGCTCACAACCAATTGGAAGTGGATCCATTTTTTTAGCGTAAAATTTTGTTCAGTGACGAGCACATTTCTGGTTAAATGGGTATGTGAACAAACAAAATTGCCGTATATGGAGTGAGACCAATCCAGGACATTATCTTGAGACTCCATTGCATCCATTAAAATTGACTGTTTGGTGTGGAATACACGCCAACGGCATCATTGGTCCATATGTCTTTCGAAATGAGGAAGGAGCTACCGTTACGGTGAATGGTAGTGTGAGATATCGACACATGCTCAATACATTTTTGTTTCCAAAACTTCAAGAGCTAAACATTGACAACTTCTGGTTCCAACAGGATGGTGCTACGTGCCACACAGCCAACGAAACCATCAATTTATTGAAAGGACAATTTGGTGACAACATTATTTCAAAACGTGGTCCTATCAATTGGCCTCCAAGATCGTGTGATTTGACACCTCCAGATTATTTTCTGTGGGGGTATGTTAAATCCATGGTTTATGCTAACAAACCAACAACTCTAGAAGCATTGGAGGCTAATATTCAGCAAGCCATTTATGAAATAAAGCCAGAAATATTGGAAAAAGTGGTCAAAAATTGGACTGAACGGATGCGCTTCGTAACCATTAGTCGTGGTGGTCACATGCCGGAAGTCATGTTAAAATCATAAATGCCTTTAACTGTACTTTCATAAAAAAATTATAACCAAAACATTCCGTCAGGTTTTTAATGTTTTATTTCATTTTGAAGTTCTCATGCAGCTAAAAAAACACCCTATATAAATAATTATAAAATAAAAAAAGTGTAATACTAACAAGATAACCTATATTGCAGAAAAAAAGCAAAATCACAAATAAAAATTTTAGTTAAACAAAAATTTTAATAAAAATGATAGCTATTTTGTTGATTTGTGTTCTCTGTAAGTATAAATTAAATAAAATAATTACATTACAAGTGTTGATGTATCCTCAGATGTCTACACATTTATTGTGCAAGCCTTCGTGTCTCAACCAAATATGGAAGAAATATGGCAACGAAAATGCGAAAATAATGCTGGAAATACACAAGCTTATGATAATTTCATGGTAACTAAAAATCAAATTTTATTAACACCTTTATAATGAGCCACTGATTTTGTTTCATTTTCTGTTTAGAGGGGATGCGATGGTATATATCCTTGTTTTTTGAATTCAATAAAGAGCGATCTTCCTGACCCGTTGGAACACTATGATGAGTTTTGCAGCTTCTTAAGTCGAAGTACTATGTATGAATGCATTTCAAATTTTACTGACCTCATCGCCCCATGTCTTGACGAAACAGAAGCTTATCTTCCAGATTTTATTCAGACTATGAGCACTATTGCATTTTTTGAAGTTTGTGGAGGAAATCAATCGTCTAAAATTCAACGTAAGAAATACTTTAGGTAATAACCATCCTATTCATTCGTTTCAGGTGTGAACTAATTAGAAATAGTTGCTATTGCATAACGGTCGTAGATAAAATATTGTGTGAAACTTGTATGGAACTTACTTGTTGCATAAATAGCTATTATAAAGTTTTTATTAATCGTGATCAAATTTCAGATAATGTCAGACGATTGCTTATAAAAACTAGTAACTTTGATTTTGATTTTAGATTTATTTAAAACATTTAATAGTCTCAATGTGACAATCAATACATGTTTAAAGTCAACCTTAGAGATGCTTTGGACAGAACCAAATTATTCCAACTTAACGATATATAGAAATGTTATGGATAATTTCGTTATTAACTTGAACGCGAAGGATCTATGCTCGTAAGTTTTTAAACTTTACTTTGCCCAAAAAAAATTTTTATTAAAATTTTATTTCCAGTGATTTAAGATCGGTCAAGAACACTTTTTATCATTTGATGAAGCAAGAATGTAATGAAGATTATGCCCGCTTTGTGGATGTCTATTATTCTCAACCGTTCTTAGACGAATGCAGTATCTTAAATAATAATAATTAATGGTATTTTAAAGCTAGTTTTATTATTTATGTAAATGTTTTAAATATTTTAAGTATTTCAAATGACATTTTCGTCAAAAATAATTTTTTCTAAATATCTACCTACATGAATATGTTGAATACATACAACGTGAATCAATATTCGATAGCTTCCATATCATTGAAAAAATCATTATAATTTTGAATTGAAAGTAATAAGTAATATGATTAATTATTATCTGCTGATTATAATTATTTTTCCTTTTATTTGAGGAGCACAATAAAAATATTTGTTTTGAATTGTTTTGAATCCTGAATCTATATTTTTTCTTCCAATATATGACCAGCGGCGGTGCAAGAGTAGCTAGGGCCCGTAAGCAACTATACATAACGGGCCTCTAAAAATGTAAAAATTCTAAACAAAAAGTTGTCTTTAATTTCCGATGATTTGGTTTCGGAGCGATTTTTGATTTAAATTTTGGGATAAAAAATAAAGTTTGTTCAAATATTCTGCAACTGCATAAAACTATTGATTACAACCTAGTAAAGTCAGGAAAAATAATGAAAAAATTCTAAACCAAAAGTTGTCGTAAATTTCCGATGATTTGTTTTCGGAGCGATTTTTGATTTAATTTTTGGATAAAAAATAAAGTTTGTTCAAATATTCTGCAACTGCATAAAACTATTGATTACAACCTAGTAAAGTCAGGAAAAATAATGAAAAAATTCTAAACCAAAACCTTTTTCTAATTTAACGGTGTACAGAAATTTTAGGGAAAATTCCATTATTAACTTGAACGCGAAGGATCTATGCTCGTAAGTTTTGAAACTTAACTTTATATAATTATATTCTGCATTAAAATTTTATTTTTAGTGATTTAAGGTCCCTGCAAAAAACGCTTTCTCTGTTGATGAAGCAAGAATGTAATGAAGACTATTCCCGTTTTGTGGATTTATATTCTTAACCGTTTCTAGAAGAGTGCAATATTATACATAATTAATAGTGTTTCATATATTTTTAAATAAAAATTAAGTCTTGGTTTGAAACTATGGTCAATTGACCTAATCAAGGGTTTTCGTGACATAAGTTTCTAAGTTTAACGACTTGTGCAAACTAAACGACTAACTTTACAGTAATTATTTATTCATTCATTTTTGTAAATTATTTTATTGTATACATAATTATTTTTAATTTTTTCGAGTTTTCGAGAAGAGAAAAGTCACTTTTCTGTTTACAAAATTGTTAATGACTTTTAACCCCGTAAAATGTTCGAAGCAAAGTGAATCCCACATATAGAACCTCAATCCAAAGTTTTTACTTAATTAAATTTTAATAATTAATACGATATAAAAATAATCCATAACAATTTTCAAATTATTAATCACAAGTTATATTTCTGAAGCCGGACTTGAATCAAAATTGTAAGGCAAAAATATTTTATAACTTAAGAAAATAAATGTTTGCTTACAAATCACGAAAAGTGGCGGTTTTAGAACTTTTGAGGCCCCAGGCGCAATTCAATTTTGAGGTCCCCTTCTAAGTATTTCCACTAATCCTACACTTCCTACAGCACTTGATTTAAACCCCTGGTGCCCGGGGGGCCCATTCACCAGCACCGCAGACGATAATAAAAATAGCACTGAAATCAAAATAAGTGAAAATCCAAGGCATCTTTAGGGCTTAGAATTTTTTTGTTATTTTTCCTGAGTTTACTTCTACAGAATTGATATTTTTATTAAATTTCAGAATATTTGAACAAAATTAAATTTTTATCAAAAAATGTAAATAAAAAATATAGCACTGAAATCAAAATTACTGCAAATCTAGGGCAACTTGACGCTTAGAATTTTTTCATTATTTTTTCTGTATTTATTACAACGGAATTAATATTTTGATAGAATTTCAAAACATTTGAACAAAATTAAATTTTTATCAAAAAATTTAAATCAAAAATTGCATTGAAATCAAAATTACTGCAAATCTAAGGCATCTTAGGGCTTAGAATTTTTTCAATATTTTTCCTGTGTTAATTACAAGAGAGTTAATATTTTCATAAAGTTTCAGAATATTTGAACAAAATTAAATTTTTATCAAAAAATTTAAATAAAAATTATTGCACTGAAATCAAAATATCTGCAAATCTAAGGCATCTTAGGGCTTAGAATTTTTTTGCTTGTTTTGACCTGTATTTATTACAACAGGGTTAATAGTTTCACGAAGTTTCAGAATATTTGAACAAAATTAAATTATTATCAAAAAATTTAAATCAAAAATTGAATTGAAGTCAAAAGTGCAATCTAAGGCATCTTAGGGCTTAGAAGTTTTTCGTTATTTTTCCTGTATTTATTACAACAGGGTTAATAGTTTCGTGAAGTTTCAGAATATTTGAACAAAATTAAACTTTTATCAAAAAATTTAAATAAAAAAATGCACTGAATTCAAAATAGCTGCAAATCTAAGGCATCTTAAGGCTTAGAATTTTTTCGATATTTTTCCTGTGTTTATTACAACAGAGTTAATAGTTTCATGAAGTTTCAGAATATTTGAACTAAATTAAACTTTTATCAAGAAATTTAAATCAAAAATATTGCACTGAAATAAAAATAACTGCAAATCTAAGGCACCTTAAGGCTTAGAATTTTTTCGTTATTTTTCCTGTGTTTATTACAACAGAATTAATAGTTTCATGAAGTTTCAGAATATTTGAACAAAATTAAACTTTTATCAAAAAATTTAAATCAAAAATTGTACTGAAATCAAAATAACTTGCAAATGTAAGACTTCTTAAGACTTACAAATGTTTCATTATTTTTCCTGTGTTTATTATAAAGGGTATTAATATTTTCATAAAATTTCAGAATATTTGAACAAAATTAAATTTTTTTCAAAAATTTTTTAATCAAAAATTGCACGAAATCAAAATAACTGCAAATCTAATGCATCTTAGGGCTTAGAATTTTTTCGTAATTTTCCTGTGTTTATTACAACAGGAATTTAATTAATAATAATTAAATTTTTCTTATTTTGAGGCGCCTTTATTTACGAGGCTAGGCGCGCGCCTGTTGGGAAATCCGCCACTGTACTAAACCAAACTAAAAAATTTTCGTCAAAATAACAATGCTCACCACTTTAAAAATTTGTTCACATGGGAAATATTTTAAAATGCCATTTTAGACCTCATAATTGTTTAAAATAAATATCTTAAGGAAAAATCAAAAACATGGAAATAATTTCACCTACTTCACCCAGAGGTGTGTAATGCTAATTGCAGTAATTCTCAAAATGTTGAGAGTTCTCATTGGAATCCACTCCAAATCAAAAATTTGTCAATCGAAAATTAATAAATAATTCTGTAACAAAATTAAACACCCCAGTTGTGTCTTTCTTGCTAAATCGGTTACATCATATCGATTTTTGAATTTTCTTTATTTGTGAAGTGAGAAATTTTCATTGATTTTCTGTAAGTTATTATATTTTATTATTTTTATTACCGCATGCTTATTCTTTTGTTCTAATAACGTTAAAAATTTCCATTTAACTAAATTAAAGTATATTAAAAAATAATTACATTTTAGAACATTGGATATGTACGAAAAGTTGCAGAATGCGGTAGAAAAATTTATTTCAGATGAATTGTTTGTTTATTTATCTAAACGAGTCACAGATAAGCCAGATATAGTAAATAATTAAAATTTAAAAAAATCCTTAAAAAATATATTAAATTCTAAATTAATTTCGGGGGATGTATAAATTTGAATAACTAAAACACCCCCTGCGTACAGATCTGATGAATAATCTATCATATTGGATCACTAGATTAACAAATCACAGATCAATTAACAGATAATGATAATAATAATGCAAAGAATTGAGATTAAAACGTGAAATTGTAAGAAAAGGAAGGGAAGGAAAGATGTAAAATTAACATAATAATTACAGGGGGTAGTTACAGCTATAATTTGTGAGAGGTGAAAAGTATGTAACAGAGTTTAATAACTAATAATAATATTACAACTAAATCTTGTATATTAAGACTTACGCTGTGTTGACATAGAGGTTCTTGTCTTGCCTTGCTTGAGTATGGATTATCCTCCGAGTCAGGAGAGATCAAGGAAAATACCATTTAATTCTTATACCCTTAGTTTTTTTATAAATAATTTTTTCATTTGTTGAAAACACATCTGCATTTAAAATTTTTCCGCAGTAAAATGCTGATGCCGGGCTGACTTCTGACCATGATGAAATGAGGGGTGCAAGACGATACCGCATGTTACGCCACTTTAAATGAGTGGATATCCTGACAAATAATCACTATTCTTGATTCTAAATTGGAATACAAAACCATAATTTTTTTATAATTGCTAATTAATCGCCCAATCTAAAAAATTAAATTTCCTGTTTTAAATCGTCTTTGTTGTCTAATTTAAAAATAACTTTACTGGGTATTCAATAATAAATTAAACTAACATTTTATAAATAATTTTTTATTTATGGGCGGTAATAAATAATCCCGAATGCTTATGATTTTGTTTCATATGGAGTAGGTTCAAACACCAAAGATTTTTCTCTTCTCATTATTTTAAGGAAAACTGTTCTTTGAAATTGCATCAATCAGATCTATTTCCATGATTTAAAACGTTTTATTGCAGAAACCCTAACAATAAAACCAAATAATAAAGTAATAATTGAAAATCGTAATCCTAAAATGAGATTCTGATTAAATTTTCTCTCAATTTTAATCAACTTAATTTAGGAGAGTTCTACCATGGATAATAATAGTTTTGATAACCATGCTGTGTGTCTGTGCATAGTTACATAATAATGGATATCAGCCAACATTAATCGTAAATAAACAAAACAATTAATTCGAATGTTGTGTTTTTTTGTGCTAATAAAATACATTAAATGAATATTTAAATAACAACCATGGTAAACTAATCCCAAGGTTTAATAAAGAAGTCGAGACACCCCAATAGAATTTGTAATAGTACCAGCAAATTTTGGATTAATGCATCTACGCCACTGATACGAGCAATCTAATTATTATACTTTCAACTTAATTATCGTTGCTTTTAGTTAACTAAATAAAAACTCAGATATATTTTATCAGTTCCCATTTTAAGATCGGCGTTGTCACTAGATTAATGTTTATTTATTAAATGTGTGTACTTACTTAATTAACTGCGTTTGTAGTTGGATTCCGCTTTTTTCAACAAATTTAAATATAATAGCTAAATTAGCTCATATAATTAATTATTATCAAATAACAAAGGGCGATAATATGTGATTCAATTTTAAATACAAATGAGTTCATTTGTACCAATATATTTCGAGAAGTCAGTTATTTTTAACATTGTTCAAAATGTTGTAGAAAGTTAGGTAGTAGCATCAAAATGGATAACATCGAAGAACAAAATTTCGAAGGTATGTAGTAGTTTTAAAAATTTCTTCATTTTGTAAATGAATAAATTAAGGTCGCGCATGTAATCACAAAGTTATTTCTACGTGAGCAGCATTTTTCTTTGTTGCAATAATGTCGAACCAAGTTTTAACCCTTAAGAGACACCGCTATTGTTGTCTTAATTGGTTTGGGAGTTGAAGATTAACTCCCTTTAGTATTGCAATAGTTTTGTCAACATGTGTTTGAAGTGATAACATTTTTCAGAACGGCCTCTCCACAACTTACTGACGAAATATAACAAACCAAGACAACAATCGTTGAGAGGACCCCTCCGGGTAGTAAAGCTGTGCATTTTTGGTATTGTTTTTCCCGCCTTTCTCATAGCTTTACCCCTTTATCTTAAGCATCGTGTGTATTCTAGCCAGCTTTACCCAATTGCTGTATCAGATATGAGACTGCTTGACAGAAGAATTTCAACTGTTTGGTGTCAGGTGAGATCTTTTTTTGATAACATTATGTTCATGACGCACAACAATTAACTTGTTAATACGATAATAAATTATGAGATATGAGGTATAAAAATTGATAGACAATGGTTAGATAAATACAATGATTTGACACTTCATTTGATTTTTTTTTAAAATGGCATTAGATAAAACGTTATCAATGTACTACTGAAGTGTCTAGCTCGTGTAGGCGAAGGAAAAAGTATTATCATCATCTCGATAAGGGCAAATCCAGAATAGAGCTAATTACAGTGAGAATATCAATGAATTTGAGAAAATCGAATAAATTGCTTATATTTTTAAAATTAATTAATTTATATGTTTTTCTCAAGGTGATTTCAAAATATAAGGAACACTTAAAAAAATCAGCATATAAATGATTCTGATTAACATGACTAGAAAAACTGCGTTAAATTATTTCATACGTATCTACGTAATTGTGAATTAAAACTAAAAAAAGATTTTTGGAACAAATAGACATACTGTTAACATTTTGTTTAAATTGAATGCTATGACGCTTTAAATTTATGAATGCAATATTTAGCCAACAAAGGCGCATTATTGGAATTTGGTATTTTTAAACTTAAGGCCCCTTCAGACGATCAATAATATATATTGTCAATAAAATATTGTCAATACTGTCTATAAATATTGACACAGTGCATTTGATTCAGACGATAAATATTGATTGTTTCTTAACCTAGTAAAGCCAGGAAAAATCATGTAAAAATTCTAAACCAAAAGTTGTCTTTAATTTCCGATGATTTGTTTTCGGAGCGATTTTTGATTTAAATTTTTGGATAAAAAATAAAGTTTGTTCAAATATTCTGCAACTGCATAAAACTATTGATTACAACCTAGTAAAGCCAGGAAAAATAATGAAAAAATTCTAAACCAAAAGTTGTCTTTAATTTCCGTTGATTTGGTTTCGGGAGCGATATTTTTGATTTTTTTTGGATAAAAAATAAAGTTTGTTCAAATATTCTGCAACTGCATAAAACTATTGATTACAACCTAGTAAAGCCAGGAAAAATAATGAAAAAATTCTAAACCAAAAGTTGTCTTTAATTTCCGATGATTTGGGAGCGATATTTTTGATTTAAATTTTTGGATAAAAAATAAAGTTTGTTCAAATATTCTGCAACTGCATAAAACTATTGATTACAACCTAGTAAAGCCAGGAAAAATAATGAAAAAATTCTAAACCAAAAGTTGTCTTTAATTTCCGTTGATTTGGTTTCGGGAGCGATATTTTTGATTTTTTTTGGATAAAAAATAAAGTTTGTTCAAATATTCTGCAACTGCATAAAACTATTGATTACAACCTAGTAAAGCCAGGAAAAATAATGAAAAAATTCTAAACCAAAAGTTGTCGTTAATTTCCGATGATTTGGTTTCGGAGCGATTTTTGATTTAAATTTTTGGATAAAAAATAAAGTTTGTTCAAATATTCTGCAACTGCATAAAACTATTGATTACAACCTAGTAAAGCCAGGAAAAATAATGAAAAAATTCTAAACCAAAAGTTGTCTTTAATTTCCGATGATTTGGTTTCGGGAGCGATATTTTTAATTTTTTTTTGATAAAAAATAAAGTTTGTTCAAATATTCTGCAACTGCATAAAACTATTGATTACAACCTAGTAAAGCCAGGAAAAATAATGAAAAAATTCTAAACCAAAAGTTGTCTTTAATTTCCGATGATTTGGATTCGGAGCGATTTTTGATTTAAATTTTTGGATAAAAAATAAAGTTTGTTCAAATATTCTGCAACTGCATAAAACTATTGATTACAACCTAGTAAAGCCAGGAAAAATAATGAAAAAATTCTAAACCAAAAGTTGTCTTTAATTTCCGATGATTTGGTTTCGGGAGCGATATTTTTAATTTTTTTTTGATAAAAAATAAAGTTTGTTCAAATATTCTGCAACTGCATAAAACTATTGATTACAACCTAGTAAAGCCAGGAAAAATAATGAAAAAATTCTAAACCAAAAGTTGTCGTTAATTTCCGATGATTTGGTTTCGGAGCGATTTTTGATTTACATTTTTGGATAAAAAATAAAGTTTGTTCAAATATTCTGCAACTGCATAAAACTATTGATTACAACCTAGTAAAGCCAGGAAAAATAATGAAAAAATTCTAAACCAAAAGTTGTCTTTAATTTCCGATGATTTGTTTTCCGAGCGATTTTTGATTTACATTTTTGGATAAAAAATAAAGTTTGTTCAAATATTCTGCAACTGCATAAAACTATTGATTACAACCTAGTAAAGCCAGGTAAAATAATGAAAAAATTCTAAACCAAAAGTTGTCGTTAATTTCCGATGATTTGGTTTCGGAGCGATTTTTGATTTACATTTTTGGATAAAAAATAAAGTTTGTTCAAATATTCTGCAACTGCATAAAACTATTGATCACAACCTAGTAAAGCCAGGAAAAATAATGAAAAAATTCTAAACCAAAAGTTGTCGTTAATTTCCGATGATTTGGTTTCGGAGCGATTTTTGATTTACATTTTTGGATAAAAAATAAAGTTTGTTCAAATATTCTGCAACTGCATAAAACTATTGATTACAACCTAGTAAAGCCAGGAAAAATAATGAAAAAATTCTAAACCAAAAGTTGTCTTTAATTTCCGATGATTTGTTTTCGGAGCGATTTTTGATTTAAATTTTTGGATAAAAAATAAAGTTTGTTCAAATATTCTGCAACTGCATAAAACTATTGATCACAACCTAGTAAAGCCAGGAAAAATAATGAAAAAATTCTAAACCAAAAGTTGTCTTTAATTTCCGATGATTTGTTTTCGGAGCGATTTTTTATTTAAATTTTTGTAAATTTTCAATAATTTTCAGTAATTCGATTTAATCAGGTCATGATTAATTAAATAAAGTTTAAACCCGAAATTCAGGTTTATGTCTAAAACTTGTAAAAAAACAATTATTGTACGGGAATTTTTAAAATTCCCTTTTTATTTAGCTAATTTACAAGTAAGAAAATATAAATAAACTTACCCCATACAAATAATGAAATCATCATCGGAATATAACTTCAATATCGTTGTCGAATATGAGAGGCATCTGTTGTCCAGCATGGAATTGCGTACCTGGTATTCTCACACAATTAAAACAGCCCTGGAAAACATAAGTTAAAATTATTAAATTTCGAATTTTACAATCCAAAATTCAGTTTCAAAATGATCATGAATGAACATCATCTCTACTATCTTCAGTTTACAAATTCATATTAAAATTTTGGGTTAAATAGGTACAAGCTGCATTACCAAAGATTCTAATCTAAAAATATCAAAATTTTATTTTAATCAAAAACAAAAAATAGCTTTTGATTTGCCAAGATACGTAGTTTTCTGTTGGCTGGGCTACTTCCAATAAATATCTATAAAAAATTGTAACACTATAGCCCCGGTCTCCGCTATTTTCGACGCTTTAGCTATGTATATAAAATGAACCTGCAGTTCCAACTTATTTTTTTTGATAACATGGCAGTATAGCATCAGGAATACATTATTTTAAATGAAGAAAATGTGGTTTACATAACCAATCTTATTATCAAGAGTTTGATTTAATCATTACTTATTTTCGTGATTTGATCATGTCTAAAATTAATTACAATTAAGTGCAGCGATACCGATAAAACCATGATGCGTTTATTTTATTATATTATAACCATATCTTTTTTCCATTTTCTAATTTAAATATTATTTTCGTAAATTTTGGAGTAGATCGAATAAACTTGAAAATTACATCGAGTTCAAATTCGAATTTAAAATTTATTTTGGCGTGAGCATGAAAATTGTACCCCAGAATTTAAAAATTTTCTACCGAAAGTATGCTAGTCGAAGGTATAAATTACGGATCATTCAAAATTAGGGCAAAATAAACCCAAAAACCTCAAAAATGATATGCGAGTTGTTGCCATAAGTTTAGCTCGCCCACCCGGATGTTTGAGCCCACCCGGATGTTTGAGCCCACCCGGATGTTTGAGCCCACGGAACTCGAAAGCCGGGATCTCTAAATCCAGTTATACGGAAACTGCGGTAGGCTCCGCCCCTTTATGAGCTTTGCTTGAAGTATATACGTCGACCGCACGTACCAGTGGCGTAACTTCAAATTTTAGGACCGGGAGCAAGAGCTTTGACGGGCCCCTCGATTGAGAGATGTCGTGGGATTTAAAAACAAAATTTGGTCGCAAAATAATGCAGTTACACCATTCCTCCCTCTGCCCCCTCTCCCGTTATTTACGCAACTGCCCATACCTCATAAGCAAATATCGTTGCTATGGTTACCGATGATTTTCTTCAAACTTGACACATGCAACCATTGTAGGGCCAAGTGGGTTTGGGGGTCTGGATTTATTGTAGAGATTAAGATAAACTCACACGCACTTAGGCCTCTAATTCGGTCCCATTGTACTACCTCCAATTTTTAGCTTCACCCCGATCCTGTCATTCCCCAAGCTACTCCAGCTGGGTTTGGGTGGGGGTATAAAATATTCCGTTTGTTACGTAAAGCAACAAGAAGACAATTCAAGAATCAAACTAGCTTGGTTATCAATTTTAATATGTTGGCTTGTTGCTTACGTGTACCTGGGGGGTATTCCATACCCCCCAGACCCCCCGGTTTCACGCACATTTCAGGGGAATAAATTTGTTTTTGTTCGTATAGTTTGGTATGTAAGCAACAAGAAGACAATTCAAGAAACAAACTTGCTTGGTTATCAATTTTAAAAAGTCGGCTTGTTGGTTACGTATACCTGGGGGTATTCCATACCCCCCAGACCCCCCGGTTTCACGTCCATTTCGTGGAAATGAATTTGTTTTTATTGGTTCGTATCGTTTGGTATGTAAGCAACAAGAAGACAATTCAAGAATCAAACTTGCTTGGTTATCAATTTTAATAAGTCGGCTTGTTACTTACGTGTGCTTGGGGGGTGTACCCCAGACCCCCCGGTTTCACGCCCATTTCAGGGGAATAAATTTGTTTTGGTTCAACAATGTTTCAATTTAGTGGATAAGCCCACTAAACACCCTAAAATGTGAAGACATGAGTATGTAACTTGAGTCTGGGGAGGTATGGACAATGGCGTAAATAACGGGGGGGGGGGGCAGAGGGAGGGGAATGGTCCCCTTAAACTGTATTATTTTGGAACCAAATTTTGGTTTTAAATCGCACACCTTTCAATCGCGGTGCCCGTCAAAACTTTTGCTCCCAGGTATAAATTTTAAGTTACGCCACTGCTAACACTAACTTAAGCTCGACCGGTCGATTCCCGTTGCTGAGTGGTCCGTTTCCGGCTTGCACAAGCGCTTTTTACGCGTGTTTATTACATTGCCCTGGATCCCTAAGATTTTATGGGCCGTGTTCATTCGCACACCGCTCACACCGGTAGTTACGCCACTGGCACGTACCGTCAAAATAATGCGACAACTATGCGGTTCATACGTAAAAAATTGAAACTTTACAATCGATTATTTCCTAAATTAAAAAATTAGATTTTTTTAGCTTAGTAAATTTTATTTCAATTCACTAATCAGGGTAAAGTATAACTTGCTCTAAAGTTGAACCACTACCTTGATGGTTCACGAGTGTATTAGTGAACAGACTAACTAGGGTTTGATTTCTAAGTCAGACGAGAATGGGTGGTGCACGCGGTTTTTTATATGTTGTATTTCTATATTTATTAGATAAATCATAGCTATCGTGCCCGCCATGTTGGAGCCCAATTTCAAACGCAAGGTTATATTTCGTCGTTAAAAGCTCCTTAAATTTAATCAATGATTAGGGTAGAGTGGTCTAAAATGATCCCTCTTAAAGTATCGAAAGAAAGAATAGTCAACATTTTAAAACTTTGCAACTTAATTTAATGTTTTATTTACTTTTTGGATGGGAACTTTGAATCCAATATTTTTAATCATTTAATTGAGAAATTAAGATTTGTAATATTGTAATTGTTAGTTAAAAATATTTTTTATTTTTTTTTATAAGCTAAGTAAACATTCTAATTACTTTAATATTGTTAATTAGTGTACTTAGATCATACTTTTATCAAGTAAGCCATTAATTTGAAACTGTGTGAATTTTATTTTTAATCGACATACATACAGACCTACAGAATGAAAAAAGAATTACCAACGTTCTATTACCAGATCAGAATACATAGGAAAAATGATGATCGAGGAAAATGGATTTTGTCGAAAATTTGAATTTTCAAGATGCTGTCTATAATCAACTGCATCAAATAATCATAATCGGGGTCAGCAAATTATAAAAATCTAGAGCTTATCAAATTATTTTGATTAGATAAAATATTACATTCCACGATAATTGTATCAAACTATCTACGATGTTATTATGACCCTTAATACACTTCAATTGAAGGTCTAAAAAATACTTGAAACACTTTCATCCCCGGCTAATTTATCATTGCACCTAATTTAATTTATTACCTAGTTACTAACAATTTTTTTTCTTTTAGAAACAAATCGTCAAAGTTAATGCAACTTTCAATGCCTTCTTATTATCCAACAAACCCAATGTATCGACGGAACAAAAACCCCAAACTATGGTACGTGAGTTATATTTAGAAGACGACATGAAAGAGTATTGGGGATTTTATCTCCTGAGAGGATCATCCGTGACCGTCTCGACCTGCGTTAGGTAAACTAAAAAAGAAAAACAATTTTTTTGTTAAAAAAAGCTTTGCAGTTTAGATGGCCGGGTTCTTCTCTCATCATAATGCAAGGACACAAACACCTCCACGAATGCGCTTATATTGGTGATGATTCTTCAGAGGAATCCGACGAATTTGGAGATATTTCGGAAGAAACCGACAATCATACATTAAGTTTCTCAAACTTTCCATACCTAATGAAACGTCACACCCCTGACATAAAATTTCACCATCCCTTACACGATGAAGTTAAAGATGACTTCCACATTCGTGAAAGCCCAAAATATTCGGATGAAACAGATCCTAAAATGTTAAAAATATTATTAGACAGTTTAGCGACAAAAAACAAACATATCAATCGAGGAGATAATCGTACGAAAAAATATGAAACGATTCAAGATTTTAATAAAAATAAGCGCAAAAATTTAACATCAGAAGAAGTGTTTTTGGATGTTTGGAAAAAATTGGATGCGTTAGGCGATCGAAAACACAAGGTTTTGGAAAAACTTAACAACAAAGCTTCTAATAATCCAAATTCCATTTCATCTATGAAAAAACGAGAAATAATACTTCAATCACCTCTCGCTAAGGACCTAAACGAAGAGAAAGAAGACGAAAACTTAGCGATAGAAGAAGTAAGGATGATTTGGTGTTATTAAAATTTGTTATTAATGCGCAACTTTTTTAGGGCTTCGTTCCTGACGATTTTGCTCATCATCGTGGTTTTATTAACGAAACGACTCCAAATGATGGAAGTTACAGCGAATTTTGGTCGTCGTTTTCGAGCTCGGAAGAGGCATTGTTAAATTGTAAGGGGTTGATTCTTAATCTACCATTAACGCCTCACCACATGTGCCATCGAAACGAATCGGAAGAGCAGCTAGAAGATGCTGCTTTGACCAATACAATTACTTACATGTAAGTAATTATAAAAAAAAAGGAAACTCATATTTGACGACCTAATTTGTTTTAGCGTTCCGGAAGATGGTTATTATTTCTTTGTATTTAGCAGCGAAAATGAAATTCAAGTGAATTATATAAGGGTTAAATTCAAATTGAATCGAACCACGTATGATATATCGCAACCCGTATCTTCCTGTTCGAATATTACGGGAGAGTGCGAATTAAATTTAAATTTTTTTTCTAATCAAAAAACTGTGATGGAAGTACCTGTCGTATTGAACGAATCTCGCTGGAATGACGAATTTGTTGTTATATCGGAGTGTCAACCTCGAACTATGGTTTATGCTTGCTTTATTTTAGCTGTTCCAATTATAATAATCTTTTTTGCTTTCCAATAAACCAACTGAGAAAGATGGACGTTTCAAGCTGGAATTGGAATTGATTGATTATCTGAATCCTGTTCATCTTTCTCATATTTGGTGTGTCATAACCAGGCCCGGATTGGCCAGGTCCCAGGTCGGTTAGTCGGCGATCGCCGAGGGCCCCCATCTCAAGGGGGCCCCGAGGAGGCCTCAAAAAGTGGTTTATACTTGGGGTAAAAGGATTTTCAAAAATATCCGCTCTTAATAAGGAGGTTCCCTCTTCAGTCTCTAGCCGAGGGCCCCCAAAGGAGCCAGTCCGGACCTGGTCATAACTGTAAGCCTTTTCTTCTTCTTCTTCTAATAAGTGATATTTTGATATAAAGATTAAAGATCCACAATTTATATTCCACCACTAATATTACTTTTTAGTATTTACGGGGTTACAACCCTTACTAATATTGCAAACATAAAATTTACACTTTATTTAACACCAAATTTGGGGTAACTTTTATTAACTTTAATATTAGAAAAAAGCGATAACACTAAATTTTTACCTCGACTGATACGAGGCAGCTAGGGTTATTTTACCACCCCTTGATATGATATGTACCTGTATTTCATGTGAAATGTTGTAAATATTCTGTATTTTTTATAATATTGTAGTCTTAAGGAATAAAAGAATGAAGAATTTTCATTCAATTTTATTCGCTGTAAAAATGGTGGAAAGTAACGATTAAGGGGATGCGAAACTCCCTTATCGCTCTTTTGCAGGTACGTTTCAATTTGCACAATAGAAAGTAGTTTCAAGTAACAACGCCCCTTACACGATCGTTATAAAAAAGTTAATCCAAGAAGTGTAATTTTAAATAATTAAGCTTCACCCTAATTTTTTAAATCTGCGATGTCTCGAAGCGCTAACCCTAATTAATTTGGATAAAAGAGGGATTAACAGCGCGTGTCAAACAAATTACGCTTTGGATTAGTTTATAAGTATTTTTCTTTTCCCACGAATTGACTTTTAATGCGAAATGAAATACTAAAAGTCGGTCAAATTTGGTGATGCTCTAATGGTGCAATGTGCGACTCGATATTAAAAAAGTATCAAAATATGAGGGGCAAATGAATAAAAATCCAAAACAGGCGGTTGATACCACGTTTAGGGCACGCGTCAAGTTGAAACGCCACGTGACCTATAATGTCATGAAAAATTGAAATAAGTTTAAAAAAGTTTATTTTTTATTTAGTAGAAATTTGGGGAAGAAGAAATTCAAACAAAATTTTGTTCATTTCCAATTTTAAAGTTTTAAAAATCTGAGAAATACAACCAGGAATAATTTCAAGTTAATCCCCAATAAATAAGCGAATTATACGCTCATCTGAATACATGGGAACTAATTTAATCATGAGTGGTGCCATACAATGGAAGATAAGTGAGGATTGTTATCAATAAGCTTGTCACTTATCCTATTCACATCCGGGGGTTGTTCTAAAAGTCAAACAAACGTTTAATGAAATGCACAATTTACTAATTTAATATATTTAAATGTTTGGAGTTGGAGATGAGAGATTAACTTGATTTGAAAAGCGCAAAGTAAAAATTTGTGGAAAAACTGAATAAGGATTGTCTTGAAAAAGTTACTAATAAATTCAAATTTTAAAATTAATAATTAGATTCTTGTTTCGTTCTAATTTTCATTAATTTAACCTCCCCACCCTTTTCATAATTTACATTTTTTATTGTTTGGATTTAAACCTACAGTTAAAATTTAATTATTTAAACAGTTAAGTGCGTGATTTTTCTTATTTTTTAATCTTTTA
The DNA here is from genome assembly GCA_958510855.1 of Rhagonycha lutea. Lineage (NCBI taxonomy): Eukaryota > Metazoa > Arthropoda > Insecta > Coleoptera > Cantharidae > Rhagonycha > Rhagonycha lutea. Next base: position 6,082,845 of record OY294036.1, read on the forward strand.
ATGTGGTCAAAACGCAATTTTTCCTTATCAGCTTATTACTAAGACGTCTTATCTTTTTCAAAACACTAAAAAAAGGCAACGGATGCGGCGTCCCTAATAATTGCTCACCTAACCATCCGTGTATTAATTTATTGCGCTCGATTCTTTCTTTCTTTTATTGCTTTATTAAATTACTTTATTTTTCATATAATTATTTAATTTAATATAATTAAACTGGTTCATAATAAATAGTTAATTTGACGTGTTGTTAACAATAATAATTATTACTTTCATATTATAAAAAACAGTTTTTTTCAAATAATTTTTGACTTCTGCTAGTCTGATTTGAACTAAAAATAATATTGCGTTCTGACTTCTGAGCAGAATTTTATTTTCTTTAAATTTACCCCTATAGAAATTTTTCATTGTACTAAGCTAATCAGGCAGTTTACAGAAAGAGCTGAAGGTATGATCATTACAATTTTAAGATAATAACCAACTTGGTTATGTAAAGTTAGTAACTCCAAGATCTGAATTTCAAAACTTTAAATTCCCATTTTCAAGATAATCAATAATTTGATAATTTAATGTTAATAACTTCCCCAGGCACCTCATCTCCTTAAGAGGCGATTTGAACTGGCCAACGCGCTTTCTTAATTTGGCGCCTTGTGATTCTTTCCTGTGGGGATACCTAAAATGCTTGGTTTACTACGATCGTTCCAGGATCCTGGAAGCCCTCAAAAACAACATTCGAGCCCAAATCGCCAAAATTCCTGTGACAATACTTCAAAGAGTGCACGAAAACGTCAAAAAAAGGTTTAGTCAGTGTTTGCAGTGTGAGAGGCGCCATTTTGCAGATACTTTATTCAAAACCGTGTAAACTTAAATTTCCCATGTTAATGAACCAGGAAAAAATAAAAAAATTGGTCATATTGTAACAGCCTGCGTTTTATTCCATTTTCAAATCCATACGTCTGCCGCGCGCCACCCTGTACTTTCCTCATGTTCCTCTCCAGTGGCGGTTTTAGAACTTATGAGGCAACAGGCGCAATTCAATTTTGAGGCGCCCCTCTAAGTATTTTCACTAATCCTACACTCCGTATTCGCTGGGTGCGTGACATCTGGCCACGTTTTTTGCACAATTTGTCCGCAGCGGATGCTGGCGTCGTTTACGCACCCAGCCAATGGGTGCGTGCCATCTGACCACGTTTTTTGCACAATTTGTCCGTAGCGGACGCTGGCGTCGTTTTATAATACCCCCACTATGCACTTCGCACCCAGCGAATAGCAATTGATTTGAACCCTTTTTTTACTAAAAATTGCACTAAAATCAAAATAACTGCAAATCTAAGGCATTTAAGGGCTTAGAATTTTTTCGTTATTTTTCCTGTGTTTATTATAACATAATTAATATTTTCATAAAGTTTCAAAATATTTAAACAAAATTTAAATAAAAAATTGCGCTTAAATTAAAAATTTGCTCTGAAATCAAAATAACTGCAAATCCAAGTCATCTTAGGGCTTAGAATTTTTTAGTTATTTTTCCTGTGTTTATTATAACATAGTTAATATTTTGATCAAGTTTCAAAATATTTGAAGAATATTTAATTTTTATCAAAAAATTTAAATCAAAAATTGCACTGAAATCAAAATAACTGCAAATCTAAGGCACAATAGGGCTTAGAATTTTTTAGTTATATTTCCTGTATTTATTATAACATAATATTTAATATTTTCATAAAGTTTCAAAATATTTAAACAAAATTAAATTTTTATCACAAAATAAATCAAAAATTGCGCTGAAATCAAAATAGCTGCAAATCGGAGTCATCTTAGGGCTTAGAATTTTTTAGTTATTTTTCCTGTGTTTATTATAACATATAGTTAATATTTTCATAAAGTTTCAAAATATTTGAACAAAATTTAATTTTTATCAAAAAATTTAAATCAAAAATAATTTGCACTGAAATCAAAATAACTGCAAATCCAAGACATCTTAGGGCTTAGAATTTTTTAGTTATTTTTCCTGTGTTTATTATAACATAGTTAATATTTTCATCAATTATCAAAATATTTGAAGAAAATTTAATTTTTATCAGAAAAAAATCAAAAATTGCACTGAAATCAAAATAACTGCAAATCTAAGGCATCTTAGGGCTTAGAATTTTTTCGTTACTTTTCCTGTGTTTATTACAACAGAATTTATAATACTATATAAAAATAAAATATTAATTAAATTTTTCTTATTTTGAGGCCCCTTGATTTACGAGGCCCTAGGCGGGCGCCTCTTGCGCCTGTTCGAAAATCCGCCACTGTATCCTCTCCATTAAATCCCGTTAAAAGAATATAATAATGAAGATCTGGATTCTTCAAGCAAAAGCTGTAATTTTCACTTCAAGTTATTGCCAGTTTGACTTTAATTTCGTAATTTTTTGTAATGTTAGTATTCAAAAAACTTGCACCGAGTAAAAAATGTGTCTATTATAGATTATATTATAAGCTCATTATGAAAATATTCAAATTATTCGCCCCAAACTCAAATTTGGATGAAGGTAAAAATGAAATCAGAAGAAAATAATTTATGGACCCGCGATCTCGAGTTTAAAAATTTAAATTAACTGAAATTAACAGAAATATATTGTAGGCAATTAAAATAAGGAACCGATAACTGTTTATCCCCTAGTCCTTACCGTTTATCTACGCACAGTCTTCGGTTAGGAGTCCGATAACAATTTTTTGATTCTCCCACAGTCAGTCACTTCTGAATTTAAATTATATCAAGTGGTTTGGTGTGATCATTGATGGATTTAGACCAGGAGGGTGCGAGGGGGCCATTCACTACCCAAAACCTTTAGGACCTGCAGGTGAATTTCATTAGAAATCCTAATTCCTGGTTGCATTACACCATAGGCGCAACTAGGGGGGGGGGAGCTAAGCCCCCCAAAATTCAAGTTAGCCCCCCCAAAATATCCCAATTTTTTCGTTATTTTTACCCCCTCCCTTAAAAAATTGTTTGAAAACATTTTTTTAGCCCCCCAAACTTTTGTCCCTAGTTGCGCCTATGCATTACACTATTATGTGTGTAAAATGGCTTTCTTTGCGATTTATGTGCAAAATTAATCACATAAGTATCGGAAAAACAAGAAAATGTGTTAAATTAATTTTCGAACTATAATAAAGGACTTCCTAATTTTTTTCCGAATTTTTTATCACTCCTTTTCTTGTCACAGCTAGTCTTTTCCTCCACGAGTAGCATAACTTGGCCTGCGGCCTTCGCACTTCTATACCCTGATATTTTGTAATTTTAATCCTTAATTTTCTTGAAATCGAAGCAATCCCGATTTCTCATGAATGTTTCAATCAGTTTCAATCCTTGCTGATGCCCAATGTTGGTTGTCCGCAGGTGGAGTGACGTACAAAAAATTGTACTGTTCCAAATGATTTTTTGTTTTATATCTACTATTACATTTTCTACATCTTGTTATGTATCTAACGAAGTGCGAGGCCGAAGGCCGAGCTCTTATACGTGGTCCAGGAAGTGTGAAGGCCGTAGGCCACACTATGTTTAGCAATGAGCAGAAGTGCGAGTCCACAGGCCGAAAGCGATGGTAGAAAGCGGCCTCAGCAAACTAGATAAAAAGCGGTCGTTTTTCAATTTCGACCTTCATTTTCAAGAACGTCCGATGGTCACAAATCAAAGACCCTTCTCTTATTTCTATTCGCTAATTAATTTTTTTTTTTAATTTTTAGGAGTAGGTAATTAAATACTCGAGAATTCTTTATGTTTCTTTGAGCACTATTTCCTGACAAATTTCAAAGATGGGATTTTTATACGAAAATTTTATGCATTTAGTTTTGGCTAACCCCCTAGTCACACTAATCCACTTTTTTGTTCTTCTTAACGACACGACTTTTTCTCGATTTTTTGTGCAGAAATTAATAATCGCAGAAACAAAACATTGAAATCAAAACATATTTTAACCGCCAAAAACCAACCAAATGTAAAAATTACTATTAAAATGACATTTTGCTTTAAAACTTCAGTTATCTATACATAAGAGGTAAAGTTATGTCTTTTTCACTGATTTTCCTCCTCAATATTTTAGATTCTCCTACCTGATTATACCGTCTAAATCCATTCTATAATAATATTATTTTACAGTATTTGTGGTTATTCAATCGGAGGTGAAGTAAAAATGTTAAAATAAAGAAATGGGTATTGGGTGTTGCCTAGCAGCCTAATTTTAACAGAATTTTAGGATACCACTTTTTACATACTCAGTTTTTCGCTAATAAATCCAAAACAGTGATACCTAGTAATATTCAACATTTGTTTATATGAAAAACTTGAATGAATTGTAAAGGCAGTCTTCCCGTTAAGCCGGAGGCTTCTGAGTTGTTAGCATAGTTTCAAATCTTACTGAACGAGTAAAATTATTAAAAAAGTATTTTTTAAACGTTATAATAACATAAAAATAAAAAAAATTGATAGGGGTCATACAGGTTAATTTTAATTTCCCTTTTTGTATACAGTCGAAATGATAGACAATAATTGGAATTAGTGAACCCTCAAGTGCAGATTACAAAAGAGAAAACCGTTTTATTGCTTTATGACAACACTTGTGTATTTTTACCAAAGCATCAAAGAAATAAAACTTTGTTTTTAAATTTTACGTAGTCTAATTTATTATAAACAATGAGATAGAAGTGGGCTGTAAACAATTTCGAAAGCGTTTATTGCATTTCCTCGAGCTACACGTTCAAAAATGATTTTAAAAGCCACATTGAAAAGTATTGTCGTATTGAGGCTGCAATATAATTTTAAACGCATTGATATTTATCTCGTAGAGTAATAAAATAAATTTAACATAAGAAGGCAATGAATGAAACTTTATGAACTTGATGTAATGAGGATGTGACCATAAGGAATTCCATAAAAAATTGATTTAGAGGTTATGTAGCAACTTTGGATGAGAAAAGTATGAGCAAGTTTGGCCAGTCACAAGAAAATCAAGACATTTTGAAAATAATAATAAAATAAGCAGAAGCCGCTGTTTTCGAAAAGTGCCAAAAACTCGATGGAATTAAATTGCCAGATGATGAAAAAGCTGGACCGGTGCATTTCAAATGGCCAGGTTCGTACAATTACAATTTTAAATATTTAAACGATTAAATAATTTGTTTATGTTTTCAACACTTTTGACAATGTTTTGCACATGAACTTCTACATTTGTTCAGCAAACTCAGCAATGCACATGCATTTTTATTCGTTCATTTGAATGTGACTGTGGATTTTCCGTATTACGCGGGATTATAATGTGGTTTTTAGAAGAGGTAAGTAAAATAAGTCAATTTATAAAGTGATAAATAAAATCCGCATGAAATAAAATTATTGGAAGGTGGAGTTATCCTGCGACACACGCCCTACCTAAAAACCGATTGGTTCAAATAAGGGTGGCTGTGTTGCAGAGATAAGGGTTTCTATGTTATGTTCCTACTGATATGACAGCATCCCTCATCCCTAAATTTCCATTATCTCGCTCCAGACAAGTTAGTCTAAATTCTACCACCACGCTAACAATACTAAAAAAATAAACGTTAGATTAAATTTTTATCAAATGGTGAGTGTAATTTTTCTTTGAATCCAATTTTTAATGATAAAGTATTGTGGGTGTTAAAATATACTTCCTGCTATTATTTAGTGTCACATTATGATATGAAGTGATGTTTGATTTTATTTTAAAACAGCCTATGCTAACGTTTGTGTCAAATGGTGCAAAAAGTATGGATTGGACTGCCCTAGATGGTGATAACAGTCCAACAAGTTCGTCGACTTCCAGTAGCATTCGGAAGGATTCTCATCTTTATCAGGATGTCGATTCGTTTTCGGAGGAAGACGACCTTTCGGACGATTTTTCTTTCTTAGATAGCGACGACGAAAGAAAAAATGACCCAAGAGTTTCGCATCACTTAATGCAGGTTAGAAAACTTTAAATTACTGTTTCGCAAAGTGACACATCATGTAACTTCCTTTCGTTTTTATTGTTGTTAAATTAAGCGATTGGAATCTTGATCTCTAATTTTTATAACTTTTGATATCTTCACCTTAGACAGTTGAGACGGCCCCTCGCGGAGTTGTAAGAAAAATGTTTACTAATAGCAGAGAGCGTTGGAGGCAGCAAAACGTGAGCGGTGCTTTTGCAGAATTAAGAAAACTCGTTCCAACACATCCACCTGACAAAAAGTTGTCCAAAAATGAAATTTTAAGAATGGCTATTAGGTTAGTATTTTCCCACAGTTTGGAAATTTCATAAAGGTCGGACATTTTTAGATACATCCGATTACTACTCAACGTCTTAGACTGGCAACAAAGGCAGGACAATTTAGTCCAAATTAAATGCGAAGATATTCATTCTCGTAGGTCGCAACATCCCCAAAATATAATTCGAATGAGAGCACGCCTTCGCCGTAACTTGCACTTAAATTCCTATTCCATGTGCGATAGGAATGGTAACAATTTGTTGATGATAGCTCCAAGGAATCACTTAAATTTGAGGAATATAACTCTTCTGGAGTTGCCAAGTTCTGGAATCATTAAAACTGAACAGGACGAAAAGGAAAATGACGAAAAGTGCACTTCCATGGACAACGTCAACGCCAAAGATTGAAACAAGATTTTTGTTTGAAGAAAGAATTTTTAAGTTTATGAATTGTTGATAACTTTCCCCCTGACCTAAGTTTATTTTTAAGATTTGTTGATTGTAATTCCTCGATAGCATTCCCGATGGTTACTCAAGCGAATAAAATTATACCAACAACAAAAGTGAATTTTGCAAAACCACGCGTTCCATGGGATCTTTGCCCTTTTAATAATTACAGTTTTTATCACGGTAATGTTAGGCCTTTTTGATGTTGTGAAAAGTACAATGACAATATTGGAAAAAACGCAATAATTATAAGTGGAAGGCCACTTCCTTTATGAGTGTACACCTTCATAGGTGACGTCATCAAGGTGTTGGCCTTGCTGGTATGTTACAAGTTAATAGTAATGGTAACATTTTTCCGATTAATCTTAAGACCGTTTCTCTACAAAGTAAGCGCGACTTCGGACGAGAATGTTAAAAAGTTGACATAGTTCTTCTTCAAAGTACCATATGTGAAAAAAAACTGTGCCAGTGAAAAATAAAAATATAGGATTAAGAAATGGACATTAAAATGGTATGTTGTAGTAATATTAACCGTTATGAAATTAATTAGGCCGACGTTTTGATTCGATAACAAAAATTTAAGCCTCTCTTTAACGCGACGATTATTTAAAATCTAAATATTTTTGTAACAATAACAATGGTACATTTTGGCTTTGCATAAAAATGTTGACTAAATTTTAATGACATCATCCCGAAATTAATTTTCAAAAAGCTAAATTTAAGCCGGAAGCCAAAATTTAACGGAAGCCAATATTGGTAAATGAGAAACCACCGAAGTTTAAATTTTGTCAAGTGGCTATAAAGCGTAAAATAATATAGATAACAAATATTGAAAACGCTACTTTCATTTTTAGCATAAATTTGGGTACGAGGTTGGTTCGAAAAAATATACTAAAAGTTCCTGTTTTGTCGCAATTTTTAGTTTATTCAGGTGCACGAGTTTCATGCTTTCATAAACCTTATTAACCCATTTTGCCTGCAGAAAGCTTGATGGACTTAAACGGAATGTTGCTTGAATTTTTTGCAATTCCATGACCTCTTTTGTTGTTATGGTGAATGTTTTGTGATAATAATACGTTTAATTGTTTCCTATGTCCCTGCGTAATATTGCGGTTAAATTAGCTAAGGTGTCCTTGCTGGAGCCCACAAAAATTGTCACAAAAAATAATCATGAATATTATTTAAAGAATTCAAATTGCGTTGGGTAATGCAGGTATAATATTATTTTTAAATTTTTTATTCTTACGTGAAATTTTAACCATATAATTCTAATCGCACACAAAATGGTACCTAACTGATGAGGATTTAGTGAATGAATTTAATACCATCCAGATTTCAAACCCGGTATAAATATTCCTACGTGATTGATGAATCCTTGAGCATCTGAAAAATATTATAACTAATTTCCAAAGTTCATTTTAAAAATTTATTTTGAAACAAACAATAGCAAATTTGCATATTTAGCGTTTCAGATGAGCTTATGAGGTAATTATTACCAATGCCACACCAAAAACTGTTTACATTTAGCTTAGTTTAATTTTTGCAGATGAAAAGAATGGAAGGTAGGGAAAGGAAACGAAAAATAAATTATTAGAATTTAATGGAGTCATAACCAAGAACTCGAACAAGAAGATAAGCACATATTTCGATCTTATTGTGGTGTCACAGAAAAGCGAATCAAGTCTAAAAAATTTCTCATTGCACTTTAGCACCTATGTACAGTTGCCATAGGTCAAAGTGCCAATGAAAACTGTTTCCATATCAAATAAGATGTTGTTAGCCTCAACGATAAACAAATAGTAGATATCGAAAAGAGTTGTGATGTTTTGATGGTAGAGTGAAATTTTTCTTACGTAACTGGGCGGTAGCTTTCGATGTGTTACGTAAGAAAAATTTCACTCTAGCAAGGCTTTTTGATTTAACCGCCCAAAAATAGTTAAATAATTCATAAAGTCAGTGAGGGATCTACCAAAAACTAACAAAGCGTACGTTATGTACCTCTGAATCGGTACGCGAAATTCGGCACCGGTCAACTCAAAGACGCCGACGCTGGTAAATGCAGGAAAATACGACGCACATCGAAGTAGTGCAATCGAATCACATATTTCTACAACCTAGTTATTTATGGGTCATTCCACCAATTAAAGTCCAACTCAAAGTCTCACCCCCGCCGATTTTTTTCAAATTTTATGGAGTTATTCTCTGTATAACTGACTCACTGATAATTTTGGCTCTTAAGATTAAGTACTTTCGTCGTAATGATTTTTTGAATTTTGACAAAATTTTTTTTTTTAACTTTTTCATTAACTTTTTTGAAGTAGAAACATTTTTCATAAAAATTGGAACAGTACAGTTTCCTTTGTCAAAAATTCGCAGCTTTTTAATGAAGATATTCATTTTTTATTATAAGCAACAAAAGACCCTTAAAAATTCAATTAAAGTCAGAAAAACGATTTTTCTGACAGTGCGGAAAATTTTTTTTCAAATTTGATATTATTTTCTGAAAGCTGAGAATTAAGATATGTCATTTTCACGATGTGTATATTTTTTGTTTAAATATAAATAAATAAAATGTATGCACTTCACTATACCATTCGAAAATTCAAATTAAAGTCAAAAAAGCGATTTTTCTGACAGTGCGGCAAGTTTTCTTTTCAAATTTAATATTATTTTCTGAAAGCTGAGAATTTTTTACACAAGATATGTCATTTTCACGATGTGCATATTTTTGATCTAATTACAAATAAATAAAATGTAAGCTCTCTACAAATATAAAACCTTAATTTTATAATTACTATTTCGGATGTTGAAGTTTTATTTTAAATTTGATATTATTTTCTGAAAGCTGAGAATTTTTTACACAAAATATGTCATTTTCACGATGTGCTTATTTTTTGTTTAAATACAAATGAATAAAATGTATAATATACCCTATACGATTAAAAATATTTTATTCAATAAAATAAGCCCATCGTGAAAACGACATATTTTGTGTTAAAAATTCTCAACTTTCAGAAAATAATATCAAATTTGAAATTAAACCTCAAAATCAGAAATAATTTCAAAAATAAAAGTTTTCTAATGGTATAGTGCATACATTTTATTTATTTATATTTAAACAAAAAATATGAACATCGTCAAAATTACATATCTTGTGTAAAAAGTCCTCAGCTTTCAGAAAATAATATCAAATTTGAAAAAAAAATTGCCGCACTGTCAGAAAAATCGCTTTTTTGACTTTAATTGAATTTTTAAGGGGCTTTTGTTGCTTATAATAAAAAATTAATATCTTCATTGAAAAGCTGAGAATTTTTGATAAAAGAAACTGTATTGTTCGAATTTTTATGAAAAATGTTTCTACTTCAAAAAAATTAATGAAAAAGTTCAAAAAGAAATTTTGTCAAAATTCAAAAAATCATTACGACGAAAGTACTGAATCTTAAGATCCAAAATTTTCAGTGAGTCATTATATTTATACAGAGAATAACTCCACAAAATTTGAAAAAAATCCGCGGGGGTGAGACTTTGAGTTGGACTTGAATAATTAAACTATTAAACTATTAATTATTTTTATTCAAACTTTCAACAGAACAACCCTTAATATAATATGCGACCTATATATTTAATATTTAAGTACATTTTTGATTATCGGAAACAATTTGACTACGATGCTAATGAAAACTTTCTTGTCAATTAACCTTTCATTAGTGACGTGAATCTTTTCTACATACATTTCAATGGGGATTATTGTCTAGGAGGCGCCCACGTTACTAATTAAAGGTTAAATAAAAAGAAAACGAATCATTGAATGATTATTGTACACTTTAGATTTAGGTACATAAAGGTAGATGGTCGATTTCATGAATTTATTATTGTATTATTAAAAGGCTAATAAAAAAGTAATTTAGGTATGCTGTCAATATTATCATAATATATGATAATATTGATAGCATTGATTGAAATTGAACAATTTTATGCGATTTGATTTAGTTTAAATGGTTTCAATTTTGGAATTGTCATGTGAGTTATTGTATTGATAGCATTGATTGAAGTTGAACATTTTGTGCGATTTGATTTAGTTTAAATGGTTTCAATTTTGGAATTGTCATGTGAGTGAGGTAGATAAAAATCACTATCACATTTACCCCCAAATTACGGGGAAAATGTAATATTTATAATGTTGACAAAAAAGTTATAGAAATGTGATAGTCCTAGAGAAACAATAACAATAGAGATTTGTATTATATCTAAAGCTTAGGACATTTATTGAAATTATTAGTAGTGTCACTTTTGGCCATTCAAATAATATGATCTATTCAAAAACTATATAGTTCGCAGTTACCCCACTTCACCATATTTCAAAATATACCCAGGGCTAGTGGCATGAGGCGCGCGCCAGAGGCCTTTAAATCAAGAAGGACTCAAAATTCAGCATTTTTGGACCATCGGTGCAAACCAGAGTAAAAAAAAGTGCGCGTACAATGCACACTGTGAGGTGTAGGGGTAGTGAAAATATTTAGAGAGGGGCCTCAAAATTTAATTGCGCGCTTGGGGCCTCTCACGTGGTAAATCCGCCACTACCCTGGGTAAATCCTATTTGAGTTTAAGAGGGGCCTAATAGAGATAGCATGAAACTATATCGCACTCTCTCACACTCATGGCGCAAGATGGGCGAACCAACCCTTGTTGGTGGCGAAGATTTTTCCTAAACCATAAAAAATTTTAAGATTTTCTTTTGGTTTTTGGAATCTACATAGTTACCATTTGGCGGTAAAGAAAATTGAAGCTATTTCGTTGAATACTTTAAAATATATAGCGACATAGAAATGACCAATAATTAGGGTGATTTTTATATCGCTATATATTTTAAAGCATTCAACGAAATAGCTTCAATTTTCTTTACCGCCAAATGGTAACTATGTAAAACCAAAACAAAAACCAAAAGAAACTCTGAAAATTTTTTATGGTTTAGGAAAAATCTTCGCCACCAACAAGGGTTGGTTCGCCCATCTTACGCCATGAGTGCGATATAGTTTCATGCTATCTCTATATCTCTATTAGGCCCCTCTTAAATTACAAGTAATCCTAAATAACAGGTAATTGCATATAAATCAGAGATAATCAGAGTTCATAAATAATTAAACGCAGAATCTTAGTAATTATTATTATTTACTTATGAATTACCTACTTTGTAATCATCAATAATCACAAAAAATTTTAACATATTATTATCGAATAATACAATCGGTGGACACGAAAAATTAAAGTAAGCAACCCATCAGCAGTCATCAGATTTATTCTATACAAAAGGACGCATATTGAATCACCCCAAATAAAATCAAATTTCCAGTCTTATATTTTTGATCTAACGTAAATCGAAACTATTAGCAGTAGCATTTTGCGGTGCCACTACAAAACAAAACATTTGAAAATGTCTCCATAGCAGGTTTTATTTCATCCAGGGGCGACCAGGAGCGACTTTGTTCAAATTTGTTGATCTACAAATTTTAGATCGGTCCTTATTTGGTCCATTTTGTGGTCCATTAATTTTTATATGGGTTTGCCAAGCTAAAGTTTGGGTTTAACGGGATCACAGTGAAATCGAGGAACTCAAATCTACAGCTACACTGTTAAAAATCAATGTAAGTTACCAATGTTTAATAAGGTAAATTGACATGGTAAATCTATGTAAAGATATTACAGTTTACTTGGTAAAATTACATTATAAAACACTGTAATGTTTAACGATTTTGTACAGTGTACCTTAAATTTTTTTGGTTTCAGCTTATAAAATTTCAATAATCTACAGCATGCAATTGACTAAAAGTGTGGGGATGTTGATTCCATATGAAAGTAATAACTCCACGTTTTTAGTCAATATAATGTCTCAAGGAATTGTTGATTAAATTGAAAAATAATAGGCTATTTCTAAGCGTAGCGGTCTACGTGTTAATAAGTTGTTTTGTTAACTTTTATTGTAATATCTTAACTTTACTTTACTTTAAAAAATCGAATTAACCTAAAACGTGGAGCGGCTAAAACGCTAAATTTATGTAAAATTCCTTATGCCGCCCACCCGCCGATTAGGCAAATTAAAAAACAAATTACTATAATATTCGCTTATAAATGATCTAAACGCATTTTCAAATTTTTTATCAAATTGTTCATTGCAGGATGCTTAAAACATTTCCCCAAATAAATATTGCAAAATACTACCTACACATATTTTTTAATTAAATAACAAAATAATAAAAAAAAGGATATTTCCGTAAATAAATAAATAAATCATAAACAAAATAATTATTAAATAGTAAATTTTAGTGTCAGGCTGTCATTATCTCCTCGTAAAAACCTCCTTCGTATAATAAATCTGCACAGATCTTCCTTATAAATCTCTTAAAAAAATGGCACTGTCATCTCAAGGCGTTGGGTTTTTTCTATGTAAATTAAATTCCATTGTAGGTAGTCATCGTGGGTATGTTAGCAGTTAAATTTTTTTGTGTTATGTAAACAAACATAAATATTTTATCAATTTACACAAATTAATACCTCAAAAACAGTGGTCTGGTTTTTCCATGTAGTACCCACATCTTAAGGCTACGCATACTATGATAGGAATTTAGCCCAATTTTTTCTCGCGTCACCACCTAATAGGTTTTGGTTTTCGGTTAATATGTTTTTCATAAACCAACATAATTTTGTTTACAAAAATTTGCAATCGATTGGTAATTTAAATCCATCTTACACTTTCGCAAACACGTGGTTCAAGGCAGTACAGTTACTTTGGCTAATTTAACATACATACGTGAATTTGATTTTCATTTAAAGCTAACCAATATTTGCAATGCATTGGAATGCTGGAGGTTTTTCATGATCATTTCGAAAACCGATCCAACAGATTGACTTGAAATTTTGAAACTATGTTTGTGTGCACCAAAAAATATGTTTCAAATATCGATTTGAAATTTAATATTATTAAATAAAAGGTTCACATTCGGCAGTCCAATTATTGCAATTTCAAAATTAATTTATTATAAATAATTTTATTAATTTACGTAAAGAAATGCGTCACAAGAAATCTATTTTGCATAACTAACAAAAATTGTCTAATTAGCGATGAAATAATTTTTAATGTCAAGATAAAGAGAAATTTTGTCATATTTATTGCAACTTTGATGGATGGATTTTCGCAACCAAGAAATGTAAATATGAAAGGGCAATGAGTCCACTTTGTGCTATGTAGATAACAAGGGGCTTATATTTTTCACGAAGGGATTGTTTTCAGTTTTTGCTTAATATTACAGGGCAGAACTGGCAATGTAGAAAATTTTATACCTTTTTCATTTCGAATAAAATTGTTTAAAATATAAACATCCTTTACAGACCTAGACAACTATACTAAAATAATGGCATGCAATTGGCTGAACCTTGCGTCGTTATTATATACTGACTAGAGCTAAATAATTCAATACTTTATTTTTTAAGTTTGAAATGTTACATTGTCACTGTGATTTCTTTTTACTCTGCACACCATTATAATTTTTTTCACGATTGTATTCTGACTTTATTTTGGAACATTAAATTGAGCGGAAAAGCATAATATTATACTAAATTTTAATTACATTTTTTGAAATAAATTATTGACGCATGGTTTATTAATCGTTGGTTATACGAATTAACTATTATTTACATAAAAAAATAGGTATATTTTTTAATTATAGATTAAATCATTAAAATTCCAACATAGGTTAACCTGTAAAACTTGGTAAATTAACCATTGATTGAAAAAACGAGCGCTAATAATAATTTATTAATCAGTTAGGTATACTAACTTTTGTAAAGTTATTATCGACAGGTTTATTAACTATTCATTAAACCTACATGTACATACCTACTTAGTCAATAAATTATTATTTCGGTGAAAAATTTTATTACATCGTCGGGTTATTATAGCTGATGAGCATTTTCCGTCTCGTATTATAGAATACTAACTTTTTACGATTATAATAAATTTATAATCCATTTTAATGGTTTTTAAAATTATTCGTATATTATAAATGCAGTTAATCAGTAATTACCTGTACATTATAGTGTAACAGATTTGTCAATTTATTTTATTGTATACGAAGGCTTCGATTTGCGTCGTATAAAACATAAAAAAAAGAAAATCTGTAGAAAATCTTTTTAGGTGGGAAATTACCATTATCCCACACGAATACAGAAAAGAGAGGAGAATTTAAAAGGAGAAAGTGCGGGAGGAAAGTAGAAAAACAGAAAATATTTATAGTTCAATTTTTCTTTCAACTCAATTTACAATTTCAATGAAATAATTTAAATATTACCTTTACCTTTATAAATAAATATATAATTTCGTCTCCTTCATTCAAACATCTTTGCACCTCCATACGGATTTATACTTAAAATAGGCGGCTCAAACATCTTATTCGCACAAAATTTTAATTTTTAGAAATTCTGAAACGAATATATAAATTTAAAATAACTAAGAACTGCCCTAAAATTGTACCTTCATTACCTTCCTATTGTAGACGTCCAAACTCGCCGACGATTGACAACCAAATGAATAAAATTATTCGTTTAATAACTAAAGGAAATTGGTGACTAAAGAACAGTGTTTACGCGGAGTGTTTTTTTGCAGAAATTGCACAATGTCCTGTGTTATTCAAGAATTTTGTGTATCATTCACTTGAAAAACAAAATATTACATGTATTTTCCTTTTCCAAGAACGGACTAGCTAGAGGGGGGCTAATCCATGCTAGAAAATGGAAAAATCATTTAAAAAATGTGATAAACCTAAGTACAAGTAGATCATTTTTCTCAAGAAATAAAATAAAATAAAATAAAAATGGTAAAAAAAAGTTCAGTGTATTTTTTAAACGTAACATTTTTTCCCTTCTCGGTAAATCGGGATTATCCCGATTGAGCTGACTCCCCCCCCCCGTAAAATGTCTTAGGGTGAACTTGAGCCCCGGAGCTCCCTTGTATTTCGCGCCACTGGTGGTCATGCACCCAAACTATTTAGGACTCATGATAACTTTCTAGTCTTTAACTTTCTAATAAGAAAATAATTATACCATGATCAGGAGTCAGGACCATAGATTTGTTGGTGGTTTCGCAAGTATACTACTGGGACTTAAAGGGTTAATTGAGGTTAATTATGTTTTGGGTAAAAATGATAGATCAAATTCCGTTTTAGATATTAGTCAGCATAAAACTACGTAACTTTACTCATTTAATGAACTTTGTATCAAGAATTTTCAAGAAGAAATTTGGGTCGTTATCAATTTTGAAAAGTCGATTTGTAGCTTTTTACGACTGAGGGGTATATGGAATACCCATATATACCCCTAGGTCTATATTGTCGTGTAATTTTTGGAATAAGGAAGTGGTTTGTTTGACTTTTTGTAAATAATTTGAATTTTGGACGTTTCGCGGTTTCGGGGAAGCCGAGAGAGCGCGAGCAGTGAAGAAGAAGACTTGCGTACGCCGTCCAAGTCGTGGACGGTCGTTTTATTTTGATTCTGCTAATAAAGGTTTTAAAATTGAGTTATTTTTTTTAATTGAAAAGTTGATTAGTTGTGAGAAATACGTTAGAGTGTTTTTCTCATTTTAGTATAACTAATTGGAAAAACTGAGGAAAATTGGACGTCATTGATGATTTTGGGTAAATTTACATTACCAATAAAATTTAGTATTCAAGGCATTGAAGGTTGGCTGATAAAGTTGCAAGGAGATACGGAATTTTGGAAAAAAGATTAAGTGCGTTGCATTTTGATCGTTAAACAAATTGACGGTTTAAGTTTACCATTTTTGGAAAAATTTAAATATTTTAAAATTTATTTATTGGAAAACACCACAAGAGAGGTTTTTCCTGGTTTTGTGTTATTGAGCTGCATTAAGTTTTAATATAAAATAACCGATTGAGCTAGCGGGTAAAGAAGATATTTTCCGCCCAATTCGATTGAGAAGTTGGAATTATTTTACCAAGCTAAAAGAAGAAATTTTTCTTGGGGATTATTTTAAGGGTAAAAAAAACACTTCAATATAGACTGACCAAGGGCGGATCCAGGATTTTTTTCTGGGGGGGGCACAAGGGGCGGACGGGCAAAAAAGGCAACAATAACTGTTATCATATCACACAAAAATATAAAAATATACATAAAACAATACCGTCTGCGGGGGGAGGGGCACGTGCTCCCGTGCCCCCCCCCCTGTATCCGCCCTTGACTGACTATATACGACCCTGAACAAATTCTATATACTACTCGTGTAAAAGTGAGACTTCCTACTTTGTAGCGTAAATAACTATTTTGTTATTATAATTTTTTTATAATAGGTATATTTATAATATTTGTTATTGCAAGCGCTTTGTTAATTTTGTGTTAATTATAATTTTATTTATGACTTTTGATTAAATATATTTTATTAAAGTACTTCCCAGAATTGTTGTAATATCTTGTTAGCATAACGCGATTTAGTAGCATTTTATAAAAAGTTCACCATGATAGCGTAAATTACTAAAGAATCTTATGGAAATACGTGATTCGATTTGCGTTGTTTTGATGTGCGTTGCACTTTCTAGTCTCCAGACGACTAGTAATCAAACCATATCTAGATTACAATGCAAATTGGGGAAAATTTTCTCAACACCTCGTATAAATTGTGATCACAAAAGATAATGTAATAAGTTATCAAAAAAAATTTACTCTTAACTTCTTTTCAAATTCAAATCACAGGAGTTACACAAAAAGGCATTTCCTAACATGTTTCATACAAGATATTTTCTAATTTAGGTAAAAATCACTATCACTATTACCACTAGCCTCTGTTTCTTTCCACTACTGGATTTAGGCCTTCCCTGTTCCCAATAATGGGGTTTGTTGGCCAAAACTCGCCGGCAAAACAGGTTGACGAGTGTAGGCCGGAGATCAATTTTAAACTATAGTTTATAGTTGTTTAACATCCAATAGGTAGCTTGCTAGGCTAGCCTTCAGATGTGCCTGTAACCCTGTTTTTTTTGTTAACGATGACAATTCATCAACTCAGGGGAACCGCCGGCTTAACAAGCCCTCCGAAGTACGGAGATTTTATCACAAGAAAGTTTGACTCTCCTCAGGTTTGAACCCGGTACACCACATTCGCAGTTAATGACTGTCTCTACTAATAAAAATCACCGATATAAATTTATAAATTTCATTATTTTTTGAAAACAAGATTTTTCTGCACACTAATATTTTAAAACAAGTCAGTTTGTAACTTAGCAAGAAAAGACCTAGTAAAAATCACCAGTGCGTAACCATAAGTTATAGAGCACGGATTCTAGGCAATTTGCCTTTTTGTCCTTTATTTAGGCAATTCAAAATTATAAATACAGAAATGCCTTTCAAACGATTTTGAAAATTTTGAACCCTACTTTTATTTGCCTAAATGCCTATTTTCGATGTTACTGACCTAAAATAGATTTTTAAAGCCTAAACCAATGATTTATCTCGTTTACGTTATTAAAAGTTAAAAAAAAATAGTTTTTATGTTTTTTAAAATTTGTATCTCTCAGTCAGTGGCGGATTTAGCACTTGAGAAGCCCCAAGCGCAATTTAATTTTGAGATCCTCCTCCAAATCCCAAGAAATAGTTTTTATAGATATTCTAAATATTTTTACTGCCCTTACCTATAGTGTGCATTCTACGCGCACGTTTTACTGTGTTTTTTTACACTAAACCAGTGATCTCAAAAAGCTGAATTTTGAGGCCCCCTTAGTTTAAGATGCCCCAGGCGTGCGGAAATCCGTCACTGTTCAAAAAGTAATCTGAGTTGTTATGAGTTCTTGTATTTTATCTCGGTGAAGTCAGCATAGATAGAGAACTGGCAGTGGTCGTTGAGTCAGAGCTTCGTATCCATGCATATTAATACAATTTGGGCTTTAGCCTAAGAGGATTTCAGAAATCCTGAATGGCTTTAAATTAAATAGGTACCATCTAAATTCAAAACCATAAATGCCAGAGGTTCTCCAGGTCTGATAGTGGGGGGGGGGGGGGAAGAGGTGAATTTTCCTCGGAATTTTCCAAACACTTAATAAAAATCCTAAATTTATTTGTTAACTTAAAAAAATTAGTAATCCCCCAAATTAATTAGTAGCGCCATTTTATTATTAGCGCCAACTAATTTTTTTAAATATTATGTTTATAAGTTTCTGTAATGAAAAATACATATTGCCTAAAAACCCCTAAATTCTTAATTATTGCGCCTATTTCAATGATTTTTATAGCCTAAAATTGTGCCTTTTTAAACATTTTTTACGTCCTAAAATCCGTGCTCTACACCTTTTCCACCAGTAATTCAGAAATCGTCAATTGTAATTCAGATTTGTCAAATAATGATATTCAGAAATCGTTAATTGTAATTCAGAAATCGTCAATTATTGTAATTCAGAAACCGTCAGTTGATATTCAGAAATTGTCAAATGAAATTCAGAAACCGTTAAATAAACTTTAATTATTTAAATGAAAGGGCTCCATAAAAACTAAAAAAACAATATTTTAATGGTTTTAAAATATATTTATTTACTTTTTTTGAATTATATATCGTTGGTTACGATAGTGTCTTTTTTATTATGTACAACCAATTTAATAGTTTTCTTATATAAGGTATATCTGAACGGATTAAGTTTTCATTTAACGTTTTCTGATTTCCATTTGACGTTTTTTGAATATCATTTGACAAATCTGAATTACAATTGACGATTTCTGAATATCAGTTGATCTTTTCTGAATTACAACTGCAAAAGGTGTAGTAATTAAATACAAAAATTTAGGACTCTATTTAATATTTCACCACTGGTTGCAAAAGACCTTCATTTTCGAACTAATTACCAAAAATAAGACATTGGTCAACTGAATTAGTTACAAAAAGCAGTGGCGGTTTTAGAACTTGAGAAGCCCCAGGCGCAATTCAATTTTGAGGCCCTCCTCTAAGTTTTTTCACTAATTCTACACTCCCTAAAGCAATTGATTTGAACCCCTGGTGCTCGGGGAGGGGGGGTCATTCACCATTTTTTACGATGATTTATTTTTTAATGCTTTCTTTTTACTAAAAACTGCACTGAAATCAAAATAACTGCAAATCCAAGGGAGCTTAGAGCTTAGAATTTTTTTGTTATATTTCCTGAGCTTACTACTACAGAATTGATATTTTTATAAAATTTAAGAATATTTTAACAAAATTAAAGTTTTATCAAAAAATGTAAATCAAAAATAGCACTGAAATCAAAATTACTGCAAATCTAAGGCATCTTTAGGGCTTAGAATTTTTTCTTGGAAAACATAGCTTAGAAGTTTTTCGTTATTTTTCCTGTGTTTATTACAACGGTATTAATATTTTCATTAAATTTCAGAATATTTGAACAACATTAAAATTTTATCAAAAAATAAATCAAAAATTGCACTGAAAGCAAAGTAACTGCAAATCTAAGGCATCTTAGGACCTAGAATTTTTTCGTTATTTTTCTTGCATTTATTACAACGGAATTAATATTTTCATAGAATTTCAGAATATTTGAACAAAATTTAATTTTTTCAAAAATTTAAATTGCATTGAAATCAAAATAACTGCAAATCTAAGGCATCTTAGGGCTTAGAATTTTTTCGCCATTTTTCCTGTGTTAATTACAAATTAGTTAATATTTTCAGAAAATTTCATAATATTTTAACAAAATTAAATTTTTATCAAGTTTAAGAGCGCGCTGCAAATTTTGATGCAAAAACATGTTTCGACAGATGGCGCGCCCTAAAATATTAATCTTTTATACTTATCTGTTCAGCTATACATAATTCTAATAATTTATGAAAGTCATATGAATAAACAATAAATAATTTAGGCAATGAGGAGTTTGAACTTTCAAAGAAAAATATTTTTAAATATATTCAATATTTTCACATGTGAATATCGTTTTGGAATATACTTGTAAATATTCAACATTGGAAGCTCAAACTTCCTTATTGCCTAGCTTATTAGTAGCGATGAGATTTTTAGGTTTTTACCTTTTTTTTATTTTAGCTCCTATTTAGATGTTATTAGTACCAAAATTCGTTTCATGGAAAACTACATAATAGAAGCCCTATTTGTTTTTGCCTTTTTTACCTTTTTTGCCATTTTTAAATTTTTTCGACCTTTTTTGGACTTTTTGGACAATTTTCTTTAATTACTAGTGAATTTATTGAAAAAATGTTATTCTGGACTATAATTTTACTAAAAATATTTTATTATATTTAATTTTTCTCTATTAATTTTTTATTTGAAAAAAAAAATTTATTTTTATTTAAAAAAAATGATTATTTAATAAATTAAGGCCATTAAAATTTTAATATCTAATTGGTGGGTTTCGAAACTATAAAATACCAACCTAAAATAGCTTTTTTAGTGCATTTTTAGGTACCTTTTTTTGACTTTATACGACCTAAAATAGCATTATTTAGGACCTTTTTAGGTACCTTTTTTTGAATTTTAACGACCTAAAAATCTCATCTCTACTTATTAGTTATCGTTTATTCATATGACTTTTATAAATTATTAGAATTCTGTTTTGGTGAAAAGATAAGTACAAAAGATTAATATTTTAGGGTACGCCATCTGTTGAAACATGTTTTTGCATCAAAATTTGCAGCGCGCTCTTAAATCAAAAATTGCATTGAAATCAAAATAACTGCAAATCTAAGGCATCTTAGGGCTTAGAATATTTTCGCTATTTTTGCTGTGTTAATTACAAAATAGTTAGTATTTTCATAAAATTTCAACAAAATTAATTTAATAATTTTTTTTTATCAAAAAATTTAAATCAAAACTTGCACTGAAATGAAAATATCTGCAAATCTAATGCATCTTAGGGCTTAGAAATTTTTCGTGATATTTCCTGTGTTTAGTACAACAGGAATTTAATTGAATCGCTAAGTGCAGAAAGGAAAGTGCTACAAAATCAACATTTCGAAATACTCGATTTAAAGCGTCTACTGTGTGTAAAATTGATATCCAAATTGTATTTTTTTTTCACAATCCTTTAGAAATATATTTTCCTCATATGAAACGACAAAAAAGATACAATTTTGAGATCAATTTTACACACAGCACACGCTTTAAACCGAGTATTTCGAAATGTTGATTTTGTAGCACTTTCCTTTCTGCACTTAGCGATTCAATTAATAAAAATTAAATTTTCCTTATTTTGAGGCCCCTTGATTTACGAGGCCCTAATGGGAAATCCGCCACTGACAAAAAGTGACACTTTACACATTAAAATTTAAATAAAAAATGCCTTGAAACTCAAATATTTCCAAAAGCGCCGTAGGTGATTTTATTCACATATTTGTCGTGCAATAATAATTGATTATTTCCAGAAACTTTGAGTTGCTTTAGATTAGATGGTAAAATTGTAGTCCCAGTCCATTCCTGTAAGAATATAAACACAAAATTCATTAGAAATAACTCTTAAAAAAGAATTTTCATCCCTCCGGACGAGAAACTGATGAAAAGTGCATTTCCTCAACTCGGCTGGTAAAACGCCGCTACATCCTCGGGAGCGGTCGAAACCTCGGCTCCGCTTACGCTCCGCTCTCGGCTCCTACTGCTATCGCTCCCGCGGACGGGAAACGGCGTTTTACAGCCTAGTGATGAAAAGTACTATTTCAAGAATAAGCGTGATATTTAACTAAGCACTATAATATTACAAAAAGTGCGAAGAAGAATATAGAAATTTTATTCAAGCAATACTTAAAAGACATTTAATTTATCCCCTTGTGATAGGATGTCATTTCCAGTCTGTATAGTAGTAGTTAGTATATTATTATATTCTTCACTAACAGTTAAAATTCATATATTTTAGCGCTTGGTTAAGTTTTCTCAAATTTACAAATATCATTATTCTTATGTTATTGCATGCATGTCATGTAGTCATTATTGGTGATAATACCTAGATATTATAGCAAGTGGTGAGATTATATCAGCAATTACTATTTTTACCCCCTATCTAATAAATTCATGGGGTTATAAAACAAGGGCGGCGGCAAACTTTGTTCACCAAGTATTTCCCAAATCTTATAGGCGCACATTCACGCGATGTGTAAAAATTCCTCTATTTTTATTAAATTTAATTTCTCTGAATGGAAACTCTCATGCTTTATAGAAACCCGGATGTGATGCAGTGAAAGTGTCGGTGATTTATCATTTGTGATAGGTTTTCATGATGATTAAACATTCAAAGAAATCCAAAGCTAAGAATTTTTTTCGATCGCCCCTCGTATCCAAATTTGTTCCAACGATTACAAATTAACCTCCCGACATATTATGTGTACCAAGTTATTCTTGCATTAACGACAGGTAATCGGGAAATGAATTATGCATTAACTTTTGCTTACATTCCAATTTCCACCAAACTTAATGAAGTATCGAAGCCGTAATTAACTCGATTACCTAACAATAAAGTTAGTCGACAATTAAAAGTACTTTAAAATTTGTTAAAAATTTATGTAGTGTTGGTAAACTTTAACCAGGTTGTAATGTAGCCTGTAGGCTTTTCTCCATCAATAAATTATTATCAGTCGTGCAATCGATGCACTTTAATTAAACATTCTTAACTAATACATTAATGACCTAAAATTCAGGATCAGTTTCATTACAAACAATTTTAGCATATATTATACATAAACAGAAAGGAAAAATCTACAGGTCGATTTTTCGAGCATTGAACTTTGGTACTTCGATGCGCTATTTAGATACACTTTACACGAGCGATCGCTAAATCAATTACATACCTGCCACCAAAAATGATACGAAATAAACTCGATTATAAATTTTTAACAACAAAATTGTTTCATTATCTCAAGTTGACTAAAATTATTTTCTTGCGGTTTTAGAATAGTAGAAGTACTACGCAATACTTGAGTTTTAACTTCAGTCTATTGATATTCATGCTTCGCCTGCGTTTGCCTTCGTGTCGTTAGGAGTTAATGTTCTCTTTAAAACAAAAGTAAATTTTTCTACTTTATTCTAAATTTAGTTTAATTTTTATTTGTTTTAGAAAATGTTGCTCGTTTTTCTCTTGGTGATTTTCAATAAAATAAATGCACTACCAACTGGAGCACCTCTCTCAGTTTGTCAGTCGATGCATCCTTTTCACGGTGGTGGAATATCAAGACAACTAACTCCATCTCCGTTTGAAGTCATCGGAATCCCTACCGAAATAGGCTATATTGTGTCCATAAAATCAGCAACAGAAGTGCCTTTTGAAGGGGTAATGCTTCAAGCTCGACTTCCGAATGGAAATCTTGGCGGAACATTCGAACCACTCAATAACATCGTCCACACCATAGATTGCCAACAACCAGGGGACACGATTACGCATAACAACCCTGTACCAACTTCACGTTTGGAGGTGCGATGGATTCCTCCAAACAATTACGAAGGACCCGTAATATTCAAGTAAGTCGCTTTACCCAATATGAAACCTGTAATATTACATTTTCTCTCAAGTTCCACAGTCGCCCAAGATTATTCCACATTTTGGGTAGGAGTTCAATCAAGAAGTCTTCAAATTTCAAGCGACTTACCGAACAACAACGACCATCAACCATCCAACACACACAAGCAACCACAAAGCAGCACATCTCCACATTTCATTCCAGAAGACACCACCAAACCAGCGGCAAAATCGGACCCATTTTACGAGGGTTGTTCCGTCAACAAATTGTGCTTTGGAGTACCCGACAAATGCGTCGAACAACAAAATTGTAAAGCTGTGACCGCTGTTACTGTAAAAGGAAATCAGTACGAATTTGAAATGAAAGCTACCGGTAATCCTGCGTGGGTGGGTGTCGGTCTTTCCGAAGACGCAGCCATGGGTGATGATTCCGTAATTGAGTGCGTTAAAACTGGAAATTCAGTAAAAACCTACTTATCGTGGACCGACCCACGCCCCAAACTCGATGCCAATAGGATACGAGTAAGTTTCGTAATAATCCAACTTTGAAACAAAAAACATATTTTTGTTTTAGTCACAACAGGGAATCGAACTTAAAACTTTTAGTGCGGCCGATGGTGTTTTGTATTGTCGAGTTGTGCGCGATGCCAAAACTTCGATCAACGGACGTGATTTTGATTTGGTTAACAACAAATATCATATTCTGGTAGCGGCTGGAAGTTCAGTTAAACGTAAACATTCCTAATTTGTCATGGTACTTCAAGGTTGTAACAAAATTTTACATTTTAGCAAATAAAGTCGGGTTCCACGATATCGGATATCTGGCGAGTGGTGCTAATCGATTCCTATCGGATATATCAAGCGTTCAAGGTGCGTCTAAACTTCTTCTTCGACTCCATGGAGCTTTTATGTTGGCCGCTTGGATTGGAACGGCTTCCTTGGGAACTTTCATCGCTCGGTATTACAGAAAAACTTGGGTCGGAAAGACTTTATGGGGAAAAGATTTGTGGTTTGCTGTATGTATGTGGTTTTTTACCTTTATGTGACTAAATTATTTTTGTGTAGTGGCATCGAAATTTCATGGTCGTCACTTGGGCTTTAACGACGGTGGCGTTCGCTCTCATTTTTGTGGAATTGAAAGCTTGGTCTAGCGAAAATAATCCTCACGCAATTCTTGGTTGCATAGTAACCGGACTATGTTTTGTGCAACCCATAGCTGCATTTTTCCGACCTCATCCTGGTACCGCAAAACGACCATTTTTTAATTGGTTACATTGGTTGGGTGGAAATTGTGCTCATATTATTGCAAGTTCGTTAAATTTAGAAAATTTGTTTTATAGTTTTATTTACTTTTTTGAATTGCAGTTATCACCATATTTTTTGCTGTAAAACTAAATAAAGCGGAACTTCCGGATTGGTTCGATTGGATTATGGCCGCTTTTGTCATTTTCCATGTAGCGATGCATTTAATATTATCGGTAAGATTTTTTATAGTAGGTTTTAATAAATTAAATTCTTTCACGATAATTAGAGGATTTTTAAATGCTTTTTTTTTTTAAATGAAAGTTTGCAAAACAATGTAGGGGAAAATTAGGTGAAAAAAAATAACGTTTTTCACACTCTCCTTTTATCCCATACCCAAATTGGTGGTATACAATGAATATAAGAACAATTTAAATTCTCTATAAAAGAAGGTTCTGTTTTTCATATTTTTCATCGCAGCAATTTTAATGAATTTTATACCGCTATTGCTCGAAAACTATTGATTGGTGTGAGAAAATATATATTGTATAAGACGTGTTTTAGAGAGAATTTGATTTTCCTTCAATATTGTATATTACAATTTCGGGCATAGAAAGAAGAAAAAGGAAATTATTACAAAAAACAATTTATTTTTGTACCTAATATCCAAAATTAAGGGTAGTTGACGACCTCGGGATAAAATATTTTTGAAGTAGGCTCAGGGAAAGGTAGTTTTTTATTTAACCTTTAAGGTTAATGGTCTAAAATGAATAGAATTTCGATAAAAAAATATATTTTATAGGTAAAATTGGTTTCATTAAAAAAATTTGTTGTTTTAAAAAACCAAAGAATTAATTGGGAGGTCACTTGGGCCCAGTTTCCCCTTCTGGCTACGGGATTACATTACATTTCCGGCTTATAAGAGAGAAAGCCCTACTTTGCGACCTTAGGGCAGAAAAGTATACCGTTCTTAGCAACGGGCGGAAGAGTAATCTTTTTTTTGCAACAAATCAGGTTGCAAAGTATGACTTCCCGCCTTCGAAACGTAAAATATCAATTTTTGTATTTTTTTGGGGTGGAAAATATTTCCTTTGCGGTCATAGAACAGTCCTTAGCAACGAGCTGTAAAGTAAGCGTAACATTTTAACAATTTTTTTATTAAGCTAACCTTGAAAAGTATTACTTTTCGTCCTTGTAATGTAAACTGTTTTGATTTTATGTTTGTTTTATTATTATTAAAGTAAATAATAATACTTGATTTATTGTTAAGAAAGAAAAATTGAATACGTCGGTTTGTATTATTATGGATATTATAGACGTATTAGAGTAGATAATAATATATAAAAATAAATTTAACTGCAATATTAATACTACATTCATAAAAATTACCATTGTAATGATAAATTACTTCATCCTGTTTTATATATTTTTGATATTATATTTAATTATCATAATAAGAAAGGTTTAGAAAAACTAAAATAGTTCCAGTGCGGCCTTCAGGCCGCACAGTCTGGGCAGTTTAATTTAATAATATTTATACACTCCCGGGACTTCAATTGAAATTTTAGTCGCGGTTGTCAAAGTCTTAAATGTAATTTTAAATCTCAAGGGACCTAAAATGATAATGCGGGACTTAAGTAATAAAGTGGATTCCCTATAGGGACTTAAGTAAAACAAAAGAACGTGTTGCTATGACAACATGCATTTTATGATGTAGACAAATAAATAATACTGGGAGATTAGTATAAAATAATGTATATGCCACAGGACTAAAGTATTTTAATCCTTCACGTGATAATTTGCCCTCGGCTGACGCCTCGTGCAAATTAACTTCACGCTCAGGATTAATATTGCACTTTAGTCCCTTGTTATATTATAATATACTATTAAATACTCGCTTTTATTTGATCACCTATCCTTTATTCCCTTTGCTAAGGTATACCCTCGACCTTATTCCCGTTTTTAAGTTGCTGGAGGAGACATGATACTTTTACTACTCAAAGTTTCTTAATTTTTAATAAATGGTATATAGTAATAAAAAATAAGTATACAACTATTGAGTCATATAAATAGCAGTAATTCAAACACTGAATTTGCCGGAAAATCGGGAAAACGTTTTTAGGCAATAAGGCCAGTGGCGTAACTACCAGTGTGCGCGGTGTGCGAGTGAACACGGTTCGTAAAATATTAGGGGCCCACGGCAATGTAAAGCAAAAAATAATGGCACCGCGCTAGTCTTCTTAAACATGAGTAAAATGCACCTGTGCACGCGGGAAACGGACAACTCGGCACTGGATGATTCGGCAACGGGAATCCACCGGTCGAGCTCAGGTTAGTGTCAGGAAACGATTTTTTAAATGGGGGGACCGTTAAAAGATAGATCCGCCGGTGCCGAGTTATCCCAGTGCTGAGTTGTTTCGTACCCTTCCTTGTGTTGGGGGGTTTTCCCAACAAATTGTCTCCTGCACCTTCTGGTCTGCGTGTTGCGAAAGATAGAAAGTACGCTTAAGAACTGGAGGGTCTGTGAGTATTTTTAAAACAAAAACATAAATTAGTTGGCTTTGATCAATTTATTCTCGTACCTAATTATTAAAAGCAAAAATCGTTGCCATGGTTACCGATGATTCTCTTCAAACTTGAACCATTGTAGGGCCAAGTGGGTTTGGGGGGTCGGGATTTATTGTAGAGGGTAAGATAAACTCACACGCACTTAGGCCTCTAAATCGAGCTCATTGTCTACCTCCGGTTTTCAGCTTCACCCCAATCCTGTCACTCCCCAAGTCACTCCAGTCCGGCTTGGGGGTATGAAATATTCCGGGGGTATGTAAGCAACAAGAAGACAATAATTCAAGAATCAAACTTGCTTAGTTATCAATTTTAAAAAGTCGGGTTGTTGCTTACGTATACCTGGGGGGTATTCCATACCCCCCAGACCCCCCGGTTTCACGACCATTTCTGGGGATAAAATTTATTTTAGTTTAACATTGTTATAATAATTGATTTTTTATTAAAAAAAAATTTTTTGTTTTAACGGGCCGGGGGGCGTAGTGCAAATTAAACCGCTTGCCACGGGTACGTTTTATTAAAATATTTATTTATACAATTAAAAACATTGTTAAACTACAACAAATTTATTCCCTTGAAATGTGCGTAAAATCGGGGGGTCTGGGGGGTATGGAATACCCTCCAGAACAAGGAAGTAACGATATGTCTTTTCAAAATTGATAGACGCAAATTTAATTCTTGAGAATGGGGGATATTCCATGGCACCCGGTTTTTCAATTGCTTACTTATAATAAATTATAAAAGGTACCGTCCAAGTCAGGGAAAGAGTTTTTTAGGAACATAAACTTAATTAACACTTAATATGATCTCATTTTGAAGTGTTTCTTCTATTTTCTAGGGTGGATAAGCCCGTTAAACACCCTAAAATGTGAAGAAATAAGCGTGCAACCGAAGGTCTGGGGACAGTCGTGTAAATACGGGGTGGGGGTAGAGGGAGGAATGGTCCCGGGCCCAATGCAGCTTTAGATTAGACCCCTTTGAACTGCATTATATTGCGACCAAATTTTTTTTTAAATCACACATCACTCAATAGAGGGGTCAAACCTCTTGCTCCCGGGCCTAAAATTTGAAGTTACGCGCCACTGAATAAGGCAGAATTGTATCGTAATAGTCTAATAGTATAATAAATTATGATCGGGTTTCTTGTAATGTACAAGCAAAATGTGACGTAAATCTAATTTACTATTATTAACAATAATAATTAATAATTTCTCTTTGACAAGGGTAGTAGGTACTATATACGATAGCACTACTATTTTATATTAGTTTAGGGTAAACATACAAACATTACAAATTATCGAGTTAATTGATCATAATAAAATCAATTATAGTTTATTATTTTGAACATTTTAATATATTTAATTACAACAATCATTCACAATATTGAACTACCCATGGGGTGGTTTCTTTACTTTCGTAGTACATTTTATGTTATTCAAATATAAAAACAATTTTATTTAACATCGTTATCACATTTACTAACGGAAATTTCAAGAATTCAACTCTAATACCACAATTACGTTACCATGGTTATAGATTATCTTTATTTTGTAATATTTGATAAGGCGAAATTTAAATTTAAAAAAATGTTTTATTTCAGATATTAAGCTGCGTCTCTGAAAACTCATCGAACAAACGCATTACATCATTCCCAATGAAAGATTTGAATACGCCAGGAAAATTAAGCACCCATATGATAAATATGGACGCCCCGGTAAGAAAATGATTTTCCTTTACGTAAAATATTCTAAATTCGATTTTTTTAGCATTCAACTATAAGGAAATTACTCTTGGGTTTGTATGTGATAGTAACCGTAGGATTAGTGGTCGTATTAATTGTGATAACAGTTTTGGCGCCAATTGAAATTACGTAAATCGAATTAGTTTTTAAGCCGCACTAATTTATCTACAAATGTACAATTTTCGTCCAAATTATGGAAAATATATTCTCTTTTTCAGATTTTTTAAATATTTTGTACCTAATTGTTGTTAAGTATATTGTTTATTTAAGGACATTATTGTTTTTTTTTTACTCGACAGTATTATCAAAGATTTTTACTTGATTGTAGATTTTTGTTCATATTAAATTAACAGAATTTATTGGACGTGTTTTATTGAGCAGCCGCGCAGTTTTCTATAGGAAATTCGAGCAGGGAAATGATCCCCTAAATAATTCCGGTTTTGGTAGAGGGCGCAAAGTAACTGTTCGATCGGCGGCAGAATGAGAAGTATTGAACGATATACAATTCACCACCATAGTTATCTATAGAGCATAGAATAGGATTATGTGTTATGATTTCGTATCTAAAAGTTATACGAAGTGTTTAATTAAAAATTAATATTTAACGGGTAGTTTTGAATCGGGTGTAATTGGATAATTAAAGTTGGGTGGTTTTTACGAGTGCCATTAAATCAACATGCAACAGTTGATGAGATATGAATAATAATAACCAGTGTAATTAGTAAATCCAATGTGGAACAACAAGGAAAATGCTTTAGTGGGCCCCGGGGTGGGATGTATGTGAACATTACAGGTGATCCCGGAGGCCTACTCGTTTGGACGGTGATATAGCAATTCGCCGGAGTGCCATGGGGCCTGGAGAAGTCAATTTCCGATGCCTGATTATATTTTTGACCGGATTAATAGTCAAATGCCACGATGCCCAAGACTCTGCAACAAAAATCATCCAATTTGAAGCAGCTTTCCAAGGTTTGTATTTAACTCAATTAAATGGGAAAACCGAACTCTACCCACATAAATCACGCAATTTCAAACGTCGATAAATTTTTAATTCGAAAATCATTTGATAAAATAACGTTCGTTTATTTTAACTTCTTAACAATTACCTGTAGTAATTACTTAATTTAAATATTTGGTTATTTGTGTTTTTATAATATTGATTATTGGGTCGTAAACTAATCGATAGGTACGGCATGCAACCTCCGCGATAAATAATTCCAAAGAGCTAATTTTAATTATCCTAATGGAAATTGATTTAGTTTTTTCTACCCACGAGCACAAAATCAATATAAAATTTAATTTTAGAAAAAAAATTCTCTGGATAGTTGTCAATGGCTTAGGTTACCTCTGAGGCTTTCGTCTCCAAGGTAACCCAACCAAACATTCCATTACCTGTCGACTAGGACATTGATTAACAAAATTACGGAAGAAAGCATTTTCGTGCCACTAGCGCAACGTTTTATTACAAAAATAATTGGAAAATCAATTTTATTTACACAAAACCCAACCAGTAATATTCACGTTACTCTCTTGAGAGTAAAAGTCACATTTTAAGATTTTAAGAGCAAAAACTAATTTTAATTGTAAATTGGATGCAACATTTCTAATTCTCGAGTTATGTGGCCTTTGTCAACGAAATTGAGTAAATAGTAATTTTAGATTGGGACGTAGTTTCCAGTGTCATCAATTTTGGATGCATTGTAATAGCTGAAATTACAGCCCATCCTCTTCTAATTAGCTTTTTGTACAGTCAAAATATTAGCTTCGTAATTGGTAACTTTGTTTCATCACGTAATATTGTAACATTTAGATAAATTGGAGTCTGTTTTCATTTCGTTCCTGTACTTGAGAATTCCTTACAGCTTTCATTCCAATATCTTCCAAAAATTTTAGCATTACCATTCTTCCTCCAGGTTTTTAACCCTCCCTTCCAAGTCATCCTTACTTATCTATTCCGTGACTTACAATTTAAATATTTTGTTCGGAGCTTTCTGCAATTTTAAACTTTCTCGTTTTATTACTTTCAACTTTTCAAATATTTTCTCCTTTTTCCTCCGCTATTACTTAGATATTTAAGCACTTCATCTCCAAGCACATTTTTCTTTTTCCCGACCATGCGATATATAATTTAAAATAACGTGGAAAAATAAATCCTGATATGTGTTTTTGTTCCGAGTTGAGCTTTGTATTCAATACGAAAGCTTGATTTTCTAATTTAAACTTTTCTCGGACTTTCCAAATTCAGAAAATCTTATCGACAAACGGTTAAATCAACAAGTTGGTTTACGCCATTTGACCAATTTGAACCCAATTTGCTAAGTTACAAAACCCTTTTTAAGTCGTAAGAAGAATACAAAACAATACCCGAAATTTTTATATAAAAGTCCCTGGTGCGCTATCAATAAAATATAAAGCGAACTATGGTAACTGTGAAATATTTTTAAAACATTCAGAAGATTGAAAGATCCTCATGGAATTTAATTTTTAATGCAAATCGTTCACTTCCAGGAATACGTTAAAATACAATATCGTGAGCGGTAGAACTCTCGTATTGTTAAAAAATGCAGAAGCTCTTACGTACCTACTCAAGCTTACGGTATTTTAGAAATATCTGGTTTATAAAAATAAATAACGAAAAGCTCAAAAATGAATTCGAAAATTTATCGTAGCTCTTCTGGGATTTAAACCAAAATTTGCTGTACTAAACATTTTCTTTAATCCACTCCAAATGGAAATTGAAAATACATTATGCAATACTCAACAATTTAAACCAACATCTTGCAATTTTGTTGTTTATATAGCTAATAATAAAACATAAAAGTAAAATGTAACAATTTTTAATAAAGCAGAAAATGACGATCTACGAAGACGTAAAGCATTTTAAATTTTCATTAGAGGGTGAAAATATTAGCACTTATGACATTTGTACTTCTCCCCAGCATCCCGCCCTAGCATTCATCAAGACATCTAATCTTTTGAATAAACTTGAGAATATTGACTCCAGCTAGGGCAGTGACACTAATTTTGACCTTAGTAGATCAAAATTTCCCCTAACATGGATTCTTTTATCGAAAGTGTTCAGCCTCTTCCCTAAAGTAGTAGCACACAAATCGATTTTCTTTTACCCCTATTCAAAATCTTTTTTTTTTTAATATTAGATTTGTTTTCCAGAGTATAGATTATGGTAGGTATACTTAATGCGGTTTAGTTAAGAACCGGTAGCGTCTTTTAATTTACCGGTGGAGTTTAATTCAAAATGAAGGGCAATCCATCCATCCAATAATGAGGATTGATTGATTAAATTTACTAAAAGTTTGGGCCACTATTGGAAAAGTTTAGTATAACTTGTGCTATCACACTATCACAGTGAACAATCAAATTGTTCCAAAGCATTATTGGATCAATTTCACCCCCTTGCAAAATTGGTACTACGGATGGCCAGTGGTAAAGAGCTCGATTGCTTGGGGTTCGGTTCCTGATGGTAAAAGTATGAGAGTAAACTTGTCTTATTTCATAGTATCTACCTATTCTTAATTTTTTTGAACACTAAAAACTATAGAAATAAATTTTTGAAAAATGCTGCAAAATAAGGCAAGTCTGCCCTACTGGCAGAATTTAATGCTGCAACCTATCGAATCCCATTCCTATTGTTGTGAAAACAGGCTAAAACTTATATAATGGCAACATTTACTAGTATTAAAAAATCCACTTGTATAAAGTTCAAAATTTTTGTAAATTGGGGTTAAATTGGCCATCCAATCTTAACAATAAATTTATCGAGGATGCGAAGTAATAATCTAGAAAATTTTGTTATTTTAAGAAAATAACAGAAGATTTTTCTTATAAGTTTTGATTAAGGCTAAATAAGACGTAGGGTTTGATTATAATTAATTGAATTTTACTGGTTTAATCTTTTGTTGTTCAAACTCTAGGCTGATGAAATATATGGACAAAGTTTGGAAAACGAAACCTCCCCATGGATTTCGGACTGACTGTCAGGATACAATTATTGCATAATTGACCAAGTTTTCAACAAAATTATTTAATAAATGCAGGATCATTTTGGTCAGATTTTCAGATGTCTGATTATGCTGTTCTTGTAAGAACATGACAAATCCCAAATTAATTTTTGGAATCGAGTTAAAAAATAATTTAATGGTACCTGGCATTGCCCGGTTCAGATTCGTACCTTGCATCCCCATTCCGGTATTTTTCTTTCTCATCTTTTATTATATTATTACGTAATCTTTTTTCAACATTTAAGAACATACATAAACACATAGAAACGTCGGAAATAGTTACAGCAAAACGTTTTGTAAAAATTTCTTATTAATCGAGTATTTCATTCACAAGTTTCTATTGGGACGTACAAATAAATGATATAACATAAAAGGACAAAATTTCAGAAATATAATAGTCCTTGCGATAGGGAGAATAATTTTGGTGTTACGTAATTCTAGCCTAACCAATCATAGAGGCTGTGTTGCTTAAATAACCAATAGCGGTGCTTACGTACGATCAGGTGTGTGATGACGTAATACCAACGTTTCGTGGCAAGGACTATATTTAAATTGTCCGTCATTAATTCTAACAAAATGTGGATGTTGTACGATACACATAATTTGCTAGTCAAAATTGATAGTTCAAATTGATGCAGCCATATTTATTACTTTTCTCGTAAGTTCATTAATAACCTAAAAATAGCGAACTATTTTTCTCACTCTGTATATTGATCAAAAATAAGGACATGAAAAAATGACTAAAATATTTCGTTATCCTTAGCGTTCAAATAACAATATACAAAACAGCGTTGATTAATCTATGTATATCTTGGAACAAAATGAAGTGAAACTCAAATTCGCAAAGGAAGAGATATATAATCCACAGAAATGTAATTAAACCATTTTCATCTAACCGCTTGCAGGCGGCGTGAGAAGTTTATCAATTTCAAATTTGAAATTTATCGTTGCAAAACTACTCAAGGCGTTGTTCAGTAGACACGAATAGCTAACGGAATTGCACAGTAGCTAAGCTACTTTTCTCGAAAAAGTAACTGTAACTTATTAAGCTACAAGTTTTATTCGTATCTAATATTTAAAATTAAAATTTTTTTGGCATTCTTGCCTTACCTTGTCGTCATGGCACTGCAAAGTGCAAGGGCAAAACCCTGTAAATCTTTCGTCATGATCCACACTTAAACTTTGGGTTTACATATCAGTTTGGGGGACTGTTATAATAGGACCTTTAGATTAACGTGGAAGCTGAACCACGACATCATATCCCAGGACAATCACTTGATTAAGGATATTGTAACAATATCATGTTCTCTCCCTCTTTCAGTTTCCTTGGTCCTACGAAGAGACATAGTGGCATTTTTTGAATACTACCTATGCAGATAGCTCCTCGGTGGTTTGCCACTGCCTTTCGAATGGAAACGATTAGGATAAAGTTCTTGCTTCTACCAGAGTCAAACTGACCACTAGGAATTGACAGTTAATGTACTTAGCCACCATACTACTTACTATCTAATTCCAATGACCGTAATGTAATGTTTGAAGAAAATACTTATTCTTCTCGTGAAGAACAAGGGATGCAGTTTAAGGTCGTACCCAGGACCCTTTGATATTAACAATATTTAATCATTAGTATTGGCAATTCACCAAAGAGTAATCAGTCTAGTAAACCCCGGTGCGGTCGCAGCATAGTGCTAACGCGAGTTGACTATGAACGCTAAATACCTGGTTCGAATCCGAGTGAAGTAAAAACTTTATTCTGACCGTCTCCCCTCGGAAGGCAATGGCAAACCATCGAGAGTAATATGCCAAGAAGAATCATTAAAATGTTAATGATCTAAATAAGTCCAAAATTGATCTGTGGACTAAGGGGAAGGCAAACCATCACCCCATTAACATTTCCCTGGTACAGCCTTCTTGGCTAAGTCGGGGGGATCGCCGTACATCCGAAATCGGATAGGCACCTAAAGAAGAAATACCCCGGTGCAGCGGTGTAGCTAGACTCGCATGTTAACATTCATCCGCTCGCGTACGCGGCAAATTGGCCGCAGTAAGATAATTAGGGTAGTTTGTGGCTGTACTGAGCCGGCTGGTGGAGCGTTTTTAATCAGAAGATGGGCATGATCTAGTGGAGAAGATAGTAATTAGAGAATACAAGTCCTTCCCACCTCTCCCATGACGCTCTGGAAGGAAATGGGAGAGAAAATTCACAAAAGCAAATTTCAACTCCAAAATACGTGTGCGGATGAAGGTTAAGAGAGTTACAGCTCCTTATTGTCGTTCACCTTTGGTTAAATGTGAAGAAGCCGGGGGGGGGGGTTAAACCTTGATAATGTGCTTAATGTTATCACAGTTTTTAAATATTTTTTCCATTTTCTAGTGTGGGCAGTGGGCTGACCTCTCTTAATAGACCCGAAAGGGTCATATGGCTTCGTATATTCGTAAGCGATTCTAAAGCTAGTATTGACGATATATAAAAAAATACATTTTTTCTATTTTTAGAATGTTTAATCAATTTTATCCTTACTTGTATTTAAGCAGCGTTCACAATGAAGTGGGATCTTGCCTTGCTTCGGTAGAAAGCTGGCAAGCGCAAATTAGATTAAAGTATTTTCTATGACTAAAAAATCGTTCGTTTTGATAGGCTTTTGCTAGCTTTTTACCGAAGCAAGGCAAGACCCCACTTCATTGTGAACGCTGCTTTACTTTTATTGCTTCTCTGATATCTCTATCAATTTTAAAGATACAAGAACGAATTTTGTAGTGAAGAATACTTTTGTCTCATTATCTCTTTAAGTTAACGCAATTCGTATTAAATACATTTAGATGATAAAATAACCTATGGTTTTCCAGTTACCCCAAAATCCTGGGGGTAACTGAACCACCACAAAACATGTCGTCCCTTGAAAACTACAATTATTGATTTTATCAATTTTTTTAAGAGAATAAGTTGTAAGAATGTTCAAAAGTATGTACGTAAACAAAATAGGATCAATGTGAACTAAAAATTTTCATTTTTGACAGTTACGTATAATAAAAATAGGCCAGTTAACCAATTACTGCCAAACAAAATTCCCAAGCGCTCTTTGCAGCAATCGATATCCAATTTTAAAAATCATAAGTGACTGCTGACTCCTGACATTCACCTTACACCCGAACATATGCAATTAACATGGTAAATCCGTTTTTTAACGCTTCTGCTCTCCTTTGTAAAGTTCGAGAGAGTGTTACTGACAGACAGAGAAACAGCGTTTTCTACATTCTTATATTTATGATAACAATATAGTATAATAATTAATTATTAATTAAATACATTATTTAAACTAGCAGAATAATTTTGTCCCCAAAAATAAGCAGACTTCTGCAATTCGAGTATATTTTGAGATGGATACCTAGCATTAAAAACAATCCAGCATTTTTGTGTGTCTTTACTTAATGTACTGTAGGTGTAAATTAATGTCTATGTCGCAACCTTGTTTTTAATGTTGTTTTAATTAATGTTGACCGCCTACAATTAATGTGAGCTTAACTGTAAAGGCGCTTAAGACTTTCTTCCTTTCCACTGTCGATATTGAACCAATATTTAAATCTACTGCATTTAAATATCGGTCGCTCACAACTTAAAAAAATAAAAGTGCATTGGATTAGGCTTTCGTGCTAATCGAATTCCTTCTTAAGTGGAACACAGATCCATTAGTCGGATTTAGACCTGATTGGCTAAAGAATGAAGTTGACAATTGGGCTATTTATTGCCTATATATACTAGACGTGGAAAATTAGACGAATTCATTGTAAAGAAATAAAACAGAAGTTTGGGTATTTTTTCAACTCTTTTAACATACAAGACGAATTTAATCACTACAATATTTCATAATAATCAAAATAAAATAACGAGGAATGTAAACAATTTAAAACAAACAATGGTGATATTGTTTAAGAGCAATTTCCAGTGGTACCCCCCTATACATTTTGAATATTTGTGTTTTCTGTAATTTATTTCCAGGACGTTACAAAAATTTAAATAATTGCTAGCATTACAAAATCTTTCAACACTTTTTTATATAAACATGCTAAAGGAAGTTGATTTATTTATTGGAAAACCATGTTATTCGAATATTAAAACATTGGAATCCCCCCCCCCTTGCAACCGTAGTTTTCGAATTACGCGATGTTCAAATGAGTAAATCAATTTCTTTTAGCGTTTTTACATAAAAAAAAGTTGAAAGATTCTGCAATGCTAGCAATTATTTAAATTTTTGTAACGTCCTGGAAATAAATGATATAATACACAAATATTCACACTGTACAGGGGGGTACCACTGGACATTGCTCTTAAGTAGTAATTTCGATTTAATAAATTTTTGTGTGGAACCATGGTACAGGCAGAGTTTTGGTGTAAGGGAACTTCGATGTTCCATAAGAAGATTTTAATAACTAATTTGAATTATCCCTTTCAATTTATAGAAGGTTGACCATACTTGGTTATTTATAAAAACAGTTTAAGTGTAATAAAAAAAAGTAGCTTGTTACTGCTACATTGAATTCTTCAGAGGGTCTCTGAATTTCTACAAACACCACCATAAAATTAGTTTATGGTTCAGAATCATTTAAAGTTTTAGGAATAAATAAATTCTGGATACGGGTCTGAACATTTCTTCCAATTTATAATGGTGTCTTGTAGAAAACCGTTTTTACAACGTTGATTAATGATCGCATTCTCAAATAAGTGTTTTTAAATATTTATTTTATTTTGTTGCCATAAAGAATTTCCTTTGCGAAGAGTGTAAAATGTATTGAAAGATTCAAATTAATACTTTATAAAAGCGATAAATATTTCTTTAAAGTACCCTATAATGTGATTTATAAACGTAATAATCCGAAATTATATGATTTCGAAGCTACAAGTAGCATATTTCCTACTTTTCGTATCTGGAATAATTTTTTTAATTATTTCCTTTTCTGATTTTTTTTTCCAAGCTGTTATCTTGGATCTTGACACTGCAGTCCGATGCAGTCCTCCATGTTATGTTGATTCCTTTTTTCACTGCTAAAAAAATGAGTCGTAATCTTACTCCTATAATGAGATAATAATATTTAACTCTTCTTCTGTTTTACTGTAAGATTTTTAGTTTGCTCAATTATGGCTTATTAGTTATGAGACAGCTTTTCTTCATTCTTTCATCCTTATCATCATATAAGGATCCTCCTCAGCGTAATTTTCTTTATAAAAAATTAAGAATTTGCATTTTTCAATTTATGAATTTAAAAAGGTCAGGAGCTGCTACGCAACCGTTCACATTTTAAATGACCAAATTTAACCATAAACGAGTAATTGCGTGAAAAATCACATCAAACGGGTAGATTAAAATTATTTCTAGTAGCGTAGGAATTTCTTCCTGGATTTGAGTGTGGTATTCTGTTACATACTCGCAAAAAGGATGTCCAATGTCATTCAGCTGTGTTTTACGTCCTGCTTCCGTTGGTGTACTCTCCTCACAGCAGGTAGTGCAATCCCAACCAACTACACTCCCAAAGCGATTGGATTTATGTTGCGTGATTCCGCTATATTTATTGCTAATTCTAAAACTGCTAGATTTCAAATAGTTGAAAACTTCCAGCAGAGTAAGCCACAATGAATGCAGTTTGAGCCCATGAAATTTTTTTTTAAATTCTGAAATCAGTTTAGTCGGAAAAAATCATCTATCACTTT
Organism: Rhagonycha lutea; assembly: GCA_958510855.1. Taxonomy (NCBI): domain Eukaryota; kingdom Metazoa; phylum Arthropoda; class Insecta; order Coleoptera; family Cantharidae; genus Rhagonycha; species Rhagonycha lutea. Next base: position 6,122,285 of record OY294036.1, read on the forward strand.
TATTTAAAAACGCTTTTTAATTGAAAGGTTAGGTTATTGAACCCAAAATGCCCATCAAATGCACCTAAGAAGTAAAGGTAAAAATTTTTATCTGTGTTATAAAAATCTCTATTACGAAAACTTTTCTATATTATAAATCTTTTGCAATTTATTCTTATCCCAATAATACACAAACATCGGCACTGGCGTTTCAATTTCCTTATAATTTCAAATTTTAATTAGAAAATTTTTTCTTCCAAATATTTAAAATCATCAATTTTTAGCTGTTTCTCTTCCCTTATTATTGTGCTGTCCTTCGCATATCCCCAGCGCTTTCTCCGTTAAACGGGTTAAACCTCCCACAAAAGATTTAACAAAACAACAAAAGCTTGATTAATTATATTTAATAAAACGCAACAATTACACTTTAGTTGACGTCTTTCAAATCTCCTCGACCGCAGGTTTGAACCCAGTTAATTCCGTACGTAATTCATTCATCATTGTTTCAGTACGTCCACGTACTTGGAACTAATGGAGCTTTTCGTGATTCAAAAGCCTTTAAGAATCTCAAACGTTACTTTTTCTAAAGGCAACGTCAAAATTGTATTAAAGCCAGTAAAAGAGATAATAAAATAAAAACACCACGATCTAGTTTAACTGGAACAAAAATTACAGCAACAGATCAAAAAGTTGACTGCAATAAAAGTTTAAGAAACGTTAAATACAAAACAGATTAGTACAGCTTTTATTTTTAAATTACGTTTGAAAAATGAAGTTTTTAAGTGCTCTATAACGAGTACAAAAATTTTTCCTGCATGTATTTTTTGAGATTAATGGAAGCTTTTGTTGGAAAAGCTGGAATGAAAATGAGAATTGCGTGTAGTTTTACCAATAGACTCTGTGCGGCAAAAAATGACTTGATTACAAACGCGTTTGCCATTAAAAATTTAGTGACAATTACTGGAGCAGCGGTGTTGTTTTGCAAAAAAAAAGTACAAAAAAACTCGTGTCAAATGCAGCGTAATTAATAGAATAATTTAAATTGCAAAACATAGTCGTTAAAGCTTGAACGTTAAATTGTGTCAAACTACAAAAGTAATTCATTCCAATTAATGAGAGATTTATGCACAACGTTCCATGTCAGCCATCTCAAAGTTACAATGAAAAGTAAAATTTTTTTTAATAAACTAATTAAAATTAGTTCCGCAAACGTAACTCCATAATTAAATTTATTTTTTCTGATTTAGGTCAATGCGGACAGGGAAGTCCATGTCAACAGCTTTGCTATGAATTGCACGATGGGATGTACGAGTGCGAATGCAATCCAGGTTACGAATTACACGAAGACGGTTACAGTTGTCACGGTACAAAATTTCGACATTCTCAAAAACCTCTTAACCGATTTAAACCTTTCAGAATCGAATTCAACGGATTCTTCTTCACGCATAGGTGGTGAAGATAACGAAGAAGATGTCTTATATCAAAAAGATGCAATATTCGATGCCCAATTAAACACGTTCAACGAAACAAACGAAATTAATCAAAATATAAGCGGAATCACGACGCAAGGTCCAAGATTGGAGCAGAAACTAACCGACATGACCGGTCAGCCGAAAGCAACACTGCCTTTACCAACAGAAAAACCATGTCCACTAGATTGCGGTCTCGGAGGTGGCTGCATGTTAGACAACAATTCCAATTCGCCAATTTGCCTCTGTCCACTTGGTAAATCGGGAGATCACTGCGAAAAAGGTAACCAAATGTAACCACCAAATCACAACCGTAACATCAAATTTTGCAGAAATGGAAATCAATTCTCCAAGATTCACAGGTTTGAGTTGGTTAGCTTTTTCTGCTCTTAGAGGAGCATACAAACACGTCCAATTAACCCTCGAATTGCGACCAGAATCTTACGACGGAATATTTTTTCTAACCGGAGAAAGGGACGACATGGCGGGCGACTTTATGGCTTTGCTGCTTCACCAAGGATTTGTCGAATTTCGGTAGGAACAAAATTTCTTATACCGTTTACACAAAAATCATAAATTATGTCACGTTTTAGGTTTGATTGTGGTTCCGGTGTCGGGGTCGTACGTTCCGAAGAAACGGTTCTTTTGAATCAATGGAATCGAATTACGTTATACAGACATCGATGGGATGCGTGGCTGCAACTTAATTCCGGAAAGCACGTAAAAGGAAGATCTAAAGGATTGTTTTCGCGGATTACGTTCCGTGAACCTCTCTTCATAGGTGGAACGGGCAATACGACGGGACTTGCGGAAAAGTTGCCGGTTTCTTCGGGTATCAAAGGCTGTATACGAAATTTAGAAGTAAACGATCACGCTTATAAATTTGCACTGGAACCGCACGGAGAAGCTGCTAAAGGTTTTGGGATAGGTAAGTAAAATATAACAGCGTGGTCACTAAACAACCGTTTAATTTTTTTTTGTAGAAGAATGCACCGCCGATAGATGCAGTCGGGTTCCTTGTCAGCACGGTGGAAAGTGTTTGACCAGCGATTCGACAGCTGTATGTTTGTGTCCTCTGGGATTTTCGGGTGATTTGTGCGAAATTCGAGTTGATTTACAAGTGCCAGCGTTCAACGGATCCAGCCATTTACGTTATCGAGGTCTCGCCGATGAAGTTCTCACTTGGTTGGATTTGCAAATCACTTTGAAACCGACTGTTGCTGACGGACTGATACTTTACAACGGTCAAAGAGCAGATGGTTTCGGAGACTTTATTGCAATATCGTTAAACGAAGGTTTCGTGGAGTTTACCTACGATTTGGGAACTGGTGCAACGACGGCTAGGAGTTCCCAACGAATCGAAATTGGAAATTGGCATCAAATTAAAGTATCGAGAACGGGGCGATTAGCTATATTAGAAGTAGACAATCAGTTACCAATAGAAGTCCTTTCCGTAGGTGCTTTTACACAATTATCACTCCCTCAAAATTTATTCTTAGGTGGTGCACCAAATTTTGATAACGTTTCACCTCAGGTACGAGTACGATCGAACTTTATCGGTTGTATTCAAAAAGTAGTTATTAATGGACGCACTGTCTCAATTCTTGCGGAAGCCCTTGGTGGTGCTAATGTCAACAATTGTCCTCATCCGTGCGTGGCTCGACCGTGTGGCGAAAACGGCGAATGCATACCTCAATTAGATTACTTTACGTGCCGTTGTAAACCTGGTTACAGAGACCACGTGTGTGGACACGGTCCACCTTCTTTTGAGGGTGAAGACAGCTACCTATATTTCAACAATCCTCAAACATTATCAACTACGTCGGCGAGTCACATAGATATCAATATGAGATTCAAAATAAGTTCGATGGATGGACTTTTAGTTTGGTTGGATTTTGGAATCGATTTTCTTTCGTTGGGCGTGGAACGTGGAAATCTTGTTTTACGATACTCCGACCGCAATGAGGAGATAGTAGTGGTTCACAACACTTCTATAGTTCACGACAATTTATGGCATCGAATAAAAGCAGCCACGTAAGTAATTCCTTTAACAAAGATACGCCATTTACTGTTTTCAAAGTTTTTCAATAACGGTTAAAAGTTTTGCGAGTAAATGTATCGATAAAGTGAAATTTTATTGCAGAGTTGGAGGTAGCGGTTTATTGGTTGTAGACAACGGAGCAGCGGTTACAACGCAATCCGTCGAAGTTGCAAGAATTTGTTCTGTAAATCCGGGATTATACGTTGGCGGAATGCCACAAGTGTCAATTAACACTGGAGCAAGGTACTCTTCTGGAATTAAAGGATGCGTTGCGGATTTGGTGTTGAACAGCGATTACCATTTGCAGTTAAGCAGTTCGTCGGCAGTTAGTCGTAATGTGGCTGAATGTGAAGTTTGATCGAACAATATTAAATTGTCCAAGACAAAAAAACACTATTTGTACTAACTTAATATGTGTGATCTTTAATAAACGTGTACAGATAAGGCTGAATAATTCGAGATATTTAACACTGATGGAATAGATAATATCATAAAGTCGTAATTGACGAATAGAGGGTCCTAAGTTTACTAAATGACTCAGTGAAGAGTAGGTAAATTTTGATGTTAGAACTGTGAAGTAGACAGACGGACGATCTACTCTATCCACAAGCTTTTTGTATTTTTTGACTTAATTACGAACTACATAAATGAAGAGGAGCCGAATTACTCGCGGCATAGCACAAAGCACAATAAGTACCTTATTGCCTATTCATATCATGATATTATGCTAGTCAATATTTATTATATAAATGCAATCATAATTATGTTTGCACGTAAATCGGCTCCTTGCAGATTACATTTGCAATAACGTAGGTACTAAATCTGTCCAGTGGAAAATTCACACTTGTTTTATATTAACTATATTGCGGTATTTATTTGTACAGGTAGTTTAAAAATTTGTGTGTTAATAAAGAAATCGCTTTTGAATTAAAATTGATCGTTTTATTTCGGTCAGGGCTTCCCCTCTCTATGACTAGTTTTCCTCCTAACTTATTGTTGTTCATCTTGTATGTCCAAATCAAATTTCCTACAAATAAGTCCTCCGACAGCATATTGTATCTATCACTATCACACTATCTTCAGAAAACAACTAAAGAGTCGAAATTTGCGACTATAATTATTATTATTATGCTGTCGTGGACATTTTTGTAAAAATTTCTTACTATAAAATTGTCTATATTATGTAATTTTGTCATATTTGTTACGGTTTTAGAATATAGTAACTATAAGAACAAGAAACGACACTGTAAACGGCGAACATTTTGTTGGTAACAACGCGCATTGAATAACGCTATAGTGTCGCCTCTTGTTCATCTAGGAAATATTTTTTGATATAATGTCATAAATTTCAGCTCTTAGGATGTGGAATATTTGTTTAAAAGAAAAATTAAACAATTTTTATGTCGCTATGTAATGTACTTCTACCGTTGATTGAAGAATTCAACGCTTCTACGTAATTATTATAATTGAAATTAGCGGCAAAATTGGATGACCAGGATAATAGTGATTGGGTTGTAATAAATTAATATACATAATATCAGCGCCAGTCGCGGTTTTAGAACTTATGAGGCCCCAGGCGCAATTCAATTTTGAGGCCCCCCTCTAAGTATTTTCACTAATCCTACACTCCATATAGCAATTGATTTGAACCCCTGGTTCTCACCAGCACCGCAGACGATTTCTTTTTTTAATACTATTTTACTTTACCATACAACAAATATGAGTATACGTAGTATACCATATAGTATGGGAAAGTTATAAAATCGCAAAAAAAAAAGTTGAGATATTGACGGATTTAGAGTCCTTGGGGTCCAACGAGTTGAAAGAGACCAAACATCAACAAATGTCTGTGTGTCACTTAATTTTGTGTGCGCTCTAGCGCCAAAACCAATAAGAATTTCATAACCAAATTTCATATTTAGGTCTTTTATATTAAGACTTAGAACTGATTAGATTTTGGTTGAAATCGGTTCACGGAAACTTGATGGTGGGGGTTACGGTGACGCGAGGGAATGGATTAACGAGATACCACTGTTTTTATATAAATACCATATCATTAATGTATGGTAAAGTCATGGGATGGCCACATCACAAAACCAGTGAGGCCGTAGGCCGAACAACCACACCCGACATTTTTTTACTAAAAATTGCACTAAAATCAAAACTACTGCAAATCCAAGGCATCTAAGGGCTTAGAATTTTTTCGTTATTTTTCCTGTGTTTATTATATCTCATATCTCATCAAGTTTCAAAATATTTGAAGAAAACTTAATTTTTATCACAAAATTTAAATAAAAAAATTGCACTGAAATCAAATTAACCGCAAATCTAATGCATAATAGGGCTTAGAATTTTTTCGTTAGTTTTCCTGTGTTTATTACAATATTATTAATATTTTCATAAAGTTTCAGAACATTTGAACAAAATTAAATTTTTATCAAAAAATGTAAATCAAAAATTGCACTGAAATCAAAATAATTGCAAATCTAATGCATCTTAGGGCTTATAATTTTTTCGTTATTTTTCCTGTGTTTATTACAGAGGAATTAATATTTTCATTAAATTTCAGAATATTTGAACAAAATTAAACTTTTATCAAAAAATAGCACTGAAATCAAAATAACTGCAAAGCTAAGGCATTTTAGGGCTTAGAATTTTTTCGTTATTTTTCTTGTGTTTATTACAACGGAATTAATATTTTTTATTAAATTTCAGAATATTTGAACAAAATTAAATTTTTATCAAAAAATATAAATCAAAAATTGCACTGAAATCAAAATAATTGCAAATCTAATGCATCTTAGTGCTTAGAATTTTTTCGTTATTTTCCCTGTGTTTATTACAACCGAGTTAATATTTTCATTAAATTTTAGAATATTTGAACAAAATTAAACTTTTATCAAAAAATTTAAATCAAAAATAGCACTGAAATCAAAATAACTGCAAAGCTAAGGCATTTTAGGGCTTAGAATTTTTTCGTTATTTTTCCTGTGTTTATTACAACGGAATTAATATTTTCATAAAGTTTCAGAATATTTGAAAAAAATGGAATTTTTATCAAAAAATTTAAATCAAAATTTGCACTAAAATCAAAATAACTGCAAATCTAATTCATCTTAGGGCTTAGCATTTTTTCGTTACTTTTCCGGTGTTTATTACAACAGAAATTTAATTAATATTAATTAAATTTTTAATTTCTTTAATTAATATTAATTAAATTTTTCTTATTTTGAGGCCCTAGGCGCGCGCCTCTTCGGAAATCCGCCACTGATTAGCGCCGTAGTTAATAGGTTTGTTCGTTTGTATGAACTAACTTGAACTGGGTTATCTTTCGAGACAAAATACTCCAACCACAAAAGTTAGATAGTGTTCTAACTTGCACTGCCTACTCCTCCTATGGAGGTCGAGCAAGAAGTTCATGTTCGGTTATGAACTGAGCAGCCAAACAAACACAGTACATTGCACTAACTTGAACCGAGCAAGTTAGTTCATACAAACGAACAAACCTAATGCCTCACTGTGCGGTAAAATCCGAGAAGTTTTGAGGCCTTAAAATTTATTGAATAAAAAATGTAGTAATATTATTACGAACGCGAAAACCAACGGTTTCAAATATCGATTAGTTTAGTTTCGATTTTGCACGTCTAATTGGTCCCAATTGTTGCATTGTGTTGACTGTCCGTGCGTTCGGAGTAAACACTTACAAGGCTTGGAGGGGGTTGGAATTACCGCATTCTACTTTTAATTGTGATAGAAACAACATTAAACTTAAAAATCATATTTTTAATTGTACTACATCGTTAAGTTAGAGATCCCGGTTTATTTACAAGGATCCCAAGCATAAGTTATGCTATAGTTTAGTGAACGGGTTTAGATTGCCCAATTTTTGAGGGATTTTTATAAAATGGACAGATTTCATCGCGATTTTTCATTATTTGTTACGTTTTTAAAGCTTTTCAATTAAAATTTTTTTTATTACTAGATAAAATTAAAAATTAGTGACAAAATTAAAAAAAAGGTTGTTAGCATTCTGTGGTTAGGGGCTTAGAAAAGTGGAGCTAGGGAGGTATAGCCCACTTTAAAAAATAGAAAAACTTATAAAAAGAATGTGATAAAATTAATTGTACGCAGTTTATTTTCTTCGGACATGCAGGGTACTCCCTACCCCCCTATTTCACACCCGTTTCTTCACTTTTTACATAAGTTGCCCTACAATAAAGGGTTGTAGAATCCTCCAGCAGTCCAGACTAGCTATGATCCTGTAAAACATTTTATTTATCATTTAACCCATAGGTTCTCAAACTTTTTTGGACCATTGCCCCCTTTCCCGAGTATACATTGTGCTAACGCCCCCCTGTTTTTTTTTTCATAAAAAAGCAGCTAAAAAAGAAGCTTATTTGTAATAAAATAATTATTTATTTCTAGGAAAAAATTCAAAAACAAAATAATACTTAATGTGACGGATGAGCTTGATGATTTTCTAACAGTTTTTTAATATCTGGGTGCAACTAGAGTCAAAAGTTTGGGGAGGGGGCTACAAACACGTCTTCAAATAATCATTTGAAGGGCGGGGGCAAAAATTGCGCCGCAGGCAAAAAATTTAGGTTTTCAAGGTCAACCGAGCTTAGATTTGAAGTTAGAAATTATAAAAAGATGTATGTCTGCTGAAAGAAATTGATATAAATATTAATATTTTATTCTACAAAGCCATCGCCCCCCCCCCCGACTACCTCATCGCCCCCAGGGGGGCAATATCGCCCACTTTGAGAACCACTGATTTAACCCCTTCGTATACAATGACGAGTTAGGGTCGTCATTCATTTAAAATTGGTTTATTATTTAATATACCACTGTAGACTTTGACGAATCTGACTCTTCAAAATTAAAATAATTAAATAAAAAATGAAATAGTATTTTTCGGACGCATCAAGTTCCGTTTTATTTGTATGGCAAGGGGTTAATAAAAAATTTGTTTCGACAAAATGTATCACACTTTCCTAAATCGTAACCCTTTAATTACGAGGTGATAAAAATGCACTACTATATAATTTGGGCGAAGAAGTAAATATTAACAAATATAAAGGGAGCCAAAAATTTGTGGGAGGGGCGAAAATAAAAGTAGCGTGTGGGGAGCATTTACGGCCCAGGAAATTCGACCTTTTCATAACATTTCTATGGTTTTTTTATAAACCTTTTTTTTGGTCCTAGAACCTAGAGCCCATTTTATTACTTTATGGAACCTTTACGATAGCCCGGTGTTTATTTGTCACCGTGCCACGTAAGTTAATTTATTATTATTTACCTACAAATTCAGCTTAAAAATAAATTATAATTAAATTTCAAAACTTTTCAATTATTGAAAGTTATTTTTGAATTTATTTTCACGTTACAATTTTATTACATTTCTTTAATACGATACCTCCCCTTCGCCTCCATTTTTTTCCCGAACCAAAATACGCTTTTTTGTTTACTTTATCAAAACTTTAATTTAAAAAAATAAAAATATGAAATGTTAATCAAATTTGTTAGAAATATAATGCTGGTTCAACTTATTTTTACTATAAATAACCAATAACCAGAAAAATTTTACTACCAGTCTTGGCTTGGATATGACACTTTCCTGCCGCCTCTAACAATTGCAGAATATTATAGTATCATCGTTTAATATAATCCAATAAAATAATTTGTTAGAAATCTCCTCCTCAGTGTTATTTTTTATAGACGTACCTCTCCGATTGGTTTGTTCATTAAACAAAAATCTTTTTCTTCCACATAAAATCTTATGTTAATTTTGTTCAACCCTAAAAAATAATTAAAATTAGTTAAAAAATAATATTTGTCGTTGCCGCCACAGGTGACAGACAAAGATTTTGTGTGCATTATCGCAAAATATACTAGAACTATTATTATTATCCCTGCGTCCGGGAAGAAGCTTCCACTCGCTTCCAAACGCTTTGGCTCCCCACCTAAATTTTTGTAGCGACTGAAAGGGGCGGAGCCAAAATGTTTGGAAGCTGCATCCCGAACTCAAAAGAAATGTTTGTTAGCGTAAGTAGCTTCTACCCGAACGCGGGGTAAGTATAAAATGTACTGATTTATAATAAATTATAGAATCAGTAGCGCACCTGGGCGGGGGAGGCATTGTTTTGTACAAAAATAATATAAAACTTCTCTGTATCCCGTGAAGAAAATTCTTCTAATGTTGTGGAAGAGAAAATACCTGCTCCAAGTACTGGCAAAGAAGCTGGTGCTTTATTACGTTCTGATGAAGTTAGTGTCCTGAGCAAATTATATCTTATATTTCCTTGAAATATGTTGAACAATGGCGTACCAAGATTGTAGACAATACAAAAGTCCTTTTAGTACGTCAACGCCCACTTGAATCCTAAAAAGGTAGTTTGTTTTGGTAAGACAATCAAGGGTTGGAGATATCCACCGAGCGTCAATCTAGAAAGAAAAAAATTATAAGTGGTGAAAATTCTCGAGACGTGGGGCTATCTTTAGAAGAAGAAATACAAAGAGAAGTGTTTACGTCATTGGATAGTTATCCAGGAAATAACGGTACGTTTTGAGCAACTCCATGTCCTTGCAGAGAAGTATTCGTGCTTAATACCATCAAAACTTTTAAACGACAATTTTGAATGTCAAGTGAATAACTTTTTGAAGTTGATGAAGAACGGAAAAGGAAGAAAAGAAAGGATTCAGAATTTTACGTCTGTACCTGCTCTACAAAAAGAAGCAAAACGTTGGGAAAACTCTGTTCCCAATTGCAAGTAAATTGTTTAGAATTTTGTTAATAGCCATAAGTGTCGCTAGTTGTGAACGGAGCTTTTCCAAACTATAATTAATTAGAAATCATCTCCGTTCCACAATAATTAGGGATTTAAAATTGGGAAATCTAAGCGATACTTTCCATAGAAAAACAACTAACAAATTATATAAATTTCGACGATATCCTTCAAATAAAAAGGCAAGAAAAATAATTATATAAACACGCTTACATTTTACGATTATGGGTACGTTCCACTTAAAGCCATGACGACCGTGTGTGGTCCGGTCCTTTGATTGGACTGACGATCGACCGTGGGCACGATCTAGTTCGTTTGTTTTAATTGTGTACTAGATCCTGTACTGTAATAAAAATGGTTTTATTTACGTTCAGTACCTAATTATTTACTATTTATTATTGTATTATCAATACATAATACATTCCAATTAATTGTTTTGTTATATTTTAAAAATTGTAACAATTTGCAATTAAAAGTGATATAAAGATCCCAGATACCTCGTGAATCAGCAGTTTATGTTGTGGTTTAATTACAGAAATGTAAGAGTAAATAATCAAAGATTTACATTCTAACAAACTCTATAATGTATTCCTGATATTCTCCAAGAGGAAAACACGATAGATGCCCTTTGTTTTGTTAATGATATAAAAAAAAATTATATTTTTAATAATTAAAATTATTTCAAAACTAGAAGAAATAAATTGAACTTTACACTTAATTATGTATTTTGATTTGGAATTTATGAAAAAATTATTAAAATATTAAAGCATGAATTCCAGAAAATGTAAGTTAGTAGTAATTGTTATCGGGGCAATTTATTTATAAAAATTAAGAATAATATTTTTTAAATTGGGAATAAATAAAGTAAAAGCAGAGGAAACCTTAAAATAATAATTAAAACAACGAAATTAGAATAACATTTTTCAAATTTCAATGCAGAATGATTTCATATTATAAGTAACATTGTTAAAAAATTTATTACATAGGTAGGATAAAAATTTTTAAAAAAATCTCAAAAATTACCTGTTTTCGATACATTTTATTAAATTTAACGTCAATCTGAAAGAAAAAAAATTAAATTAAAAAAATAAAATTAAAATTGGGCATTTTTGGAAAAAAAAATGAATAGGGCCCCTCTTTACTGAAGAAGTATTTAATACTGAAGAAGTATTTAATACTGAAGAAGTATTTAATACTTCAGTGATTCCCTATTTTCGTTTACAATTCAACTTAAAAAAAAAAGGAATATGGAAAATGTTTAAGGTTTAAAAAATTCTGTTACATTTTGTAACCAATTTGGAAACTTTATTGATTAAAACTGAAACGTAACCGCATTATAAACTTCATAAAACACTACCATTGATGATCAAACATAAAATTTGGTTTAATGTAATGCATTATTAACAAACAGCATGAGAACAAGTTTAAACGATACATATAGATACTTAATAAATAATCGTAAAAAAAAGGAATTTAATTTTTAGCATGACGAAAATGCAAAAGCCGATCAACAAGATAAAACGTGAACCATTAAAGATGAGCTATAAGTTATCGACGTTAATATTCGTCTTCTTCGCCTGGAACATCTTCCACTTCATCAGGTGGAGCAAAACCCTCCTATTTCATATAGAAAGGAAAAAATTAGATCAAAACTTACTCAAAAAATGGTTTAATTACACAAACCTCTGTAGCATAAAGCACATCTAAAATTCTCTGAATGAGTGGATTTTGATCATCGTTTTCTTGACACATTACTTCAATATCTCTCAGTTTACCAAAATAAAAGTCTCTTTCCTTTTCTAAACCTTCAACGTTCATCTGAAAATTCTAAGATATTATCAACCAAGCCTTAAAATTCACTAATGTAATTAGGTACTAATTACAAACAATTAACAAAGGTCTCAACTCAAGTGATGAACTGGGTTGGTTTAATGAACTAATATTAGAAATTTAATTATGGATAATCAATATTTTGTCATTTGCTTCCTTTCACATCAATTAAAACACAAAGTATTTGAGTTACTTTTTAAAATAGAAAATTAAAATTTGGGAATCCCCGAATTCTAGATATTATTCTACCCCATGTTGTAATGAGTATATATTTTTCTTTCTGTCGTTACATCAATAGATGATGGAAGATTCAAAGAAAATAGGAATTGTTTTAATTTTTGTATAATTTCGGAAGTAAACAGCCAAGAACCATTAGTTATTTAGAACAGTAATGGACAAAGCTATTCATGGAATTTTTCACATTTCAGTATTTTTATCATTTATTGATTTAATTGAGAGTACTAGCAACCGCTTTTATTTGTATGCAAACATAATATATTCTTAAGTTAATTATACACATTTTTTCTAATTGTGTTTATAAAATAAAAAATTTCCAGCTTTTTATAGAAGCTTGGACTATACAAAAAAATATAAACCAAACGAAAGTCCATTCAGTGACCTCACTAAAATTTCTCAAAGAAATTAGTAGACTTTTGAGTGCCTTTTTGATAAAAATTAAAGTTTCCCTAAAAAATTTAATATTTTACAAATTAAATAAAATCATCCAATCAAAATATGTGTATGTTTTTTCTTTTCAAAATTACTTTTATTTTTTAAACTTGAAAAAAGCTTTTTTGGCCCAAATTTAGTTTAAATATAAACAAAAAAATTCCCAAACTTTTCATAAGCAAACTTGAACAGTTTTAAAAATTGAAATAGTTAATTCTGTTTTGACTAAAAAGTTATTAGACTTGGAACATACAAATAAATATAAACAAAATGAAGCATAATAATTCTTGTAAAAAAGAAATGCAAATATAGTAATCTCACCTTAAGTTCTAAAATTTGATTGCTCAATTCCTCTACTTTTGTGGCATCCCCACGGCTGGACACATTAATAGGCTTCGAAATAGGTTTGACTGCATTAACTTTAGGCACTAAAAAAGCACAAAATTAACACCAAATTTGAGATGCTATGAATGGTAGGAAAGAAGAAAGCAGCTTTTTTATTAAAGAAATATAAAACACATACTAGCTTTACCGGCAGGTTTAGTTTTACTTGGTGCAGCTAGAGCAGGTTTACGTGCAGACGTCAAAGCAGATCTCGGTGCTCCTCCACCTCCCAAACCTTCTCCAGCTCGCATCCCGACAGCGTCATAAGGTGCACCTTGATAGTTGGCGTCGAAAAACTTCTTGAACCATTGGAGAAATTCAAAGTTATCTTGAAACCGGCCCTTCACCAAACGATCAATTGGAACTATCTACCGAATGCAAGCAAACGAAAAGTCATGCAAAATGTAAATTATAATAAAAGGGAATAATAATTAAAACAAAAAGTGCAAATAGTAATAAATAAATTGAATCCAAGACGCGTGCATTGTGCTACAAGGTAAAAGAAATCTATTGCAACTGGAGTTACCCTGTCGCTGTTGTTGCTGTTTGGAAGGTGGGTGGTATTGTGGTGGCACTAAACCTCCGTGATCTTGAGATCCCGAGCCTAAGCCTAAACCACCTCTAGCTTCCAAACCGTCGTACTCTCTGCCATCGTAGTTGGCGTCAAAAAACTTCTTGAACCATTGCAAGAACTCAAAGTTGTCTTGAAAACGACCTTTTATTAGTCTGTCTACAGGAATTACCTATAAAATTGGTGTAACAACCCACAGTGGCACAATTAGATTTCTTTTTGTACAACACGGTTTGGTGATCAAAAACTCGACTGTGTAATGAATTAGAACATAAGAAGCATGCATACCTTGTCAACCCCCATCTTCTTGAAGGCTGCTTGCAAAACCTTAAAATTTTGGATGTACTCGTGCTCCAGATTAGTTTTAAACTTAACCTTCTTGAGAGGAACAGAGTTAGAGAAGAGCATATCCATAAACTGGCAGTAAGCTGCCCCTGTGCATAATTCCTCTATTTTAGCGAAACTACTCTGGAGGCAGTCGTTAACCCAGGACAGCATGTCATGCCTGGACAAATTATCTGTAGTCACATTCGTATTGTAGACATTCACTACCGCGGCGGCCACCGACATTTTGCAAATTCTTTAAGAGGAACACTGCAAAAAAATAAGAAAACCTTTCGTTAGAAATTGATAATATCATAAACTTGGACCATCAAACATTTGCCATGTGGAAAATAATGGGTTCTTTATAATTATCCTCGGGCAAATTTGACATTCGGTGACAAGAGCAAAATTTATTTTGTTAGTACGTTAAAAACCACCAAAATGTCAATTAAAATTAGATTATTACAAGCACAAGTAAATGATTTCATTTACGTAAATAATAATGTACAACTAACCGGAAATTAAATTATGTACGCCAAATAATGCCGGGAGTGGTTCTTGACAATTCACACCAAGAATTTTGTAGTTTAGTAATACAATTGTGACACAAAACTCCCTAGATTTGCATTGTCGTTAGATACGAGGGAAAATCATTATATTTTTAACAATATCAGATATCAGTAATATTAAATCTTTTCTACTTCACTTTTTCTAACATTAATCCATTAATTTTATTGTAAGTCAAAATTTAAAGGTGAATTATTGTACTTGACTAATTTTTTAAATCTCACAATAATTTTTCAAATAATCCAGTATTTTATCGCAAAAACAGCTATTATATTGAATAAAAACAAATACAGCACAGAAATTAATAATTTTATTATTTTTTTGTTGTCAAATGCCGTTTTTACTTTTTTAATTTTGACGTACCAGTCGCCTAGATGTAGAACGAGATCAATATACGTCAATGCTTTTTGAAAAAAATACGCCTATTTCTTTACATTTAAAATTTAGTGCAAAAACCGTCATTGCCACTGCTGACCAATGGGCAATTGGTATATCATAATATCAGGTAATGAAGCAACCTGAAAAATTCTTTAATTTCCGATGATTTGGTTTCGGAGCGATTTTTGATTTACATTTTTGGATAAAAAATAAAGTTTGTTCAAATATTCTGCAACTGCATAAAACTATTGATTACAACCTAGTAAAGCCAGGAAAAATAATGAAAAAATTCTAAACCAAAAGTTGTCTTTAATTTCCGATGATTTGGTTTCGGAGCGATTTTTGATTTACATTTTTGGATAAAAAATAAAGTTTGTTCAAATATTCTGCAACTGCATAAAACTATTGATTACAACCTAGTAAAGCCAGGAAAAATAATGAAAAAATTCTAAACCAAAAGTTGTCTTTAATTTCCGATGATTTGGTTTCGGAGCGATTTTTGATTTACATTTTTGGATAAAAAATAAAGTTTGTTCAAATATTCTGCAACTGCATAAAACTATTGATTACAACCTAGTAAAGCCAGGAAAAAT
The DNA here is from genome assembly GCA_958510855.1 of Rhagonycha lutea. Lineage (NCBI taxonomy): Eukaryota > Metazoa > Arthropoda > Insecta > Coleoptera > Cantharidae > Rhagonycha > Rhagonycha lutea. The sequence continues at coordinate 6,137,878 of OY294036.1, forward strand.
AATGAAAAAATTCTAAACCAAAAGTTGTCTTTAATTTCCGATGATTTGGTTTCGGAGCGATTTTTGATTTACATTTTTGGATAAAAAATAAAGTTTGTTCAAATATTCTGCAACTGCATAAAACTATTGATTACAACCTAGTAAAGCCAGGAAAAATAATGAAAAAATTCTAAACCAAAAGTTGTCTTTAATTTCCGATGATTTGGTTTCGGAGCGATTTTTGATTTACATTTTTGGATAAAAAATAAAGTTTGTTCAAATATTCTGCAACTGCATAAAACTATTGATTACAACCTAGTAAAGCCAGGAAAAATAATGAAAAAATTCTAAACCAAAAGTTGTCTTTAATTTCCGATGATTTGGTTTCGGAGCGATTTTTGATTTACATTTTTGGATAAAAAATAAAGTTTGTTCAAATATTCTGCAACTGCATAAAACTATTGATTACAACCTAGTAAAGCCAGGAAAAATAATGAAAAAATTCTAAACCAAAAGTTGTCTTTTTTTCCGATGATTTGGTTTCGGAGATAGAAAATATATCTTTAAAACCGCTTCATAGCAGCAGTTTCTTATGAAATTCTTACTATCAATACTGAATTGAATCGATTGTTTTGTAAAAGTACTCTCTAGCACGCAATGTTTAATTACTTTCTAAAAAATTTGCATTAAATATCAAAGTAATAACACTTACTTGAAGTTTTGTTAAGCAGAAACAGCAAATGGGGTATAGTTAAATAAATTTTAAGGGAAATTATGTCGGGAAAATAAGCGGTTTCGTTTATGACAATTTTTTAAGTTTCAAGTCTTCTATAAGTAGATACATAAAAAATACGTACTAACAGTAGAAGCAGGGGTGAAATTATTAAAAAATATATAATAATTATGTTATAGATTTTCACTAGATACAATTTATATTGAAAATACAAATTCCATACTGCGCCAACTTAGTAATTCCCGAAAATTTTGGAATTTTCTGCAAAAAGAATACAAGCAAGAATAATACAATATTAAAATATTTATTAGTAACAATAATAGCAGAAAATATAATAAACATAGCAAATCAAAATTATTGAGTGCTTGTATATTCTTCTAATAAAAAGACAGTAAATCTGGAATTTGAAAATGCAAATACCTGCCCTATATTTATTAATTTATTATAAAATGAAAACTTTTGAAGAATATATGAGGATCAAAACTTAAAATACTTGTAAACGTCTGTTTAAATAATCGCTAACAACAATTTCAAATTGGGGCGTAACCAATATCCCCGAGATGTGCTTCAACTTTCCAGCTCCTTTTCCAGAAGAAGTGAAAATGCGCACAAGTGTCCCGTCCTGCTGAAAAACTTGGATGCGCTCGTTAACCGAATCTCCAACCAATATAAAACCCATCGAATCGCACGCAATTGCATCGATCGATTTAAACTGTCCATTTTGTCCACCCCTGGAACCAAATTCAGACAATTTACAGCCAAATTTATCAAAAATCTTAATTCTATAAGCTCCCGAATCACCCACGATCGTTCTATCACCATATACTACAACAGTAGCAGGAGTCACAAATTCTGTGAAATTATTTTTAACTCCCAGGGATCCCAAAAACATTCCGTTTTCAGGATCCAACTTAATAACTCTGTCGTTTCCCACGTCGCAAACCACGAGTTGGTTTTCTACGTCAATTGCAATTCCTGCAGGATTTCTTAACACGTCACACCCTACTCCAACAACTTGCAAACTTCTTTTGTACTGTCCTTTGTTCGAAAACACGTGAATACAATTTTTCCACTTATCCGATACGTAAACTTCCATCAGCTTTTGAGAAAACGTTATTCCAAAAGGAAAACTCATTTCGGAACAACTTAATCTGTTCATAGTTTTAAAATTCTGTCTATTTATGACAATCACCGTTTCATTTCCAGCAGTTGTCAAATAAATAACGTCGTCCGACCAAGGGGGAATCCCTAAACCTAAAGGTTTTGGACATCTCGTCCAAATTAACCTTGGACAAAAAATTTTACTTCGGTAATACCTGACCATCGCTTTATTAGTTTTTGGTAAACTTTCAAATGCATCGACATGAGTAACCTCACCTTCCACCTTATTCAACTTAAATGTTTTACCATCAAATTTGGGTTCTATGATTTTCAACTGAGAAATTTCATTCAAAATATTAGAAATTATAGCGTGAAAACCCATGTAAATTTCCACCTAAAAAGACTAAAAAATTAGAAGTTTAAGCTTCAAATTTGTTCATTTACCTTTAGGTTATCGTTGTTTTCAAACTCTAGTTTGGAATTTTCTATGTCGTTTGTTACGCGTACAATTTGACGTGTAAATTTTTGACGGATTACTTCATTATTGCTTAACAAGCTTTCGAGTGATTTCAGGTTTTCTCTTTCTTGAAGTTTCAATTCGACTATCTTTTTTTCGGTAAAAAGTTTTATGGAGCTCACACTTTCGTAGTAGGCTTTTTGGAAATTGGAGAAACGTCCTTCCAAGTTATTTTTGGATTCTAAAAGGTGATCCAGTAATGCAGAAAAATTTTCTGTTATGGTTACCAAGTGCTCTTCCCAGCAAGAGTTACAAAATATCTATGTGGTTAATTTATGTGTTAATAATTTTTTATGCGGTTTCGTGTATTCTATTTACCTTTTCGCAATGTTCGCAAGATTTGATGTTTTGACAATTTTCTTGGCAATTGACGCATCTTGATGTTTCTGAAGAATTGTCTTTATCAAGAAACTGTAAGAAAGAGTCCAAATAAAAATTTTTTGGTAAACTTTGAATAGTAAAATCTTGTGTTATTTTCATAGGTAATTCGCATGCAGGACAATACAAGCAATCTTTTTCGGCAGGTGGATTACTCTTTGACTGCTCGACATATTCTATCAAGCATTTGCTACAAAATGTATGCTGACATGGTAGCATTTTTGGATTGCTTAGTTTGTTCAAACAAAGTTTACATTTTATTAAATCTTCCATTACGTTCGTAACCGATGATCTAAAATGATACAAATATAATTTGGAAGACAGATGCGAGACTGGAACGTAACAATTTATAACAAAGTAGGATTCAGTTAAATCTTTTTAAAATCACTTTGTTATAAATTTAAAATGTGGTTGAAAGGACAGTAATTTCTAGTGCACTAATAAATACCTTTTGGGTTTTGGTTCCTGCATTGTTACAATTGGAAGATGTTCATTTTTGGATATTAAAGAAACATTTAGTGCGTGACTGATTTCACCCATTTTTTAAAATAATAATTATTAGTTGTTACAGATTTTAGTACATTACGTACTTACTGTAAAAATACATTGATACAAATTTAGTTTAGCGATAACTTATCTAGTTAGTTTACGGAAAATAAGTGTAATTGTCGCATTATCAGATTAAAAGATTGTTAGATTGTTCCTCTTGAAAAAAGATTAAGTTTATCAATTTTTTTTAAATTCTAAATATTAGTAACTTTTTTTTTAAGTAGAATTCCTTTTTGCATCCATGCAATCCATCAAATCATTAAAACAAGTCCTGCAAGCTTAAGGGGTTAGGCCCACCTAAGATATCGAAAAATGGATAATTTTTGCAATTTTTTTATGGAGAAGTGTATGCATATCTTTGTACAATAGTTTAAGTATTTAAAAGAACTTTATGTAATAAGGCTTGGTAATTTTTTTCTTACAAATTATGAATAAATAATAAAGTTAAGAGGGACCTTTAAATTTTGATGCGAAAACATGTTTCAACAGATGGCGCGCCCTGAAATATTAATCTTTTCTAAGAATCTTTTCACCAATACAGAATTCTAATAATTTATAAAAGTCATATGAATAAACGATAACTAATTTAGGTAATGAGAAAGTTTGAGCTTTCAAAGTTAAATATTTTTAAAAATATTCAATATTTTCAAATATGAATATCTTTTTGAAATATACTTGTAAATATTCAACATTGGAAGCTCAAACTTCCTCATTGCCTAATTAGTTATCGATTATTCATATGACTTTTATAAATTATTAAAATTCTGTATTGGTGAAAAGATTCTTAGAAAAGATTAATATTTTAGGGCGCGCCATCTGTTGAAACATGTTTTCACATCAAAATTTAAAGGCCCATCTTAAAACGTTTATCCCAAAACTACATTTTCAAATCGGTGAGCAAGATATTTCAAAAAGTTGTGCACCAATCTATCTCAAATTTTGTGAATTTTTTTTAAACATTCAAAACTAGTCTTTAATCGAAGGATTTTCCAAAAACCTTCAATTTGATAATATGGCACCATCAAAGTTAACATTTCAATTTTCGTTAAAAAAAAGTTATTTTTGGTTCATAACATAGAAAATACGCATTGAAAAACTAAAAGCTTCGATTAACGACTAGTTTTGAATGTTTAAAAAAAGCACACAAAATTGTAGATATAAAAATTTCTTATACAATACCCCCAAATCCCAAAAATTATTAGTTTTTAATGGCGATATTATGAAGAATCGATTAACTTAATATTCGCAACCCTTACATTCTTAAAATAAATACTGAATTTGCACATAAATTTTATTTTGGGTTGACAATCTGTCACCTACTTAGTTAGTTGATTTCTGTAGCTGCCCCCTTGTTTTTATATGCTTACAACTGGTTTTTGAATTAATAGTATGGTAATTTTTGACAATAAATAAATGTTAACAAAGTTTAATTACCGCTTATTATTTTTCAAAAAATAGTTTTCTGTCCCTGGAATGACATAAATTAGTACAAAAACATCTTTTTATAATTTTTAACTTCAAATCTAAGGCTCTGTTGACCTTGAAAATCTAAAAAATTTGCCTGCGGCGCAATTTTTACCCACCCCCCATTAAAAAATAGTTTGAAGACCTTGACGTTTTTTTAAGCCCCCCCCCCAAACTTTTGACCCTAGTTGCGCCTATGCTTACCGGCCACTTGATGCCCTTTTTTTTTTTAACTAATAGTAAACAAATCGACTTGGGGTTCCGCCAAATTTTTTACATCGCCCAAAGGTTCCGCGGCCAAAACTAATTGGGAACCGCTGGTTTAGAATTATGGTTGCCCTTTTGAAGAAGCGGATTTAATTTTTCCAGAAATAGCTTTTCAAACATTTTCGAAAAAATTGGTAGCAGACTAAATTTTAAGTATTTATTTTTCAATTCAATTCAATTAACAACTCTATATTATTCTTTTGATTATTTACAAAATATGTGTGGCTGGCAATGATTAAGGGTCCTCCATAAAGAACATTTGCAATTTTTTCCAACTTTTCAGCGTTTAGTTGTGTTTGCAACTTTAATCGGAAATGAATCAATAATATAAAACTCTCACCCTTCCTCCTGGGGGGACCTCCAGACCCTCGGTCATAATACCACAATAACTTTGATATTACATTTGGACCGAAGCGACCGACCGAATTAAAATCATTTAAAGAATGTTCACTAAGTTGGTCTTCGTATTCGGGGGGTTTGGGGGGTATGGAATAAGGCTGGGAATCAAAATCGAATATAATCAACTAATCGAGTAGGTATTTGAATATTCGAATATGAAATTTTCTCAACGGCAATATTCAAATTATTCGAATATTCAAATTATTCGAATATTCAAATTATTCGAATGACTATTCGAATATTCGAGTAATTTGAATTATTCGAATACAAAAATGTTAAAAATTCCCAGCCTTATTCTATACGGGGGTGGTTTTGGGGATTCAAACCCCCCCATGGGATTTTCTCAACTGCACTATTCAAATTATTCGAATATTCAATTATTCGAATGATTATTCGAATATTCGAGTAATTTGAATATTCAAATAATCATTCGAATATTCGAATAATTTGAATATTCAAATAATTATTCGATAATTTTAATATTCTTGTGATTTCTTGAACGAATATTCGAATACAAAAATGTTAAAAATTCCTAGCGTTAGTAAGGAATACCCTCCAATCATACACTCAGTTACAAGGTTTAGCTTTGTTAAGCACACGTAAAATCTGAATTAGTGTCTCTGCGAGGTGGGAAATATAGATTTTGTATTCAAATATCTGTTTTTATTGCTGAATTAGCTTCCCCAAAATTTGACTTCAAAATTCAAATCCAATATAATATTTTGCTAGAAAGCTCCTCCGCCTTCGTGTCATTTATAGGCGCGTCTCTAATTCGGTTCATTCATTTATTAGTCATTAATAAATTTTCTTGGCCATCAGCTATCCAATATAATCTATAACTTTTCCTTTCTTACCCTGCCTGGGGGTATTTCATACCGCCCTTTTTTATTTATCATTTTTGAGATTTGAAATATTAAAATTCATAAGATATGGCGAAAGTGAAAACAAAAAAGTTTTGTTTGGTATGTATTATCAATAATTATCACCGTAGACGCGGCCGAGTTATTAATATTGTATAGTTAATTAAATGATTAGATCGTTGTGACCTTTTTTTTAGTCGGGGGGTCGAGGTTGGAACCCCCTGATTAAGCTACTTAATAATTTAAATTATTCGCAAATCTCCGATTTATAAAGAAGTTAATGATAATTAATTTTCAGTGTGTCGAAGGTATTGGTCATAATATGTGGTGGTTGTACCTTGATATCAACTTATAATCACCATATCTTCTTCTTCAACTTAGTTTAAGCCTTAAGGCTTATTATTTCCAACATCTGCTTCGTTTCCTTGGCAGTGTTAGTTCCATGAGCATATAAATAGTTTACATCAATTAGGTAGCTTGCTAGACTTGCCTTCAGATGTGCCTTTTGTTTCCTGGTTTTTATGTTAATGGTGGCAATTCACTAACCCAGAGGACCACCGGCTTAACGTGCCTTCCGAAGCACGGAGACTAGCCATAAGAAATTTTGACTCTCCCCAGGTTTGAACCCGTAGTGCCTCGCATTCGCATCCAACTGCGTTAGCTGCAAGGCAATGACCGTCTCTTCACTTCACAATCACCATATCGAAAATAATTATTGATTTTAGTGCAAATCTATAAAAGCACAAAATTAACGAGAATGCGGCATAAAATTAGCATCATAATATGAACTAATTGATTTTAGGCTTCTATACGCAGTATTATTATATAGTAAGAAGCATCATAATCTGGTTTTATGTCCGTATCCTAAAACTGCGGTCATTCGAGTTCTATCTTGTTAAATAAAACAAAAGGATTGATTGTAGCTTAATATCGGTTACTATTAATAATAATAAGCAGGAAGCAACTCGAAATGAACTCGTGATTGGAGATGTATTATTGAGAGAGGTCCAGTCATTAAATCTACTTACAAGGGGACACTACAGTGAGGTACCCACCAATCGGGATTCCAATTTTTTTGGTGATTCTATGAGCTAAAAAATTTATCACTTTCTCGGCGTTTAGTCCAATGGCCCTTCGTTTTTGAGTTATGAATTTTTGAAAATGCCATATTGAGTTAACTGTTATTACTATTAACTATTATTACAAGAAACCGTGGTTATCTAATGGTTACGAATTTGGAATGGTAATTCGTAGAGGTCGTTAATTTTTTAATTCCGATAATAAATTTCATAATTTACAACAACAAAATCTCAGGACCGATGCGTTACAACTCCAATATATTATGATAAACTTATGGTAAAACCAGCCCATTTCAAAAATTCATAACTCAAAAACTAAGAGCCATTGGACTAAACCCCGAGAAAGTGATATTTTTTTTAACTCATAGAATCACCAAAAAAATTGGGATCCCGATTGGTGGGTACCTCACTGTAGTGTCTCCTTGTTAGTATCGTATCAGCGGCGGATCTGCACAGAAATTAATGAAATGTAAGCTTATAATGTAACAGGGGTTCCTTACAAAGATCCACATATCCAATATAATAATTTGCTAGAAACCTCCTCCTCATCAGCATCATTTATAGGTGCTCCTCTAATTGGCTCGATTATTCATTATACCAATGGCTTTATTATGGCTGTCACGTATGTGGTTGCAAGATGAAAATTTTTTTCAAATTCTCAGGCCCGGTATGTTTTTTCTGAATTAGTTTAATTTAAAATTACCGAAAACATCACCAAAACAACATCAAGTGGTAGTATGGTAAACTTCTCCAAAGGATATTGCAAAAATTAACAAAAATATAACAATTTCAATAAGCAATTAGCTTGATAAACTAATAAAAAAATAATCAAATTGAATTAGACAGCAATGGCCAAGACAGTACAACAACAATCGTCAGGGAACTGGGTGCCAGGTCGTTTTGCCCTGTCAATTTGGACACGACGAATATTTTACTAGATACCAAAAATTATTATAGTTCTCAAAAAGGCTATCGTTTCGAAAAATAAAACCTATTTGCATTTAAAAGTTCTCCACTTTAAAAGTTTAGAAAAAATCCCGAAATTTATAAAGCAGCTGTAAGCCCAAACCTAGTACTTCACCAATAAGTTATTCTTTTTTGAAGTTATTAGTTATGTTATAATATCGTAGTGTGCCAAAACTCATTTTTAGTACCCACCTACAAAAATCCTTACGAATACAAGTTCAAGAATTTCCAGTTGTAATTAGATCGTTGTTTACATTAAACCACTATTGATTGTGGTCTTCTTTTTGGATGCAGTATATCATAATTATAAGTGTTACATCTTCAAGGTCAAATTTTGAAGACAAAATTCAATGAGATCTTATTTAACATATTATTTTGGATAGTTACAATTGCATGAGGACGAAGAAGAAATATTTAAACGAAACGCTTTTCTAACAGGTACCAGGTACATAGAAGCTTTTCTTCGATTTAAAAGGAGGAAAAATTAATAACTAAAGAGGAAAGTAATTGTTTCAAAATCGAGTTCAATTTGGATACTTTAAATTTGCATAATTTTATAAGGTCACTGCAAAAAATTGATACACTTTCAATGGATGTATGACGATAAGCAAAATTTCAGTGTCAGATAGCTGTTTTTGGGAATCAATGTCGTTAAAAATTAAAGTGAAATTTTTGTCCTAGTAGCCTAAACGAATGCATGTAGATAAATGTAAGGAGTGCAAAAAACTGAATAATTTAAAAATTAGATAATTTATGTAAAATACTGGTATAACTCGTGTGTGTATATCCAAATCGATGGGATGGGTGAATTTTATTTTGCAAAATAGTCGATAATGGTTAACAACTTTAAAATATCCCGTTACGCAAGAACTCCATATCATCTGCATTATGCGAATGTGTGGGTATTTGTATTAAAAAGTAGTTCAGCGTGTTTTTCGCAAAATAACTTGTTTAAAAATCAAGTTTGGTTCATTTGAGAAAAAATGGAACGAAGAATTATTACCATCTTTGGTGTCATTTTTCATGAATATTTAACAAAAGTTTTGCATTCCAGAAAATTGGCAAAAATGTCATAGCGTCCGGGTAATTCCAAATACGTAATTGCAAAAGGAGCGATTGATGCATTTGGTGTTTAATTGAGTTGCATAACGGCTACCCCAGTGACCAAGTGAAGACCGGTTGTTGGCAAAGATTGATCCTGGTTGTTACGTTTATAACGGCATTACCCTCGAACAATTTCGATTTCCCTTTATTTGGAACGAAACTTACATCGAAAATCCAACAATTAACAATAATTATAATTATTATATAATAATTAATGCGATGACTTTCGCTAATTTTATCGTGTCATCTTCATTTCGTTAGGTTTCTCTTATTAATAAAGAAAAAAACAATTAAAGATTGCATCGATTAGATAATATCATAATATATAAATTACATCGTTAATGAAGCAGACGACTGCTGGGGGCCGAACACTATGTATGTATGAAAAAGCGATTTGACTGATTGAACAATTAAAAAGCAAGCCGGGCAAAAAAGTGAATAATCCAATCATACGAGTAATTTGAATGTTTGCTTTCTAAGAGTTAACGGTCTGTGCCGGAACGGACCCCCCGAAGTCGTGGAAAACCTAATTCTTATGGTTGGTTTTAATAGCCTTTTTTATTCTTTTGCAATTCCATCGAACGACACTGAATAATTCGGTCCGTGACCTGCTGTGTAGGGTGGTGCAGTTTTGATCGCATTTTGCAATGTCTCGGTCACTGGAGTAGAGAGTGAGCACAGCGTTTCTGGTTCTGCCTTCTTGTTCTTCTTGTAAGCAGCCAAGTCTCACACTTGTTATTCGTACTAGACGAGAACCATGCAACGGGTGTTATTGTTTATTGCAATCGATTGTCATAAAATAAAAAAAATTGAAGTGCTCCAAAAACACATAAACTAAATATGTTACAAGTGGTGATCGTTTTGGAAAAAAGGGTTTTTAAATTTTGTGATTTTCATATTCCACATTCACAATATACTTTTGTGGTAAGAAAACCTTCTGATTTATTTTTTAAAAATAAAATTTTAATATTGTCGTTGATAAATCACTGCGTTTAAAATAATCTACCAAAATAGCATGCGATTAGCATACCAAAACATACTATGGAAAAATGGTGTTTAATTAAGAATTATGAGAGTTTTACTTACACCAGCCAGTGTAATTACTGCTATTCGTGTACCGTTTGTGATTACATGAATGCTAAATGAAAAATTAATTTATCTAGCAGCTATTAATTCTATGCAATTATTTCTGCAATAAAAAGTAATGAGAGAAAAGTGTAAAATAAACATTTGCGATAAAACTATAAAACTATTTTTTGCATAAAGTAAAACGTGAATAATTCAAAAAATGCATTTCCTGCATTTGTAAGATAACAATTTAAACTGGTCCAGCTCTTAGGGAGTCTGCAGTTTAACCGCACGATCAATCGTTCAAATCAGTGATAGCTCTATAAATGCCCAAATATAAGTCTAACCGGAGAGGAGTTAAAATTAACAAAAAAAAGATATGATTTGTATAAATATCTATTATTTTCTGAAATAAATTTCGAAAAAAGGTCATATATTACTGAATACGATAAAAAAAAGTAATTAAATCAGTGTCAACGATTATTTATATCATCACAACTGCATAATAATTAAAGTATGCCATTGAACTAAAAACCATACTTAAGAATGTCCGTTTTGTTGTTATAAATTAATTTATCGAAAAGAAAAAACCGGTCACTTTAAATATTAGATAAATTCGATGTTTCCTCTTTTGGGTAGGTACTTTCCCAAAAAGCGAAGCTGGTTTTTTTCAAATTATATTTTTTTTTATTTAAAGTGATCGACAGGGTAAAATATTCTTTCAATTGAACATTTTCTGTCTGTGAAATCGGTAACATGTTCCAAAAAAATTTTGTCAGTTATATTATCAAAATAATTCGAAAATTAAGCAAAGATCAAGCATTTGTAAGTTCTTTGTCAAAACTTAGTCAGTTTATTTTGTCAGAGTATTCGTTAAACATATTTGTCAGTAATTTATCAAACAATATTGTCAGTTACTTAAATTTTTTCAGAAACAACAACAAAATTGAAGGAATTTATCCATTTTATCCGATATGCAATTTTAATAGTAACCTGATCTTAAATCTTCATAATTACAATTATTTTAGGTTGGTATTAATGGAATAATTTTACGTCACAGTGGGGTCTCAGAGACCCCAAACGCCATATAAGTTAATGTAAATAAAATCCAGAAAAGACGTATCTCCCCTCTCCCGTGTAGACGTTCCAGATGAAAATTTTGTCATAAAGTTAAAAATATTGTTTAACTTACACACATGATTGAATAAATAAAGTACCTCTGTCTCGTGTTAAAGAGAACAACGCCACAATAAATGTAGATCAAATTTTAATTTGCAACAACATTTCTAAATTTTATGTAAATTAGTATTAAATTTTTTTTACAGCAAATGCGACTAATTATTGTCGTTAAAAGTACACAAATGTGCCAAATTTCAGCGCAACTGCTCACATTGAAAAATAAATCGACCAATAATAATCTATCCAAAGAAAGCCCAATAAATGCTTACATTGCACTGACCAATATTAGGAGGAGGAGGCGGTCGGAGCATAGCGTTCACGCGAGTTGACTATGAACGCTAATCACCCGGTTCGAATCCGAGTGAAGTAAGAACTTTATTCTAACCGTATCTCCCCTCGGAAGGCAATGGCAAACCACCGGGGTGTAATCTGCCATGAAAACCTTTAACAAGCATTGTTAAAGGTCACGACGCTTCTGTCAAGAAGCAATACGATGGAGAAGAAGACCAATATTAACTTATGCCTGTAAAGTATTTCACATTTCGGTTTTCTTTATTTTCAAATATTTTTAACACTCATGAAGTAAAACTACAAATTTAAAATGCAATACAATACAAACTTTTTAATAATTTTTACTTTGCACAGTCCAAATACAAAGTGCAAAATGAAATAATAAGGTTTCTCTAGATAATATATTGATTTTTGTTCACGAAAATACAAATATAAGCAATTTTAAACAATAAACTGATAAAAATGTACGATTCGAGTACCTTAATTGGGCCTAAGAAATGATTATAGTTATTTACAAAAACTCAACATCAGGATCTGGTAGTTAATATCGATTAATTTAAGAAATAATCAATTATAAAGTTTTGATTTTACACGTAAGAACCGCCCAAGTTGCTGCATTCTGTTGATGGTACGTGCCCTCGACGTAAATCCTTATTTATTGACGATTACATGTGCAACTGACAACATCAAACTTGAAATTTTGTTTTGTTTTATAGCGAAATTTGAACTAAGGCTGGGAATTTTTAACATTTTTGTATTCGAATATTCGTTCAAGAAATCACAAGAATATTCAAATTATTCGAATATTCGAATGATTATTTGAATATTCAAATTACTCGAATATTCAAATCATTATTTGAATATTCAAATTACTCGAATATTCCAATAATTTGAATATTCGAATAATTTGAATAGTGTGCTGTTGAGAAAATATTCATTTTCGAATACTCGATTAGTTGATTATATTCGATTTTTTGCACCAAAAAATATTTTTAGAGCCTATTTTTTAATCTCTTGCTCTCCCATGGGGGGTTTGAACCCCCAAAACCACCCCAGTATATAGTAAGGCAGGGAATTTTTAACATTTTTTATTCGAATATTCGTTCAAAAAATCACAAGAATATTCAAATTACTCGAATATTCGAATAATAATCAATCGAATAATTTGAATATTCGAATAATTTGAATACTGCCGTTGAGAAAATATTCATATTCGAATATTCGAATACTCGATTAGTTGATTATATTCGATTTTGATTCCCAGCCTTAATTTGAACCTAAGACTTTTAATATTCCGGTTTTGAGTTAGGTGGGCTACAGGGATATTTTTACCATAATTTCCGTGTTTCAACCGGAGCTCTCGTAGTTCTACTGTATTTTAAAAATATTATTTTAAATATTCAGGACATCAGGTCCTTATTCAGAATTGAATTTATAGCAGGTTCTATAACTAAATTTATACAATGAAGATTTTAAACAAACAATAATGATCGCAATCAATGACTTTTTTAAATCGATTGAACTTTTGATCGTCCACTACAATAATTAATTTCCTTAATGAAAAAATGAATGATGAGGCAGGTTATTCCACTGTTAAACATAGGTCTCTCCCATCAAAGAAAACATGCAAAATTTTAGTAAAACATTTTCCTATTATGTCTATTACCTGTCTGAACTTTCAACTGTTTAAATTGATCGCATGAGCCAACATTTTAATGCTAACCTTTCACGCTCACTTAGGTTGTATATGTTGTACATGGTAATACATTGATTTACTAAAATAAAAGAATTTTCAAACAAATCCAGACAAATATGCAGCGTATGCTTTAATGAAATCAATATTGATAAATATTTCATGCATAAAAGAGTCGGTTCTTTATTATCAGTTATCACGAAACGTTAATAATAGATGCATCACTGGAAAATCCTCTGATGAGCTGGTCAATTGTTTTGATTATAAAATTGCTGATAATAACGTATCGATTAAGTCTACCTATTCTATCAGTCTTCAAAAGACCTAATCAATTTCACTTGAATTGCTATCTAATACTCAATTATAGTGTCATTTCCTTCCACCGATAAGATACTTTGTTCGAATATTCTTTAAAAAAAAATCGAATTTGTTTCTAAATGAATCATCAAGAAGCGATTAAAAGAAGATATTTAATGATATGACTCGGTCATTGCCTTGCAGCTAACGCAGTTGGATGCGAATGCAGGGTACCGGGTTCAAACCTGGAGAGAGTCAAACTTTCTTATGACCAAGTCTCCGTGCTTCGGAGGGCACGTTAAGCCAGCGGTCCCCCTAAGTTGACGAATTGCCACCGTTAACAAAAAACAGGGCTATAGGCACATCTGAAGGTTAGCCTAGCAAGCTGCTACTGGATGTAAAACAACTATAGTCCAAAAATCGATATGCGGACTACTCACCAACCCGTCTATCCAGCGTGGTGAATTATGGCAAAAACCTCCATTACTGGAGAGGCCTATGGTCCAGGAGTGGACTAGGATGGGCTGAAGAAGAAGAAGATTTAATGATAGCGTAGTAAAAGAACTAAGAAATGTTCACACAAGGATAAGCAGGCCCGTAGCCAGGGGGGCACGTGCCCCCTCCCCCGAAATGTTGAAAAGATAAAGAAAAAGGTAGGGGAACAACCGAAAATTTTACATTTTACAAAAGGCGTTTGCAAGTGCCCCCCCCCCCGAAATGAAATCCTGGCTACGGGCCTAAGGATAAGCAGCGCTAAATGATATCTTTCATACACACACAATGGAATGGACAAAGAGGTAAGCAAAAATGGCCAAAAACCAACTTTAGAACATTGAATTTGCAAAATGGTGACGGAAGTTATGGAATCCGCAGTTAGTCCAGTCATTATATCCAAAAAACCGACCCTACCCGTGAAAAATTTCTTAGTGGTTTCTTTTTTTCGCAGATGTCTCGGGGGGGGTCACTGGGAGTTTAAATTGAAAATCTCGACCAAATTATGCTTTTACGTATATTCGAAAAATGAAATAAAAAACGGTTTTTCTTGAATAACTCGGCCATTTTTGATTTTACATAAAAACCGTGGGGACAAAAATTGTAGGAAATTTGATTCTCTACATTCTACAAGTTTGGTCCTCGCTTTCTTCTAGGATCGATATTTTTGGAATTGGACCCGAAAAAAGCGACAAATTCAAAATAATATCATTATCACTTTTATTTTCAACTTAACGGCATAAATGAAGAGGAACAAATTTGTAGAGAATCAAATTTTGGACAAATTTGGTCTCCACCTGTTTTTACAAAAATCGATATTTTCGGAATTTAACCTAAAAATATGTACCCATTTAGAAATATTCCCATTATCCCCTTTATTTTCAATTTTACAGGTACAATAATAAATAAGGCGAAAGTTGTATATATTTTTAGGTTAAATTCCGAAAATATCGATTTTTGTAAAAACATGTGGAGACCAAATTTGTCCAAAATTTGATTCTCTACAAGTTTGTTTCTTTTCATTTATGCCGTTAAGTTGAAAATAAAAGAGATAATGATATTATTTTGAATTTCTCGCGCTTTTCGGGTCCAATTCCAAAAATATCGATCCTAGAAGAAAAATTGTGAGGACCAAACTTGTAGAGAATCAAATTTCCTACAATTTTTGTCCCCCACGGTTTTTATGTAAAATCAAAAATGGCCGAGTTATTCAAGAAAAACCGTTTTTTACGAAAAAAAAACATTTTTCGAATATACGCAAAAGCATAATTTGGTCTATTTTTTTGTATGTCAAACGTAAGCTAACAGAATTTTCCAAATCTACAATTAAATAAACAAAAAAATAGATAAATTTATTATTGTTTATGTTTGCATAGATGAACCGATTATTACAAAAACTATTGGAAGATTGGAACTGTTCACATCCCTAAAAATGGAAGGAGGAAATGTGTGGCGGGCTATCACAAATCTCCTCAGTAGTAATGCAAAATATTATTGAAAGCATTGCGGGACGGTATAGCCTCAGGCACGTTTCTGATGCTAAGTGATTTTAAAAGTCGTTAATCTATTTGGTAAGCATCACTAAATTTGTATCGCGTGCCATCAAATCGTGGTAATGTGGATTTCCATAAATCGGTTTTCTCTCGTGTTCTCTGGTGCCGCAATTGAAATTCTATCTAAAGGCAGGACCCAAAATCTTGAATGGAAGGGTAAAATCAGTATCGCAATTTGAAGAGGTCCTCGATATAATGTTAAAATTAACTGCTTTTGTATCTCATTTTGGCTGTCAATAATAAAATAATGCAAGAAAGTGCGTGTGATTGAACTTCAAACAAATTTAATTTTTAGAACATCGGAAGTGTGGCCAAAATTTAGGGACCAATTATTATACCATTTGGTAACACGTGATTAGTATCGATTGTTTACCATCAATTAATATTCAATGCTCAATAAAAAATCCACCTGTTAACCTCTTTTCATTAACTGGTCGTATATTATCCCCACTTTGGAAACACTTGATTTTTAATAACTGCAAAATAAAATAAGCACCGTTCCAATTGTTAAAAGGCAATCAATCACAACAAAGACTTCAATCAACAATGCAGACGATTAAAAAAATAGCCGGGCATGCCGGGAAACTTATATGGATACATTCAACGTGACTTCCATCCGCAAAATAAATTACCAACTAAAAGCGCTCCAGAAAATGTGTGAATTTTTAGGAAAAAATTAACTGATGAGTGCTTAATATTCTAAAAGAGTTTTGATATTAGAAATCTTCGGCAAGTCGTGCTTTGTGTTTTAAATTTAATACCGTTTTTTGCTGCAATTACTTTGCATACAAACTACGTGAGCGATTTCGATAATTTTAACTTTTATTTACTTGGTTTATTTTATTTTTAGGTACCATGACATTAAGTCTTCACGAGACAATACGACAAACAATGAAAAACGTCTCAACCGTTTACTTATTACTCATTTTAAAATTAATAAGGCCCTGTGTGAACACGGATGAGCAACCTCATTCACGTCAAAAACGTATATTATGGGTCACCTCGGATGGAAGACTCGCTCTACCTCCAGGAACTACTCTAGTTATATCGCCTTCGCTCTCGTTACCATTCGTTCGATATCCCCCGGATGGTTTCTTCTCCAATATAACCATAAGTTTACCATTTACTAGTAAGTTTATTAAAATGATTGTGTTTGTTTGCTAATGCCTATTTCATTCACAGTTGACTTCAATAAGTTGGGTTTAACCGACAACGAAAATCCTTATGGAATTATTCCGCCAGTACTAGCACGATCCATGGGACGAGCAGCTGGTGGATACCTAGCCGATTATATCGCATCATTTATGCAACATAAAAGAAATAGACGCTCGACAGCCGAAGATGGTCCAAGCTTACCACCAGAATACAAGCACGCTTTTCACGGAGGCGAGAGGGCTTTGCTTTACACAATCGTGGAAGAATTTTTGGAAAACTTTGGAATGAACGGTAAAGCGTGCTTACTTCGAGCGATATGTGAAGTTCACGCAAATCCGTTGATAAACTATGGATTATTGGGTGAAATTATCAAGCTGTTCTTTACGTGAGTAATTAAATAGACCGCAAAATGTAAAAACTATAATTTTAATTTTAGAGCGAGTAAGTCGCCTTATTCGAGTTTAATGTCGGAATATGTGGAAGCCGAAAATTCAGGCCGTGGTAAATCTGGTGCTTCGGAATGTTGGCCTTATATGAAAGACTGTCCCAAATCCTTGTTCAGAGCCAATCACAACCATTACGAGTAAGAGTTCAGAATTAAAGTTAACTTAATTTAAATAAAATAATTTCTAGTGAAACGCAGCCAGAAAGTGAAGCGGAAGGTTCCGTGAAAGATAAAAAATCTTCGGAGGTGCTGTATAACCCTACGCTACAAAACATGTGAAAACGTAGTAGGGAAAATCTAATTGGGAAAATAGTAGGTTAGGGAAATTTTAAGAAAACGTAATTTATTTTGTAAATATAGGCGATAAGTGTAATTAAGTCATTTGCTCAATATTGTACATAGACTATGAGTAAACCAAATATTTATGTTCGTAAAAATTGTATAATTTAATATTATTTGTGTAATAGTTTTTAAAATAAATTAGTCTATACGAATAAATATCTTTATTGGGAAAAAGTTTCCTATTTCAAATACTAAATCCGTTCCGAAAATTACAACAACAATTTCGATTATTTTCGATCTAATTAGATATCATCAGTGGCGTCTAGAAGGAAAAGGAAGTGATTATTAAAATTTCTTATTAACAAAAAAGTTTTATGAGGCCCCAGGCGCAATTCAATTTTGAGGCCCCCCTCTAAGTATTTTCACTAATTCTACAGAAATTGATTTGAACCCCTGGTGCCCGGGGAGCCCATCCACTAGCACCGCAGATGATTTATTTTTTTGATACTTTTTTTAATAAAATTGCACTGAAATCAAAATAACTGCAAATCCAAGGCATCTTAGGGTTTAGAATTTTTTTGTTATTTTTCCTGTGTTTACTATTACTACAGAATTTATATTTTCATAAAATTTCAGAAAATTTGAACAAAATTAAATTTTTATCAAGAAATGCAAATCAAAAATTGCACTGAAATCAAAATAGCTGCAAATCCAAGATATCTGAGGGCTTAGAATTTTTTCGTTATTTTTCCTGTGTTTATTACAATAGCGTTAATATTTTCATGAAGTTTCAGAATATTTGAACAAAATTAAATTTTTATCAAAAAATGCAAATCAAAAATTGCACTGAAATCAAAATAACCGCAAATCCAAGATATCTGAGGGCTTAGAATTTTTTCGTTATTTTTCCTGTGTTTATTACAATAGCGTTAATATTTTAATGAAGTTTCAGAATATTTGAACAAAATTAAATTTTTATCAAAAAATTTAAATCAAAAATTGCACTCAAATTAAAATAACTGCAAATCTAGGCAGCTTAGGGCTTAGAATTTTTTCGTTATTTTTCCTGTGTTTATTACAATAGCGTTAATATTTTAATGAAGTTTCAGAATATTTGAACAAAATTAAATTTTTATCAAAAAATGTAAATCAAAAATTGCACTGTAATCAAAATTGCACTGTAATCAAAATTGCTGCAAATCCAAGATATCTGAGGGCTTAGAATTGTATCGTTATTTTTCCTGTGTTTATTACAATAGCGTTAATATTTTCATGAAGTTTCAGAATATTTGAACAAAATTAAATTTTTATCAATTTTTTTATCTCAAGTCTTAGAATTTTGTCGTTATTTTTGCTGCGTTTATTACAATAGCGTTAGTATTTTCATGAAGTTTCAGAATATTTGAACAAAATTAAATTTTTATCAAAAAATTTAAATCAAAAATTGCACACAAATTAAAATAACTGCAAATCTAGGCAGCTTAGGGCTTAGAATTTTTTCGTTATTTTTTCTGTGTTTATTACTACAGAATTAATATTTTCATAAAGTTTCAGAATATTTGAACAAAATTAAAATTTTATCAAAAATTTCAATCAAAAATTGCACTGAAATCAAAATAACTGAAAAACTAAGGCATCTTAGGGCTTAGTAATTTTTCGTTATTTTTCCTGCGTTTACTAATACAGAATTGATATTTTCATAAAGTTTCAGAATATTTGAACAAAATTAAATTTTTATCAAAAAATGCAAATCAAAAATTGCACTGAAATTAAATTAACAACTGCAAATCCAGGCATCTTAGGGCGTAGAATTTTTTCGTTATTTTTCCTGTGATTATTACAACGGAATTAATATTTTCAAAAAGTTTAAGAATATTTGAACAAAATTAAATTCTTATCAAAAAATTTAAATCAAAAATTGCACTCAAATTAAAATAACTGCAAGTTCTTAGGGCTTAGAATTTTTTCGTTATTTTTCCTGTGTTTATTACAACGGAATTAATATTTTCCTAAAGTTTCAGAATATTTGAACAAAATTAAATTTGTATCAAAAAATTTAAATCCAAAATTGCATTCAAATTAAAATAACTGACTATCATCTTAGGGCTTAGAATTTTTTCGTTATTTTTCCTGTGTTTATTACAACGGAATTAATATTTTCATAAAGTTTCAGAATATTTGAACAAAATTAAATTTTTATCAAAAAATTTTAATCAAAAATTGCACTCAAATTAAAATAACTGCAAATCTAGGCATCTTCGGGCCTAGAATTTTTTCGTTAATTTTCCGGTGTTTATTACAACAGGAATTTAATTAATAATAGTTAAGTTTTCCTAATTTTGAGGCCCCTTGATTTACTCGCACCTCAGCAGATTATACGTTTACCAAATTAATAAAATCAGTAGAATTTTGCGATTGGATTTTTTATTTCATCTAGCTTTCCGGAACGTGGGACATTTTGGTGATCAATTTTTTTGAGTGATTTTGGAATAGATCGGGCCCTTAAGTCAAGCATATTAATTTTTATAAAATTTTGAATTGCTACCACGATTAGTAAAAATCTGATGTGACACAACACATGAATTTCCCATTTAAAAAACTAAAAGTAAATAGTAATAAATTAAATATTTTAATTGCTCTAAATTTTAAGGGGTTAGATATATTTAATTTTGAAACTTATTTTTAAATTTCAATAAATTTAGGTTCAAATCACAATCACCCCCAAAATTATTTGGGCTATAATTAGAATTACATCATGTTAAATTGAGTCAATCAGAATTAAGAGATAACCCAATAGAATTAAAAAAATGTACTCTTTAAAATTTATTTCAATAAATTGAACATTGCTTTTTTTTATAAACAAACAGTATAATCTACAAACATATAAATAATATCAACTCTCCAAAGAAGGTATTTTATAACAATTAAATACTAATGGCAATAATTTTTAACAATAAATGAAGCAGTATTGGGCAGTCAAGAACTTTTTTAGGAGCGAGAAAATATAGTAAGCCACTGAGACAAGTGGGTGCTTACAAATTTAAACTTGACCCCTTCTTTAATATTCATTTATATTTGCATTTGTTTGTATTTTGAGCAACAACCATGGCAAACAATATTACTCAAATTGAACTATAGATATGAGAGGTTGTTTCCTCGGCGACATGATTACAGATGATAAAAAAATAATAAATTTATTGCAATTTTACTACCTAGTAAATAAAAGATTTCTTAGCTTAAATAGTTACAGTACATTTTAGTAAAACCTAAACTAATAAATAAATATAATTGCAGATCAAATAATATCATTAAGTTTTTGCCGTTGTAAGCAAAATTATTAGGCAACTAAAACTGGGATTACTTTGGAGTTTTATGTAGGCAACTGAAGAATAAAAGTCTTTAATTCGAACATTTGTGTTCTTCTTATTTTGTGAGGGAATAATTTTGATTTAAAATCTACGGGAATCCCCTGTAAATAATATACCTAGTTGTTACTAATGTAAGAATTTCACCCCCTTTTTGGAAAATCAAATTTACTTTTGTGCGTGTAGTATTCATTTTTGTTTCACATTATGTTTTTAAAAATTATGAACTAAAATTGAATAATAAATAATTTGTGGAATTGGCAAATTGTTAGATAATTGTTGTTATTTATATAGCAAAGATTATTAAATTGCGTTTATCAGTGTTAATTTATTAACTGACGAATAAATATAGTTATTAATTAGTTGACCTTTCATTTTTTGTCTAATTTTTGTGTATATCACTAGCCAAGGATCCTGGTCAACAAAAACTTAAATATTTTATCCATTACCACAGTTAAATTACAAAAGAATTCAAGTATAGTCCTTGCTACTATTACAGTAACTATTTTTTGATAATACAATAAAATATAGAGGGGAGGGGCAATAAAAATATATTTTGTCTTTTATGTGGTTAATGAATTTTATTTTTGAGGTAATTAAATACCCAAAAAAATTTAATTTTCCAAAAATGGGGTCTTCCATTGTAACCACCAAAATAAGATAAAATTAATAAAAACTGAAGATGGACAATGTAACCCCAGTGTACCACAATTAATTAGTAATAAAAAAATATATATTGAACGCTTAAAATATTAATTAGAAAAATAGAGATATACCACAGATAAATAAAATTGAGAGCACGTTAAGAGTATTAAAATGTTAGTCGGTTACAAAAAAAGATGTTTTTGGTTTATTAAGGCACATTCAGGTGCTAGTATATAATTTTATGGACGTTAAAAGCCATTACTTTTTACACACGAACTGCATTTACCGCTAATCGTGTGACTATCACCTAAACGAACAGTCTCTTCGTCTTCGTTATGTAAATTCCCGCTATCATGCCGTCTCTACAATTTAGTTTGCATTAAAAACATCAAAAACAAACAGAAAACCAATTTATTACCTTTAATTCGGTGGCCAGGCACAAAAACGCATCCTCAATGTTAGAATTTTCTTTTGCACTTGCCTCGAGAACAAACAAAATTTCGGGCATATACACAGAAAGTGCTTCAGCCTCCTCGAATTCAACCTCCCTTAAATTTTCCATATCCGCCTTATTTCCTACTAAAGCTACTAAAACAGCAGTCCCGGAGTACCGCCTCACCTCTTCCACCCATTTTGCTACCGACAAGAATGAAGACCTTTTAGTAATATCGTAAACAATCACGACCCCATTCGCAGATCTATAATAACTTTGAGTAATTGTCCGAAACCTCTCCTGCCCTGCAGTGTCCCAAATTTGCAACTAAAAAAGGGGGTCAAAATTTTGGCTAAATGACGATTTCCTCATGCTCACCTTGACCCTCTTGCCTTCTACCATCACAGTTTTCATTGAAAAATCAACTCCTATTGTGTTGCCATATCTTTCGACGAATGTACCATTTTTAAATCTCTGCACAACGCAAGTCTTACCAGTACCACAGTCACCGATTAAGACGATTTTAAATAAAAAGTCGAATTGTTCGTCAGCTGGTATGCTCATCAACGTCGAAGGATTTCGCGACATTTTTTAATTTAAACTCGGAAATTTATCTAACAAAAACTTTAATATTTACATTCTATTTTTGGTGTTAAAGTGTCACAATTGTTTATATTACGTAATGTTGGTAACCGTGATATTTTAGCTGCGTTCAATGATTTTGATCCTAAATTTTGCAGGGACGCACTAAAACTAAACATTTTGGGATGAGGAAAATTTAAGCGGTCGGGAGATGATGACTTTCTAGGTCCTTATGCTAAGAGATGAGAGCAATTATGTAAACAAAACAAATAGTTCGCGTAGTTTTCTGTGACGACCTTGGAGTAAATTTTGGAAAAGTTATCAGCAGAAGTAGGAAATTTTTTTTGGAAATTTCCGGCAATGGGAAGATACCAGTTCCGTTAGAGTTACGCGACCATAAGGACGTACCGAGCTCGACTGCGAAAATGTTGTATATCTCATCCAAGTGTGGACAACATTGGAGTTTTCAATGCGAGTTTTCTTGCAACGTTGTCCAATGTCCAACTATCCATTTCAAAAAATCCGTTTTCTATAGGGTGGCTTATTAGTCCCTATTTTTCTTCTTTTAGCTTCTTGATATGCTATTTAAAAAATTTCTGTGTGTCTTTGTCTCTTCCACGAGCCTTCTCCATTGTTGCCAATCCAGTAGTACTTATTCATTCCAGTTTCTGATCCCCATCAATCTTAGGTCATTGCGGACATCTTCTTCCCATCTCATTCATGGCACTCTTACTACGAGTTCGTTTCACAATGGTTCTTTCTTGTAGTTCAATTTCTATTTCTTCATTTGTTCTTCTTCTATATTGTTCGACACTGACCTTAACTATGCCCATAAATTTCTTCATTATATTTCTCTCAAAATCTCGTAGCTTCTCTTCTTCTTTCTTCGTTAGACACATTACTTATTCCATTCTATATGTTGGAATATGTATACTTCAGCACAGAGTGACGATTCCGGGCTGAAAAAATTGTACAGTGTGCAAGTGTGCTCAAAGTATGAATAAATATGTGATGAAAATTTCGCAGTTTTATGTTTATTTAGTTCTCCAACAAGAATGGAATTGGGTGTCATGCGATGTCCTTCCACTGCTACTGCGCAGGTATTTGGCTACTCCCATCGTACTCTCTTTAATTTTACTATACTCGCGCCACCTGTTGTTGTGTTGTTACGTCCCTGATTTGTGGATGTAGCTTCCCCCTTAATATACCATTAAAGTGCATTTTAAACCAACATCTTTAATTTTACGTTTTGTTCTAATTAATTAATATCGTGAAACTATGATCGAATCATGTCCTAGAAGACGAATGCTATTGAGTGTAACTTTGCTAGGAGCGTAAGCAAGCAACTTTTTGGTAAAAATTTAACCTAACCTCAAAACTTTCAGTTTGACTTTAATCGTTTTAATTTTGGAGTCGCATTGGACGGAAAGGAATAATTCGTTTAAACGATCATTCCCCGTTGAACAGAATTCCACCTGTTGGGAACGGGAGAAATTTGAAGTCGTCAAAGAGTGCCATCCTTGTACCGGTAAGCCTTTCACGTTTCATCAAACAAACTTTATTCTTAACTACCCTTTCTTTTTTAGATTTCGAAATACAAAGCAGAACCCTGGGGGTTTGTATTCACACGAATTATAAGGAAGTTTTAAAATGTGCCAGTGGAGAAATGGTAACTAGAAGTTGTGATAAAGTGGCTTATATCGAAGAGCGCAAGTTTTGGAAATTTGAAACTTTCATGTTTTTTGCTTCGTTCTTCTCACTCATTGGTGTTTACATACGTAAGAAAGTGTTAACGAAACGTATTCTACAGAGAATGCAACGACAATTAGCTAATTCCGTTTAATACAAGTGAAGTTAGAACGAACATTTTTTAACTAATTTATTTTTTAATTTTAACATGGCAACCATTTACATTAAGTCGTACACTGAAAATAGTGAATTATTACAAGTAAGATTAGAAAGTTTGATTGTATTAAATGTTTTAAAAGTTTGTAGTCGCATAAAAGACATCAACTTGGAGGTGGTCACCGAGCCAAGCGATAACTTGAAGGAGCCTTTATTTACCGTCAACGTTTCTGATGTTTCGTTATCGTTTATAATAAAAGACGAAACGAGTAAAATTGCAAACTTTTGTACCTGGCCTGTTATTATTGTAGCAAATACTGTAATTTCAGGTTTAGCTGCGGTTTGTCGCCAAATTCTCAAATCGTGTGCTGATCCTGAAACCTCCGCTTTGTTAGGCTTTCGTGAGGCTTGCCTAATGGCGTGCAGCGAAGTTTCAATCTGGACAAAATTTTGTGAAGTAGACATAATTTCCACAGTAAAACAGTTACTGGTTCAAGTGGACTGCTCTTATGTACCACGAGATTTTTCACGTTTCGAAAGCCACCTCGATCAACCCGTTCGGATTCACAACGTCTACAAATTGGCTCGTGTAAGAAATAATGACAAACTCATACGAAGCGATGTTCCCGTCGATCAATTAAACTTAGAGCACCGCTTCGCAGAAGGCCCTTATATGACGCTCGCCGACCTACTGTTGTATCCATGCTACTCCATCTTCTTCAAAATCTTCAAAGAAAACGCAATAACAGAAAAGTTACCTTTGTCGGTTTCGTGGTTCCAAAATTTAAAATCGGATAAATTCGGTTCCCTACTAAATTTCACTCTACCAAAAAATGTACCTCCTTTTCAAGGCACCGTAGTCTTACAACAAGAGCTGAATGGTAGAAGTTTGTATAAAGGCGATGCGACAGTTTCGAAAAACCAAAACCGTGCATACACAAAACAAGAAAACATCGAAAAAGCTTTATCCAAAGTTACCCCTTTCCCCATTTCACTAAATGAAGCGTTCGTAAAAGATTTAAACTTTTCCTGGTCGGACGTTCCTTTGGATGCAAATCCCCTGGGTGGTGCTGTCCCAAAATCACGAGCGGCTCGGAAACTCGCTCAACTTGAAAGTTTGGCTAAAGTTGTAGTCGAAATTGCAAAATCGGATGCTTTAACGATTGTTGATTTTTGTAGTGGAGGTGGGCATTTGGGGATCTTGGTGGCGACCCTTTTGAAAAATTGTCATGTAATTTTGGTCGAAAATAAGGAGCGATCGTTGCATGAAGCTCGGGAACGAATAAATAATTTGAAATTGAGCAATATAAGTTTAGTACAAAGTAATCTTGATTATTTTATTGGGTCGTTTGATATTGGAATGTCGCTGCATGCTTGTGGTGTTGCGACGGATTTAGTTATCCAAACTTGTGTTGGTAACAAGGCGCATTTTGTGTGTTGTCCTTGTTGTTACGGTTTCATTAATGATTGTGAGAGGGTGACTTACCCTAAAAGTCAGGTATTTGAAAACAGTTCTTTGAGTTACAATGATTATTTAACCATTTGTCATGCGGCAGATCAAACACATGATAAAGAAAATGTGAAAACTGAACAAGGGTACCAATGCATGAATGTTATAGACTCCGATAGAAAATTTAGGGCGGAAGAAGATGGATACCAGGTATTTTTAAATAAGTTGTATCCATTGTCGTGTACTCCCAAAAATAATTTATTGATCGGAATTTACTGTAAGAAAGAGTAAACGACATTTTTGTAGTTTTCTATGAATTTTATGTAATAAATTTTTATATGAAAATTTTCATTGTTTTCTTACAATCAAATTATTTTTTTTCTTTTCTTCATTTTTTGATGTAATCTGTAAGTAAATGGGTGAAGTGTGAGCTGAGCTGAGAAGTCTTGGGGATTCAGGTTCTGAAGACAGGATTTCCCAAACCTCAAAAGAAAATTGACCTATTATTTTGTGCAAACAAAATTATAATTGGTTCTCGACTTATTACCTCAAACAGGGGGGCCAATAGTGAAATGTAAAAGAATATAATTTTCAAATTGCAATTAATTATAATAGTAAATCTGTGTTTCTGATAAAAGGAAAGCCACATTTTGTTCATGAGCACAAACAGAATGATGGAGGAATCGTCTGTTAGTGGAAAGCTACATTTTCTTTTACCAAATCCTACTGACGACGGATTTACTTGACCATAATTATTATTATATCATGGTCAATAATGAACGTTGTCTTGTCGAGAATAATGAACCTTTTTCACATAAAAAAGTTTCTTTGGAAGTTATTGAAATTTATTCGTTTATTTTGAATTACTTTTTTGAAAGAAAGCAGCTCATTTAATTTTTAATTACCTTTTTTTTATTTATAATGCAAAGTTAGAAAATTCCTAAAATCTAAGATTTTTTAAATCAAATCTAAAACTTTTTGAATTTAGGAGGACAAAATTTCTTCATAGCAAGTTAAATAATAGCTATTTATGTAACTAGTTGCACAGAAAGGCATTTCCTAGCAGTTTAATAGACAATTTTTTTCAAATTTTGGTAAAATAATTCATAAAATTATTCATTAAAAATATTACTAACATAAAAATCAAGCTTGGGTTTCCCACTTTTCTTTTGATTTAAAATTCAAATTACTCCGATGTAATAACTGAAAACTTTACTTTTCTTTGATCCAGTCCTGTGCAGTTATTGAATTTTTAAGTAAGAAATACGATTATAATTTGTTTGACCATTAACAATTACGTTAATCACAATTTATGGCTAATTGTTACTTTATATCAACATTAGTCACAATTTACTCTAATCTTTGAATTTAATTATTTTTTGCTATTTACAGTGTCGTAACCAGTACGACCGATAATTTTCATTGTGGTGTTAAAAAGTACCTAATCACCAACTTTATTACACCACAATATTATTGCAAGTATTCAATGTACAGGATATAACAGAAAAAAGTTAGAGTTGTAAAATCCAACTGTCTTTTTAAAACTTTTTCAAATATTTTTTGGGGAGTTCCCTTTTCCTAAATTAATTTGATTTTCAATCACGAACAACTACTGACTCATGCGTGTCCTTTAGCATTATAACAGATATGATATTCACGCCATTGGCTCTTTGTGCCCTTGATAATTATTTAGTTAAATCAAAATTACTACTTTTTTAAAGAATACATTGACTACACATTACAAAATTTAACAATAGCCGATCAGAATTACTAACGTTTCCGTCTTTCAAAGATGATTTTAAATTAATTTTCATAACACTAACCTCGCGAAAATACAAAGTCCACGTTTTTTTAAATTTAAGCAACAAATTATTTATGAATTAACCAACAGTTATCAAAAAAGACAAACTTGGGTTGCCATAATAGAGCAATTTAATTTTTTTCTCTTTTTTAAAATATTTCATCATAACGAAAATTTGCATTTAAAAATTACATTTTTAATCATATACAAATATTAAATTAAACTTGTTACCTTAATAACCGACAAGCAAAAATAATCAACAGTTTAATTATAAGGTGTCACATTTAATGCCAAGTTTAATAACTTGCAACACAGTTTTTGTTGCACATTTTTTGGCTTCTTTTTGGGTAGGTTTCCTGGGTTCATTACATAATAAAAAAGCTTGTTTTTTTAAATTTGACTTATTAATATGCAGAGCCGGATTAACCTTACGTGCGCCCCCCTTTCTCAAGCACAGATCAGCTATTTTTTTAGTTGTTTATCCTCTTTGAAAATGTCTGTTATTAATTGATTTTGTTTGTTCAATCTATTAGCAATCTTGTAATTTCCGATACATTTTTAACTAATTACTAGTTTTAGAATTATTGAGGAGGGGGGGGGATCGAAAAAGGAAATGCGCAGCAGGCGAAAATTTTAGATTTTTAGGAGTCATTTTTAACCGTCTTATATTGTATTGTCTTCGAAAAATAGGTTTCACAGATACATATTTTTGGTTTATTGTTAAAAATTGATATTATTCATTATAATACTCACAAGAAAGA
Organism: Rhagonycha lutea; assembly: GCA_958510855.1. NCBI lineage: Eukaryota > Metazoa > Arthropoda > Insecta > Coleoptera > Cantharidae > Rhagonycha > Rhagonycha lutea. The sequence continues at coordinate 6,166,611 of OY294036.1, forward strand.
TGTAAGCAGAGATAAGTGAACCTAATGTCGCAAATACATCATTTAAAAGTTTGTATAAGATTTTTAAGACCTCATATATCTTAAACCAGGATAATTTTTGAAATGTTGAACCCTCTCGTCCATGTAAAATCATCAAAGGGATTAAGCCCTTTTTCAATTTTTAAATTAAAGCAAAACTCGTCTTATGATGATTAATGACCATATTATAAGTGCGGACGCGCCCCCGATTGAACAGGGGCTCCCACAGATGGATTTGATACCTATCAGATCAGAATTTGTGGATAACAAAAGAAGCGCTTTTTATTTTGTGCCATAATTATCTAGTTATTTTTAATTCTGAATAAATGTGAAGGGGCCCCAAATTTATGTTGCAGGCGGATTCACACTTTCCTAAATTAAGTTACTGCTACACCACAAACAAATTTACTAACCTTTTCTGTTGCTCAATCTTCTGTGTAGATCCTATACCTGTAACAAGAGAAAATATGTTTTATTTATGTATTATTGGAATCGCATGAAGAAAGGGCACGAATACTTGTACGTAATTTAAAAAAAAATATTTTGTTGGATTTGGTTGATGTATTTTTAGGTTACAACTTATAAGTAACCCGGGGTTAAAAGGAGCCAAGAAGTCATAAAATTAATATTGTATTAGCTGTTGCCCAGGCGCGGACGTATCACCCGGCATGGCAGTTCGGTGAGGATCCCGGGAGCCCATAGGTTTTATATGAGCATAGGCGCAACTAGGGGGGGGAGCTAATCCCCCCCAAAATATCCCAATTTTTCGTTATTTTTACCCCCTCCCTTAAAAAAATTGTTTGAAAACATTTTTTTAGCCCCCCCAAACTTTTGACCCTAGTTGCGCCTATGGATATGAGCCCCAATCCTGACCTTCATATTTTCGTAAGCCGATATTCTAACTCCAAACTCGAACCAGAATTTTGAATGAACCGAAATTTTTTAATAATATTCCTTAGGTCTCTAAAAATATTTTCAAAATTGGGCTCATGTATGTTTTTTTGCACAGAGGCCCACTCAGTGCTAGATCCGCTACTGAAGTTACCATAACATTAGCTACGCCCACTAAGTTTATAATATGCAGAAGCTCCAAAACCTGAATATTTAAGCCAACTGAACTCAAAAACCAGGATAGCAGAACCAGCTCACTTGAAAAAAATATCCCTGAATCCCATGAAACTCCAAAACCGGGATATTTAAGTTCACAGATTTGCGTTGTATGTTTTTAGGTTAAAATTCCTCGGTGGTCGAAGTGGAAAATAATTACTGGGGATATGGGTATTCAGGGACGTGCCCACGGGGGGGAGACCCCCCAATAATTTAGGGAATTGGAAAAAAGTTGCCAAATCACTCAAAATTTGGTCAAAACACTCAAAATTTGGTCAAGTTGGCAAAAGCCGCTAAACCTATAATAGGAAAAATAGACAATTACAAAGAGTTGGCAATTTTGAATTAATTAAGTTAGCAAATCCCCCCCCCCCCAGAAAAAAAGTTGGCTGGGCCCAGTATAATTAATAATTATTTACTAATACGCTACTTAAATGTGTTTCCAAATCGCTTCATATTCCGAATTATGTTTTATTTGTTGCCTTTTTAGACACCTGGTGTAATCCGCATCCCGTCTTCCTGATGTAAGATGTAATGATGTAATAAACAGCATAATAATTAAATTAATCATTCTGTAGCATAAAAATAAGTTGAGGTACGTAAAAGTACGCGTCTCGTGATGCTAAATAAGTTAGGGTACGTTTCTGCAATTTGAAAAAAGTGGGAGTATGCCATACCCCTGTATACCCCCTCACTTCGACCACTGACTACATTCGAAAAACCGGGGGGTCTGGGGGGTATGGAATACCCCCCAGTCGTAAGTAAGATAACGTTGTTTCCTCAAGAATTAAATTTGCGTTTTCATCAATTTTGATCTGAGGGTATGAAAAGTGATTCATTGTTGAGCAAGAAGATAACATTATTTTTTTAACGGTTTAACGATGTTTTTAATTATTGTATTAATAAATATTTAAATTTTAAGAAGCTTTGGTTCAAACGGGGAGCGAGGGGGGGATTAACGTAAATTAAACCGCTTGCCATTTTGCCTTCCCAAGTAGCATTTTGAATTCTGATGCAATTTGGATCAATATTGCTGCAATTTAGCTTCAAAATGCTATACTTGGGTTGCTGCAGCTCTGCTCAATAGAATGCAGCAACTGAGAGGTTCTTACGTGAAAAATCGAAACTTTATAATCGATTAATTCCTAATTTGATCGATATTTCATGTTCATCGAATGTTTGTAAAGAACTATAATATTTTTTCTGCAGGTTTTTTGTGTTTGAACCTCCCCCCCCCCCCCAAAGTAGATTTAGAAAAATAATATATTTTTACCTTTTCACTGTAGTCCTTGCCTTGTTCCTATTTTGCTTGGAGTTATCATCTTCTGCATTCTTATCCATCAATTCAAGTTACCGCACCAACCTCGCGCACTTATACATTTTTTAACGATTGCGATTGAAGAAATAATTCAAAATGAACACATGACAATTATTCACATAAATTTAAAAAAAATTAATTTTCGCTAATTAGTAAAAATTCGTACTCGGCACTAGTCACTCCCGTCCGCGAAAACACGACGATCGCGAATCCGAATTAATGACACAAAGAACGAATTCTTTCTGAAAATTACAAAGAAATTGAAAAATCCCTCTATATTTTTTAAGTGTATCAAATTATACCTAAAAAGTTCTGTTAGTTTAAAGATTATTACATTTTGTAAAAATAAAAAATTTCTATCGATTGCTTTAAAAATATGTAATTTTTAATACTACTAAAATGAAAACTTCAGTTGTTTATCGTTTCTGCAAGAGAAAAATCTTTGACACTTAATTTTGGGTGTGCCCGTGAAGGTGGAAAATTTTTCTCTTAATTTTTAGAAACTGCTACTAAATAAATTGAAATAGAAGTAAATTTTTACAAAAACTACAAATAATCTCAAACACCGATCAAAAACATAATTTAAAAGAATTTACCTTTTCGAATATCAAATGTAAGCCCCTCGTGCAAATTTTACAAAAATCACTTTCCATCGATGTTGTTTTTCAACATTTAAAACAACTAATTTTATTAATACAATAAAGGCACTTTTGGGTTCAATTAACCAAAATTTCAGCTTTGTAACTCATTTCATTCGCACCAAAAATTGAATTTGCTTGCAACTCGAAAATCACACGTCAAACTAACTTGAGGCTTCTTGACAAGTTAAAACAAAAACGAATCGGTGGTGGTATACAAATTCAATGAATCACAATTATTATTTGTCTATTGCAGTGACGAAATTGACAGGAAGTAACTTGCACTTATAATCACAACAAAAATGTTGTTTTTTGTTACTTTTTTCGAAATTCTCAGAAAAAGTCGAATTTAAATTGTGTGATTTTAATTTTTGATCGGGCCAATAAGACAATTTCAAAAGCGTAAATCCAAATACACTTTTCGCTCTTAAATTATTAGACATATTTTAACTTTTGATCCTTTCTCTGCAAGTTAGAATTACAAGACAATTTCAAAATTAAAAGCCAATTAGTTCAAAATTTAGAGCTGCATTTACGAATTATGTGTTTTAATAGCTTCGTGTTAAAAAACAGTTTTTATTTTACAAAAAATCAGATTAGTTGTTAGGAACTTCCAGTACTGTCTTTCTGCCCAATCCAGTCCTGCACGAACTTTTTTATATTACTTGTCTGATTCAAATCAATGCATAAAGGAACTGGCATATACATAACACAAGTAAATTATAACACCTCCGAGTTTTTTTTTAATTTTATGACATGGCTGATGAAGGGTTAATTTCCGTTTTGTTCCAGCCTAGTAAGCAATAAATTTTGACATAAAAATTTTAATGTGCATAATTAATAATGTATTATATACCACCACAGGGGGCTTAATTGCAATGTTACTTATGATTACATTTTGCTCAAAAAAAGTTTAAATTATTTTTATATTTTTGTTTTTTACGAGTACCGTAACTAATTAATTAATTAACGTAATTATTATTGAAATACTATAAAAACTTTGTTGTTTATCAGGTTGTGTATCAGAATACATTATATTTTAAAATTTGATGTGCTTTAGTATTCAATACATTACGATTTTCACGCTATTTAGCAACCTTAATAATTGGAATTTCCTTATTTGAAAGGATATGCGGATTAGAAAAATGTCTGTAAAAACTGCCCCCCCCCCCCATCAAAGATAGCAGTAAAGTACTACGTGAGATGAAAAACGTTCATATCATTTCAAGTGAGCCGAAAAGCTTTTCACAAGCGCAATAAATTCATTCTTTTTTATCACTACCGTATTTGGTAAGTAAGTATTAAAAAACGTTACTTTAGATTAATTTGAAGTTAATTGCCCCAAATCAGTGATTCATAATGAATTTTATTCGAAAATAAATTTTAAGTGAAAATTATACTGGAATACCTATTTGCATCATTATAACGTTGGGGTTGTTTAGAGTTTTTGTGGAGAATTTTAAACTTTAGCAATATTGTTTAAAAATAAACTTCCATTTAGTCCCTTGAAAGTTTGATCCGATTTTAATTTTATTTATTCCAAATGTAGGGAAGACTCAGTGGCGTAACTTCAAATTTTAGGCCGGGGAGCAAGATCTTTGACGGGCCCCTTTAATTTAATTACGAAACATAATGCAGTTTAAAGGGGTCCAGATGGGCCCGGGACCATTCCTTCCCTGCCCCCCCGTATTGACGCCACTGGCCTTACCCTCCCAGACCTTCGGTTGAACGCTCATTTCTTCACATTTTAGGGTATTTAGCGGACTTATCCACCCTAGAAAATAGAAAAACCACTTCAAAATGTTGTTCAAATAATGTGTTCCTAAAAAAATCTTCCCTGACTTTGACGGTACCTTTATAATATTATCATTAGTAAACAATTGAAAAACCGGATGCTATAGAATACCCCGCAGCCGTAATAAGCAAAATATGTTTTCTCAAGAATTAAAATTGCGTCTTTATCAATTTTGAAAGTTATAGCGTTACTTCCTTGTGCTGGGGGGTATTCCAGACCCCCCGGTTTCCTATCCATTTCATTCGCACACCGCGCACGCTAATAGTCCTCATTGTTATTGGAACTTGTGGTGCAAAGATCCGTTCGAGGGCGCCACAAGCTACAATAACCTGAACAAACCGGTGTTATTATATTGAAATCGATGGAATGTAACCATTTGCTAGGTGATTTGATTCTGGAACACGATCTATGCTCTGGTACTGTGGGGGGGGGGTCAAACCTGTGGCTAGTAGCCTATCTATGTCTGTCAGGTAAATAATGAAGTGTTGAAAATAAATTTAAAATACTAGTCTGTTCGTAACGCACCTCTGATCGATTAATTTCCTATTTACTATAAACTTAAAAAGGTTTTAGTTCAGTACGAGGCTGTAGGTTGAACTAAATGAAACTTCGCTGCTTCGCTTACATTTTTCATCTATACATAGCAATCAACCCCCCCCCCCCCAATCACAATGTATCATCTAATAGTCATTTAAAGTAAATGCACAACGCAACAAATTATTATCTGTAGGAACTTAATTGTCTAACGCAGCTAACCCTGAGGGCCTGCGAGACTGTAGTTTAAGACCCAGGGGGAGGGGTCCGCAGTCGGAGTACCCCGTAGTAACAGGAAAAAGTTTCTTGAGAAATAAGAAAAAAAAAATATATTTTTCATCTATAATACATCAAGTAAACTCCCCCCCCCCTTATTAATAATTTATCACCAGCAAAAAATAGTTATCCAAAGTAAATGCACACTGATGCAAACAAATTATTATTTGTGGGAACTTAATTTTTTTCTCTATTTATGTTAAAACCATAGGCGTCGGTAACCCCGAATACTAGAGGGGCTATATTTTGAGACCGGGGGGTCTGGGGGGTATGGAATACCCCCCAGCACAAGAAAGGGTACGCAACAACTCGGCACCGGCGAATTACTCTTCGGTCCCCTCCTCCATTTTAAAAAATCATTTCGTGACACTAACCTAAGCTTGACCGGTGGAATTTAATCTTATTTAAGAAGACTGGCGCTGTGCCATTATTTTTTACTTTACGTTGCCTCGGGCCCTTAATATTTTACGGGCCGTGTTCATTCGCACACCGCGCACACTGGTAGGTACGCCACTGGGAGGACTTGCCTAATTTCGCAATAAATTTAAAAACACTCCAATTTAGTATTTGTGTAGTCTGGCCTAAAACAGGAAAGGTACTTTTATAAAGAACTCCACATTCAAAAATATATTAACTGCACGCGGGCCCTGCCAAGAAGGAAGAAGTAGTCATTCTAAATTAAGAGGAGAAGGAAGTGATGTCCTGCAGAAGACGAACTAAGCATGCTATATTATTACTAAAATGAGAAGCTCGACTGACGATTAGATACAAATCTTCATGTAAAGGCATTAATAAGATCTTAAAGAAGACAAACTAGTATTTAACGCTTTTATGATTGCTGTTTAAATACACAACAATCTTTTAAACGAAGGAGCGTGTTATTATGTATGGTGAAGTTATAAAGATAATAAATTTAATCTAACATAAGTTGATGATAATTTTTATTTATTTACTACGTATGTATGTAATTGAAGTATATTTTGGATTTAACTGAAGTAAAGGAAAAATATTAACCTGACCTTGAGGTAACAAAAATTTAGTTCAAATCCTCGGAAGTAAGTTATTGGTTGTTAGTTACAGCCAGGGCCGGATTTACCAATTTGCCGCCTGTAGGCATAATAATATTTGCCGCCCCTTCATTACACAAAATATTAGGGGGGTGAGTAGTGGTCACCCAGGGGGTGTGGGGGGGGTCCCCTTGAAATGGATTATATGACCACCGATATTTTAATAAACAATAAACAACAAAATAAGCAATCGCAACTCAAAGTCTACTATTCAACTCAAATTAATACCTATGTAAATTTTGAATGTAAAAGTAAAAAATAAGAATTAAGTAGGTATTTTTAAAATATTTTCCAACCATAAATTTTTTAATTATTTGTAAGTTAACTCTCAACTTATCAAGCATAAATATCAAATTATAGAGCCTCTGAAGTATATACAGTGGCTCGCAAAAGTCATCGGACACTCCGATGTTAGCAATGTAAATTTCACATTTTGAAGCCGTTTTTTGACATATAAAAATCGATTTTACAACAAAACTTTTTAAACATTTTTTGTAGAAAATTTCATTATCTTCAATTTTATATCTATACATTTTTTCATTTTGTCTCTCCGTTTTTGACTGAGAGCGACTTAAACAAGACTCGGGAAAATACAAAAAATATTGTCACCTGTATCTCGGAAACGGTGCGACAAAATAGAAAAATGTATATGAATAAAAATGTAGGGAACGAAATTTACAAAAAAACATTCATTTTTCTATTTCGTTGCACCGTTTCCGAGATACAGGTGACAATATTTTTTGTATTTTCCCGAGTCTTGTTTAAGTCGCTCTCAATCAAAAACGGGGAGACAAAATGAAATAATTTATAGGTACAAAATTGAAGATAATGAAATTTTTTACAAAAAATGTTTAAAAAGTTTTGTTGTAAAATCGATTTTTATGAGTCAAAAAACGGCTTCAAAATGTGCAATTTACATTGCTAACATAGGAGTGTCCGATGACTTTTGCGAGCCACTGTATATACTTCAGAGGCTCTATAATTTGATATTTATGCTTGATAAGTTGAGAGTTAACTTACAAATAATTAAAAAATTTATGGTTGGAAAATATTTTAAAAATAATTCTTATTTTTTACTTTTACATTCAAAATTTGCCGCCCCTAAAAATTCGCCGCTCTAGGCAGCTGCCTACTCTGCCTATTTAGAAATATGGCCCTGGTTACAGCTTAACGTGGAATACCGATATAATTAATTATTAAATTATATAGGCAAATTTTTTCAATTTTTAACCCCGGCGAAAAAAATTACAAAAAATAATTTAAATCTTAATATGAAAATATTTGCTTCGTTATATTAAGTTGTCCTCTCTATCAAAGAATCTTCGATCTTGTACGTAGTTGGTTATTGAGGTAATTTTATTCATATGTAGGCAGGAATTTGACGATCATAACCTTGCGGCTATTTCGTGGTGGTATTTAAATTCTCCAGGGTTTGAATTTTTTTAATGGAGTGCAAGATTCAGATCCTCTCAAAGTTTTTAATTATATTAGAAGGCTATTTTGTTAGGGGGGGGGGTAAATTCCGATATGTTCCTAGGTTAGTTCTTTTCATTGGCATAGCTATGATTTTTGGGTTCAAAAAAGCCCGTCTGGTTTTAATTATTGGGAAATCATCCATTGTGAAGATGATCAAATTATTTCGATGCCATGCATTGATTAATCTACTTATGTAGATAAAATCAAAACCGGTCGTTCGTTAAGGTTAACTTGATATATTTAAATATTTTGACTGTCCTTTCGCATAGCCAGCATCAGGGAGGATTTAAGAATGCTAAAAATTTGCATTTCCACCTCCTTCAATTTGGGTTTTGTATTTGAATAATTCGAGAGTCCTTCTATGAGGACTTTTGATCAGGATAGACATCAGGACTATCATTAATTTTTTCCTCAACACCGTTTATTCTTATTTTATTTTTTAAATGAACATTTTAAATTAAATTTTTAAGGGAAATTAAATTACCCCCCCCCCCCATTGTAAGATTGATATCGTAATATTATTTTATTTTTTAAATGTTAAATAGTAATGATAATCCTTGCAAAATTGTAATGAACTAAAAGAAAGCCTGGTTGCTAAGTCATGATTCCATTTTTGACCCCCCTAGACCTTTGATTTTGGTGAAGCATCATTACTTTTCGGGGTCATTTCTTTTATGAAATCGTGAATTTCATCATTCTGAAGTGCTTTTTATTTCCGTTCAAAACAGTTGGAACACCAACTAAGCGCTAATTAAATTAATTTTAGAAGATTTTGAATAAACTCAAAATAATAAATAAAAGTTATAATAGTCGTTCACATTATTTATTTGAATGGAAGTTCAAAACGATAAAATTTCCCACTTGGCATTTTGACCCATAATTTTTAAATAATTATGATAATATTATTTACAAAAAATTGATGATAATTAAATTTGTCTAATTAAAATATTGACAATTTTTATGTGTATGTTGACTTTAAATTTGCAACATCTTATCGACTATTTTACGCGATTGATAATAACTAATTAACAATGAGATCATCCAGTTTTTCGATTGTAAGCCAATTCGTTACATTAATATTTTAAAAGTTTCGGTTAATAAGAATTAATTCTGTCGATTCGATTTAATTAGGAAATTAATTGTTAATTAAATGCTAAACCAGAAGTGGATAATCAACGCCTAAACAACTTGGTCTAGTTTTTTGTGTGAATGTCGACAAAAAAGTTGATTTAAATTAAAATTGCAAAATTTCGAGTTTAAAAAAGTGGTAATTGTAAGGTCCTCCGTCGAGGAGGACAATTTAAAAATCTTTGAAGTGTCAAAACGAGATATCGGTTTACAGCAACTGACACTTTGTATTCTCATTCAGTCATTCCTGGCGCCTCGTTCGTACGAGTTGTGTTTCTCGTATGAGTACTGACATTTTCACGTGCCTTACGTGTTGTTTAAAAATTTTTTAATTTTTTTACAATGTGAAAAACTTTTGACAATTCTTTTAAATTAAACAGACTCTTTTTAAAATTATGTTTCGATTATGTAAATCTCAAAAAAGGTGAATGAACAAATTTTGCGGTTTTAAAATGTAGAGTGCCTTAATTTGCAAGTGATTTATCCTGATCTATCAGGATGTTTCATTTCAGGTTGGTAAATTACCTTTTATTTTGTTTTTCAATTTCTGTTACTTAAATTCCTAAAAAAATAAAAGTGCGACTCAATAGTTTTTAACGAAAGATGCTATGCCAAGTAGGAACCATGACTTTCAATTCTCAACTGTTTGTTTATAATAAAAAGAACAATGAGTAATAAATTGCAATAATTACGAGGGATAATTAATTTTATTTATGGCCTAGTTTACTTAATGATAATCAAATTATATTTTTGTCTACCTACAACTTGCTTTTTGGTTGGTTCCTTTTTTATTGTGTTTTTGTTTATTAGACGAAATTGGAGCATTGCTAATCGTTTATTTATTATCATTTGAAATGCAATTGATTTCTAATTCAGTTGATTGACTGAAACCAGCTGGGATGGTTTCAATTTGATATGTAAATGCTTATCTATTGGTAGTTTATTATGTCCATTGTTTTGACCAGACATTGAGGACCTTCCCTTCAATTATAAATTGAAATTAAATTGAAATAATATTTAAAAGCCATTTACAACAATGGAATCGCATCAATTTTGATTTCTATAATTTTTATAGTCACTTGATGTGTATGTACAAACAAATTAACGCTGAGTTCAGAGGAGGTGCGGATCGGTTTTCATTTCATTTTGATGTGTAATCATCATACAAAGTGCCACAATAAAAGCTCGTTATTGCAACAAAACCACCATATGGATTACATGTTTTACACCTCTGCACAAAAGGAATTACCCGGCAAAATTCGCAAAATGCAAAGTTTGCAGAACCCCATTATAAAACTATATCTGCCTATCGGAACATTATTTTCATTTTTTTTTTGCGATAAAAGGATTGAACCGTTATTTTCGGTTTTGTAATATCGTAGTGACAGATGTAAGTTATTGAGAGCTGCACCTAAACGATACCAAAATACCATTTCCTTCCGGTATTTTCAAACCTCGTAACTTCAAATAAATTGAAAATTTTAAACAATGAACGACATTTATGTTGACGTAACCGTTCCATCTCTGATTGATGATCATCATCAATATAGTTCCCGTCGACATTTGTCGTTCCTACTTACTATATTATTTCTTTTTTGATGCTTTAATTGGAATAAAGGCTATAAAATTTTTATATTTCAAGGTGGCTCAGTTGAATCACAAAATTTAAAAAAGTTAAAATCTCTCGATGAAACGCCCACTTCCTACAATTTTCTTAATGATTACATTTTATTGTCAAAATTTAAACGTAACCATACATTGGAACAAGGAAGCCATGGTTACATACTCTGGGGAATGAAGATCTTAAATTGAATTTTTTGTACTTTTAATTATTGGCTGGCAGTTTCATGACTCACTCTTTGTTCAAAAAGTGGTAAACAAAAAATCTGTACAAAGATCAAAAACAATCTTATTAGTGTTTTAGTATCATTGATATTAATTTTCGAAAACTCGAAACTAACAATTTATTTTTTAATTTTTCATTGTGATATACTTTTGATATAATGTATTTTTGTCTAATACAACAGGATTCTACTGTAGATGTAGGTAGGTAAAGCTAACTCAAGGAATCATGACCGGGCGGAGCCAAAATCTTGCGCAGTAGATGACATGTGACACCCAATTCCACCATGACGCGAATATAAAGTCGAACGGACTAATTTTCGTTTCTGCACATTAGCTCCGCCCGGCCATGATTTTTTGGGTTAGCTTTACTTATAGCCAACGATAGCGATGCACAGTGGGGAATTTTTACGAAATCGTAGCCAAAAATAAAATAAAAAATATTTCCATACAGGTATAACGATCACGGGTATTGGTTGAGAACTAATTTCTGCGTAAGGTCCCGGTTGTCCCTACTTTTCACTCCTCATAGATAATTAGATATTTCAGTTTAAAGTTAACCTTCATTAGGGACAGTCGCGAGTGTTAATTGTTCTGCGTTTTGTAATGCAACTTTGCCCATTTATATACAATTCGTAGAAAGTGTTAATCAATTTCAACAAAATGGATACTCTTCCTTAAGGTATGAAGAACATTTTACCTATTTTACAATTAAAAAATATTATTTATTGTTCATGTTTACGTAGTCTAACGGTAATCCTGAAAAGTGCCTTCTTTCGGAATTGAATATTGACTTTGCATAGACTTTTAGTATTCATCCACAAGCGTCCACAAGTTCATTTTTTTTTCTTATGTAGCTTTGAATATCAGCTTTCGAATGGCGTATGAACAAAAGTGCGCAAACGTGCGCGGCACATTTCAGAACATTTTTTGTACTATCGTACTACTACTATTGTACTATTTATACTGCGTACGGTACGGATAATATACGTATATTTACGTATAATATAGCAAGTGTGCTACTGGGGATTCTTTCATTGTAGGTTCTGGAGCCAAATAAAAATCTTTATCCGGATTCGGATTAAAATATTTTTTGTATTTTTTCATCAACGACCTCAAAAACATCGAAAAAGTGGATTTTTTACGAATTTATTGGCAAATTCTTGTTTCAACCAGCCATATTGGAACTGCCATTTTGTTTTTCAAAATTTTAATGTTAGATTCGTAATCAGCAACTTCAAAAACATCGAAAAAGTGGATTTTTTACGAATTTATTGGCAAATTCTTATTTCAACCAGCCATATTGGAACCGCCATTTTGTTTTTCAAAATTTTAATGTTAGATTCGTAATCAGCAACTTCAAAAACATCGAAAAAGTGAATTTTTTTACAAATTTATTGGCAAATTCTTGTTTCAACCGGCCATATTGGAGCCGCCATTTTGTTTTTCAAAATTTTAATATTGGATTCGAAATCTGTGACCCCAAAAACGTTGGTATACCAAATTTGGAAAAGTTCCGATAATCGTCCTATTTATGGCCACGATTTCACGAAAAATCCCCACTGTGCGATGTAGGGAATATGCGCAGGGGGGGGGGAGGTTAAACAACATCAAAGTCAGAATTAGCACCTTCACCCGTCAGGTCGAAAATCTATTGAATTAACTATACCTAAAGTTGACAATTAAATTCACAGCCGAACGTTTTACAAAAATTTCATATCGATCAAGAGATTCATTTGCTGGCACGTTACTCGAATCTGAATTCTCTAGATTTGTTAGATAAGGGTAAGGTAAATTCACGTGAACTTAGGCATCTAAATCGGGGCTATTGTACTACCTCTGGTTTTCAGCTTTACCCCGATCCTGTCACTCCTCAAGCCATCCTAACTGTAGGATGAACTCTAGAATCTTGGCAGGCGGAGTCAGAATCATTGAATCTGGCCATGTCGGGCCAGCATCAGCAGTCCCCCAACACGGATATATTTTTAGTGCTAAAAGTGTCATAAACAATGAAATAAAAAATAAATTACGGGCGATCTGAGGTCGGGAAGTGGAAGGGGGTGAGTTTTTAAGGGTAAAAGACGGTTTATCTCGATTTCCGGCAAAACTACAAGTCCTATGGAAAAAAGTTAAATGGCAAAGTTGTAGGTAATAAGAAGATCTACAACTTTTGTTTTTACACTTTTTTCACATAACCTCAAAATTTATGTGAAAAATTCAAATAACCAAGTTTTTTATTTTTATCTTCTACAGAAATATTCTTTTTTTCACGAAATTTGGTGAAAACTTACCTTTGTATGTCCCAAATATACTGTAATTTTTCTTATTTAAAATATTTATTTTTTCACCTTATTTTGACTTAATATCGAAACAGCACCCTAATTTTTAATCAAAAAATCTCACGTCAAAATATCTGCTTTTTTAAAAATGTCGATGGGCTTTTTGTTTGTTGAAATATCTACTTTCTGATGGTGTAAAAAAAAGAAATTATCAGAAAATGCAAAGAAACGCTTTATACTGATTACAGGATATTCATTATAACATTTTTAAATATTCTGAAAACATTTACCATAGTAATGTATATTTTTTTTACACCCTCAGAAAGTAGAGATTTCAACAAACAAAAAGCCCACCGACTTTTTTTAAAAAAGCATATATTTTGACGTGAGAATTTTCGATTGAAAATTAGGGTGCTTTTTCGATATTAAGTCAAAATAAGGTGAAAAAATAAATATTTTAAATAAAAAAAATTACAGTGTGTTTGGGACATAAAAAGGTAAGTTTTCACCGAATTTTGTGAAAAAAAAAGTTTTTTAGTAGAAGATAAAAATAAAAAACCAAAAACTTGGTTATTTGAATTTTTCACATAAATTTTGAGGTTATGTGAAAAAGGTGTAAATACAAAAGTTGTAGATCTTCTTATTACCTACAACTTTTCCATTTAACTTTTTTCCATAGGACTTGTAGTTTTGCGGGAAATCGAGATAAACCGTTTTTTACCCTTAAAAACTCACTCCTTCCACTTCCCGACCTCAGATCGCCTGTAATTTATTTTTTATTTCATTGTTCTTATATTCTCTTCCTTTTCCAATGGGTTTCATCCTACTATTATTTTTTTTTGGTTTAAAAAATTATCGACCCTGGTCTATTACGGGACATCCAAATTCAATTTTGCCTGGGGATCTGATCTGACCTGGGAATTTTGATCATGGGATCCCATAAACATATAACGCATAGAAGGTTCCATTTACGAGTTTTTAGTAGGACAGAAAAATATGCAAAACCATAAACTTGAAAAGATAGTAATATTGAACGATAGAAGATTTTCTTTAGATTTTTATTGTATGAGCAATACAAAAGCGAGCAGCTTTAGGGTCCGTTAACTTAGCATCTCCCTGTTAATAATTTTACTCAAAAGCCAAGCTGTAGTACATCAGTTCTCAACCATTTTGTGTCGCACCCCCTAAATAGTTAAAAAAAATAAGACAAACAGCTCGCAACCCACTCAGGAACAGAATTGACCTATTTTTTACTTCTTAACCCTTAAAATGTTAATAAAGTGGTATATTTATCTTTTGCAACTCCTGGAATTTGGCGATCCAGGTGCGGTGCCCCCCCCCCTATACCTGTTGGCAACTCTCAGGTTGAGAAACAATGCTCTACTATCTATAGATCTAGCATCAGCCAGATACCATATATCGAAGCTAGCACCATTAGAGTTTTAAAATAAGACTAGAATTAATGACGCACTTGAACGGATTAAGAGATTTTCACTATCCTTAGCTACTTTCTAGCTCAATCACAGCGAATTGAACCAGCTCCAAAAAATCCACAATTTAATTACATTAAAACTAGAAATTGATAAATAAAAAACTTGTAAAAGAATTAAACAAATTTGATGAAAAGATCTTCTTTTTCTTCCGTTTTTCGTCCACTACTAGACATCGACCTCCCCATATTTATGAAGAGTTGTTAGTAATAACTTCGTCGGCCAGGTTCACAGTTCGATTTTTGGGCTTTTTGGATCACATAACATATTCGGCGCAATCATGCGTTTTATGATTTACGTCAGACTTCTGGTTCCTTGGATCTTTTTCTTCTTCTAGCAGCAATTCTAATTGAATCCTCTTCTAGTAGGCTAAAGCCTGTGATTTTCCCAATAACTGCCTCGTTTCCTCGGCAGTGTTAGAAACTTTGAGCATATAAATATTTTTGCATCATCAGGTAGCTTGCTAGAGTTGCCTTCAGATGTGCCATGTATCCTGGTTTTTATGTTAATGGTGGCAATTCACTAACCCAGGGGACCACCGGCTTAACGTGCCTTCCGAAGCACGGAGACTAGTCATAAGAAAGTCTGACTCTTCCCGGGTTTGAACCCAGTACCTCGCATTCGCAATTGATCGTTGGTCATATCAAGGCTATTACCATCACTCTTCTCGGTTTCTTGGGTAATAAGATAAAATATAATATTTGGCTACCTTATTTTCTATTTATAAGGACGAGTAAGTGCCATTTTTTATTTTCCAAGAACGACGTTCTTCGAGCAACATGCGAAGTGGGTTAAAGTTAAAATAAGAGGGCTACAATAATTAAAAGTTAAAAATCATAAAAATAAAATTGGATTGAATTGATAAAATCTTATCAAATCTTTTATAAAATTATAAAATTTTCTGAATTTCTTCTCCTTCCAGCAACATTGTAGTCATTCAACTAACTAATAACTAATTTAAGTAATATTTCCGAAAGTGCTATTTATGGCTTCCGAATATTATATAAAATATTCAATCAATATACATAGTATTTCTTTGAACATATTGGATTATCTGGTTCACCAAAAATTTATGAATGGAACACTCCACATGATATTTTTGAAACGCAACTACTTAGTTTATATTTTATTTCACTCCACGAAAGAAGTTATTGGCGTTTTTCCGCGTTTACGTTTGGATGTTATAAATTAATGTTAACGGTAAATTGTATTAATCACGAAATCACTATAAACTAACCATAACATAACTGCAACCCCAAAGCACCAATTCCACCACAATCACAAGAATCCCAATAAAGGTAGAGCCGGTACATCCAAGAAGGTGCAGGGTCGCTCTAGGAATTGAAATCCACGAAGGAGATTCATGGATGAAACATGGGATTATCGAATTGAACGTTGCGTCTTTCACGCTATGAAATATTCTGAATGTGTCTTGGCAGTTTAATGTTTAATCATGCTAAATAAGTCGTTAGGAAGTTATGTAGATTACGTCACGGATGAGTGAGGTTATGCCTATTACATCATTGATAAAAGCTACGGATGTAAAATATGCATTGTAAATTTATTTCCGTTAATAAATAAATTTTTATTTTCATAGGTTGAATTAACATTTTACACGCCTTCTGCATGATCTTGCTATTTTTGTATATGACTCTTTTTTTTATTGAATCTTAGTTGGTTGATCGAAGGAGCGAATAGGTTAAAGTTTACCGTACTGTAATTTGTTACCTTTTCTTCACCGGACATCTCATGTGTTATTTCAAAAAATTTATCAAAATTATTAATTGATTGTTCTGGTCGACTTCTACAGTCACAATACTTCCCCGCATCCCCTAACAGCACTCGAATACTTCCCATATTTCCTACTTTTGTGATTTATCCATTGTGGTTTGATTCATGGATCAAGGCTTCCCGATAATTTTTTTTAGACAAATTAATCATCATAATATAAGAAACTTTTGCTAATATGCTATGAATTGTGATATAAAAAATATAAAACTTAGGATAAATGGCAAATAAACTTCTTATCGGCGTAAACTGTGAAAGTGGTTCGAAAGTTTTACTTCTAAATGAACTGTTTGAAAACAATGCTATCTATATGGGGTAAGAGCCTATGGGTAAAGCCATAAAACCACCATATAAAATTGCATGTCGTTGCATATCAGCAAGGGAAAGAGTTGATAACTTGACAGCTTATAAAAATGGGGTCAAATTATAATTTTTTGAAAAACGTAGAAATTAATGAAGATGGTCAACGTATTAACGAAACACCCGCTGTTTTATTTCCAATAAAAGCAATCTTTAATGTTGATCAGGCTAAGTAATTTCCATGTTCTTGCTTTTTAATTAGTCCCAATGACCCTTGCTTATTTCATAATTAAATTTTCTACTTTTTGCTCAATCAAAAACTGTAATAAATTATAAATAAATGCATTGATTTATACATCGCTTTTATTGAATTGGTTTAATCAATAATTTAAATTCAAGATCTGTCGGACAATTTGTTAGTGTCAATTTATATTACGAAAATTTTCTTCCGCATCAAAAAATCCTTTGTGAAGAAGTTGTTCCAAAATGTTTATATTATATTCCATCATGATGAAGGATGATGAATAGAATCTTCTTTGATTCAATTTATTAGTGAAGTGTTTATATAGAATGGCTAAAATTGATGGAATAGAATTTTGTTGTGATTTTGGTATAAACCCACCGTTGTGCGGATAAATCCAAACTTCCCGATTGCTTGAAAGTTGCTTTCGGTGAGTTTTTAGCCAATGCACATCATTTACGCGTTTACTTTAATTGTTGCTATAACTGCAGATGTGACAATTAATTGATTGGGGTCTACAAGAGCTCAATGCCGTTGTATAAATGTAAACTTTTAAATTATTTAAATTAAACTTCTTCAGTTTGCATGCTACAGTTAATATTAGTCGATTTCGTAAAATTTAATGAGCGGAATTTTTTAAATAATACAAAAATTTGATGGGCTGTTTTTTAAGGAATATTTTTCCAAAATTAGTATTAAAATACCATTTTCACTTCTTGAACTTCTAAAACAGTTTCAATTTATTGTTCCTTTCTTTCAAATTCTTCTCGAACATTTTTCTTTCTTACCTCCAACTTAAATTTCTAAAAAAATTTCCAAATCGAGTAATATTTCTTCGATTTAAAAATGTAACTGGGTACAGTACTTAAATTTTATCTCTTTACCAATATTTTTGGACAATTTTTCATGTTTAACTGTAATTGTACGGACACATTAAATCGTATTATTTATATGATGAAATTCTATACAATTTTTGAGCTTATTTATTACTTTAACTGGTTGAAATTGATAGCTGCGTAATTTACTGAATTGAAAACGATAGATGAAACGTTTATAAGGATTAAAGTTTAAGCAAGCCGAAGATTAAAATGTGTTAAGTGGTCTCAACATTTTTGTTAAATTTGGTGTGTGCTTAAAAGTTCAAGTGGGCAATTTTGTACCAATCCATCCCTTAACATAAATTACACTAATTGTATGATGACATAATAAATAAGAATTAATACAACACATAAATAATTATGTCGAATGTAAGTTTGTAATAAATTTAGATTTAGACGAATTCTGCGACAAGATGTGACAGAATTTTAATATCACATCGTACAACTTAATTATTTATTTTTAAGCCCATGGTATTCACATAATTTATAATTTAAAAATAAGCGCAGGGTAACAGAAAAAATTAAGTGACAATTGGAATGATAAATAATAGCTTACGGATAAACAACATAATTATCTTACAATTTATGCAAAAGAATGCTAACTGAATTTATTATGAGGTATGTCAATCACATAAGGAAGGAACCGACTACTTTATGAGCGCACCTCGTAAAATTAATTAGAACGAAGGCGAGAATTGTAATATTTAGAACATTCGCTGGCATTGAACTTCGATTGTATCATTTCCAATTATATGAATTGAATTAAAACAGAATTTGATGATGTTTAATTTTAAACAAACAGTTCGTTTATATCCATACCAATTACAGTATGATAACCTTTCGATTTGGAAAAATAAGTGTGAAAATGTGTCCTATTATTATTATTATTGTTATTGTTTCTAAATCCATCACCGAGATGATAAAAATTTCATTAGTTATTAATTTATTTTTTTCCCCGAAAATCTGGAGCAACAATCCAAACATGTCAATCATGGCTTTCAACGTTTTTTCTTTAAATTTAATTTATCAATGTTCGAATTCGAATGTGTTTATTTAATATGGAGCAGCATTAAAAATTTTTATATTTATCAGCAAAGACGATAAAATTCCAAATTTAAATTGACGAAAAAAAATTATGTGGAAACAAACAAATAATTAATAATTTATTTTAAGGTTAAAATATAAATTATGTATCTAATAATATTTTCTTTGTTTTGGATTTGAATAAAATTTTTGAAAGGCCGAGCACGTTTTGTCTGCAAATAAGAAACTAATGTCTCAGTTTGTTTGATTGTGACAAACGTTTGACATTGCCGCCTTGTGTACAGACTTTATGTACCTTGAGTTGGGAATACCTGGATATCTTGTCTTTTACTTCAATTTATTTGTTCATTAAACGTCAATTTGAATCTTGTATGCTTAATTAAATCAATTAGACATCAGTAACCTTTCACAGACCCACAATTAAGTGACTTCCAATTTTTTAATGAATTCTAAATGCCATAAAATACCTACCAACAGAGATAGGAACTCGAAACACGCTGTGAGGCCCTCCGATACAATTAATTACTTAAATTTTTATTAAAACCCAGTAATTAATTGTTACCATACCATAAAACACTATATTATTAGTTAAACAGTTATATTAATTAATTGTTGGAAATATCTTCTCCTGATCAACTTCCAATAACAAATTAAGCGTGCTTTTGCGTAAAAGAAGCACAAGAAGGAAATTTCGAGTTACTTCATCGTGGTATCTTTTAATAGAACTTGGTTAGATCAAAAATATGAGGAAATAGTATACGCAAGTAGGTATGGTACGTCCATTGACTGCATAACTAAAAAAAAAGATTGAGTAGTGCAAGTAAAAATGAAATGTACCTCACAAGGCCAGTTACAAAATTGTTGACAACTTTTGAGCTGTTGAACTAATTATTTCCTTATACAAGATAAAAACAAGTTTTCAAAATGGTTGTATGTCGGTGAGTGGAATATCAACAGGAGTTCTGCAGTTTTTAGCATCTCGGTAGATAGGATTTTATTGAATTATTAATGAGTCACGAAATAATAATTAAATTTCGAAAATGAGATCAAATATCGGCAATATAAAGTGGTCAGGTTGGTTCAAATGATTAATACAACCCATGAGTACTAAAGGAATTCCGAATCCACGATAACGATTTTACCTGCTATAGTAGAGAATACGATTTTTGAATTAGTGAGATACCTAATCTGAATTGAAGAATATAAAATTGACGGAAAACTTGTTTAAAATTAGGCAATTAATGAAAGAAGAATAATAACATAGCTTTCCTGTTTTGATTTCCGGTTCAAAAGCAATGAAAAATAAAATCAAGTTAGAGATGAAAATGATAAATATAACACTCGGGAAGAATTTTATCATCAACTTCTTTTTAGAAGCCCTTTAAATGCTACTCAAGTTTAGAGCCCTAATTTTAAAAATAAATAGGCAATGTTGTGAAATATAGCTAAAAATACAAAATTGATTAACCCAAAATTAATAGAGAAGCCAAAATTGCACAATCAAATTTTCAGGGTATTCAAGATCTGAAGAAAATCTTGTGCACCGGAAATTAAGTGGTAAAATTTTTAAGTATAAGTAAACTACTGTGAAATTTGTGTACTACACAAGATTTCACATTCGATGATTTCGGAAAATTTTTGAGATTTTGGAGGAATGATTTTAGGATTTTGAAAGATTTCGGACAGGATTTCGCATGATTTTGCAATAATTTTGGGATAAAAACGTTTATAAAACTTTTCTCATACAATTTTTAATTAATTGAATCGTTAAGTGCAGAAAGGAAAGTGCTACAAAATCAACATTTCGAAATACTCGATTTAAAGCGTCTGCTGTGTGTAAAATTGATATCCAAATTGTATTTTTTTTCACAATCCTTTAGAAATATATTTTCCTCATATGAAACGACAAAAAAGATACAATTTTGAGATCAATTTTACACACAGCAGACGCTTTAAACCGAGTATTTCGAAATGTTGATTTTGTAGCACTTTCCTTTCTGCACTTAGCGGTTCAATTGTTGGAAATACTTTTTTTTTATTTTTTAAAGAACAGGACTGGAGGGTATAAATCGCAATTATAAAACAAAAATTTGGAGGATCATTGAAAATAGGATCCAATGTTTGCCAAAAAATGAAAAGTACATGCAAGTACGATACTGGCTATTATTGCTATAAGTTCAACTTATAAGCTTAAATAAACTTAAGTAAAACGCCCTCCCCTCCCCCTCCACTATGCAAATTACGTCCGCCATTTACAATCGTCATGAATCTGTCGAACTTCTAGTACCTAAGTTATAAAAGCGAATCGTTGAAAAATGTGCTGTACAGTAAGGATAGTTTCTTTTACTAAATAAATAATATAAACTAACATCTAACCTAAGCTCGAGACCGGAATCTTTGAAAAAAGTGGCAAATCAATTAAAAATAACATTTCTACTAGCCCAAGTAACACCAATGTCAGTTTTGTGCCAGTTTAGTATTGATTTATGACGAATATGTACATATTTTTTCATAACTGAAAAATATGTACCAAAATGGTACCTTAGTGGCACATAATTTTTAGTTCATATTTGCACCGTACTATTTATGTACAGTTTTAATGCATATATTTTCATACCGTTTTTTTGAAGCAAATTACTGTATCGAATCAGCATTGAAATTTTATTAACTAAATAATATTAGATTATATGGTATCGTTTCAGTGCTGTAAAAACATTACAATTTTGTTACTATAATTTCATTGTCCAATATGTACAGGTATTTTATTAATTGGAGGGTACGATTTTTACTTTACCTATTTGATGCATATTAGTAGTTACAATTTCAGCATATTATAATTTATAAATTTACTTTAATTATAAAAATTATTTATGATGTTTAAATTTATTTAAATCTTATTAAAACATTAAATATATTTGAAATGTTTTTATTACTAGATACTAATAATTAATAATTATGATATTGAAGTAATAATAATTAAAAGAGTATACGTTTTTCTTAGAAATGGAACAAATTTCGGTGACACGATGCGGACGCTTTACCGATTATGATCTAAAATGCATTGAAATTTTATTAACTAAAAAATATTTGCGTATCTTGTACGGATTAGGCACTTCTTTTTTATACTTAACGCGTTTTTATTGAATTATTTAAAAATATATTAATTCATTGATGAATAATACTAATTATAACTTAAATAATTGATAATTATGATATTGAAGCAATAATAATTAAAAAATTGTACGTTTTTCTTATAAATGGAACAAATTTCGGTGACACGATGTGGACGCTTTACCGATTATGATCTAAAATGCATTGACATTTTATTAACTAAAAAATATTTGCGTATCTTGTACAGATTAGGCACTTCTTTTTTATACTTAACGCGTTTTTATTGAATTATTTAAAAATATATTAATTCATTGATGAATAATACTAATTATAACTTAAATAATTGATAATTATGATATTGAAGCAAAAATAATTAAAAGACTGTACGATTTTCTTAGAAATGGAACAAATTTCGGTGACACGATGTGGACGCTTTACCGATTATGATCTAAAATGCATTGAAATTTTATTAACTAAAAAATATTTGCGTATCTTGTACGGATTAGGCACTTCTTTTTTATACTTAACGCGTTTTTATTGAATTATTTAAAAATATATTAATTCATTGATGAATAATACTAATTATAACTTAAATAATTGATAATTATGATATTGAAGCAAAAATAATTAAAAGATTGTACGATTTTCTTAGAAATGGAACAAATTTCGGTGACACGATGTGGACGCTTTACCGATTATGATCTAAAATGCATTGAAATTTTATTAACTAAAAAATATTTGCGTATCTTGTACGGATTAGGCACTTCTTTTTTATACTTAACGCGTTTTTATTGAATTATTTAAAAATATATTAATTCATTGATGAATAATACTAATTATAACTTAAATAATTGATAATTATGATATTGAAGCAAAAATAATTAAAAGATTGTACGATTTTCTTAGAAATGGAACAAATTTCGGTGACACGATGTGGACGCTTTACCGATTATGATCTAAAATGCATTGAAATTTTATTAACTAAAAAATATTTGCGTATCTTGTACGGATTAGGCACTTCTTTTTTATACTTAACGCGTTTTTATTGTATTATTTAAAAATATATTAATTCATTGATGAATAATACTAATTATAACTTAAATAATTGATAATTATGATATTGAAGCAAAAATAATTAAAAGATTGTACGATTTTCTTAGAAATGGAACAAATTTCGGTGACACGATGTGGACGCTTTACCGATTATGATCTAAAATGCATTGAAATTTTATTAACTAAAAAATATTTGCGTATCTTGTACGGATTAGGCACTTCTTTTTTATACTTAACGCGTTTTTATTGAATTATTTAAAAATATATTAATTCATTGATGAATAATACTAATTATAACTTAAATAATTGATAATTATGATATTGAAGCAAAAATAATTAAAAGATTGTACGATTTTCTTAGAAATGGAACAAATTTCGGTGACACGATGTGGACGCTTTACCGATTATGATCTAAAATGCATTGAAATTTTATTAACTAAAAAATATTTGCGTATCTTGTACGGATTAGGCACTTCTTTTTTATACTTAACGCGTTTTTATTGAATTATTTAAAAATATATTAATTCATTGATGAATAATACTAATTATAACTTAAATAATTGATAATTATGATATTGAAG
Organism: Rhagonycha lutea; assembly: GCA_958510855.1. Classification (NCBI taxonomy): domain Eukaryota; kingdom Metazoa; phylum Arthropoda; class Insecta; order Coleoptera; family Cantharidae; genus Rhagonycha; species Rhagonycha lutea. The sequence continues at coordinate 6,190,575 of OY294036.1, forward strand.
CAAAAATAATTAAAAGATTGTACGATTTTCTTAGAAATGGAACAAATTTCGGTGACACGATGTGGACGCTTTACCGATTATGATCTAAAATGCATTGAAATTTTATTAACTAAAAAATATTTGCGTATCTTGTACGGATTAGGCACTTCTTTTTTATACTTAACGCGTTTTTATTGAATTATTTAAAAATATATTAATTCATTGATGAATAATACTAATTATAACTTAAATAATTGATAATTATGATATTGAAGCAAAAATAATTAAAAGATTGTACGATTTTCTTAGAAATGGAACAAATTTCGGTGACACGATGTGGACGCTTTACCGATTATGATCTAAAATGCATTGAAATTTTATTAACTAAAAAATATTTGCGTATCTTGTACGGATTAGGCACTTCTTTTTTATACTTAACGCGTTTTTATTGAATTATTTAAAAATATATTAATTCATTGATGAATAATACTAATTATAACTTAAATAATTGATAATTATGATATTGAAGCAAAAATAATTAAAAGATTGTACGATTTTCTTAGAAATGGAACAAATTTCGGTGACACGATGTGGACGCTTTACCGATTATGATCTAAAATGCATTGAAATTTTATTAACTAAAAAATATTTGCGTATCTTGTACGGATTAGGCACTTCTTTTTTATACTTAACGCGTTTTTATTGAATTATTTAAAAATATATTAATTCATTGATGAATAATACTAATTATAACTTAAATAATTGATAATTATGATATTGAAGCAAAAATAATTAAAAGATTGTACGATTTTCTTAGAAATGGAACAAATTTCGGTGACACGATGTGGACGCTTTACCGATTATGATCTAAAATGCATTGAAATTTTATTAACTAAAAAATATTTGCGTATCTTGTACGGATTAGGCACTTCTTTTTTATACTTAACGCGTTTTTATTGAATTATTTAAAAATATATTAATTCATTGATGAATAATACTAATTATAACTTAAATAATTGATAATTATGATATTGAAGCAATAATAATTAAAAAATTGTACGTTTTTCTTATAAATGGAACAAATTTCGGTGACACAATGTGGACGCTTTACCGATTATGATCTAAAATGCATTGAAATTTTATTAACTAAAAAATATTTGCGTATCTTGTACGGATTAGGCACTTCTTTTTTATACTTAACGCGTTTTTATTGAATTATTTAAAAATATATTAATTCATTGATGAATAATACTAATTATAACTTAAATAATTGATAATTATGATATTGAAGCAAAAATAATTAAAAGATTGTACGATTTTCTTAGAAATGGAACAAATTTCGGTGACACGATGTG